>OX336396.1:78566125-79766125 GCA_946902985.2 Meconema thalassinum | reverse complement strand
TCCCGTGGCTGACATCGGCCATTCTTAGTATGGTTCATATCCGGATTATTTTGCTTCCTGTGCTCAGTCACATTGCTCCTCCACGAATTCGAAGACATCATGCTTTGGTAAGGGAATATATTTATTAAGGAAATTCGCACAAGTTGTGCATTAAGCATTCAAATACATTAAATTTACACTACGTTCATTATTTTATATCTTACTTAGTTTCAGTCTTATGGTTCTAAGCTGGTCTCGATTATTGACTTGGATAGTTTCTTGCATCTTGTAATGTGGTATCGATTACATGGGCGTTCACAAAGATCACATACACTTGTTTCGTTCGGCTCGTGATGGTTCTTCTCTTTGCACACTCTGTGGTGGTATCCGTGCGTTGCCAATGAGTTCACGAAATGGCGCAGGTCTTGGTTGGTTTCCATCCATGATCTATTCACCATGGCCTCCGTTGCATAGAAGTCAGCCCATATCTCTTTTGACTTTTGTGTTCTTATTTCCACTTGTTTTTCCCAGTTTTAGTAAAAGGAAGATTATATTTGGTCCTGAGATCTTCCATCAGAAAGGTTTCTCTTGCTAGGACACAGACGAGTCGTGAGCGGGTGTATTTGGATATTGCTAGGGCGGACTTCAGAAACCGAGCTTTGACGGCTTCCATGGGTGAAAGATCTTTCATTCCTAGTTTTCCCCAGGTTATTTCTATTCCATAGGTTAGGATGGGTACGATTTTTCCATCGAATAGTTTCATGGCAGTTTTTAGGGATAGTCTAGTTAGTGTTGGTATGTCAAATATTGCCTTCGTGGCTGCTAATGTTCTTGTTTTAGTGTGAATCCCTAAAGGATCTTAAGGTTGTCTGGAGGGTCATGCCCAGGTATGTGTAGGCATTAGCCGATTGAAGTGGTTCGTTTCTGTAATAAACCTTGTCGTGCAGGTTTTCTCTTCCATTTTTTCTGAAGGTCATCTGGACTGTTTTCCTGGCGTTAATTTATCAACAGTTGCCTATTCATTCTGTTGTTGCTGATCTACAGCTTAGGAGACTCAAATCGAGGAACCCACCATTACATACGGCTCAGAAACTAGAGGATGCAAACTTTGATGTCATGAATCAATGGGCTAAGGACTGGAACTCAACGTGTACTCCAGATTTCCGTCATGAATCAATGGGCTAAGGACTGGAACTCAACGTGTACTCCAGATTTCCGTGATATGCCATTCGTAACTGTGAAGGATCCTGGATTCAATCTACCCAGAGGGACATGGACTTGACTGAACAGAATACGGACTGGCCATGGTGTTTGTGCTGATGCGATGTTCAAATTGAACAAATTGCCATCTCCTGCATATGATTGTGGTGACGAGAGACAGACTATCTCTCGTATTGTACGTGATTGTTCTCTGAAGATGTATCCAGGCGCCCTCGGGGATTTTGTGTGTGTGACTCCAGATTCAATGGATTATTTGAGAAACTTGGACATTAATTTGTCGATATATTCTTCTTTTGTGATACATAATATTACTGTATGACATACGATTAATAATTAACAATAGTAATGCACACACACCCACAGGCAAATGTCGGGATGGTACCAATTTTTAGCCTATTTTCAATTTTGAAAAAATAGGCTTATGAGATCACCTTTTGTCCGTGTGTGTGTGCATGTGTGTGTGTATGTGTGTGTGAGGTGTGTGTGTGTGTGTCCCCCTAATAAAACCTAACGGCTTGAGCGATTTCAATGAAACTCGGTAAGTTCATAGCACTATTGCCGGCGACCTCGACCGTGCCTTTCAAATTTTGTTATGTCTCACCAATCCAACATGGCGGCTGTGCGAAATATTTCACTAGCATTCAATATCTCCGAAACTGTTACCGATATCGCCCTAAAATTGTGTACGGTGATAAAGGGCACTACTAGAAGTTCACCTATGAGACTTTCAAAATCCTGGTGACTACAAAACCAACATGGCGGTCAAGCGAAATTGAGACATTTAAATAGACATTTCTCGCGATTTAACTATACAAATGTAATGAAACTTGGTTCAGCAAATGTTTATACACATTGTAATGCAATGGAGTCTAATTTAGTTCAATTGTTTACATAACCTCAAAATGGCGGCTGTGCGAAATATTTCACTGACATTCTATATCTCCGAAACTATTACAGATATCATGCAATTTTGTACGGTGATAAAGGGTACTGATACAAGTTTACCTATGTATATTTTATAAACCTGTAAAGTACAAAACGAACATGGCGACCAAGCGAATTTGAAATATTTTAATAGACTTTTCTCGTGATTTAACTCTCTGAGCGCAGTGAAATGTGGTACAGTAAATGATTTTGCAGATTGTAATGCACTGCCATCTAATTTAATTCAATTGTTTACATAACCTCAAGATGGCGGCTGTGGGAAATTTTAAAATTAAGTTTTTATTTCTTGTGTCGTAATCATGCGATCGAAGTGAATGTTTGAATAATGAAGCTAGGCAATAATTGTCCTTGAATGGTACATAACTCTATGGCCTATAGGCCTACATATAACAATCCTAAATGGCGAGCTTCCGAAATATTTAGACGGTTCTCAATATCTCTGAATCTTTTACAGCAACTAAACTGAATTTTTTTTATGTACATAGAGACTATGAACATATGTTCACCTGTAGGACTTTCAGTAACCTGGTGAGCACAAATCCAACATGGCGGCGACGCGAAGTATAAATATTTAAATGGACGTTTCTCGCGAATTAACTATCCGAGTGCCGTGAAACGTTGCACATTAAATGCTTATACAAATGTTGATCCACTGGCATGTAATTTATTTCAATTGGTTGCATAATCACAAGATGGCTGGTGTGCGTACTTTTAAAATCTCGTTTTCACTTCTTGTGTTCTAATCATGCGATTGAAGTTTGAATACCACACGTACACAATAATCTTAATGTAATAGTACAAAAATAAAAATCCACCCTGGCGACCATATAAAATATTTAGACGGTTCTCAATATCTACGAATCTGATACAGCAATTAAACTGAAATTTTGTGTGTTGATAGAGACAATTAACATGAGCAGGATATATGAAAATAGGCTGTATAGTTCTTCACGGAACTACTTGTTAAGTCTTGGGGCACATACCCCATTCCTAGGCATTATAGTTATAGGTAGTGATATAAACTGAATCATATCTATTAGTTTTCCTTGTAGGCGTTTAATCTAAATGAAATGCCAATGGGAAGTATTAAATGTATAACACATTAGTCAATAAAAATAAATAAATCTGCATTACGCTGACGATCTGGCCTTGCTGACTAACGACATGCACGAGGCCACCACACAACACCAAACACTGTACTCAACGGCGGCGTAAATGGGTCTGTTGATCAACATTGGTGAGACTGAGTAAATTACCAATATTCAAGACGCCCCTAAAACCATGTGAGTCAGTGATACTAACCATATCAAGAGATTGAAAGCAGCGCAATACCTTGGAGAATGGATTTCAGAAGATCACAGTGAAATAATGGCTCTCGAACAAAGGAGGATCAAACTAGTTTATCGTCTTGGCTTACAGGATTGAGCCGCGTCGCATATCGGTTATTATTTCCCGACGTTTCGGCTGACATTGCAGCAGCCTTAATCATGGGTAGGTACGAGTGGGTGTCCGTACTCAAACTAACGGTTGTTGCCAGTCAGATGTGCTTGCTTGCCCTGCATTTACGTCACGCTGCTCGCTGATTGGTCCCCGCCCCTGGCAGTCGCGCGCTAGTAGAACCTTCCAGATGTTGCTAAGTTTAAAACCATCTTCGCGATTGAAATTATTGGGATGCTTCACGACATCTTATTGCCTCTCTAATTAACCTGTTTTCGTATCCGGGAATTTTAGCAACAGTTTCGGCCTTATCAAATTCGATGGCGTGTCTCATGACGTCAGCATGGTCAGCTATTGCAGATCTGTAGTTTATCTGTTTCGTATCTCGAGTGTGCTCTGAAATCCTAATGGAAACGCGTCTTTTTGATTGCCCTATATAAATCTGTCCACAGGAGCAAGGAACTTTGTAAACTACTGTGCCCTGGTTTGGCTGCTTTATCTCGTTTGATTTACGTACCACTTGCGTCAGCTTGTTTATAGGATGCATCACAGTTGTCACAACGTGTTTCTTAAGAAGCCTGGCCTGCTCTTAGGTTCCAAGGTTCGTCACCAGGATCCAACTGCGATGGCATCTAGTAATCATGTTCAAAACTAGTTGTCGTTGACGGTGGTGTTTGGTAAAAAAAAGTAGGAACTACTTGAGAATTGAATGTCTGCAATCCTTACTTGAATTAAAACAGATAACACACACTAATACAGCCATCACAATATTAACACCGGTTATCAGACAGATTCTACACACTCCCAAAGTACACAGGGCTACATGACAACGTTGTCGCAGCCCCTAAATTAAGGAACCAACCAACCAATCTACACTAATATAATGAAGATGAAGAGTTTGTGTCTTTGTGTCTTTAAACGCGCTAATCTCTGGAACTACCTGTCCAATTCGAAAAATTCTTTTTTATATGTTAGACAGATTCAAGAGGAATAGTTTAATCTATGTAGTATTAGGCTACACCTGTCAGATAACCTTAAAGATTGATTTTTGTTCAGTAAATCGGTAGAACAAGGGCTCCCGAACTGCTCTATCCGCATGCGCTGGCGTTATGGTTAGTGATACGTACACCGTTTCACCGATCTGAACCAAAATATGTATACTTACCCTTTGGAACCCTGGTAGTAACACTGTCCACGTGAATTTTATGACAGACCAGTCCATTCCCTGCAATTAGGCCCTTTGGCACAATTCTACACCTTTTCACCGATCTGAACCAAAATTTGTATACTTACCCTTTGGAAACCTGCGAGTAACACTGTTTACATAAAATTTTGGACAGACCACTCCATTCCCTGCTTTTAGGCCCTTTGGCACAAATCTACACCTTTTCACTGATCTGAACCAAAATTTGTATACTTACCCTTTGGAGCCCTGCGAGTAACACAGTCTGCATACAATTTCGGACAGACCACTCCATTCCCTGCATTTAGGCCCTTTGGCACAAATCTACACCATTTCACCTATCTGAACCACATTTTCTATACTTACTCTTTGGAACCCTGCGGGTGACACAGTCCACTTTACATTTTGGACAGACCAATCCATTCCCAGCATTTAGGCCCTTTATCACAAACCTACACCGTTTCTCCTAACTGCACGAAATTTTACATACACTGTCCACTTGATATTTTGGACAACGCTCTCCATTCTCTACATTTAGAATAACAGACAAAATAAACTTGAAAACCACGTATTAAGGCCCTAAAACCATTCATGTCCTTAGTAGTGTAACTGTAAGAGTATTTTAATAAGTTTATTGTTGACGGGCAGTTCGGGCTGAATCACGTCACCCCTACCAGTGTTCTGATGAAAAGAATTGCGAAAATAGTTGCATCTTGCGCCGTTTATAAATTGCAGTCACGGGGAGTAATTAGTGCAATAGGATCTCTTAGGCCCCTTAAAACAGGATCATCATGAAAATATTATGCCTCTGTATAAGTGCAATGGTGTTGGTGCAGTACACTGAGGTTACCAGCTGCAATAAGCGTTGGTGCTTTCAAATTACCTTCATTTATTCCGTACCTTATCGTTGAGCTCTATGTGGTGATAAATGATACTATTGCTACCTCAGTAGCTTGGGACAGCCGAAGTTTTCCAAAGTGTCTGATTATTTTCCTACGGCGCTATGCGACTAAAGACGACACTATTGGTCTCTACATTTCTAACAGCCAATGAGATATAGGCCCTAGGCAGTGTCTTTTATTTCACTTACTCCTCTTTCTAATAATTTTTTTTAATTGTTTGTAAATTACATGTGTCAGTGCTGTAGTTACAAAATATCCGCTTCCCTATTCATTATTATCATTACGGGAAAATGAACTGAATGTTACGTCCATTATACTGTACTACTTATCACCCCCACTACAACCACCATCTCCACCACCACCACCACCACCACCACCACCACCACCACAAAAAGTTATATTTTTTAAGTATTTTTTCTGTTAGTTTAAGTATCATGTGCCAGTTGTATTCATTATCATCCATAAAACAAATAAATCCATCGGGCGAAGCCGGGCACTTCTGCTAGTGTGTAATAAAATTATCAAAGGCCCATTACTATTGCATTTAGATTAAACGTAAAGAAGGAAGTTCATAGATACGATAAAGTTCATGTCACTGCGTATATTTATACAATTTCCTCCCCTTTGCTAACCCCTCTTTACGAAAATCTATCGTATAATGAATTGTTGACAAAACTCCAGGTTAAATACATGCGTTCATTACTTTGATAGCACGGTGGATAAAGTTTGAATAGCTCGCGATAATAATCGTTGTTTACTAATGATAGTGTATTTGAGAATCGCCTCACTCGTTCGCAAATGAAGTGGAGTCCAATCAGGGAAATGGACGCCTAACAATGGCGGCATCCTGCAAAGAGGTTTATCAGTAGAGTGACGATAGGAATGAGCTAATGAACACGCACAATGGGACGCTCTATTCACTGTGGACGCTGTCAATCTCCATTAACAAGGAGACGAATACATCACTGAACAATATTCCTATCTTTTGACATATAGTATTGTTCCTACTTTAAGTACTTGTGACTTCGTGAGCATCAGCCTCGTGTACCTGGATGTGTGTTGAATTTGTCTGATAAAAACGGCTTCGGTTGCGTAGTCGGTAGTATGCTAAACTACTATGCCCGAGATGGCGGGTTCAAACCCGGCCGAAGTCGTCGGATTTGTAACCCTTTTACTTTCAAGGTAACGATCTGTCGTTACGCCCTGTTCGTGCCAAAACTGTCAGGGTAACGATCCATCGTTCCCGACCTTTATTATTGGTTATTTCGTTATTTTTACGCTTGATAGCAGCAATTTTCAGGGAATATGAAGAAGGCAATTTTAGCCCATGTTTAAATTCCGCGGGAACCTCTGACAATCGGTATTTATATTAATTCTTAGTGTCTGAAACATGTGCTTACGAAGTTTCGTGTCTTGTTTACACCGCGGTTGGTGGGAAACTTGCGTGTATTTTTCTCAGTTTTCATTGGTAATTTTGGATTACCGACAGTCGTGGCTACGCTGGCTAACGCGCAGCATTAGGTCATGGGGCCAAGCTCTCTGCTGACTCGGTAGACGCGTGGGTTCGAGCCCCAACGTCGGCCGTCCTTGAAATGGTTTTCCGTGGTTTCCCCATTTTCAACACCAGGCAAATGCTGGGACGGTACCTTCTGACAGGCCACGGCCGCTTCCTTCCACATCCTTGACCAGTTTCATTCACCATCATTCATTTCATCTCTCATTAACTCCTCTCATGAGGTTGGCGTCAGGAAGGGCATCCGGCCGTAAAAACCATCGCCACAAAGACTTCCAGCGCATCTCATCCCCGACCCCGTTGAAAAAAAAAACGGGAATAATAAGGAGTAGACATACACACATTGGTAATTTTGGATTCTTGGCATTTACCACTCTATCAAAAAGGAGATATAGAGTTTCTTTTAACATGAATAGTACACTTGACAAGTAAATTCCATTTCTCAAAATTTCTTCAGAAATGTCAAATCTGAAATTTGTAATGTTTTTCCCATTTATTTTTTATTTTTTTTGCACTGAAATCATATGGCTCAGAGACATCAATTATTTTCAGTAATTTCAAGTGATTTATATGATCATTGTTTATAATATTTTATTTTAATATCTTAAATGGTCTCTCTGCCATCTCATTTTAAAAGAAGTGTGTCCACAGCTTGATAAATATGGCTGCCAGTTTTCACAAATCCATCAGATGAAAGCTTGAAAGTGAGAAGGTTAAGAGTGTTAAAACCTTTCAGTACGCCTTCCTTCGAAGGGAAAGTAAAGCCGGTGGACCCGTGTCATAGATTTATGGCACGTTAAAGAACCTACCACTGCAATTGACAGTGTGTAGCAAAATATGTAGGTTTTCACTAGTTAGAAACGCTCCATCAAGTTCCAAAGTTCGCCTCTAGGTATCAGTGACAGTAGCATCTGGTAGCCAAAGTTGGAACCACTTGAAATTGAACTAGGTAGTGAAATCTTTCCTGACAATTTTATTTTCCTATCTATTAGGTTGTGACATGTCGACGTAATAACTGGATGGCACCTATCCAAATTTAAACTCCATATTTGATCCAAATTTCAACTCCGTAAGAAGATTTAGCTTATTCAATCAAGCGGTGAGCTGAATTATTTATTGATTTTTCGTACTTGATTTTTTAAATCATTTACTTGTGTAATTTTTTTTTTTATTACAAAGCTTGATATTTATTTACAGTTACCATTGAATGAAATGAAAATCCACAGCCTGCTTCCAGTCTCCGACCGGGCCAGGAATGGAATGAATGAAGAAGCCCCCATCTAGCGGCGAGGATATGAACTGTGCCGGCTGCCGAGGCCTGACACACTCCTCTGGGGCAATGATTATATGAATGACAGATAAAATGAAATGATAGTGGAGAGTGTTGCTGGAATGAAACTTTGACAGGGAAAACCGGAGTACCCGGAGAAAAACCTGTGTGCCTCCGTTTTGTCCAGCACAGATCTCACATGGAGTGACCGGGATTTGAACCACGGACCCAGCGGTGAGAGGCCGGCGTGCTGCCGCCTAAGCCACGGAGGCTTTACAGTTACCATTAATATTTCTTATTTTCTAACTGCATTTTTGAAAATTTATTGTAAAAGACCCAATATTGAATTTTATTTTATTTAATACTGCATTGTAAGGATATACATTTCAGTACTATATTTCACTTTATTACAGATTTTTATCTTTAACATTTCACTTCTTATTTAGATTTAAGTACATATATATTACTTCATTTTAATTCTTAATTGATTTTCATTTATTTTAAGCTGAAGATGACCTCATCGTAAGGTTGAAACATGTCCAATATATAAAAATATATATTTTTTGAGTATTGATTCGGCGTATAATTTTAAACTTTTAATTTAATTTCACTGTCCTGTAGATTACAGTAGTTGGTGGAGGGAGACGGTTGGTGATGGGCTCGCCATTTCTCAGTCTTGCAACATTGTAGAAATTAAAATAAATAGTTCTTTTTTCGGGTGCTGCTTTAGTATTTACCAGCAATAGTTGCCACAGTCTCTGAAAATTTGCCGTGCTATCTTGTGTTTGAAGGGCAGAGACCGTTCGTGGGTGTCCAGCGCAACCACATGGCGGTATAAACGTGAGTGATAGTTCCTAGCCAGAATTGCTTTTAGAAGGTGACAAAGTAGAAGCAGTGCATTGCAAGAGTGATCAGTGAGAAGTAAATCAACAGCAGAACGTTCGGTGATAAACGCAGTAAGTTGAAATATTGCTGTTATTTTGATAAACAAGTATTAAAGTGTGTGAGAGGTTAGAGTTGAAAACTACAAAATGACGGGCAAAGACAAACAAAAGAAGGCCGTTGACCGCAGTGGGGAGCGCGGAGTTCGTGAACAAACGAAGGGTGGACAGCGCAAGCAAGTGAAAGCAGACGACCCTAGCGCCCTAGAGAGGAACGGAGCAGGTAGCAGCTCGGGAGAACAATTGAAGACCGTGGATCGCAGTCAGGGTGGGGATTGTCGCAATGCTAGCGAAGCTGACGACTCAAAAAGAAACTGGAAGGACAGTGGCACTACTTTTTCTTCAGCGGACCACAACCAAGCTACGCAGGATGTGCGCCGAGACTCAGCTGACATTTTAAGCCTGCTGAGTAATACGAACCTAATCGAGGAGCTCGTGGATCGAGTTGCTAATAAGGTGATTGATAAACTAAAAGAAACAATAGATTTTAACACCCAGGTCATCAATGAACTCGGACAGGAACTTGCCAGGCGAGACGACACTATAAATCAACTTGAGCTGCAACTGAATGACCGCACTGATGAACTTGAGCAGTACCAACGTCGAAATAACTTGAGAATTTTTGGTATTCCTGAAACTCCAGGCGAGGACACCAACAGGTGTGTAATGGATGTTGCTGCCAAGTTGAATGTGACAATCGATCCCCAAAGAATAGACCGATCTCATCGTGTAGGACTCCGGGATGCTGGAAAGAAGCGGCCAATAATAGTGCGGTTCGTGTCCTATGCAGATCGAGCAGCACTCTTCAGGTCGAAGAAATACTTAAGGAATACCGGCATAACTGTAAGAGAAGATCTGACGAAAACCCGGACTGAAATTGTAAAACAAGCAGTAAGTCACTTTGGGTTACACGGTGTCTGGACTGCAGATGGCGTTGTTCTGATCCGCATTGATGACACGAGGCATCGTGTGAAAACACTCCGAGAATTGGACTTTTTGAAGAAAAAGTTTCCCGCTCCTCGTACGTAAAGGACCCTCATACGTGCCAGTGTGAGGGGGCTCAACTGATCAAAGTTACAAGTGTAAGCACAAACATGTAATATGGTTACTGGTGGAACTTTAACTACAGTGTCAAGCCAAAATACAAGCCGATATTATTGATTAATATTTAGAAAATAGCTTAAGTTTTAGATTTTGTAATTTTTTATATTTCTTGTTTAACAATTTTACAATAACTTTCAATTATCTTTTACATGGATATTAGTACCAATGAGTATGATACGCATGCCTATCTTTGTGATATAGCTGATAGATTACCCAATGATTTTAAAGTAACTCACCTGAACACGCAGTCACTTAAAATGCTAGAACATTTCGCAGAATTTGAATACACATTTGTTAACTCCGGTATTGATGTAATTGCTGTTAGTGAAACATGGTTCAATAAGTCCATTACTGATTCATCTGTAACCTTGCCAGGATATAATATCTACCGCAATGACAGACAACGTAGAGAAGGGGGTGGAGTAGCAGTGTATGTTCGACAGCACATTAAGTGCCGGGTTATCTGCAAATCCCCAAATAATGAGAATTTCAGACCTGAGTACCTATTCGTAGAGATTTGCCTGAAAGATACTAAAGTATTATTTATTTGTGTTTATAAAGCACCCAAAGTCGGTTTTATGGAACTACTATTAAATGACATGCTTTCACACATTTTTAGTTATAAATATGTAATATTAGCCGGTGATTTCAATGCCCATTTTGGGTCGGCTACATTTGAAACGAAAAACATAGTAGAAACTCTAAATACTTGCAATCTGTCGTGGCTCCCGTATCAAGATACACATCACACTGCAACCTCCTCTTCTACTCTGGATCTAATAGCATCCAACTGCAATGAGCACGTGATTGAGTTTGGCCAAACAGCTGCTTCTGGCTTCTCAGCACATGATCTCTTATACGCAGTATGTACCCTGTCAACTCCAAAATATAAGCCCAGTATTCGAACTTTTCGAGACTTCAGCAGGTTTAATTATGAAAGGTTTAAGGCTGATGCCATCTCAGTTCCATGGCACACTGTTCTCGAGCAGCAAACTATAGATGAGAAGGTCGAAACATTCAACACATTTTTAATTGATTTATATGATCGCCATGCCCCAGTGCGCTCAGCTAACGTGAGGCACGCACCAGCTGCCTGGATCAACACAGAAATAAAAGATCTAATAAGATCTCGAAATAGAGCCAGAAAGAAGTGCAACAGAACACAGAAACCCGAGGACATTGTAGAATACAAAAGCTTACGCAACAGAACCCAGCAAGTTATTCGTAATACAAAGATACGTTACACTTATTCGCTAATTAATTCAGCTAAAAACTCTTCGGCTTTGTGGAGAGCTATAAAAACTCTCGGTGTTGGAAAATCCAGACACAAAAGCAATAACCCAACAATGAGCGCGGATGAGCTTAATAAGCATTATTTAAACGTATCAACCGTTGTAGACAGCAATAGAGTTTTGTCAACTGTTGCTAACTACAGGGAAAAATTTACTGACCGACGGGAAGAATTTCATTTTGGCTATATATATCCAGAGGACATTCATTTAGCCATATTTAGGATAACTTCAAAAGCCATAGGACCAGATCATATATCTATTACGCCATTGAAAAGGAATATGGACCTCCTCATGCCAGTTTTATTGCATATATTTAACTATAGCCTGCAAATGGGTATTTATCCGACACAATGGAAAAAAGCCAACATCAAAGCAATACCAAAATTCACGAACGCCTTAAACTGTAGTGACTTTAGACCAATAAGTATATTGTGTGCAATTGGGAAAGCATTAGAACGGATTGTTTTTGATCAGTTTTATGAATATATAAATTCCAACAATATCCTAAACCCGAACCAATCTGGATATAAATCAAGACATAGTACTCTGACAGCCCTTATCAAAGTCGCAGACGACATTCGTCTAGCAATGGACCGGAAGGAAATAACTATATTATCTCTATTCGATTTCAGCAAAGCTTTTGACAGAGTTCACCATGAGATCCTACTAGTTAAATTAAGAAATCTAGGCCTTTCAAAGTCAGTAACGAACTGGTTTAGGTCTTACCTAACAGGCAGATGTCAGAGAGTAGTCCTAGCAGATGACAATGTTTCAGAATGGTGTGAAGTAACAACAGGTGTGCCGCAGGGTTCGGTCCTTGGTCCACTCCTGTTCTCCGTGTATATAAATGACCTTCCATCTGTCCTTAAATTTTGTCAACATCATATGTACGCAGATGACCTTCAGCTATATCTACACACGGATCTGAAATCCATTCATTTGAAGGTAGCTCTAATTAACAGTGACATTCAAAGCCTATCTCAGTACGCACTCGATCATAATCTAATACTTAACTTCGAAAAAACGCAACCGATCGTCATCGGCTATACCAAATTACTCAGTTCCCTACCTGAGCCAGTACCACCTTTACAGCTTGCATTCCAAACAGTTCCGTACCAGTCAGCAGTAAGAAATCTGGGAGTTATTTTTGACTCTCGATTATCGTGGCAGGATCACACAAACATGATTCTGAAAAGGGTTGCATCGTCATTATATCAAATTAGGCGAACTTGCTTCTATTTGCCTCAAAATGTACGAAAGATACTGATACAGAGTTTGATACTACCAATATTTGACTAGGGATCTATAATTTACCATGATATGGGAGAGGTCCTCAATACAAAATTGCAAAGAATGCAAAATGCTTGCTTGCGGTTTGTTCTCAATGTACCAAGAGAGGCTCATATAACTCCATTTTACGTCCAGATTGGATGGCTAAAGTTAAAGGAACGAAGACAGTATGCCATGGCTCTGACTGTGATAAAAATTCTAAAATTCAAAATTCCGTCTTATATTTACTGCACAGTAACTCCCATGCAATCAGTGCATAACCGTGCGAATAGACACACTGCACAAATGCTCCAGATACCTCATCACAGAACCGAAAAATGCAAAGGTTCATTCCGTATTTCAGCTAGTATTCTCTGGAATAAATATAAATTGCACCAGTATTCAGGACTTCCTATCAGAGCGATAAAACACTCCCTTCATTGTAATCTATCAGCTATACAATTATCATGTTCAAGGTGAACGGATGTAATAACAAGAACTTTTATTGTCAACTGTATGTATAGGTTAAGTTTTTTCTTTCTTAATTTATTCTATTGTATGTAACCGCCCTCTGAATGAAGAGAGCTGCATAAAGAGGCTTTGTAGCCTCAGTGGCCTGTATAAGAGAAACAATAAATTCAAATTCAAATTGTGGGTTTGGTAGTGTTCCTTAGAGCTATTTTGTAATGTATATTTGGATCTAATGATGCTCGTTCCACGAGCGAAACACGTCATTCTATAGTTTTCTTCCCCCTTCTTTTACCCATAACAAATAAAGTATGTATATATATATATATATATTAGGGCGGCTTCGGTGGCGTAGTCGGTAGCATGCTGAGCTTCTATGCCCATGATAGCGGGTTCAAACCCGGCCGAAGCTGTCGGATTCTTTAAGAGCGTTAAAAATCCCTCAGTATGCCTTCCTTCAGAGGGGAAGTAAAGCCGGCGGGCCCATGTCATAGATTTATGGCATGTTAAAGAACCTTCCACTAATTGCACCTGTGTGAAGCTAAATTGGATAGGTTAAGAATGTAAACAACGCTCTTAGGTTGCTACGTTCGTTGCCATGAGCCGACTGCGGTGGCGTCTAGTAGCTGAGTTCTGAACTTTGCCTAGTAGTCGTTGACGGTGGCGCTTGGCGGCAAAAGTAGGAACTATTTCAAAAATTCTAAGTTGCAGTGCTTAAATTTAAAAACAAACAGATAACGCACACTAATACAGTCATCACAATTAACACCGGTTATCAGATAGATTCTACACTCACCCAAAGTACACGGGGCTACATGACCGCGTTGTCGCAGCCCCTAAACTTAAGAACCAACCAACCAACCATATTAGCATACTTTCGATTTCTGCAAGCATGAAAGTAGACGTATGAGATCTACACTGGCCAAAATTGAGTGAATGTGTGTGTCAATAACTCTAACTTAGTTACTTTTGAAAATTAATTTACCCAAGCTCGATACATATCAAATTGAGACGAGGTAAAGGTGTTTTCCTGAAGACTGAACATCGCCTTTATAGCCTACCTTGAAAGATTCAAGGACACTGTTCATCCCTTTGAGGTAATCTTGTTTGTAAAGGTCACGTTTGAATTTCTCATCAGAACGACTGAGAGCTTCATTCAGCCGCAAATGAAGCGGTCTTCTTTGAGCAATTGGGAGCTCAGTGCGTGGGAGGTGTCGCCTCCAATAACCCACTATAGGAGACCCGTGTGGGAGGAGCACATCGATTGTAGGATGACCTGTATTCCAGTGTGTCGGGTCAGGCTGCATCTCTTCAGAAGACAATACCAGGGCAAAATTAATTTACATCTGTTTGTTTGTTGTTGATTGATTGATTGATTTAGGGGCTTTGCATCATCGTGGTCTTGTAGCCCCATGTACTTGCGTGTGTGTGGAATTTGTCTGATATATGATTGTGTTAGAGTGATGTGTGTCTTTCCGATGAGGATAGGGAAGAATGCAGCCGAAGCCTTAAGTTAGGAACCATCCAGACATTTGCTTGAAGTAGAAGTAGGAAAACCACTTTCAAGATGGCTGAGGTAGGAATCAATCCCCCTCTACTCAGCTTTGCCTCACAAGGCTGTACCCCATCCAGCCCTCAGACCAGAAATAAACTTTTTGGCAAAGCCGGGAATCGAACCCAGGCCTATGTGGCGATGACTGTCAAGAAAGCTAGCCACTACGCAACGCGGCGAACTCACTACCTACACACATCAAAAAAGGTTTTGCATATTGCCATGGGGCACAGTGATGACGGACTTACTTATTAAGCAGTGTCTACGCCTGCTCTATACAATTGAGATCAGGGGAACAGGCAGGCCATTCCCTTCTGTGAATACCATTCTCCTGAAGAAAGCTCTGTGCGGACGAGCGATATTGACCACGAAAGTTAAATTTGGACCGAATTTGTCAGCATAACCTTTCACTACAGGTGCCAGGATAGTATTCCTGTACCGTATGCCTGTCATACGCCCTGTGTTGTTCACAAGAGGGGTTCGGCGACCATACATGAAGCTATCACAATACATTGCACCACTCCTCCCTGTTGGTATCGGTCTCGGATGTATTGGCCGAGCATACGTTCACTGGGTCGTCTCCACACTTGCACAGATCCATCCTCATTGAAACAGGCGAGTGTACACAGCCGATATACAATACACGCACGCAAGAACGACTAATGAGTGTGAGACCACTACGACTCTTGGCCGGCAATATGCAAAACCTTTTTTGATGTGTAACATCTTTCCACTCGGTAGCTGGATATTTTTTGTGCGAGTAATTTTGGAAAAGAGACGGAAATGGGACCGAAATGGGACGGAAACAATGAGCGCGCGTGGTGGCGGAGATTGGTACCACGACGTACTGTCGACCATGTGACTATGTGGAATGTATATCGCATAGGTTTACTTCAAGGTTTGGAGGCCCCATTAAAGATATTCCTACAATAAATCATTTTCAAGTTGTCTTTCTTTGGTGTGAAAATATTCATTATATCATATTTGGTGAAAACAATAAAATTATGATTTATTAAATCTGCACACTTTTTCTGTATTCTTATTTAATGTAAGCATTCGAGGTACTGTCGGCCAACGTACAGCCCTATGTGGAATGTATATCACATACGGTTCACTTCTAGGTTTGGAGGCCCCATTAAAGATATTCCTACAATAAATCATCTTCAAGTTGTCGTTATTTGGTGTGAAAATATTCATTATATCATATTTGCTGAAAACAATTATGATTTATTAAATCTTCACACTTTTGCTGTATTCTTAGTTAATGTAAGCATTCGAGGTACTGTCGGCCAACATACAGCCCTATGTGCAATGTGTATCGCATACGGTTTACTTCAAGGTTTGGAGGCCCCATTAAAGATTCTTATTTAATGTAAGCATTCGAGGTACTGTCGGCCAATATACATCCCTATGTGGAATGTATAGGCTATCGTATACGGTTTACTTCAAGGTTTGGAGGCCCCATTAAAGATATCCCTACAATAAATCATTGGCACTGGAGTTTTACAAGTAGTATTTCAAGTATTTCAATGACCAACAGAGTTCACTGATAACAAGGGATTTGCGCTCCCGGTAGACACACAGTAGGATAACATGTCACATGCTACACATCATACGCGATTAGTGTAAGGCTCGTCATTTTTTTATGCGTGTACATTAGATGCTTGCGTGTATGTGAAAAGTCGGCTCCGTGGTGTAGGAGAAACTGCGTTGTTTGTTTAAAATAATTACTTTACTTACATTTGACTCACTTATCGACTTTTCTTTCTTCCTATTCTGGTGTCCAAGAATCTTGAAATACAGTAGTTTCATCTGAACATCTCCCTTAAATACTGTAACATTCCTCGGAAGTTGTCTTTCCGTTATATTCATTGTACGAGTTATCACTATTGCTCATCACAAATTGTGTCGACTTTGTTCTGATAACACTTCTCACTCCAAATTTATGTTCATGAAATCAGGTGCAACAGAAAAAAGTCCTCTCGGCACGCCGGAAGGCGGAGGTAGATTTCACCGGACAAACTTGGGGATAGGCGAAAATAGGCAGAATATTCAGATTTTCGTAGAAGGATCAGACCTCATTTAATGCGAGAAGGTATTTTATAATTGGAGCTTAATTAACTTTGTTTTTCGTCATTTTATGCTTATTTTAAACATTTTATTGTCTTATGGGAACGGTAACCTTCTTGTCATTTGGGGTCCATTTTTATACTTGTGGTCACACTGTCCTTATGCTAGGTTTCGACACTGATGTGCAACTATGTAACGGTCTGTTACTTCTTCACGCAAAATTATATCTACCGCAGAGATTTTGGTTGGTTCCTCAGTTTAGGGGCTGCGACAACGCGGTCATGTAACCCCGTGTACTTTGGGATGGCTGTATTAGTCTGTAATTCAGGTAAGGACTGCAGACGGTCAATTTCAAGCAGTAGTTACTAATGTTGCTACCAGGTACTACCGTCAACGACACCTAGCTGTGAACTTGGCTACTAGATGCCACCGCAACCAGCAACTCGCAACGAACGTTGGAACTTCCCCTCCAAAGGAAAGCATACTGAGGGATTTTTGGCGCTCTTAGAAAATCCGACGACTTCGGCCGGCTTTGAACTCGCGACCTTGGGCATAAACATTCAGCATGCTACCAGTTACGTCACCGAAGCCGCTTCACACTTAGATGGAAATCTGAATCTGATCTCGTGCAAGTGCGTTATCTTGGCAACGTCTGATGGCTCATCCCTCATCAATTTAGTAGTGTTGCCATGGCAACCACTGATAGGTCTTGGCATTTTCTTATAATTCCGAAATTATTTTTCTCATCCCTTGGCATAATGGTGGGTTATATCAAAAATTCTTTCAGACAAAAGTTTTAGGTAATTATTATGGGAATATTGTCCATTTTGTACGGTTTTGATATTGTGCCTATTAAGAGAGATATGATTAATGTTTCCCGAAAAACCCACTTTTTCCCACCCCTTTGGTCAATGGTTGGTGCTATAAAAAAAACTCTTCAAACATACATTTTTGGGCTTTATCCGACACATAGTATGAATGTTGAACGGATTCGATATTTCACATATTAAGAGAGTTATAGCAATATTTCACTTTTTCGAAAAAAAAAGCCCCCCATTTTCACCCCCCAACGACCGATTTAGCCCAGTAACGAACTCGACCGAGATTTTATAGGTATACGTATTCGGTAAAAAATTCAAAGTGATTGGTACAAAATTACGGCAGTTATCGTGTCCACAATAAACTGATATACATATACATACATAAATTATATATAACTTTTGAACTGACGGTGGTTTTGGGGCCTGTGGATGTGAAACGCGAAGATATGTCGAAATTTTCCGGAAGTCGAAACATGGTACCCATTGCAATAGTTAGCTTTCTAACGAAATCTACCTCTGGTTGGTTCCTCAGTTTAGGGGCTGCGACAACGCGGTCATCTAACCCCGTGTACTTTGGGTGAGTGTAGAATCTGTCTGATACACGGTGTGAATTGTAATGGCTGTATTAGTCTTAATTCATGTAAGTACTGCAGACGGTCAATTTCAAGCAGTAGTTCCTAATGTTGCTACCAGGTACAACCGTCAACGACACCTAGCTGTGAACTTGGCTACTAGATGCCACCCCAACCATCAACTCGCAACGAACGTTGGAACTTCCCCTCCAAAGGAAAGCATACTGAGGGATTCTAGTGCTCTTAGAAAATCCGACGACTTCGGCCGGCTTTGAAACCGCGACATTGGGCATAGACATTCAGCATGCTACCAGTTACGTCACCGAAGCCGCTTCCCACTTTATCAGGCGGCTTTGGTGGCGTAGTCGGTAACATGCTGAGCTTCTATGCCCAAGATACCAGGTTCAAACCCGGCCGAAGCCGTCGGATTTTTTAAGAGCGTTAAATATCCCTCAGTATGCCTTCCTTCGGAGGGGAAGTAAAGCCGGCGGTCCCATGTCATAGATTTATGGCATGTTAAAGATCCTTCCACTAATTGCACCTGTGTGAAGCTAAATTGGATAGGTTAAGAATGTATACAACGCTCTTAGGTTTCTATGTTCGTTGCCAAGAGCCGACTGCGGCGGCGTCTAGTAGCTCAGTTCTGAACTTGGCCTCGTAGTCGTTGACAGTGGCGCTTGGCGGCAAAAGTAGGAACTATCTGAAAAATTGTTAGTTGCAGTACTTAAATTAACAAACAGATAACACACACTAATACAGTCATCACAATTAACACCGGTTATCAGACAGATTCTACACACACCCAAAGTACACGGGGCTACATGACCGCGTTGTCGCAGCCCCTAAACTTAAGAACCAACCAACCAACCACTTAATCAGATGGAAATACTGAATCTGATCTCGTGCAAGTGCGTTGTCATGGCAACGTCTGATGGTCCATGCCTCATCAATTTAGTAGTGTTGCCATGGCAACCACTGATAGCTCTTGGCATTTTCTTATAATTCCGAAATCATTTTTCTCGTCCCTTGGCGTAATGGTGGGTCATATCAAAAATTCTTTCAGACAAAAGTTTTAGGTAATTATTAGGGGAATATTGTCCATTTTGTACGGTTTTGATATTGTGCCTATTAAGAGAGATATGATTAATGTTTCCCGAAAAACCCACTTTTTTCCACCCCTTTGGTCAATGGTTGGTGCTATCAAAAATCTTATTTGACATAAATTTTTGGCACTTATCCGACACATATTATGAACTTTGAATGGATTCGATATTGCACGTATTAAGAGAGTTATAGCGAAATTTCACTTTTTCGAAAAAAGCCCCCCATTTTCACCCCCTTCGACCGATTTAGCCCAGTAACGAACTCGACCGAGATTTTATAGGTATACATCTTCGGTAAAAAATTCGAAGTAATTGGTGCAAAATTACGGCAGTTATCGTGTCCACAAGAAACTGATATACATATATATATATATATACATATATATATATATACATAAATTATATATAAACTTTTGAACTGACGGTGGTTTTGGGGTCTGGGGGATGTGAAACGCGAAGATATGTCGAAATTTTCCGGAAGTCGAAACATGGGACCCATTGCAATAGTTAGCTTTCTAATGAAATCTACCTAAAATCTGGATATTCACCCACTATAAGAGAGGTCAAATAATTCTCCCCAAGTTCACAAAACACTTAGCTTCACCCGTATCTCATCCACTGAAGCTCGGGATTTATCTTGAGCTTAATTTACACAGGAGCTTCGGAAAATAAGGTGACTAGAGATCGCATGATAAAACTTTATTTTTCAGACAGATAGTATAAGCACTCGTAGTAGGCCCCTGACTTGCATTACTATCCAACATATTTACTAATTCCTCCAGAACGGGTTTTCAGGTTGTTTGCCCGGGTTAAATGCTTCTTGATATCTGACGTTTCTCCAGCAAGTATGGCTGACATTACAAAGTACGAAGTACGTCCAGAAAGTAAGTTCCGTTTGGTAATAACATTAAATTGTGTACAGATACAGAAAAATTATTTATTGCACAAAATTCTACAACCCTGCCCTACATAACTGCCGAAATGTTGCAGGCATTTGTCGTAGCGCGGCACGAGTTTTTGTATACCTTCTTCATAGACGTGTGCCGCCTGTGTTTTCAACTAGTTGTACGTTCCGCTGCAGCGCAGTTCCGCATATGCGCGGTAGACGCTCTGTATCAAGGAGAAGAAACGTGCGCCATTTGGAGAGCGCTGTCAGCCACGTACGCGTTGTTGTGCATGTTTACTCGTACAATGTCGGTGTTGATTGAAAATCCCGCCGCTTGTGAAATCAGTTCTGTGATTCGTGTTCTGAATGCTAGGAAAGTGAAACCAATTGAAATTTATCGGCAAATTTGCGAAGTGTATGGACAAAATGCGATGAGTGATTCAATGGTGAGAAGATGGGTCCGACAGTTCAATGAAAGACGGGCGATTTGGGCAAGATGGCGTCACAGTGAAAGTGTAGTAAAATAGCAGCTAGTGTAAATATTTGATAAAAGTGGTAAAATACAATAACAGAGGTTTAAAATCTATGAAGTTACTTTCCTTAGATCAAGTGTAATACGGAATATTGATAGTATTTAGAAATTCTTATTGATAATTTAATAAACTTAAACTAAGTTGTGGGAACTTGTATCCAAAGATTCGGTGACTTCTTCAATCATTGTTTGAACCAAGTAGAGCAGTGGTGCTTTTACGAGACTTCACCCGATTGGAAGATATACGTATTTCACATTCTTCTTTATTGGTAGGAAATTAGATTAATTCTATTAGGTAGTAATAATTAAAATAAATTTAGTGTAATTTGGTGTAAACATAAGATCTCAGGTAAAATTGAATGAGGAGAAAAGTGAAACCGATTGTCGTAATGTAGGCCTACCGCTACCGTCATGCGAATGTCATAACCTGAGAAACGAACTGTCCTCAAAAGACGAAATTATAAAGCTGCTAAAGGAAGATATTGCTAAGTTAATGGAAGAGATGAATAAATTAAAAGGAAACAGAGGGGAAAGCAAGGAAACTTGGTCGACAGTGATTGCTGGTAAGGTAAGATTGAATAAGCCTAGGCCTATAAATGGAGTACATGTAACTGAAATTCCCGTCTCAAATTCATTTGGAGTGCTTGTCGAAGAAAATGATGACTTTCCTCAAGAAGAAAAGAAGAAAGTGATAAAGAGAAAATCCAGGAAGATGCGGATATTTGCGGATAGCCACGGGCGAGATGTAGCAGCAAGCGTATTGGGGAGAAGCAGAGAAATGGAGGTCACTTCGACAGTAAAGCCAGGAGTTCAAATTGCAGAGGTCACGAACGGAATGATAGGAGAGTGTGCGTCCCTTACTGCAAAGGACTACGCAGAGATCATCGCTGGAGCAAACGACGTCTCTAGAAATGAGAGTAAAAAGGTAATCAAAGATTTAAAGGGTACATTGCCGTCCATGCAAAAAACAAATGTCATTATTGTAAACATTCCGCAGAGATACGATTTAATTCCCAAATCATGTGTAAATGTAGAAATAGAGGCTGCAAATGGAAAAATTCATAAAATTTCTAAGAGTTTTCCAAATGTCCAAATTGTAGATGTAAGTAAATTAGACAGGAAGTTCCACACTCGGCATGGCCTACACTTAAATAGATTAGGAAAAGAGTATCTTAGTGATGAAATCTGCAAAATTGTAAATTCAAATGGTAAGAATAATTCAACAGTAATATCATTAGAGTGGAAGCAGGGAAACTGGTAGAAGAAGCCAAACGTGAGGTTTGGCAATCAGATCTTTTGAAGTCAAATTTAACGGAGTGTAACAATGGTATTTCGGATTTGTCTAGCAACAATAATAATAACAGTTATGATAATAATAATGTAAATAAATCACCAACACAAGCTTGCAAATGTCATCATCATATTGTACAGTTTCCAGCCCCAGGCTGGGTCTGTTTGGAACATAAGCCTCGCCACTTAGTTCTTTCTTCCCACCACCTCTCCGCTGTCACTCTGGTCCAGTCCTCGCCTCTCTTCTTGACACATTCCTCCACTCCTTTCAGCCATCTATCTCTTGGTCTTCCCCTTGGTCGTTTCTTCTGTATCTACATCTCATGTATCCTCTTGGGAATCTTCTTCTCATCCATTCTCTTTAAGTGTCCATACCACCTCAGTCTTGATGTCTCAATCCTACCTTGCAAGGGCTCCTCTTTCACCATTTCCCTGACCTTTTCATTCCTCACCCTGTCTCTTCTTGTTACTCCGATCCTACTTCGCAGGAACTTCATTTCACCTGCCTGTATTCTGCTTATGTCTCTTTTCTTCATTGTCCACGTTTCTGAAGCATAGGTCAGTATCGGGATATAGTAGCTTCTGTATAACACTTCCTTGCTTTTTTGTGGGACATCTTTATTCCACACTAAGCTCCTAATGCTTCTCAGAAATGCTTCTGCCTGTCTGCCACGTTCCGTAATCTCTTTGTCATTTCTCCCATTTTCCTCCACTATACTTCCCAAGTACTTGAGACTTTCCACCTTCTTCAGCTGTCCACCTCCAAGTGTTATCCCACTCATTGGTCTGTCCTTTTTCCTGGTCGTTAACAGGATCTCACATTTACTGATGTTGAACTTCCATCCGTACTCTCCCACTGTTTCTTCCCAAGCCTTCAGTTGCTCCTGAATTTCCTCCTCCTTGTTTCCCCAGACCATGAGATCATCTGCAAACACCATTGCTTTCATCTTATCTTCTCCTATCTTTCCTGCTATCCGTGTCATTACCTCGTCCATAACCACAATAAAGAGAAGGGGTGACAGTGCACTACCCTGTTTCAGGCCACTCATTTGTCTGAACCAGTCTGTTCTTTCCCCTCCAACTTTCACACAACTCACACTTCCAAAATACATCTCCTTCACTCTGCCTACAGTCTCTTTTTCCACTCCCATGTTTTCCATTGCTTTCCAAACCTTCTCCCTACACACACTATCATAGGCCTTTTCGATGTCCAGGAAGGCCATCAGCAGATCCTCTCCAAATTCGTAGTGGTGTTCCTGGAGCTGTCTCACTGAAAATATGAGATCCACTGTTGATCTCCCAGGTCTAAATCCATACTGCTCCTCTCTCAATTTTCTCTCCACTTTGGCTCGTATTCTACTTTCTAATATCTTTTCATATATCTTGGCACAGTGAGGTATGAGTGTGACTCCCCTGTAATTTCTGCACTCCTTTCTGCTTCCTTTCTTAAATATTGGGACAATTAATCCTTTCTTCCAATCTTCTGGGGTCTTTTTCTCCTTCCATATCACCCTCATCACACGGTACAGCCACTGTTTCCCAACCTCCCCTGCTGCCTTCACCATTTCAACACTCACTTCATCCACACCTGGTGCCCTTCCTCCTTTCATCTTGTCTATAGCCATTTCCAGTTCTCTCCAAGTCAGGTCCTTTTCCATTCCTGTGTTGTCTTCTCCATCTTCCAATACATTGTCTTCCTCCCTATGACCATTTGGATTCAGCAAATCCTCAAAGTACTCTTTCCACACTGTCTTGAGTGCCTCTTTGTTGTGCACCTCATTTCCGCTTTTGTCCATCATTACCACATCCTCTCGCAGACCTCTTCTCTTACTTTTGACCATCCCATAAAGTACTTTCTTATTTCCTCTGCTGTCTTCCTCCATCATCTCTGTCCACTTTACCATCCACTTCTTCCTCTCCTCTGCCACAATCTTGTTTGCTTCTTTCTTCTTTATCTTATAATCTTCCCTTGTCAGATCAGTTCTTTCCTGGAACCACACTCTGAAAACCTTGTTCTTCCTTCCCACAGCTTCTTTTACTCTCTCATTCCACCATGGTGTCTCTTTACACCGCTTTCTGTTGCTTGTTCTTCCACATACTGCCACTGCAGCTTCCACCATTGTGTTTTTGAATTGCTTCCATTCCTCTTCCCCTGTTTTAGGATTGTCTGTTGGCATCCTTTCCCTTAGTATCTTCTGGAATTCTTCCTTGACTTCCTTTTCCTTGAGTTTCCATACTTTGATTCTCCTTTCCTGGTACTCTGTCCTCTTGCTATCCTTAACAACTCCCAAGTTCATTACAAGTATTCTGTGGTCGCTATCTAAGGCCTCTGATGGTATTACCTTTATATCTCTGACACTTCTCTTCATTTTCCAGTCGTACAGCATGTAATCTACCAAAGATTTCTTTGTTAAATCACTGCTGTACCACGTTACCTTGTGGCTTTCTTTCTTCCGGAACCAGGAGTTGCCTACCACTAAACCGTTTCTCTTGCAAAAATCCAGCAATTTTCTCCCTTCTTCATTCCTGCTACCCCAACCTTCTGCTCCCAATACATTTTCATATCCTTGCCTTTCACTTCCTACATGTGCATTCAAATCTCCCATGACAATGATGCTCTGCCCATTCAACTGCTGTTGTAGCTCCTCCTCAAAGTCTTCCTTCTCTTGAGCTGTACATCCAACTTGAGGGGCATACACCTGGGCTATCTCCAGGCTTCTTCCCTTTACATTTACTCTGATCTTCATGATCCTGTCACTTATTCCCTTTACCTCTTCCTTCATTCCTTCTCTCACAACTACTCCTACTCCGCTGCTCCTTCCTTCACTGTTCCCACTCCAGTACAACCGGTACCCTTTTCTCAGTTCTCTGCGACCTTCTCCTTTCCATCTTGTTTCTGCCAAGCCCAGTACATCCAGTTTTCTTCTCTCCATCACATCTACAATCTCCTTCACTTTTCCTGTCAGTGTCTGTATGTTTAATGTCCCAACTCGTAGTCCATTAGCATATCCGGGTCGTCGTCGTTTGCATCCGTCCTTTCCGAGGCCTGTTCCTGGTTTGAAAGCAAATATGATATCCACTACTGGCTTGCTAGGCCTATCGTAGCTTCACCAGAGCCCCGTCAGCCGTCACTATTCAGGGTTCCCATAAAGCCTTCACAGCTACCGTAGCGGTCCCGGGGCACACAAAGTCCCCACTGTACTTCACCCCTACAGGCAATCCCCTACTTCATGCCGTTGCCCGTCTCCCACCACGAGGAGGAGGGGTTGGACTTGTGGGAGACCAAGCTTGCAAATGTAACAAATTTAAAATTTACCACCAGAATGTCCAGTCTCTTTATAATAAAATTGATTACATAAATCTAATGCTTAAAAATGAACTTAAAGACATCTCAGCACTATGTATTTCAGAACATTGGCTGAAAGAGGAACAACTCGAATTAATTCAATTCCCAGGGCTTATACAAGCTAGTAAATACTCTAGATCTAATATTAGCCATGGTGGTACTTGCATCTTCTTAAGAAATAATTTAGATCATGAACAGATAACAGCTTATGATTATCTAATTATGGAGCAGGATTTTGAATTCTCTGCCGTAAAAATACAGCAGTTTAAGTTAATAATTGTATGCGTATACCGTTCTCCGTCAGGAAAGTTTCCTTTATTTATAGATAAATTAGAATTATTACTCAATAACATGAGCAAAGTAAATTTCGATATAATAATTTGTGGGGATGTAAATGTGGATTTCTTAAAATTTTATAGAAATTGTGAATTATTAACACAGTTACTAATTTCCTATGGACTGAAACCTACAGTAAATACCCCAACAAGGATAACAAAATTTAGTAAAACCACTCCTGATCAAATTTTTATAAATACAGATAAATATCACCATTCAATAGAAGTCTATTGTCCGGGTTTTAGTGACCACCATGGACAAATACTGAGTTTTGAAGTATCCGAAACAATCAAAAATAATGATAATGGAGTAAAATCAAAGTGCAGGTCATTCACTGAATCAAATTTTACATATTTCAATGACTTATTAAATAAGGAAACATGGTCAGAAATTTATGAACAAGAAAATGTAAATTATAAATTTAATGCATTTAACAGTACCCTAAAACACTATTTTGAAATAGCATTCCCCTTTAAACGAAGAACTGTTCAAAATAACAAAACTAGCAATTGGATAACAACAGGGATTATAAATTCATGTCAAAGAAAGAAATTTCTACACAAATTATATAAACAATACCACACAACACCTGAATTCAATTTATACTACAAAAAATACACTAGCATATTAAACAAAGTAATAAGACTAGCAAAGAAAATGCATAATGATAATTTTATTTCCCAATCATCTAATAAAAACAGGGCTATGTGGTCCGTGATAAAGAAAGAAACTGGAAAATCTGCTAAAATACAAAGGAACATTACACTGACCAGAAATAATAAAGTGATTAATAATCCAGAGGAAATAGCAAACACTTTTAATGACTATTTTCTGGAAATTCCACAAAAATTATTAAATAAATCACAGGTAAATACAGTAAATTCTAATAATAAAATACATATATGCAGTAATTCTTTATTTATAAATCATGTCACAAGTGAAGAGGTAAGAATAGTTATAAAAGAGCTAAAAATAAATTCTGTGCTGGCATTGATGGCATCCCTGATGCAATTTTAAAGAAATTTGCAGAAAATATAATAAATCCACTTACGCACTTAATAAACAGTTCAATTCTCTCAGGAACTAACCCGGATATTTTGAAGTTATCAAAAGTAATTCCAGTTCACAAAAACGGTTCAAAAGATGAATTAGATAACTATCGTCCCATTACCTTACCAACTGGTATTTCAAAAATTGTGGAAAACATTATGTATAAGAGACTGATTAGTTTCATAGAAAAAAATAAAATATTATCAAACTCACAACATGGATTCAGAACGGAACAAGATGTTCAGTAAAGAACATATAGCCTACTTTCTCCTAATGCATGGGTATTGTTATAACTCTTTGTCCTTTTCAAGGAGTATAATTGAATGTTGGTTGTAGTAGCTTGTTGAAATACAACGTGCTATAGGGATATTAAACATGAATATGAGGTGCCTTTTGCTAGTGCTACCTCTGTACCAAATTTCGTTCAATTCGGTTTCGCCGTGTTTGAATTGATAGGGGGAATCGATTTGCACACATACTTGGCCACCATCTGCAAACTATTGGGCTGATGATCTAGCAGTTTGGTCAGAATAAGCTTCCCACATAAAGATTTGTTGTTGCAAAATTTGGTAGAGACTAGATTATTAGGTTGGTCGTAATTACATTTTAGCCTTTAACATTTGGGTGGCCGCGATTAGGTTTCCGTCAAGATAGCGGTGATATAAAACATGACACTGAGGTGGCCTTTTCTAGTGCTACCTCTGTACCAAATTTCGTTCCATTCGGTTTCACCGTGTTTGAATTAATAGGGGAATCGATTTTCACACAAAGATGGCCGCCATCCGCAAAATATTAAGCTAATGACCTATTAGTTTGGTCAAAGGATGCTCCCTCCATAATGGTATGTTGATGCAAAATTTGGTAGAGATCGGATGATTAGGTTAATCGTAATTTGATTTAAGCTTTGAATATTTGTGTGGCCGCCATTACGTTTCCGTCAAGATGGCGGCGATATAAAACATGACACTGAGGTGCCTTTTGCTAGTGCTACCTCCGTACCAAATTTTATTCCATTCGGTTTCACCGTGTTCGAATTAATAGGGGTAATCGATTTTGACACAAAGATGGCCGCCATCCGCAAACTATTAGGCTAATGACCTGTTAGATTTGTCAAAGGATGCTTCCTCCATAAAGGTATGTTGTTGCAAAATTTGGTGGAGATCGGATGATTAGGTTAGTCGTAATTTGATTTAAGCTTTGAACATTTGTGTGGCCGCCATTACGTTTCCGTCAAGATGGCGGTGATATAAAACATGACACTGAGGTGCCCTTTGCTAGTGCTACCTCTGTACCAAATTACATTCCATTCGGTTTCACCGTGTTCGAATTAATAGGGGTAATCGATTTTGACACAAAGATGGCCGCCATCCGCAAACTATTAAGCTAATGACCTATTAGATTTGTCAAAGGATGCTCCCTCCAAAAAGGTATGTTGTTGCAAAATTTTGTAGAGATCGGATGATTAGGTTAGTCGTAATTTGATTTAAGCTTTGAACATTTGTGTGGCCGCCATTACGTTTCCGTCAAGATGGCGGCGATATAAAACATGACACTGAGGTGTCCTTTGCTAGTGCTATCTTTGTACCAAATTTCGTTCAATTTGCGCTCACCGTGTTTAATTGATAGGGGGGGGGGACAGACATTCATAGTACACACACTCACACACACACACAGACTCACACACATACACACACACAGACAGACACACATTTTTTTCGCCCTGTAATCATCTCATAAGTCTACTTTCATTTTTTTTTTTTTTGCAAAAATCGAAAGTAGGCTAAATATCTACACAGACAGCAATACGAATGTAGTAATTGTATACTGAAATTAATTGACAACTAGTTGAAACCCGTCAAAAATGACGGTCAATAGAAAAATATTTACTGAAGAATTTTCTTATGTAGGCCTACTGTATATTCTTTGTACGATGATTTTTTGGCTCTATTGAAACTATAAGGGCGTCAAAAGATTGCACTCTCAACATTGCAAAATACTGCTGGCCATGACTGAAAAATTGATGAGGCAAATTGAGACCTATACGTTCCAGAGTTTTCCCTTGAGCTTCATTGATTGTGACAGAGTATGCCAAATAAATTGGAAAATATTGCCTCTTAAAACAAAATGATAGTGTTTTATCGGATGCTGTTAAATCAAGTAGAAGGATTCAACCTCTCTGCCTAATTTTAACTGCATTTATTATTTCCAAATCCAAGCAATATGGTTGCATTTAAGAGCCCTTGGGAAACGTTCAGATTTCTAAGCAGCATAACGGTTCAAGCGTTTGGAATATGTGGAGGCAAGTCATTTAGTTCCAAGGAATTCAAGAACTCTGAGGAGTCTAATAAAACTGGCCGCAAACCGTCACATATAATTTTGGAATATAACGAAGAAATGCGATGATGTGCACCTCCATACATCTTAAAACAATGTGGACCGTATGGGTGTGGCACAGTAACATTGGCACCAAATGAAACGAAGGACATAGCATTGTACTGCCGATTAGTCTCTCTGAAATTCCTTGAGATATCATCTCCAGTGAAAAATAATTGTTGCAGCATGTCAAATGTTTTATATTTAGTCAGATTAATTTTACATTACAACAGCAAAGCTCAAAGTAACCAAGTGAAGATTTCTCTCAAGAGAAATACAGTGCAGAACAATGTTTAAATTTGTTCGTCAAGGACCCTACACTGTAACGGTATAGTATCTGGAATTGTATCTGAAATGCCGTATTCATATTGGAGTTTAAAAGTGGCTTCGTATTTTTCTCCGATTTCCCACTTGTTTGCGGCTAATGTTCTATTTCGTAAAATGGGTTTATTTATAGCAGCATTTCTCCCCAAATTAACGTCATAGCTTATTAAATAACACTATAGTGGCCTGCATCAACGCAGCTGCCAAATATTAAATAGCAAATAATAACTTACTTCCATTGCCAAAATCAACTGCGTGGTTATACTCATTGTTATGTACTCTAAAAAAATAATCAATAAACAACAATATTCACTTATACAACTAAGTTCAGAGACTTCCATTCTCAAGTTGGTTGCTGATGAGAATGCGATGAGACTGATCGCCAATAATAAAATCCTTGCAATTTTTGCAATTTGCTTGCAAACGCAACTCAGGATGACGAACTTCATTTTGAAATAAACAGAATGAAACTGCTCTAAATAATCAATTTCCATCACCTGTTGAAGGTACAATACTTTGCATTTCCATGACAGTAAATTATGCAAGGGAGCATAGAATCACTTCGCCACTACTGGAATGAGCATGGACTCACTTCGCCAGCCACCGTAATGGAGGGAGTTTTAGAATTATATGTTCAGTGTTTTTCAAAGATCGTATTAACACAGGGAAGCCCCGTCTTAAGGCTACATTCTGAGCTATCGCCCCAGATTCCAGGTTCGATCCCTGCTCTGCCAAGAAATTTAATTCTGGTCTGAGGGCTGGAACGGGGCGCACTCTTGAGGCAAACCTAAGAAGAGCAAAATTTGATTCCCATCTCAACAACCTTGGATGTGGTTTTCCGTGGTTTCCCACTTCCACTCCAGGCAAATACCGGGATAGTTCCTAACTTAAAGCCTCAGTCGTCAACTCTCCATTCCCCATACTAATTACAAATGCACACATCAATACAGCCATCACATTAACACAGGTTATCAGAGAAAGGTTTACACTCACACACCAAAGTAGACGGGGCTGAGTGACCACGATGTCTGAGTCCATCAAATGAATTATGTTCGACAATTTTCTCTCAAGGCGAAGCGATTGTGCCGATATTTATTTAATAATTTAAAAGTATCTGGGAACGTAAATCATGGAGAATTCCTTACCTTACGGGAATAATAAACGTAGCCTAACATATGTTTAGACAATGTAATACCAATTGCAAGATAGAATAATTGGGAAATAGAATTACATGTCTGAGGTGGGAATCAAACTCCTTCGACGATGCATAATCAATTTCGTTGTCCACAATGTTAGCCACTGAGCCACCCAGACAACGAAATTAGAGTGCAATATTAAGAGACGTAAACAACAAACGCACTTAACTGCCAGTTACAGTTCATCAATATTTCCCTTATTTCATGATTCTCAACTCCCTATTCCCCATACTAATTACAAATGCACACATCAATACAGCCATCACATTAACACAGGTTATCAGAGAAAGGTTTACACTCACACACCAAAGTAGACAGGGCTGAGTGACCACGATGTCTGAGTCCATCAAATGAATTATGTTCGACAATTTTCTCTCAAGGCGAAGCGATTGTGCCGATTTTCATTTTCAATTTAAAAGTATCTGGCAACGTAAATCATGGAGAATTTCTTACCTTACGGGAATAATAAACGTAACATATGTTTAGACAATGTAATACCAATTGCAAGATAGAATAATTGGGAAATAGAATTACATGTCTGAGGTGGGAATCAAACTCCTTCGACGATGCATAATCAATTTCGTTGTCCACAATGTTAGCCGCTGAGCCACCCAGACAACGAAATTAGAGTGCAATATTAAGTGACGTAAACAACAAACGCACTCAACTGCCAGTTACAGTTCATCAATATTTCCCTTATTTCATGATTCTATTCCAGTATATATCGGGATACAACATAAGCGATATTTCCCTTTTCAATTCTCATAAACAAAGATCACACTACGATACGGTGGATCTTTTATCCGCCATTTCTCTCATGAAGAAACGCAATTGTGGCAACGCGCAATTGCCACATATATTACCTTTTTCTTTAAACATATAAAAATATACCGTAACATATATTTTCCTTTTAAAGACACACTGCAAATCTGCATGCCAAGAGCTTTCGTTAGAATGCCATACGAAGCCAATCGGTTAAGTCGTTTTCAAAATCTCGTGTGTACAAAAAATACATTAGTGTTTTAAATATATATGGCAACAGGGAATTCGTTACTTTACAGGAATGATAAAAGTGAAATATGTTTCTACACTCTAATACCAATCGTAGGAAGGAAGAAAACAAAAAAAAACATATCCGAGGTGGGAATCGAACCCTCTCGACCATGCAAAGGATGGCAACAGAGAATTCGTTACTTTACGGGAATGAAAAAGTGAAATATATCTCTACAATGTAATACCAATCGTAGGAAGGAAGAAGATGAAAATAAATAAACGTATCCGAGGTGGGAATCGAACCCTCTCGACCATGCAAAGGATGGCAACAGAGAATTCGTTACTTTACGGGAATGATAAAAGTGAAATATGTTTCTACAATGTAATACCAATCGTAGGAAGGAAGAAAACGAAAATTAAAAAAACATAACCGAGGTGGGAATCGAACCCTCTCGATGGGAACAGAGAATTCGTTACTTGACGGGAATGATAAAAGTGAAATATGTTTCTACAATGCAATACCAATCGTAGGAAGGAAGAAAACGAAAATAAAAAAACATATCCGAAGTGGGATCGAACCCTCTCGATCATGCATAATACAAATTTCTGGCCAGTAACCTTATCCCCTTGGCCAACCAGACAACTATGTGACACTGCAGTATTAAGTTATCTAACCAGTATACACACTCAACCTGCACTTTATGTCCTTCAATTCGTGGTTTATTTAATATAATTCTATTTCAATGCATATTGTAAAAACATAACTAACATTATTGGAGACCCTTTTTAATTCTCATAAACAAAGATCTCAGTTAGACGCGACCGGAATCGCCATTTTCCTTGTTGAGAAAGGCCATTGTGCGCATGCGCGAGAGTGTCAATATTTTCCTTTTAAAGAAACTCTGCAAATCTGCATGCCAAGAGCTTTCTACAATGCAATACCAATCGTAGGAAGGAAGAAAATGAAAATAAAAAACATATCCGAGGTGGGAATCGAACCCTCTCGATCATGCATATTACAAATTTCAGGCCAGTAACCTTATCCCCTTAGCCATCCAGACAACTATGTTTCACTCCAGTATTAAGCTATCTAACCAGTATACACACTCAACCTGCAGTTTATGTCTTTCAATTCGTGGTTTATTTAATATAATTCTATTTCAATGCACATTGTAATAACATAACTAACATTATTGGAGATCCTTTTTAATTCTCATGAACAAAGATCTCAGTTAGACGCGACCGGAATCGCCATTTTCCTTGTTGAGAAAGGCCATTGTGCGCATGCGCGGGAGTGACAAATATTACATATTTCCTTAATCATTTAAAAATATACCGTAACATATATTTTCCTTTTAAAGAAACTCTGCAAATCTGCATGCCAAGAGCTTTCGTTAGAATGTCTTACGAAGCCAATCGGTTAAGTCGTTTTCACAATCTCGTGTGTACAAAAAACAGCTTAGTGTTTTAAATATATAGATAAGGAACATGTAACTGGCCTATTCTTGGATTTATCGAAAGCATTTGATGTTGTTGACCATAAAATCCTCCTTACCAAACTAAATCAATGTGGTATTAGAGGTCTAGCTAATAAATGGATCGAGTCTTACTTAACAAGGCGTAAACAAATAGTAAGCTTGAGACACAAGGATGATGGAACCAAATTACTTAATGAAACATTGTCCAATGATGGAATTATTGAATTTAGAGTACCCCAGGGATCGGTTTTGGGCCACTACTCTTTCTTCTATATATCAACGATATAACACAGAACGTTCATTCACATAAGGAAATTTTGTTTGCGGACGATACAACACTCGTAATAAAAGGTGAAACTAAACAGGTCATACAGCAGTCTGCTGACTCCGTTACAGGAGAGTTAACCAAATGGTCACAAGATAATCGCCTCATAATAAACTATAAAAAAACAGTATGTCTAAATTTCCACACTATACAGAATAGGAATCCTGCGAAACCCAATATAACATTAAATGGTCATCAAATAGAAAATAAATTAGATACAAAGTTTTTAGGACTATGGATACAACAAGACTTAAAATGGAATAAACATATACAATATCTGAATACTAAACTGAACTCGATGTGCTTTGCGTTACGTATTTTGAAAACCTGCACTAGCATGCACACATAAAGAAATACTTATTTTGCTTATTTCCATTCATACTTAAGATATGGGATCATATTTTGGGGTATGTCGCCAGATGTACTAAGCACGTTTAGGATACAAAAGAGGGCGATTAGAATTATGGCAAATGTAAACTCTAGAGAATCATGTAGACCTCTGTTTAAAGATTTAAACATTCTCCCACTGCCCTGCATATATATCTTTGAAAGTATTATGTTTTTTAAAAAGAATTTAATGAATAAAGATGTTTTTCTTAAAACAAACAATGATGTTCATAGGCATAACACAAGACAAAATCAAAACATTCATATTTCACACACACACACACACACACACACACACACAAGCATATATCAAAAAGGAACTTTTCACACTGGAGTTAAATTATACAATAAACTACCCCAGTATATAAAACTGGCCCCAAAAATAAAAACCTTTGATAGAATGTTGAAAGCTTATCTGTAGTGCCATTGTTTTTACTCAGTAGTTGAATATCTTAGCGTATAGGAGCGATGAAATCTATAATTATATTTTACTTTTTTAATTTAATTGTAAACCTAGCTGTATGTTGTTGTATTTATAGAATTAAGTTTTCATATTATGATAATAGAGTGAGGTGTAAATAGTTGTGCAATAAGATTGTATCTATTAAGATTTGCTATTATAATAAGTTAAATAGTTATAATATTAGTAATATATACCTGTTAGTTCTTTTATTTTATAGATGTAAATTCTGACGTGTCCTATATCAAAAATGTATTGAATGCATGTATTTGATCAAATGGAATTAATAAAAATCTATCTATCTATCTATCTATAGTGAAGTGCACGATGAAGAACGAAGTGGGCGTCCATCTTTGGTTACAGAAGAACTGGTTCACGCGATTGATGACAAGATCCGGGAAAACCGCAGGTTTACAATTAGTGCCCTCGCTATGGAATTTCCCCAAATCTCACGATCACTAGTTCATGAAATTGTTACCGAAAAACTGAACTTTCGTAAACTTTGCCGACGTTGGGTACCAAAGATTCTTACGGAGCAACACAAAACAAAACGGATGGGTAGTGCACTTCAGTTTTTGACCCGTTACAATGAAGGCGGCGAAGAATTTCTGACACAGATAGTCACAGGAGATGAAACTTGGGTTTCTTACGACACCCCTGAAAGTAAGCGGCAATCAATGGAATGGAGGCACACTTCATCCTCAGCAAAGGTTAAGCCGAAACAAATCTTGATACCTCGGAAAATGATGTGCACAGTATTCTGGGACTGGAAAGGCGTCTTAATCATTGATTTTTTACCGCGTGGTCAAACAATCAACGCAGATGGTTACTGCGAGACACTTCGGAAATTGCGCCGCGCAATACAGAATAAGCGCCGAGGGTTGCTGTCAAAAGCTGTTGTTTTTCTTCACGACAACGCAAGACCACATACTGCAAATGTGACGGAAAACCTCCTACAGGGATTTGGCTGGGACGTGTTTGACGATCCTCCATACAGCCCTGTCCTCGCTCCTAGCGACTTTCATCTGTTCACACATCTCAAGTCTTTCCTTGGCGGTCAACACTTCAACAATGACGACGAGCTGAAAGAAGATGTTTCCAACTGATTGAAGACACAGGCGGCAAACTTCTATGAAGAAGGTATCCAAAAACTTGTGCCACGCTATGACAAATGCCTGCACATGTTCGGCAGTTATGTGGAAAAGTAGTTTAAGAAGTGTAGAATGTTGTGCAATAAATAATTTTTCAGTATCTGTACACAATTTAATTTTATTACCAAACGGAACTTACTTTCTTGACGTGCCTCGTATAAAACACAGTCCCCGATTCTTGGATGTAACGTGTAATCTCGAGAACCGCTGGATGGATTTTGATGTGGTTTTCACCAGAAGTTCTACAAAAGTATAATGTTGTTAAATGGTGAAATTGCTTAGCACAACTGCCTAGAATATAATGTATTCTGACATATTACACTTGTCATAATAAGAAACTAAAAGGGCGGTGATAATTAAGACACATTTTCCCCCAACATGAATGGATTTAGTTGGCTACGCCATGATTTACAATCAGTGATATCACGAACATTTTCTCCATGATGCACTGCTTCTACACTTCTTTTAATGTGTTAAACAATTTCACTGCTTTGAATCTGATACTGATTTGTTACCTATTATTTTTTAGTATAGTATTTTTACCATATTGATTTTATTTAAGATATCTGTGTAGAATACTCGTAGGTTAACATAAGCTGTCCAAGTTACATGTTGACCAACAAAATAGCATTTTACATAGGACATTTTCTAGATTGATTACACGGTTACGGTGCGTTAAATAAAGGCGTCAAGTAGTCTGGACGTTCCTTGTTCTCTCTCTCGTGAATCTTACCACAACACACCAAGGGATCTGCTGAGTTAGTAATCAATACATCTACAATCAATGTAACTACTGAACAATGGCTTGTCAATTAGTCCTGGCAGATTAATTGCTGAGTAGTGGGATTAGTATTAATCAGACCGGTTTAGAACAATCCCGACATTCCCGTTATGACAGCGTAGCCTACATTCATCCAGTTACATTATGCCTTTGTGGAGATGTGAATATGCAGGCCTATGTTTTTCTTTTTTAGCCTATTTTCATTTATGAAAAAAAATAGGCTTATGAGATCACCTTTCGTCCGTGTGTCTATCTGTGTGTGCGCGTGTGTGTGTGAGGATTTATGTGTGTCTTCCCCTAATAACTTCTAAACGGCTGGTGCGATTTCAATGAAACTCGGTAAGTTCATAGCACTATTCCGCGTGACCCCGACCATGCCCTTCAAATTTTGTTACGTCTCACCAATCCAAAATGGGTGCGAAATATTCTACCGGCATTCAATATCTCCGAAACTATTACCGACATCACCCTGGAATTTTGTACGGTGATAAAGGGAACTACTAGAAGTTCACCTATGTGACTTTTGAAAATCTGGTAACTACAAATCCAACATGGTGGCCAAGCGATGTTGCGACTTTTAAATAGACGTTTCTCGCGATTTAACCAACCAAACGCAATGAAACTTGGAACCCTATATGTTTATACACATTGTATTGCAACGACATCTACTTCGTTCAATGGTGTACATAATCTCAAGATGGCGGCTGTGCGATATATTTCACCGGAATTCTATATCTCTGAAACTATTACCGGTATCACCATGAAATTTTGTACGGAGATAAAGAGCTCTACTGGAAGTTCATATATGAGACTTTTAAAAACCGGTTAACTACAAAAAGAACATGGCGGCCAAGCAAATTTTAAAGATTTAAATAGACTTTTCTCGCGATTTAATGATCCAAACGCAATTAAACTTCCTACAGCTAATGTTTATACACATTGTAATGCACTGGTATCTAATTTAGTTCAATTGTTTACGTAACCTCAAGATGGTGGCTGTGCGAATTTTGAAAATTATTTTTTTATTTCTTGTGTTCTAATCATCCGATCGAAATCAACATTTGCATAATGAACGTACACAATAATCAACATCTAATATTACATACCACTATGGACTATACATATATTAAAATCCAACATGGATACCATCCGAAATATTTAGACGGTTCTCAATATCTATTAATCTACTACAGAAATCAACATGTTATTTTGTAACTGACAATTTGTTTGTTGATAGAGGCAATTAATATTAGTAGGATTGATGAAAATAGGTTGTATAATTCTTCCCGGAACTACTTGTTTTAATCGATTTTACCCTCCAGGTTGATGGCTCCCACGGACTCAGTTAGAGAACTCACCACTATTGCCTCTACGGGCAGTGTACTAGAGCTGGGAACATCTGGTCGGAGTGGATACAACTGGGGAGGTGGGATCAGCACCTCTCCCAGGCGACCTCACCTGCAAAGTAAACAGGGGCCTCAAGAGGGAAGGGAGGGGAAGGTTAGGATGGATAGGCAAGGAAGAGGGAAGGAGGCGGCCGTGGACTTATGGTAGGTACTGAGCCCGGATTTGTATTCTTTATTGGGAAAATTTTGTGGTGATTTCAAAAACCCATGATAAAGGATTTGCATCGAAACTTTGATACTGGGTGAGCGCAAGGAAACCAGTTTCTACACAGAAGCGAGGGTTTGATACGTGCTACAGTGCATTATGGGACCGCCGACTGAGGGCATTTCACCTAGCAACAAGCTAAGACCCCGCCAATATTAGGAGCAATCGGATATTATTTATCTGATTGGATGCAGTGTAATAAACAATGAAAAGAGATTTGCATAATCGGAAGACTCTGGAAATGTAATTCTGCTAATTACCAATTCACTTCTATGTCCTATAAAGAAGTTTTTATTAATCGGAAAAATGCCTAAATTAATAGAATTAATTTTTGTGAAAAAGAGTTTGTATGACTCTTATTTTGTTGTAATAAGTATTATTGATGGATTGACAAAGTAGTGTGCTTGAGGAAAAACGAGGTGAGGTGGTTGATAACCTTTGTATTCTAATTATTATTAAATCATTATCAAGGGTTTGCGTATTAATAATCATATTATGAACTGTACTTAATTGAATGGTCATATTAGACGGGAATTGACAAGTAAACCTAACTAAGACTCTTTGGTAGAGTGAATATTGAAAATAAAGACTTAAAGTGAACTTATAAAGTGAACGTTTTTAAATACTCACATTAACATTATTTAAAAGTTTATTTAAACATAACAAATAATAATAATGGAATTATTATTGAATATTGGAACAGATAAAAAGTTTTAAAACTAACATTGTGGAAAATCCGTTGTAAATGAAATATGAAAATCCACAGCCTGCTTCCAGTCTCCGACCGGGTCAGGAGGGAATGAATGAAGCCCCTATCGAGCGGCGAGGATATGAACTGTGCCGGCTGCCGAGGCCTGACGCACTCCTCTGGGGCAATGATTAAATGAATGACGGATGAAATGAAATGATAGTGGAGAGTGTTGCTGGAATGAAATGTTGACAGGGAAAACCGGAGTACCCGGAGAAAAACCTGTCTGCCTCCGTTCTGTCCAGCACAGATCTCACATGGAGTGACCGGGATTTGAACCACGGACTCAGCGGTGAGAGGCCGACGTGCTGCCGCCTGAGCCACGGAGGCTCCCGTTGTAAATATGTTTCATAATTATTTAAATGTATTTAAATGTATTATTCGACGTTCAAAGTGTTTAAGATAATAATAAATTATTATCGGTTTTGTAAATATGCTATTATTAAGTAAATCTATGTATTTTTTGAGGTGAGAAGTGAATTTATATTGTGGAACAGTAAGGTAAGTGATAGTTTGTCTTATGTGACAGTCTATTCTGGGAACACAACGTGTATTAGTGGAAATGGAGATTATTATTCATTCTCGAATGAAGTATCCGTAGAGAAATGAAGTTATTTAGACATAACAAGGCATAAGTACATTTGTGAATTGTACAAATGAATATTTTAGGGTTAAGTTATGTGTAGGTAGAACCCGGGTTTGGAATGAGCTGTTTGCTGATTGTAATGGAGGGGTGCCTGGAACAGCTGTTAGGTTATGACACTATACTAGCCGATTAGTGGATGTGTATTATAGGATGAAGTTCTATGTTGTATAGAGTAACATTTAGAAATGTTAATAATTTTTTTTTATTTTGCGTGTGGAACTTCAATTGTCCTTTTCAATGAAATTTTAATCACTTTAATGTTTATTTAACGACATTTTATTGAAAGAGGGAGACGTGTACGTTCGCGAGGATCATGTGCGATCTTAGCACATCTGTATTTAAAGGCGTGCGAGCCTTATTTAACTTTTCAAAGGAGTTTTTTTAATATTGTTATTTTGGTTAACAAATTTAATTTTGTTCTTTTTATATACGACGAAGTTACGTGATTTATTTTAATTATTAAGGAGATCGTGTTATGGAGTTGGAATTATGGTGTATGGCACCCTTAACCCGTTCTGACCCGAGATTTTGTTAAGGATCTCACTCTCCGAATGTAGTTAGCATCCTTATTCACAGTAGTTTGTCCATAACACGATCAGTAGACTGTTGTGTTTATCATTGAAGAGCTTGTCGGTAGGATTTTTAGGTTTTCTAGCCGGGGCCTTCAAGATTCTAAGATCCATTCTCGATCTTAGGATTTCGACAAGTCAGCTTTATGATAAATACGGGTACAGTACTTCCCCCGAAAATGAATTATTTAGGACTTAAATGAGAATATTTTGCAAGCCCATGATACAGTTTAACATGGCAATATAAATGCTGGAACTTGACGGAAACCAGTCGTGTTAGCGAGGAGCTAGACAGGGAGATTCCGATCACGTGATATGTGATAGAGGCTTCTAGAAGGTTGAAATCGACCTAGCAACAGTGAATTTGCTAAGGAATATTATAATTATTGTTATAATTTATGTCATTGGACATAAGCACCCAGCCAATGAGGAGAGCTCTTATGGAAGACGGGAATACCTTCAACTATATTATATGGAGATTTTATCCATTTAGGCCCCAAGAAGGATATTGTAATCATTGGTAATGAGAAGAATATTAAAGGAAACATTACAGAGACTTTAAAAGGAGCTGAAAGGTCTAATTACGCACTAATAAGCATTGTTAAAGTGCGCGCTAAATTTATGGAGGGAATCAGAAATGGCCGCCAAAATTAAGACTTGGAGAGGGAGACCCAAGCATCGAGGCTCTTTATCCAACAGACTTCGAAGAGGTTAACCGAGATCCCAAAGGTTATCCGAGTACGGTAGTGAGACCACTCGTGGAGACAGCGCAATCGCTGGGAAGATATAGGAGATCCCGAGCTCTGAAACTAGGCGAAGTTTGCAAGTTTTTGATATTGCATTAACTCACATATAATTGGGAATAGACTTCGGCCAATTGTATAATCATACAGTAGAAACTGTATTCTAGTATTTGTGAAAATTTAAGTGTCGCAGTTCGTATAGTTTCGAAGTTATAGACTTTTTAAAAGTGAATTAGAAAAGTGACGGACGCAGAAGCTAAACGCATTTTAGTTGAAACGAGACAGCAGTGAACACAAACCAAGTGAGTAACAGTGTCTTTACTTACACATTGGAGCAATATATAAACATTTTCACTATGACTGCTAATATTGATCAGGACTTGTTGTTCGATATTTATCACGATGTTGCGATGATGAGATAAGAACGTTTTGCGTGAGGGACATATTTGAAGCAGATATTTAGATGCAACATGGAGCTTCGTTAACCAGAATACTTCAGAATGCAGACGTTATGTACTCTTACATCTTGTGTATTCACGTCGTTTTACGAACTTTATATAACAACTACGAGCTCTATAAATGTTTCATTCACCATCTATATGAATAATTCTACGATTATTACTCAACGATGACACTGAACTATATCTATGACGGAGAAAGAAGATACAACATAAGAAGATTTGTCAAGATGCCCAGGGAAAGTCCCGGCAACCCAGAAGAATTATGCCAGAAGGATGTCGTTCGATGCCAGACGGAGGTTGGTGATTACCGGAGAGGAAACGTCTTTCCTTATCCGAGGTCGCTGGTTCGAGGAAATGAACTGAGATCCAACTCAGTATCTTGGATTGAGGAACATCTAAGTATTTTCCCAAATACTTAAATAGATCTTCTAGATATCGTCTGATAGGTAGCAGTGTTATTTACTTTTATATTGAGAGCTATTTACTGACATTCTGAGCCAACGTTTTACTCCATATTTTATGTATTCCAATGTTTCGACATATATTTATTCTTCATGTGTGTAACAAGATTTTATTTTGCAAGTTATTTGATATGATCGTCTTTCATCATTTCTATATTTATTCTACGGATCAGTTTCTGAACTGACATGTTATTTGTTTAAGGAATCAGTATTCCTTATTGAAGATCAGTCATTTTAACTTTCGAAGTTTTGAATTTTATTTTGAGTTAAAGCCGTAAACATTTAGTCGCAGAGGTCAATTAAATTCGTTTTAAGTAATTTAATTTGGGTACCTCAATGTAAATAAATCATCAAGAACAGAAGAAACTACGAATGATATTGTTTTATCATAATAATTACTATGAACTTTACGTCGCTCTGACAAGAAATATTCGTCAGGATATGATAGAAGTCATAAATACTCATAGATATTCGGTATAGCGAATTGAGACACATTGCGGAATTGACAATCCTTACTATATTTGAGAAAGCTAAGAGCTTTAATCATTTAATTGTATTAGGAAATATAACTTTATAGAAGATAATTTTTTTTACGACAGGGATTCGAAACTGGTTTACTCTAGTCAATATTGAAGTCTAACGGACATGATAAATAACATATGTTGTTATTTATACACTATATGTGGTGTCACGTCGTATTGTGGACCTGACATTGCATATGCGTGTAATTTAAAGCTAGATCATAAAGGTGGACGAAACAGTATTTTTATTAATTGTATATGTAACAATACTGTGGACAATTAAGTATCTTTTTGTGAAGTAAACTTATGGAGGTCATACACGACTTGTCTAAGGTCGTTCTTTATTTAAAGGAAGTTTCTTTTAAGAACTGAAGGAAGAGTCAATATGCCAGCGATTGAGTGTTACAATGCTGAAGATAATGCCAGTAGTTAAAATGCAATTCCTACAGAAGAGATGTTGGTAACAATGATTGTGTTAAGAATTGCCCAACATAGTAGATTTGATTTTAATACCATATACTGTGGATATAAGAGTTTATGTGGAGAGATGTGTGTACTCATGCGAAGGTTTTACCGCATTGGAGGGATGTTATTGAAATATAGTTCTTTTGGCAAGAACAGGGCATTATTAGAAAAGGAGTCATTGTGTTGAGAACTTCCGTACATGTACATTTTCGACTTCAGCAGTGATGACAAGAGCGTTAATAAGCGGAAAATAATTAAGAAAGTAATTGTCTACATATGTTCAATAATACTTTTATTAATTTTTATTAACACAGAGTTGATTATTTACGTGCAACTGACCTTTGGTGTTTGAACGCATTTGACTGATATTGTCTATTAAACTAATTACGACAAAGTGTGTGCAGTATAAGAACATTGATAAATGTTTAAGAAAGTATATGTGAATATCACATTGTATATAGAAGAGAGGGAAGTATAATTGTTGAAAGAGAGCTACGACTCTACTTTGTAACGTTAAACATAACGATTCAATACGTCTAAATATTTACGCAATTATTTAGTTAGGGAAATAATTTTGTAATAATTATTTGTTCGATGTTTCTTGAATTATAGTGTATTTCGGAATGAATGTTTTTAGAATGGGTGCTTTTAAAGTTGTTAAGTATGATTGAACAACTCCCGGCAGTCATGAATGTCGAGAGGGAGTGTATGGATGCTACTGTTAAAATCTGAAAGTGATTGTTTGAAAAGTGCTTCAGATATGAAGAGTTTTATAATGAGAAAATGTAAATTTAAACACGGCGACTGTACGCTACATAGCACGGTCACAGTAAATGTGTGGGGATGTGTATTCCCGTTAGATATTTCAAGGCCAGTCTATTATATAATGTGGACAGTTGTTGGCAGTCCACCGCCTTCTTAAGCAAGACAGCCTCACGGCTGATCGATCGAGTGTATCATTCTCTGAGTGAGTGCGCATGGCCAGGCGTGTTACGAGAAGAGTGCCGTTTTTTTTATAGCACTTCAAGAATGTTTGGCATGCAGATATTTGTCTTAAACATTTTAAATATTTCTAGTAGGCTCAGGCCAATCAAAATTTGTTGCCATTTAACTGAGAGCATAGTAAATTCAATAGTGCTTTTGTTGTAGTAGAGGAGTGCGTATGAATGTGTAATTAATTAATTAATTAATTAATTAATTATTGTTTTTATTGTTTAAAATTAGTTATAGTTTGCCATTGATATAATAAATTTACTCAGTTCATTTTTCGTTGTTGTCTTCGAGTGATTTATTTTAAATATAATGGAAACAGTGGTATCGTGAAGCCGTTTTCAGGATGGAGCTAAGTCCCTGCAGAGAGACCCCGAGGAATTAAGGTAGGTGTTCAGCTGAGCCAGTGTATTTTGTTGTATATTCACGTTACCATTGATCAATACTGTGTAAGTTCCCGAAGACCTTCTTGGAGCAATTTCTGATGGATTTTTAGCCGGAGCTCATTTAGAAATAAACAATCCAGCTTTTGCTATGGATTCCCAACAGGCATCTTCCCGAATTTACGGGTACAGTACCATCCCGGCATTTGTCCGAAGACGAAGGGGGAAACCACGGAAAACCACTTCGAGGATGGCTGAGGCGGGATTCGAACCCCCTCTACTCATTTGGACCACCCGAGGCTGAGTAGACCTCGTTTCAGTCCTCATACCACTTTTCAAATTTCGTGGCAGAGCCGGGAATCGAAGCCAGGACCTCCGGGGAGGCAGTTAACCATGCTGACCGCTACGCTACGGAGGCAACCTATGTTTTAATGATGTAAACATTTCCTAGCAGACAAATTAGATGTCCCTATCTTAGCAAAAACGTAAAATTTAACCAATTTCCTCAATTGTGGCTAAAGGGCTCGGAAAGGTTTCAAAATTGAGAGTCTTAACGAGCTCTATCAAACTAAACATCCAAATTTCGAAATCACTTCCGGCTTAAATGCAGTTCCAGAAAAACAGCCTAAATCCCTTGCTTTCTTCTTGATTCAAATCCTAGCCAAATTAGCTTGTTTTCATAATTAATTCTATCTTTAATGTGTTCCTCAGTTCAATACCCTCAGGCGATTTTTGATTTTTACTAAAATCTTCACACTGGTTGAATTGACTCACACAAACGATCGTAGTTGTAGAAAAGGCAAACTGCTAATCTAATCAACCGGATATGGTTGAGTTTCCAGCCATCAATCATCAGTCTAACGGGTGTTATCATGCCAGCAACTCGTAAGAAACATTTAGCGTGTCCTTTACGTTTGATAAATATGATAATAGTTGTTTTAAGGGGTCTAACATCTCGGTTATCGGTTATGGTTTGGGTGATTGTGAAAGATGAGATGCGAATGTAATGAAAACTATAACGACTAATAACTACTGTATTACAAACTAGAAGAAGAAATGGCAAACAAATAAAGAATAAGGCGTACAATGGACAGGAGGAAAAGAAATACTCTCACCCTCAAATAATGAGTATTGAGGGACTTGGAAGGAAGAAGAGCCAGGAAAGGCAGATAGGAAAGGGAAATATGAGAGGGCCCGCCCCAGAGGCAATGGAAAAAGAGGGAAAATCCGGACCCAGCTCAAGAATCCCTCGGGGTTGCCAACTCCCGAACTCACCAGCCGTGAGTTCTTGAGGGTGTAGCACTATCCAGGGTGCACCATAAGTGGTGGGGCCACACACACCCTGCCTCCTTAAGGGCCTTGAGCAGAAGGCAGGAGATAGGAAGAGAACAGAAGAGGTCTCACCCCTCGAAGAATGAGGGATCAGGAAAGATGAGACAAGGGCCTATTAAGGCGGGAAAGTAAAACACTCCCTAGGCATTGGATACCCTAATACCGTCGGGGTCGGAAAACAACAAGAGTTGACCAAGAGAGACCGACAGGAAAGAATACAGAGAGGAGCCCAGCACAAGTAAGTGGAAGCAATGCCGGATGCCAGTGTGCCGGAATATTTCCCCGAAGGGGATCTTTAACGTGCCAGAAATTCTACTGACACGGCTCCCTCGCAATTTCGCACCCTCAAATGCCGACCAACTGGCTCTACCAGGATTCAATCCCGCATTCTCTCGTTATTGTTGAGCCACTCAGCCAGTAGAAGATATACAACACTAATAATAATAATAATAATAATAATAATAATAATAATCATCATCATCATCATCATCATATCGTATGACCTCGGGTGCCGGGTGCACGCTTTGTTAATTAACGCCCAGAGGGCAACTTGTATGTCAAATTGTATCGCTCCTTGGAGCGCTATGAAAGTCAAGGAGATTTGGTATCTAAGTTCCTTGACACTATAGCACTTTCTAGTAGAGAAAGGATGATTTCTTTTGTGTTGGCGGAAAATCCCGAGATAAATCTTGCCATTATTTTGACATTATGAATACGGCCTACTGAATTCGAATGGGTTCTTTAACATGCCAACAACGTATGACATGCGTACCGTGATTTTTGTCACCCTTTAAAAATCACTTACCACGGCCAGGGGCGAACCTACAAGCTTGGTATTGGTAGTCCGACACGATAACCACTCACCTACCGTGGCAAGCAAGATATATGAAAATAGGCTATTTAGTTCTTCACTGAACTACTTGTTTTTAGTATTTTAGGTGTTTCAGTTTTCAGTCTCTTGACTGATTTGATGCAGCACTCCATGGCCCCCTGTCCTCAGCTGATCGTTTCATCTCTATATATCTACCACACCCTACATCCGAGGAAATCCGTTTAACAAATTCTAACCTTGGTCTACCCCTACTGTTCTTGTCCTCAACCTCAATCCTTCCTTCCATAACTAAGTTTGCTATTCCTGAGTGCCTTAGTATGTGTCCTACCAACCTATCCCTTCTCTTCATTAGCAGTCACGAGTAGAATCTCTCCTCACCCAACTGTCTTGATACACCTCTTCGTTTGTTACTCTATATACCCATCTGATCTTCATCACTGTGCTGTAACACCACATTTCAAATGCTTCTATTCTCCTGTTTTCTGCTGCACCAACAATCCAAGTTTCACTTCCATAGAGTGTCCTGCTCCAGACAAAGGATTTCAAAAATGACTTAATAATACCTAAATCTATAATTTATGTGAACAGATTTCTTTTCTATAGAAATGTTTTTCTTGCCTGAGCCAACCTGCTTTTTATACCATCTTTGCTTCGTACATCACTGGTTATTTTGCTTCCTAAGTGGCAGCATTTAGCTTCAATTCAACACACACAAAATTAAATTGCATACATTTCGAGAAAACATTAAATATTACTCAGATCTCCCATAATCTGTACACTGTGATATATACGTGACATCAGTCATGAGTTTTCAACGAACTGAGAGTAAATGCAGGCACACGATGATAAACAAAGCATTAATTAAATGAACAGGTGTAATTAACCTTCATATCTCGTGTAACAGACCCTGTTTGTCCATTAGGATAATGTACCACCGGCGGCTGGTAGGCTGTATTTTCAGCAAACATATTTACTTGACTTGTTTTCTCCGCTTCCTGTAGCCCGTGCAATCTGGGACGGCAAGCTTCTATACACTGCGAGTCACTACACTCTAATATCATCACAACCACCCATAACTCATGAACTATATTGCATACCAAAATATTTAGCCATTACCACCAGTCAATTATACTAAATTCAGATACGATAAGTTGGGTAATTCACGCGTTCGAGCAATTACGAAGCAGACGATACCAAGTGCGCAATCTATAAATTATTGACATTACTGCATAATAATGTACCCAAGTATATAATATGTCGTAATAATAGTACATTATGCAAGAAGCCTATAATGGCAATAATTAAGACATATTTCCATAAGAGTGTCTTACTGTAATATTATTATTATTATTATTATTATTATTATTATTATTATTATTATTATTATTATTATTATTATTATTTATTCAATTCACCATTAAAAACATGGGTTACTCTAAAGCATGGGTTAAACCAAGTGCTTTACAACAATACATAAAAAACTATAATACAAACTATAATACATATCATGTATATACAAAATATATGAGTTCATTATCACTCATTCACTAGCAAGGAAGGATCGCACAATATTGCATGTGGACAATAGGACCGAATGCTGCATACTCTTGTAGATGGTCGGCGGAAGATCCAATTCTTTCAGACTCTTGTGGAGTGTGTGAGGTATGAGGCCGTTGACTGACAAGATTACAGGCACTATCCGGACGCAGTTCATCTTCCATATCCTCTTGATTTCCTCTGCAAGCTGTCTATACTTGGTGATTTTTTCATTGTGTTTACGTTCGATGTTGGTGTCGTTGGGGACTGCTATGTCTATTATAAATGTAGTGCTATCAACCTTATTTACTACTATGATGTCTGGTCGATTGTGATCTATTGTTTTATATGTCACAATACCAGTGTCCCAGTATATTTTACACAGTTCATTTTCGAGGAGGGATGGTGGATGATACTTGTAGTAAGGGATATACTCCTCAGTTAATTTATATTTCTGTGCGAGTGCTTGATGAATGATGCCTGCAACCTGATTGTGCCGCTTTGTGTATTCAACTGATGCTAGTATTGGGCAACCTGCAGTAACATGGTCAATGGTCTCGAGATGAATGGCGCATCGCCTACATTTGTCTGAAATTACACTGGTATCTTTGATGATGTATTTCTTGTAATTTTTTGTAGCAATGACTTGATCTTGGATGGCGATTGCGAATCCCTCTGTTTCTCCAAATAATCGACCACTTTGTAACCACATACACGATGCGTTTTTATCAATACTCTGTTGGGATAGGTTGCTGTAGTATTTTCCATGGAGGGTCTTTTCTCCCCATGCCTTTTCTTTTTCATGTAAGTGTAGTGGCTGGCTGATATGATCATCAGAGGATGTACGAAGGTTCAATACAGTGTGATTATCAGCAAGTACAATGGCTTTATGGAGAATGCCGTTTTCCTTTCTTTGATAGAAATATCTTCTAAGGGTTTTAATTTGGTTCTGGAGCAAAATTTGTAAATCCAGTACTCCTGGACCTCCTATCTTTCGTGGAAGAGTGACCCTTTCTTTACAGGCGTTTGGATGATGTAAACGATAAGTAATGAGAAGGGTCCTTGTTTTTCTCTGCAGGCTTTCCATTTCTGTTGCTGACCATTTCAGAATCCCAAATGAATATACTAGGGTTGGTATAGCGTATGTGTTGATAGCTTTAATTTTGTTCTTTGCACATAGATTGGTTCGCAGCACTTGATGTAGTCTTGTGGTATATTTTCCAATGAGTTCATCTTTGATACTTTTATGATCCAAAGTTGTATTTTGAGCAAATCCCAGATATTTGTAGGTTTCTATTTCAGTCATTCCTTCAATTACAGATTCTTTGCGAAGCTCATGTGGTTCAGAAGGTGCATATTTACCTCTTTCAATTGTCAGACGCTTGCATTTCTTCACTCCCAACGTCATTCGGACATCGGATGAATATGAATCTATTATATTTAGCATGGCATTCATTTGAGTCTCACTGTGTGCATATACTTTGAGATCATCCATATAAAGGAGATGGGATATTCTGTATTTCCTGTTGTAGTATTTGATGTCAAATCCGAAACCGGTGGATTTTAGAATTTTAGAGAGAGGATTGATGGCTAAGCAAAACCATAATGGGCTTAGCGAGTCTCCTTGATAGATACCACGCTCAATTTTTATTGTGTCAGATGTGACACATTCATTGTCTGTCTTAGTATACAGTACTGTTTTCCAATTATCCATCGTGACCTCCAGGAAGTGAATTACAGCAGGGTTAATCTCATACATATGGAGGATTTCCTTCAGCCATGAATGCGGGATTGAATCAAATGCTTTCTGGTAATCTATGTATGCAGTATATAGATTCCTTTGATTATGTATCGCCTGTTGTGTTATCACAGAATCAATAACTATCTGTTCTTTGCATCCTTGCGACAGCTTCTTGCATCCTTTCTGTTCCTCAGCCAAAATGTTATGTTTGTCGAGAAACTTGTATATTTCGTCCGCAATTATGGACGTAAATAGTTTGTAAAGTGAATGGAGACAGGTGATAGGTCTGTAGTTTGATGGGTCTTTAGTATTTCCACTTTCTTTTGAGATTAGATACGTAATTCCAGCAGTAAGGAAATCAGGACATTCCTCAGGATGATGGATGAGGTAAGTAAATTGCTGGGCTATCTTCTGGTGCACGCACGTGAAATGTTTGTACCAATAATTGTGAATTTTATCTGTGCCCGGCGCTTTCCAGTTCTGAGTTCTCCTTATAGCATCATACACATGCCGTTCTTCAATGGCATCAAAATCCATTTCTTCATATACATTATTGCTATTTCGTTCTTCGTTGATCCAATTTGCATTTTCATTGTGCGGTGACTTCGCAGCCCATACACTTCTCCAAAAATCTTCCGTTTCTTGCGTGCTAGGAGGTTCTGCTTTTGTCATGGATTGTTTGTTTCGTTTGATCATTCTGTAGAACTGACCTTCATTGTTGGAGAAAAGTTTGTTTTGTGTTTTCCTCGCTCGTGATTCCTTGTACCTCCTGAGTCTCGCTGCTTTTGCGCACAATTTTAGCTTTTGGTTGTCAATGTATTCCTTGATTTTTTTCTGTGTGATCATATTCCTTTATATGGCTGTTGATTTTTCTGAATATATTTCTCAGCTTTCGATTGGTTTTGAGTTAATTTTATTGTTTAAATATGCTGTTAGTTGGCCTATGGTTTTCCTCAGTTCCTTGATGTCATTTTCTAATCGACGCTGCCAGGGTGGAATGTATTCTGCATCTGCACCTTTTCCACGAGAGCTTCCAGACAAAGGTATTAGTTTCTGGTTGTTCAGCCTTATCACAGTTACTGCTGCGCAATATACAAGAGAGTTTGTTTCTTCTAGATTATCGGATGTTTCCACGTACTGATTTAGGATGAAATTTGCCATACTGACAAGAGATTTACTCTTTGCTGTTTCTCGGAGTTTGGGCAGCTTTGGTCGACAGTCTACTTTAAGGCCCATAAATTCTGTCATTGCCTCTTTAAACACATGTTCAATAGAACTTGTTTCATCAGAACTCAAGATATTAGTAGGGATAGTTGGTTCAATAATTCCCTCTTCCCCTGTGTCATTTCTGCAGGTTACTTCCTGAACAGCTTGAACCAATAATGTGGGTCTGCTTTCATTGTTGGATTCTGAAGCTAGAATTTTTGCTGCTTCCTCTTTAAGACTTTGAATCATTATTGCAGGAAGTCTATTGTTCCTCACTATTACACGTCTGTGATCTGCAATTCTTTGTTCTGTAATGAAAGAGTAGTCAGGAAAATTCTCCACAAACAACTTGTGCAAATCCTTCCTATATGTTGTGAGGTCTCTCTCTAAGTTTGTAACAATAAAGTAGGAGTGCATTATGAATTTGTTCATCTCATCAGTCCATTTTAAGCGCTGCCTCAGTTTGCCTGCCTTAGTGGTCAGTTGAATGTTTGAAACACTTTCGACAGGGGGAGATGACGGCTGTTGGGTTCTCCTATCTGCGTTGTCGGCTGTAGAATTTTCGGGTGACCCGACATGTGCCCGCCTGTTCAGCATCATGTCACTAAGAACCCGACATGGTTAGATGCCAGTATTGGAGTATTATTATTATTATTATTATTATTATTATTATTTCGTATGGCATAAAGGATACATATGTTACAAATAAGGTGAAAAACTTAATTGCTAGTATAAACAAAATGAACAAAAATTCTGACAGGGAAGAAGATACAAGCAATAAAAATGGATGTCGAACGAGTTTAACCAATTCACTGCTTCATCTGTAGCCTCATCTTGTAGCGTCCCACTGAACCTCCTTATGGCAATGTGATAAACCCTCTGTGGCACTTCACTGCAATCGCAGGCTGGACTGTCGATCATCTTCCACGTATGCCTCCAATACTGGCATCTAACCATGTCGGGTTCTTAGTCGATTTAGTGACGTCCAGGTTTTTCGTGATAAGTTGAAACCAGGTGGGCGTTGAGTTGGATCCAGAATTAGATGATATTTGTCTGCATTCGAGGAAACCCAATTGTTGCGCCATGCTTGACAGACATTAAATTGGTGTTGAACCAATTCCTCACCTAGTAACCAGGGAGGTTTCCTAGATGTCAATCTGAGATGTGGTTGAAAAATGTCCTGATGAATTGGTAATGAAGGATCTTTACAGTACTTTTCCCATTTTTTCGTCAGTGCCAATTGTCTACGGAGGTGAGGAGGCGGAATGTTTGCGAGGAATAGTAACCAATCCAGAGGTGTAAATCGGATGGTTCCTGATATTGTCCTCATAGTATCATTCAGCTCAGTATCAATTTTCTGTATATGAGTAATATTTAACTACACAGGACAGCAATATTCGGCCACTGGGTATACTAGGGCAAGAGCTGTTGTTCTATGAGTTGATGCAGTTGCACCCTATCCTGACCCAGACAATTTGTGAAGAATATTGTTTCGGGCTTTGACTTTAGCACAAGTTCAGCTTAAATATTCTTTGTAAGTTAGAGTTCGTTTTGGGTGAGGGTTGTACTTCAATATTTGACCTTTATAGGAGACTTGCTTACGACTGTTTATGTTCGACGATAATTATAACTTTATTTATGTTCTAACATAAATGCTCATAAATATCTGTCGAGATTCCTCCAGTTGCGTTTACTAAACAGAGTGCATGTACTGGGTTATTGATTTTCCGTGGATCAAAGACCTTGATGTTGGTGGCGTTAGCAGTAGAATGCTGAACTGCTATGCCCAAGATCGCGGGTTCAAACCCGGCCGAAGTCGTCGGATTTTTAAGAGCGTAAAAATCCTTCAGTATGCCTTCCTTCGGAGGGGAAGTAAAGCCGGCGGGCCCATGTCATAGATTTATGGCATGTAAAAGAATATATTACTAGCTAGCTAAATTCGTAGGTTATTTGGTTAGAAACGCTAGTTGTCAGTCACAGTGGCATTTCTGGTAGTCAAAATTGGAACTACTTGAAATTGAACTTGATGGGGAGCCTACGGGCGTTCAATTGAAATACCCCGCTTGGGCCATTGGCTGCAAATCAAATATAATAATTGTTTGTATGTCTACCCCTTATTATTCCCGTTTTCCAACGGGGTCGGGGACGAGATGCAATGAAAGTCTTTGTGGCGGATGGTTTTTACGGCCGTATGCCCTTTCTGACGCCAACCTCATTAGAGGAGTTAATGAGAGCTGAAATGAATGATGGCGAATGAAACCGGTCAAGGATGTGGAAGGAAGCGGCTGTGGCCTGTCAGAAGGTACCATCCCAGCATTTGTCTGGAGTTAAAAATGGGGAAACCACGGAAAACCATTTCAAGGACGGCCGACGGTGGGGCCCGAACCCACGCGTCTACCGAGTCAGCAGAGAGCTTGGCCCCATGACCTAACGCTGCGCTTTAGCGAGTGTAGCTACCACTGTCGGCATTCAAATATAATAATTATTGTATGGAAATCACGAGCTCATCATCTGTAATTGAAGATTCCAAAACTCGCTGAGTCTATATTAGCATATAACATTCTATATTAGCTCAGCTACGTATTATCACCCTTAGATTTTTTCAGATAGGAAAGTGACATCCATATTTTTTCCGTTGACTCTTCATTTGTTGAACACCTCATGGTGTAGTGGCTAGCATTCTTGCCTGTCGAAGGTCAGGGTTCAATTCCTGGCTCTGCCAAGAAATATTAATTCTGGTGTGAGGGCTGGAATGGTGTCAACTCAGCCTCGTGAGGCAAAGCTGAGAAGAGGAGGGTTAGATTCCCATCTCAGGATCTCAGCCATCTTGGAAGTAGTTTTCCGTAGTTTCCCCAATTCTTCTCCAGGCAAATGCTGGGATGGTTCATAACTTAAGGCCAAGACCGCCTCCTTCCAAGTCCTCATGTAAATCACAAATAAATACACTGACACAGCCATCACAATAACACAGATTATCACTGATAATACCGGCCTGCCACGGTGGGTGAGTGGTTAACGTGTCAGACTACTAACCCCAAGCTTGCAGGTTCGCTCCTGGCCATGGTAAGTGTTTTTTTTAAGGCGACAAAAATCACAAGCATGTCATACGTTGTTGGCATGTTAAAGAACCCATTTGAATTCAGTAGGCCGTGTTCATAATGGCAAAAATAATCTCGGAATTTTCCGCTACCACAAAGTTCCTCCATTCTCTACTAGAACGCGCTATACTGTCAAGCAGCTTAGATATCTAACCTCCTTGAACTTCATAGTGCTCCAAGGAACAACAAAATTCAACATGCATGCTGCCCTCCGGGTGTCAAATAATAAAGCTTTCACCCGGCAACCAAGGAAATTCGATATTATTATTATTACTGATAATACCACACATACACACCCTAGTACTCGGAGATTCATGGCCAAGATGTCGCAAAGCCCCTAAATCATCAACAAACAACAACAATCCTAACTTGTTTATATGATACCTGTTACTTGAATAATATTAGGAGATCCCTTAAATCTTCCGCGAAAAGGAGCCTCCGGAGCCACGCCACTGCTGTCGAGGGATCAGCGTGAAGAGGGAATGTTGAAATGTTTTTGATTCACAAAAATTTAAGCTAAGTCTTAGAAGAATGGAGAGAAATGTGCGTGCGTGAGCGCTCTGAAGAAAGCAATTTATGAGAGATTGTGGACGAGGAAGGGTCGGGCTTGATAGAAAAGGTTTCATTAAAGTTGTCCTTTCCAGAAGATTACTCCTGCTGGGTTTCTAAATCAGCTTGTTTCAACAGAAATTCTACCCAAGACAGGGATTTTGTACCAATGTGTTGTAACATGGGACTGCTTCTCATCGACTGGCTGTGGCAGAAAGATAATTCGACCCCGCTGCCGAGACTCGTAATTTTGAATGTGGACAGACATTTAGTAGGGGGATAACATCTTGGTCATCAGCCCGTAGAGTTGCAAATGATTAGCCTATTATTATTATGTTGATAAACTTGTCCACAAGCAGCATTTATTCATTTCATTTCATGACATTCCATTCCATTCCATTCCATTCCATTCCAATCCAATTAATTCCATTCCATTCCATTCCAATGCTATTCATTCCATTCAATTCAATTTTATTTTATTTTATTTTGCTTAAGTTATTATTAATATTAGTAGTAGTAGTAGTAGTAGTAGTAGTAGTAGTACATTTACTGGAGGAAATCGGAAGTACGTTTACAAAATGCAAGACGAACAGCAAGAGCACAAACCTTTCATAATTGGCAGATCAAATGGGAGCAAGGACACCGAAGCCAGTGGACTAGGAGAATGATACCCCAGGTGCAGGTTTGGACAGAGAGAAAACATGGTGAGGTTGGTTATTATCTCACTCAGTTCTTGACTGGCCATGGATACTTCTGTTCTTATCTTAAGAAGATGGGGAAAATGGATTCATCAGATTGTATCTACTGTGGTAATGAGGTAGATAGTGCCAATCACACATTCTTCTCTTATGAACAGTGGGTCCAAAGTAGGCAGTCTCTTCAAGATCAAATTGATGAAGAGATATCTCCGGACAATATTGTTGCGGTAATGCTACAAAATGAAGAACATTGGAAACTTGTAGCAAGTTTTGTTGAAGACATCCTCCGAACAAAGAAGACGGATCTAGATCGCCACTGAAGATGATTCATTACGGAAGAGTGCCCTACGGGCAAATATAAAATGACTCTAGCCTGAAGTAATGTGATAAACGGTTCCAGGCTGGTGTTCAGAAATAACGGGGGAGTTTCAATCGGTAGTCTGCTACTCAGGAGCAGGAGCCCGACACTCTGTGCGTAAATGCATTTCTTCCCCAAAATAAAAATAAAGTATTATTATTATGTGCGAATGGACCCAGATGGATCACACAGTACTTTCATGATTCGCCTTTCTGATCTTCCATATAGCCCTCATTCTCTCTCCGTTGGCCATCTTCCTTTCCTCAGTCCACTTGGTTCCTGGTCTCTTTGGAGAGTCATTCTCTGATGTTGCTATCCATCCAATTACCCTACATCGAAATACGTTCTTGTCAAAGACTTCCGCTGTTCTTACTCGGGCGTTCTCCAAATCCTGTTTGACTTACTGAATCCACGGTATATTCTTCAGTTATTCTGCGTAGGTGTAAGCCTAGTCGGTGGAAGTCTTTGAACATGTCCATAAAACTTCAATCTCCGTTTTCTGATGTCCACCGCAAGATTAGATAATTTCTCGGTTGCTTTACGAGATTTCAACCTGTATCCATCTTCTGTTCTTTCTGGGCCAAAAATTATTTTCCTCAATATGTTATTACAATTTATTTTATCTTATTTTATTTTAATTTAATTTATTGTTATATATTTATTCATTTATTTATGTTTCCTATTATAAACATGCAATAAATAATTTGTATTCTGAGGGTAGAATATCCAACATCCAGCGACGACCATGAATTTAATTAAAGACGATAAAGATGATAAGGGGCCTCTAAAATGAAGTTGTACGGACCACGGTGCCCGAGAGCGCTAGCTCGTGCCTCACTGGCATCGCGAGAGCGTGGATTTAAAACCTACTTCAGACGTCCTGAAAATGGTTTTCGTGGTTTCCCATTTTCACCACCAGGCAAATGCTAAGATGGTTCCTTTCAATAAGAAACAGCCGATTTCCTTCCAAAGTCCCTTCCCTGACCCGTCCGGAAAACAAAATAAATAATCATTGCCTATGTTAATAGAATTATTAAAATAAATTTGTTGTTGCTTGCTTATCTTAGGGACTACGTTAACGTACTCATATAGTCAAGCCCGTATGTGTAATTTGTGTGATAACCTGTGTTATTGTGATGGCTGTACTAGTCTGTGTGTTTGTAAATTGGAGATAGGATTGGGAAGGAGGCTACCGTGGCCTTAAGTTAGGAACCATTCCAGCATTTTCCTGGAGCAGAAATGGTAAGGAAACCACGGAAAACCACTTCTAGGATGGCTGAGATGGAAATCGAATCATCCTCTTCTCAGTTTTACCTCATGTGGCTGTGTATACCCACACCTGAATTTAAATGTCTTCATAGAACCGGGAATCGAACGCGAACCTCCGGAGCGACAGTCAAGAACGCTAGCCGCTACACCACGAGGTGGTCTATAAAATAAAGGGGGATTATAAGAGAAGAGAGAAAGAACTATATTGTGCCCGTTTAGACCGGAGTCCGCACGGCCACATATGCATTTTACCAATAATCAGCCAGCACGAGAGTCAAAATATCCCGGAGCGCCAGATGGGTTAAAGCAAATCGCAAAAACGACATCAAATTTATAAAAATGCTTTACTGATTTTTGGCTCAATGCAACAATAAGGATAGAAGGAGATTTAATTGGGAGAAACACATCTGGTAAAATTATCTCAGTTTATTTTAAAGTTAAAATCTGACTGCAAAAATGCTCAAAGCAGCATCATCCACGTGTGGCGATCCACACCCTTATTTACACACAATATACAGAAATCTTCCCAACACATTTGACAATCTTTTTTGGAAACACAAGTCCGATTAATAGTCCTGTGGACTGTGTTCCAAAATTATTAATATTTAACTCCAGTTCAAAATTAATTGTCTATACTGGAAATAACGTAGATCACTGTTTGACTATTTACATGATATTAACACTCGTAGAATAAATGTTTATAGAATTTCTTAAACTTTCACTTGTTTTTCCAGTTTCAAAAATATATCGTCGAAAATATTATCATCATCGAAGCAACACAAATTATTAACACATATTAATAACATCTGAAAAGTATTTGACCATTGAGCATAGCATCGAAGAACTGTGCGAAGCACAACAACAATTAATTGTTCTTCTGACATTAAACATTCGAGAAGTGACTCGATTATGAAATTCAAGTTCCTAACAAAATATATGATTTCTGAATCATCAACTTGATCAATAAATGGTTGAACCATTCAACTATTCAATTATCCACTTGGAATCATTATTATAAAAATATTTATATTCATGGCCATTTTTAGTAACTTTCACAACTTGCAATTCTTTGACAGAATGCGGAAATTAGAATTGTAGTTTTATAATGAATTCATTTAGTTCATGGCACTAGGATTGAAAATATCCTTCAAATTATTCGTGGTTAAAGAATTATTTTTAATTGGCAGTGGCCCATTCTATTATTTGTGTAAGAACACAATATTATAACAACAACAACAACAACGGCAAAGGTCTTCCTCTGAAGAAGAATAAACTACTATCATGACAAATCCGGGTTCTAGCAAAATCAAAGTCTAAATGGAATTCGTAAACAAGGTTGAAATAAGAACTGATGGTTTCAAAGAAATAACCTTCGGGTTATTCATACGACGAAATGTGTGGCTCCAATACTCCTACTATAAACCTGAGCCATCGAACCTGCTATTTGATTGATGCTCGAAAAAACCTTCATTCCTGCGACTTAACATGCGCACCTGGGAATGGCATTTCAACTACTCCACACACATAAATTATCTTCTCAAAATTTATACAATAAATCAAGCCTCTGCTTGTTATCAACACTGGAAGATTAATAAACTTACAAGTTTATTTTATTTTACCATTCAGTTCAACCCGTGAATTTACCATACTTATGAAAAGCTTTATTTCACTTTCGAGTGTATTTAAGTCATGATTTTATATAAATACAAAAATATCCTATTTGATACAAATATAATTTGCTTCCCGTTTCATGCCTCTCCGTGTTATCTGAAACATGTACTTTGCTCAATGCAAATATCAACTGCTCAACCAGAACTGAAATGTTGGTTGAATGCGGGCTTGCGCTAACCACTCTCCTTCGGAAAATCTCCTGTTCCAAACTAGAAATGTTTAAACTACTTCACATGCTCTTTCTCAATACATATGATTATTAGAAAATATAATATCCAAGAATTATTTAGAAAAATTATGAAAATTATTATTATTATTATTAGTGGATTATTATTATTATTATTTATATCATTTTAAATATGTTTAATTATCATCTCATTATGTGAGAATCCACATGTTCGAACCTTCGAATATGGAAAAAATATCCATTCCTCAACAAAAATAAATTTAACTTTTACAGTTACATCGGGGGTTTTCCGTGGTTTCCTTAAAATATGAAAAATTCAAATAAATCTTCGAAATGCTCGGTCATCGATCCTAAACTGTTCTGAGTGCTGAAAATACTCAGAATAACTCTAACAAGTCTTGCGTAAATCATTGCAAGCTTTAAATACGACGAAAAAAAATGTGTTGGTCATCTGCAGAAAAATAGTTTGTTCCAATTAGCTAGGAATAATATAATTCAAATGTGGCTTACATTTCTTGATGGTCTTGAAGTGTAGTAAATCTGGTCTGTACCAGATTTATCCATAAACATGCCCTATCGGACAAGCACGTATAATCCTTGTATCGGCCGCCATTGTAGACCCACAAATCGTCTAGTCAGACATAGTGGTAGTATCTTTCGACGTTTGAGTAAACTGTGGTTCCATTTTAATATGGGCTTCTATCAAAGCCATAACAGTTTGTTGAAATAGGGTCAGATCTAAGTGATCTCTTCTTAAATATGTCAGTTGTAACATAACTCACTGTAATCTCATCAGTACAAGAAAAACATTGACAGTCTAAGCAATTAACGGCTGTTCTGAAGATCGTTCCCTGGGCATGGTTTATTAATATCACCATCTGCCATGCGCTAAGCAACCTGCAGTTTCCCTTGCGTAGACTAATGAACGCCACCGTTATAGACTAGTCTTCAATGTACTGACAGATCGAAGTGGTTAACTAGTTACAAAAATGAAAACTGACTTGAAATGGATTTAAACATCCAAGTATTATGTTACTACTGGACTGTGACAAAATACTATTTTCTAGACAGAGTCTAGCATATGTCCTTTTAGAAATATAAATATTTCCACCAATGTCTGTAGAAATCAATCACCTCAGTGATTCTCCTCACCAGAAACTTACTAAGTTCCAACTCGTTTGCGCAGCACTTCTCGTGACTATCACGACTTGAAAAGAACTTCTGCGTAGATTCGGCAACCATGTGCCTTGGCTCAGCGTCGTAGCAACTTGCTTGCCAAGTGCTTGTGTTAGAATGAGCTGACCATGCCTGCTCCAGCTGGCTTTTATTCAAAACGGTCAGGGTCACGCGTCATCACCTGATATCTAGAAATCCTCATATCTCTTGAATCCCTGGTCCGATTTACTTGATACTAATTGCATTCTCTTTCATTTGTCCGTGCCAGTAATTTGATCCCAGTCTCAAGTCTCTACTCCATAGTTAACTATTTAATCAATAAATAGCCTCCACCTCTGCTATTACTCGCTACGTCACTTGACATCCAACTATCGGTAAAATTCTTCTAAATGCTTCTCGAAGCAATGTAGCGCGATATTCAAATATCTGAACTTTCAAAAGCGGCTACAGCCTTTCCCTTGATATCTAGGTGTCTGAAACTTGGAATACCCATTCCTAGAGTTGGGCACATCCACCCCACACCTAGCAAAAAATAAAAATTGAAAATTTTTTATTTTTCCTATCTACACATTAAATCATCTGGTTCTTGAATAATATATCTTCAAATTCGATGCATTGTAAGTTCCCACGATGTTACCAGTTCGTGTATTGGCTACTTCATAGCTTCCATTATTGTTTACTTCCACAATACGGTAGGGTCCAGCGTAAAGGCTTGCAAATTTCGAGTACACTCGATTTTGCACGTCAGAGGGTGTAGGTCTTTTCACTAAAACAAGAGTTCCTACGCGCAAGGGTCTGCGAAAACGCTTTCCTCTCACTCTGCGCTCTCTCTTCTCAGCTTGACTCCTTAACTTGTCTAAAGCTAGAGTTTCCCTCATCTGACGACTTGGTTCAATCTCAGGTGGAATAGAGATGATTCGATCCCATAATCGTGTTGGTTTAATTCCATGATGTAGCAACATAGGAATCTGTCCAGTACTCTCATGAATCGTAGAGTTGATGGATTCGGATGCTAAAGAAAGAACATCCATCCATTTCCAATGCTCATTTGGACAATAGAGGCGGCAAAATTTTGCTATTTCAGCCATCACGCGTTCCGCTGGATTGCTCTCTGGATGTCTAATAGAACAAAACAATTGTCTAATCCCAAGATTATTCATGATGGTTCGAAATTCCAAAGATGTAAATTGAGGTCCACGATCTGATAAAAGGAATTCCGGTTTGCCTGCTTCCGGAATCACGCTGTCTCTAATTCTCTTCGCACAATACTTTGCGTTTGCCTTCTGAATTGGATGTAACATGGTGTATTTGCTGAAAACATCCATAGTCACCAAAATATATCGGTTACCTCTTTTAGACTTTGGGAGAGGACCATATAAATCAGTCGCGAAGATTTCGCAAGGCTTAGAAGGAATAATAGGCCTTGGTAATTCTCTCAGTAATCTGGAATTATGCTTACTCCTTTGGCATAAGTCGCATTCTCGAATAGTGTTTCTGACAGTTTGTCGCATTCGCTCCCACGAAAATTTCTCTTGAATCATGTTGACTGTCTTATCTACTCCAGCATGACCTGCGATTCTATGTGCCATCCAAATAATGGGTTTTTGCAATCGTGGAGGTATCACTACTCTCAGCTTCGTATGGTCGGGATCTGCAAACTTGTAGATTAAACCATCTAACATCATAAAATCTCTTGAAATTCTTTCAGTTTCCACAAAATCATCATCATTTGGATCCATGTTTCCCTGTAGAAAACGAAAAATGTTTCTAAGACGTCGGTCTCTCCTCTGGGATAAATGCAATAACCTTAACCTTCTCAAGGTATCTTCATCCTCCTGCGTCAGGTTAACTTGAAAAACCTTAGATGTAGACTCCACTGCTCTACTCAACAAATCAGCTCCCACGTTCAACTTTCCAGGAGTGTGTTCAATAACTAGGTTGAATTGCTGAATAAAAAGTGAGCATCTAGTTATTCTATCGCTGGCAAAGTTTGTTCTCAAAATGAACTCCAATGCGTGGTGATCAGTCCTCACAATGACTGAATGTCCAATTAACATTTTCTTCCATGACTCCAATGCGAATATTACAGCAAGTGCTTCTAACTCTGTGGTGTAATAATTCCTCTCTGATGGACGAAGTTTCCTGCTAATGAACGCCAGGTAATGTCTCTTGTGGTCTTCATCTTCTTGAAGTAGAATAGCTCCAATCCCTACGGTGGATGCATCAGATTCTATGATGAAATTCTTGGTAAAGTCAGGATACTCCAATTTCACACTGTTTACCAATAACCTCTTGGCATCTTGAAATGATTGTTCACAATTTTTATCCCATTTCCATTTATGTCCTTTCTTTAACAATTCCTGCAATGGCGCAACTGTCTTGGTGAAGTTCGGACAATGCCCTGCAAAGAATTGGCATGTCCCGAGAAAACTGCGGACATTCTTCACTCTAGTAGGTCTAGGGAAATTTGCAATTGCTTGTATCTTCGTCTCATTGGGACGGTATCCTTCTCCATCCAAAATATGACCCAAAAATTTTATTTCCTTTCGAAAGAACTGACATTTTCGAAGGTTTACCTTGAAGTTCGCTTTTCTCAAATCTGCAAATAACATTTGAAGATGTAGCAAATGTTCCTCCTTAGTCTCAGATGCAATTAAGATATCATCAATATAACGAATTGCTATCTCTTTTACTTCAGGACTCAAATTTTGTTCCAGGGCTCTGATCAAAACGGATCCAGATGTTTTAACTCCAAATGGTAAACGGCGGAATACATATGTCTGCTGGTCAAACATAAATCCTGTAAACTTCTTAGAATCTTCACTAAGCCTAATATGATGGTAGGACGAAGTGAGATCAATATTAGAGAACCAGACCTTGCCTTGGAATTTCCTTAACAATTCCCTAATGATTGGTGGTCTGTCATACTCTGGCAGTAATCTTGAATTCAAATTTCGCGCGTCTAAACATAGCCTCAGACTTCCATCTTGTTTAAACACTACTGCTAATGGATTGACATAAGATGTAGTGTACTTTTCAATCACATTGTTGCTTTCCATTTCCTTGATAAGCACTTTTACTCTTTCTCGATGCTTTTCTGCTACTGGATACAATTTAGCATGAAAAGGTGCATCATCATTTACACGAATATGATATTCAAAATCTTTAATTTCACCAGGTTTAATGTCAAAAATATCGTGATACTCCTCCAAAATTTTCCCTAGCTCTGGGGACTCCTTCTCAGTGTAGACTTCTCTTCCTTCAGCTTCATGAAAAATCAGAGACCATTGAGCATCTCCCTCGATGTCTTCCTCTTCTTTTCCCTCGAAGTTAATCTCTTCAGTATTCTTGAATCTGATCGTCTCTGTCTTCATATCTATCACTGCTTGATATTTCTGAATGAAATCTGCTCCCAATATCATGTCAAAAGCCATGTCCTTCATTACAACAAATACATGTCGGAAATCATGTCCTCCAATCTTAATACATAAGTATAATTGTGTTTTACACAGAGATATTTTATTGGGTATTATTCCTTGGATCTTAATTCCTGATACTGGAATTTCCTCTAAATTCTCTTTGAGCTTCCACAGAATATAAAGCTTCTCACTCACCAGACAAAGCATAGCCCCAGTATCGATCAAAGTATCGACAGGCATACCGAATACTTCGCATGATATGATTGGCATTCTAATTCTCGTACCCATTTCTTTTCGTTCGTCATTCTGTTGAATTAAATCATCATCCTCTGCTTGCCATTTAATAATTCTGGAAGTGAAAGTATTCAAAATTCTATCTTCTACTGTGAATTCGAAGTTTTTTTTTTTCATTACCATTCCCCCGGGATTGTTGTGTTCCCGATGGACCTGGATCATTGGGCCTCTGCTCCAAAAATTGCAAGTTATCTTGGTGTCTTGCTTCCAAATTTTTCCTCGTCTCCTTGTTAAACTCTTCATTGGACTGACGAGTATCTACATTCCCTCTATTATTGTAGTTGTTTCTACCATAATATCTTCTTTCCTGGTACCTTCCTTGACTATCTCGTGGTCTTCTCCATCGAGTATTGTATCGATTACCACCATCCGGTCTTGCATATGGCTTGTAACTGTATCTGTTACTGTACTGGTTCCATAACAGAATATTACAGGGTGATCCAACTAGTCCGTCACTATTTAACCTGACTACTGCTGACGTGGTGGGAATTCTTAAAGGCTATGAGGAACGAGTTTCGTTCTACGCTTATGCAGATGACATGTTGTTAGGGTCTTCAAATTTGAAAGTTCTACAGGAGTGTTGGCATAAACTGGTAGTATGGTCAGGAAAGAACAATCTACAGTTAATTAGGGACAAACAGTCCACATGATCTTTAGGAAGGGTGGTAGAGTTGCAGCCTGTGACAAAAAGCATCATGACGAAGTCCCGTTGAATATACCGTAGTTAATCATTTTGGATCTTCCCTCGGCGTTTTCTCTTCTCGCTCCTCTCGAATCTCTCGAGGTGTCTGAGAATAACTATCAGCCATAACAGCATACACAGCGTTGTTATTTTTTCCTCCCTTCTGATGGAAGAATTGAGCATTTGTATGATCCAGCTTCTGTAATCAATGCAGTAATCAACTCGTTATCTGGCATTGGCGGATCTAAATGTTGAAGTTTAGACAGCTGTCCAGAAAAGTACGTAGAGTATCGAGTAGGTTGTGACGTCGAGAATCTCTTCGAATATAACTCTGCTCTAACTTGCTGTTGGGTTTCAGGGGACCAAAACTTCTTCAATAGCCCACGAGAAAACTCCTCAAAAGTGGTTAGAGTGGATCTAAATGCTCTAAACCACAGAAGTGCAGGACCTTCCAAGAACTTCCCTATCACTCGGATCTGTCTTTCTTTAGGGATCTTAGAATCTTTCAGGTAATCACCTGCTTCTCTCAAAAATTCCACGGGTGTTACAGAATCTCGCCCTGAAAATTTAGAAGGCTTATCTTCTATATTCTTAAATACAGTTATGGGGTTGGATTGAAATACTGTCCTGACCTCATCCTGTCTATCAGTCTCTCTAGCTGCTCCTAGATTTATCTGTATCTGTTCCTTTCCCCTTACATTTGGCATTTTTAACAGATGATCAGACTGTTTCTCATCCTTGATTTGAGTTTTCATAGCCTCAAGTTCCTTCTGGTTTTCTTCTGCCATCTTCTTAATTGCTTCAGTTTCTTTACAATTTTCCTTGACATCAATGGATATCTGGTTCATAACAGCCTCATGACTTTTCAATAACCCTGTCATATCTGATATGTCCTTCTGAGTTGCTTGGATATCTTTGGCAATTACTTCAATATGGGATGACAATGATTCCCTAATCTCCTTGATTCCCTCTTGGTTCTCCAGCTTGAGTGTGTCTTTAATTTCATTGACAACTGTGGTTTTAATTTCAGTTTGCAACTCATTAATCACACCTTCTCTTATTTCTCCCATGACAAGTTCTTTGAATTGTTCCGTTAAACGTTGAACAACTAGAATTCCCATCTCGTTACTCTCCTTCTTCACTCGGACTTCCAGGTTGACCATGTCTTCACCAACTTTCCTAAGACCATGTTCTATCCTATCAGCTAAGCTTTGGGATCGAAGATCGGCATCGCGAAATTTATCGTCCATTAAACTTGCGTTAGTAGCTAATGAAGTTTCGAGCTCATGTGTTTTATCGCATAATTTATTCATTTTACTCTCAAGTGTCATTTTCAAAATTTCAGAATTCTCTTTAAATTTACTTTCCATTGAATTAAATGCACTGTTTAAATTTTCTTTCAAGTTACCTTTTAAAGAATCAGAATTTTCTCTAAGTTTATTTTCCAAAGAATCAGAATTTTCTCTAAGTTTATTTTCCAAAGAATCAGAATTTTCTCTAAGTTTATTTTCCAAAGAATCAGAATTTTCTTTCATAATGGCTGCTACACGCAGTCCAGCCTCTTTTGAACTCTCCTCCAAACTCCTCATCATCCTCATCATTTCTTCCATAATTTCAATTATTATTCAAAACTTAGGGGTATACAACAGTGGCAAACACAAGCTTATAACTAGAACAAGAAATATGAATAGCTAATTGGAACACTATAATAAAATGAGATTTATCCTAATATCGACGTGATGGAAAAACAAAATTCTCTACTTTTACGAATTACATTTACCACAATATCACAAGAAAAATATGCAAGTTCTCAAATATCCTCCACCTGGATTCTAATAATGTGTATATCCAGTCATCGAACGTTTACTACTGAATTTACTTGACGCCCTAATGGTTAAGCCATTATCAAAAATAATCAAACCCATTCTAATTATTAACCAGTTAAATTTTTAAGTTTCCCCACTAATTGGGTTTCCTACTAATTTATTCATCCAAACCAGACATCTCTCAACTCCCAAAATATTTCTATAAAAATTATCACAATTTCAAATCGGCATGCGATTGACCATGTCTAAATCGGGACCCACGTTTGAAGCCATTTCTCTCTCTATCTTATTTTATGTGCCCGTTTAGACCGGAGTCCGCACGACCACATATGCATTTTACCAATAATCAGCCAGCACGAGAGTCAAAATATCCCGGAGCGCCAGATGGGTTAAAGCAAATCGCAAAAACGACATCAAATTTATAAAAATGCTTTACTGATTTTTGGCTCAATGCAACAATAAGGATAGAAGGAGATTTAATTGGGAGAAACACATCTGGTAAAATTATCTCAGTTTATTTTAAAGTTAAAATCTGACTGCAAAAATGCTCAAAGCAGCATCATCCACGTGTGGCGATCCACACCCTTATTTACACACAATATACAGAAATCTTCCCAACACATTTGACAATCTTTTTTGGAAACACAAGTCCGATTAATAGTCCTGTGGACTGTGTTCCAAAATTATTAATATTTAACTCCAGTTCAAAATTAATTGTCTATACTGGAAATAACGTAGATCACTGTTTGACTATTTACATGATATTAACACTCGTAGAATAAATGTTTATAGAATTTCTTAAACTTTCACTTGTTTTTCCAGTTTCAAAAATATATCGTCGAAAATATTATCATCATCGAAGCAACACAAATTATTAACACATATTAATAACATCTGAAAAGTATTTGACCATTGAGCATAGCATCGAAGAACTGTGCGAAGCACAACAACAATTAATTGTTCTTCTGACATTAAACATTCGAGAAGTGACTCGATTATGAAATTCAAGTTCCTAACAAAATATATGATTTCTGAATCATCAACTTGATCAATAAATGGTTGAACCATTCAACTATTCAATTATCCACTTGGAATCATTATTATAAAAATATTTATATTCATGGCCATTTTTAGTAACTTTCACAACTTGCAATTCTTTGACAGAATGCGGAAATTAGAATTGTAGTTTTATAATGAATTCATTTAGTTCATGGCACTAGGATTGAAAATATCCTTCAAATTATTCGTGGTTAAAGAATTATTTTTAATTGGCAGTGGCCCATTCTATTATTTGTGTAAGAACACAATATTATAACAACAACAACAACAACGGCAAAGGTCTTCCTCTGAAGAAGAATAAACTACTATCATGACAAATCCGGGTTCTAGCAAAATCAAAGTCTAAATGGAATTCGTAAACAAGGTTGAAATAAGAACTGATGGTTTCAAAGAAATAACCTTCGGGTTATTCATACGACGAAATGTGTGGCTCCAATACTCCTACTATAAACCTGAGCCATCGAACCTGCTATTTGATTGATGCTCGAAAAAACCTTCATTCCTGCGACTTAACATGCGCACCTGGGAATGGCATTTCAACTACTCCACACACATAAATTATCTTCCCAAAATTTATACAATAAATCAAGCCTCTGCTTGTTATCAACACTGGAAGATTAATAAACTTACAAGTTTATTTTATTTTACCATTCAGTTCAACCCGTGAATTTACCATACTTATGAAAAGCTTTATTTCACTTTCGAGTGTATTTAAGTCATGATTTTATATAAATACAAAAATATCCTATTTGATACAAATATCATTTGCTTCCCGTTTCATGCCTCTCCGTGTTATCTGAAACATGTACTTTGCTCAATGCAAATATCAACTGCTCAACCAGAACTGAAATGTTGGTTGAATGCGGGCTTGCGCTAACCGCTCTCCTTCGGAAAATCTCCTGTTCCAAACTAGAAATGTTTAAACTACTTCACAGGCTCTTTCTCAATACATATGATTATTAGAAAATATAATATCCAAGAATTATTTAGAAAAATTATGAAAATTATTATTATTATTATTAGTGGATTATTATTATTATTATTTATATCATTTTAAATATGTTTAATTATCATCTCATTATGTGAGAATCCACATGTTCGAACCTTCGAATATGGAAAAAATATCCATTCCTCAACAAAAATAAATTTAACTTTTACAGTTACATCGGGGGTTTTCCGTGGTTTCCTTAAAATATGAAAAATTCAAATAAATCTTCGAAATGCTCGGTCATCGATCCTAAACTGTTCTGAGTGCTGAAAATACTCAGAATAACTCTAACAAGTCTTGCGTAAATCATTGCAAGCTTTAAATACGACGAAAAAAATGTGTTGGTCATCTGCAGAAAAATAGTTTGTTCCAATTAGCTAGGCATAATATAATTCAAATGTGGCTTACATTTCTTGATGGTCTTGAAGTGTAGTAAATCTGGTCTGTACCAGATTTATCCATAAACATGCCCTATCGGACAAGCACGTATAATCCTTGTATCGGCCGCCATTGTAGACCCACAAATCGTCTAGTCAGACATAGTGGTAGTATCTTTCGACGTTTGAGTAAACTGTGGTTCCATTTTAATATGGGCTTCTATCAAAGCCATAACAGTTTGTTGAAATAGGGTCAGATCTAAGTGATCTCTTCTTAAATATGTCAGTTGTAACATAACTCACTGTAATCTCATCAGTACAAGAAAAACATTGACAGTCTAAGCAATTAACGGCTGTTCTGAAGATCGTTCCCTGGGCATGGTTTATTAATATCACCATCTGCCATGCGCTAAGCAACCTGCAGTTTCCCTTGCGTAGACTAATGAACGCCACCGTTATAGACTAGTCTTCAATGTACTGACAGATCGAAGTGGTTAACTAGTTACAAAAATGAAAACTGACTTGAAATGGATTTAAACATCCAAGTATTAAGTTACTACTGGACTGTGACAAAATACTATTTTCTAGACAGAGTCTAGCATATGTCCTTTTAGAAATATAAATATTTCCACCAATGTCTGTAGAAATCAATCACCTCAGTGATTCTCCTCACCAGAAACTTACTAAGTTCCAACTCGTTTGCGCAGCACTTCTCGTGACTATCACGACTTGAAAAGAACTTCTGCGTAGATTCGGCAACCATGTGCCTTGGCTCAGCGTCGTAGCAACTTTCTTGCCAAGTGCTTGTGTTAGAATGAGCTGACCATGCCTGCTCCAGCTGGCTTTTATTCAAAACGGTCAGGGTCACGCGTCATCACCTGATATCTAGAAATCCTCATATCTCTTGAATCCCTGGTCCGATTTACTTGATACTAATTGCATTCTCTTTCATTTGGCTGTGCCAGTAATCTGATCCCAGTCTCAAGTCTCTACTCCATAGTTAACTATTTAATCAATAAATAGCCTCCACCTCTGCTATTACTCGCTACGTCACTTGACATCCAACTATCGGTAAAATTCTTCTAAATGCTTCTCGAAGCAATGTAGCGCGATATTCAAATATCTGAACTTTCAAAAGCGGCTACAGCCTTTCCCTTGATATCTAGGTGTCTGAAACTTGGAATACCCATTCCTAGAGTTGGGCACAATATTATGTGCATCATTCTCCTGCAGTGGGTGAGTTGGTCGTGGTCGTTACGGCATGACTGCTGGCAGTCTCTCACATCCGGGAGGCGAGGAGGTTCGAATCCACCCACCGGCAACCTTCTGTGGTTTCCCATCTTCCTTCCAGGCAACTGCTGGGGTTGGTCCCTAACTATAGGCCACAGCCGCTACCTTCCAACTCCTCGTCCTACATTCAAAATTTCCTCCCCAGACAACACTCCACACATGACGGTACTTGTAGCTCACCCATTGGGTGTCCGCCTCGAAGCAGCTACACAACTGGCGAGCCGAACATGTCCTCGGACACTCCCGGCACTAAAAGCCATACGATAAATAAATAAATTGTGTCTTCTTGGAATATTGCTAATCCTGTCCGTGGCAGATAAGCCAAATTCGCAGGAGGAGGATTTTGTAATAATCTGTCTTTCGGTTTAGGCCAGGGTGTAACACTTCATTAATCTGTTTCATCGAGTAGCCATTCCATTCTATTATGTATGCAACTGGTCGAGAAAGTTTACGCAAATAATATTAATCCTTATGAATCGGTCATTTCTAAAAGGCCCTTTCTGACATTTTTGGTGAAAGTGAGTTGAGTATGGATTTTCGTTCTTGAGACGTAAACACACCAATCCATGCTGAAATGGCCTCTTTCTACCTAATGGTGTAGTCACAGGACGCTAATGATATTTGCATTCATTTCTAAAGGGCCCTTTCTGCGGTAGAAGGGGGAGTTTAGCAAGGAACCATTGCTAGCCAGATATAGATGCCATCTGGTGGAGAAAAAGGGAACTTTATAACAGCTGTTCTGCTATGATATAATGAGTAACATAAGAGGTTCTTTCTCGGATTGCAGGGGCGTATATAAAGGGGGTGCTGAGGGGGCTCCAGCCCCCCCCCCCAAAAAAAAGACAATAAAAATTAATTAAGAAAGTGTTCCTTTGGTAAGAGCATAAAATAATTGTAAATTTGGATGTTCCCTAATCTTAACGTATTGGCTAAGTTATAAACAATATTATGATTGAAATTAGACTAACTCATGATGTACTGGCTAGCATTTTTGGCTGCCGCCCCGGAGGTCCGAATTCGATTCCCGGCTCTGCCAGGAATTTTTAATTCTAGTCTGAGGCTGGATTGGGGTACACTCAGCCTTGAGAGGTAAAACTATGAATTCCACAGTACGGTCGGTACTTTTGAGAAATAAATTAATTATCAACTTGTAAAGAAAAAAACTGTTTACCTCTCTGCTTAGTAAATTGACAAATATTTAGATATTTACCATCCATACTCCATAGATCTTAATAGAAAATTCATTAAGTATAATAGTACATTATGCAACGAGCCTATAATGGCTATAATTAAGACACGAGTATTTCCATACGAGTGTCTTAATTACCATTATAGGCGAGTTGCATACGACCGTTTATGTTCGACGATAATTATAACTTTATTATATGTTTTAACATAAATATTCATAAATATCTGTTGAGAGTCAGCTACGGTACTTGAATTTTGTGATCGCAGAGCGAGCGTTGGGTGTTATATCTCTGTCTTTCAAGATCTTTGAACGACCGACGCATGCGCTCTGTGTGCTTGCAATGCCATATGCAGCCATATGTTTACATCAGCCGTCCCTCAGTAATATTGTCACCGGTGTCATTTGAAGACAATGCGCTGTGCAGAAATTAGCGTTGGTGATTTTAAGGTACAGTGCTATTGCTTGTCTCATATTCGTCAGTTTATTTACGCGAACATATGGACGGTGCGTATTCCATGTCGGTAATTTATTATAGTTCGATGTTGTGTTTATATCCGACATGTTGGATTTTGAGCGCATGCGTAAAGGTATCGTTACCTAATTGGTCAATGAACGAGCTCTGATTGGCTGGAGAAACTGTATCATAATGGAAAACAGTGTTATAATGACCATCATTATGATACAGTTTTCTGACACATAATAGTGAGGGTCGAACATAAAATTTTATTTGTGTGTTGTGTTGTATTTTACAACTTCTTTTTAGTATAGCCAGTAATAATTGTAGGCTATATAAACTTTGAATCTTATCTAAAATAATTACACAGAGTTATATACTCTAAGACATTGGTTGATATTTCTGGGTATTTTGCGGTGGCAATTCCCTGACAATACTCACAATTTTCCAGAATAGCCTGCCCCCCCCCCCCCCCCCGAAAAATTGAATATATGCCCCTGTCGGATTGATCTGTGTTAAGTTCATAGTTTTGATTAGAAACGCGTGAATTGATGTAAGTAGAAATGGAGGAAGAAAGAAGAACAAGGAAAAGGCGTACCAGTAATCTGGAAAATTACCAGCGAAACATTCTAAAGAAGGTCAAAGTGAAGGGCAATTACTCACATTACATACTCTGGAAAAGTAATACTGTACCTGTATGATGGAAGTACAGAAAAGAAGGTGCCAACGAGGTGTGTTCGTTCCTTTACAGGGTCTTTCATATAAATTAAGAACGGCAAGCGGCAGTTTTGTTATTCGCTGCTAAGGTGGCCTTGACCGAGCTTGTGGCGCGCCATGGCCCCCTGCTGTACTATTGAAAGCGCGCACATACCTTCAATTCTAGAAAAAGGTGATAGTTATTCAGTGCTGGTTTGGACTAAACGGCAGATGGTCCAAAACTTCACGCTTGAATTCTTTGTAAAAATATATCGTAATGTTGGTACAGTGTGGTCGTGAATAATTTTCACCTTTTTCGAGAATTGAAGGTATGTTTGGGCGGCAACGCCTCGCCAAAAAGGAAAAACTTCAGGAGGCTGTCCAGAAGTACCCACCTCAGTGGCGGCAGAATATTTTGCCGAGGGCATTGGAAAGCTGGTGTAACGATACGACTAATGTTTCAATCTTTTTGGCGATTATGTTGCGACATAAGAATAAAACAGGCCAACATTTAGTAGTAAAACCAGTTTGGTATGTGGATCTGTTATTTTTATACAGTCCATCGGAACATGAACAAGAAGTTCAGTGACGAACTAAAGAGCCTACTTTTCTTAAATTAAGTTTCATGCCAATGATTAATCTACATTATATGAGCTATCTAGAATAATGACGAAATTAAGTTGGTAATATCGAAATGTGTAATTAGTTCGAAATATACCTGGTATAATGTAGCCTAATAGAGCATTACATTTGGCAGCCCTGGTGACAATATATTCTTAGTTCCATCTCTTAATGTACAGAATTAAAAAATTGGTTCAAGTCCAATAGACGTTAAATACAGTTAGACATTGGATCTATCAGCACGCGTAAAAGCATGTTGGCAACAATGTCATGCGTGTGCTGGTCAGAAATAGCCTAATCTGAAATATTATGATATCTTGTGCCAATTTGGGACGAAATCCATTTGTTAGTAGGCCTATAGAAGTTACATGTATTTTAAAATTGGACCTATCAGCAGGCATAGAATCATGTTGGCAGCATTGACTTATATTAATTATTCCAAATTAATCTAGAATGTCAGGAGCTATACGTGTGCAAAGTATAGGGCTGTTGGCTTGCATACTTCCTGATATACTGATATTAGGTTAAAATATATAGACAGCATTTATTAACAGTTGGCAGCCCTGATTGCTCTTAAGAATACGTATAGCCATATCTGTTATGTACACATAGCACATACGAAATTTGGTTGAAATCCAACTGATAGTATAGAAGTTACATGTATTTAAAAATTGGCCTTATCTGAAGTATATAAGTTACTCCAAAATTAATCTAAAATGTCAGGTACTATACGTGTGCATAGTTTAAAGCTGTCAGCTTGCATACTTTCTGATATATTGGTATTTGGATGAAAGAATAGAGAGAGGGCAATTATTAACAGTTGGCAGCCCTGGTGGCTGTTAAGAATACGCTCAGTCATATCTGTTTATGAACACATATTACATACAAAATATGGTTGAAATCCAATTAATAGTGTAGAAGTTATAGGCATTTAAAATTGGACCTATCAGAAGGCTTAAAATTATTTTGGCAACACTGTCATGTATGTCCTCCTGGAAATTAAACTGAAATAACGTTATCTACATGTGTGCCAATTTTGGAATAGCTCCCATGCATACCTTCCAGGATATCCAACATGGAGCACAAATTTCTAGTGCGTTTTTTCAGCAGTTGGTAGCACTGACATCATTTTCAAATACGGACGTGATATATTCCGGTATACATCTTTACTCATACTAAATTTGGTTTCGATTTCTGCAGCCGTTTAGGAGCTGATAGGGGTGGACACACACACAGCCAGACAGACAGAAGGACAGACAGAGAGACATACATTTTCCCGGATCGATCTCATAAGTCTACTTTTTCCTCATTTTTGCAAAATGTGAAAAGTAGGCTAAAAATAAAACAGCCCTCGTATGTACTATGCGCGCGCTTTCAATAGTACAGCAGGGGTCCATGGCGCGCCACAAGCTCGGCCAAGGCCACCTCAGCAGCGAATAACAAAACTGCCGCTTGCCGTTCTTACTTTGTATGAAAGACCCTGTATAAGTAGGAGTAGGCTACGTTCCACGTCCTGTGGAGGTCTTGCATTTGTACTCTGACGCATGTGTAGGTCAGAACAAGAATCATTCAATGATTCGGCTTCTGATAGCTCTCACTGACTGACACTCACCGGTTTCAAGAAATTGTTCATAGATTTCCAATTCGTTGTCATTCATACCTACCATGTGATAGGGATTTTGGACTCATCAAGCGAGCTGTTAATAAGTTAGACAGAGTGTATATACCCAAAGAGTATGTGGGAATCATTGTAAACTGTGCCCAGAACAACAAATTTACAGTTCACATGGTAGGTACAGAGGACATATTGGATTTTAATAGGTGGTGGCCAAATCTCTACAAAAGGGAGGACTCTCCATGGAATCTAGAGGAAGAGGAGTTGAACGCCAGTCAAAGGTATCTGTCAGTACTGCCAGTCACTGTGAATTCAAATATAAGTCAATAATTCCACACACTGTGACCACTTTCGACTTCATTGGTGGACTTGTACAGCACACTTTTGATTTAAGTTTGCCAGGAAATCCTCGCATTAATCTTCCTCAGTGCCCTGTGTACAATGGACGTGTACCCATGAACTCGAACAAGATATGATACATCAAGAAAGTTATGAAGTACATTCCACATGAATATTTGGAGTATTATGACGATATATTGAAAAGCCCGACTGAAGAAAACTAGAGCCATACACAAGAAGAATACTTGATGCTACTCTGTGTTATGAAATACTATTGCACTTAATATTATTATAGATCACAATATACAAAATAAAGTTTTTGAAAAGTTTATCGGATTTGATCATTAAAAAAAACAAATAACCACCAGAATATTACAAATTTAGCACATATAAATATTGACTCAGGAGAGTCATTTCTAAAAGGCCCTTATTTTACAGATTTTGGAAGCTTATTCTGTACTTCCTAATGAACCAGACCAAACAAATTTTATTTCTAAACATCTATTATGACATTTACATGTATTGTAAAAAATGTGTTGGTCTCAGATGAATAGTTTAAATGTAAAACATATGTTTGTATTTTTCTCAAAACTAGTCTCCATGCACATGGGGCCTTTTAGAAATGACCGATTCAAATCTAGAAAAGTCTTTACAGAAGAATACCGCAGCTCGGTGAACGTATGGTGGAGTAATAGGAACAGATCAAACTCCAGACAAAGAAAGAATGAATGAAAAGATGCAACATATTTCTACGTGGTCAAATCGCAAATGAAATATTATTGCTTTATTATTATTATTATTATTAATAATAATAATAATAATAAAGCCACTCCTAAAATACAGCGGTACTGTTAGTTGCTATGCGATGACAGAATGTGACGGGTATATTTTCATCTCTGCTTTCATTGTAAATGCAAATGATCCACTCGCACGCTGAACATTCTGAAACAATTACATTTTAAAAGCACATTGCCATGAAATTCAAATGAGCACAGGCTTCATTCATTCGCCGACGTCACGAATGGTTTGCATACACTGGATGCTAGACTTTCTCTCCGTTGTTCTTTTATCCCAGCTTCCATAGTAAAACTAAACGATTGGCATAGACATGATATTTTAGTCATTCCTTTTGTCTCATTCAACATTGCTTCTGAATATATGCTTGCAGTTCATACGAATCTCTACCCCATATTAGGGAGGAAAGTACCGGCAAACTACCTCCTCGCCTGGCCTAATGCGGCACAATACAGCGCTGCGTTGTGTTTTGTGTGGGTTACTATCAACGTAACATCCAGTGATCCTTTTTGAGAATCCAATCAGCCTCCGGGTTGACCAGCTAACAGACCCCATATTAAGCATAATAATAATAATAATGTTATTGGTTTTACGTCCCTTTTAACTACCGTGGCTTTTAGAGACGCCGGGGTGCCGGAATTTTGCCCCGAAGGGGATCTTTAACGTGCCAGTAAATGTACTAACACGGCTCCATCGCATTTGCGCACCCTCAAATGCCAGCTGACTGCGCCAGGTTTCGAACCTGCAACCTTGGGCTCAGCAAGCGAGAACGTTACCCCTGAGCCATGCAGCCAGACCATATATTAAGCAGTGATGGACGAAGCAATGGGGATATAAAAGAAGTAGGTTAGCCCAGGCAAGGAAACCTTTTCTACAAGGCCTCGTGGTGTAGTGGCTAACATTCTTGGCTGTCACCCCAAAGTTCCGGGTTCGATTCCCAGCTCTGCCAAGAAATTTCATTCTGGTCTGAGGGTTAAAACAGGGTATACAGTAGTCAATTTAATGTGGCAAAACTGAGTAGAGGAACAGTCGAAGTCGACGGCAATGATCTGCCTCGAACGACAAAATATATCTCGACGATAACTGCTGAAAGTCGTCTCACCGAGGAGGTCAACGTAAGATTTAATGCTGCGTGGATGAAGTGGCGAACAACGACAGGTGTCATGTGCGATCGCCAGATGAAAGACCACCTAAAATCGAAGATTTACCGCACTGTCATTCGTCCCGTGGCGCTTTATGGTACTGAATGTTGGCCGATCACCAAGGAAGCGGAACGTCGGCTAATTGTAAGTGATATGGAGACCAAGATGCTTAGATGGACAGCTGGCATTACTAGGTTGGATCACATCCCCAATCAAAGAATAAGGGAACGATTTGGTGTCGCAGCAATCAACAAAAAAATGCGTGAGGGTCGTCTGCGATGGTTTGGGCATGTGCTGCGGTCAGGAGCGGACACCATTGCAAAGAAGGGTTACACTCTAGAGGTCGCCGGGAAAAGAACAAAGGGGCGACCGAGACAACGTTGGGCCGATACACTGAACAAGGATCTGAAAAGCGTCAACCTACATCCGGACATGGACCATGGCCGAGTTAAGTGGAGACAGCGGATTCAAATAGCGGACCCTGCCACGAGGCGGAACAAACGCTAAAGCAAAAGCAAAAGCAAAAGAAAAATGAGTAGAGGTGGGTTCGACTCCAAACTAAGATTTTCTAGATTTGCTTTTCCGTGGTTTCCCACTTCTCCAGGTAAACGCTGGGATGGTTCCTAACATAAGGCCACGGCCGCCTCCATTGCAATCCTCACCTGAATTACAAATGCTCACACTATCACATATACAACAATAACACAAGTTATCAGAGAAATATGCATTTATAAACATGCACACTCTCCCAAGTACACGGAGCATAAATGACCATGATGTCCAAAACCCCAAATGAAACAACAACAGCGTTTCTACAGGAAAGAAATCTGCTGACATCAAATATAGATTTAGATATTAGAAAGTCCCTTTTGAAAGCCTTTGTCAGGAGTTTGTTGCTCTATGGAAGTGAAACGTGGACTATTACAGTAGGAGAGAGGTGAAAAGAAGCATTTGAAATGTGGTGTTACAGGAGAATAGAGTAACAAATTAACAATTATTTTGAAGAGTGGGAGAGGAGATACGAAGGGCGTACGATAGTTTCACACTTATTTTTTTTTCTGCCCAAATGAAGTACATTACACATCAGTTGTTACGTCAACATTCTCAACATAATCTCCTTGTAGTTTTATGCACTTTTGCCATCGATGTGTCAGTCTCTGCAGACCTTCCTGAAACCAATCTTTCGGAGTGCTGCATACCCATGCCTTGACAGCTGTGTCCAGAGGTTTCTTCATGTTCCCGAACAGGTGATAATCACTTCGTGCCAAGTCGGGAAAGTATGGTGGCTGTGGCAGCACCGTGAATCCCATTTGATCAATGACAGCGGTGGTCTCTCGGCTAGTGTGGGGGCGGGTATTGTCTTGTTGCAGAAGCACACCTTTAGCCCATTCTCCTGGCCGCTTAGTTTGAATGGCACGACGTAAGGGTTGCCACATATGCTGCACTGTTAATCGTGGCCCCCAATTCCAGTCAGTCAATGAGGATGATGCCCTTTGTGTCCCAGAACACTGTCGCCATTCGCTTGCCAACTAATGGCACTGTTCGATATTCCTTTGGCTGTGGACTGCTCCTATGCTTCCATTACATGGTTGCCGTTTTGCGGATTTTGCAGAACTGGACACAGCTGTCAAGGCATGGGTACGCAGTTCTCCGTAGGAATGGTTTCAGGGAGGCGTGGAGAGATTCACACATCGATGGCAAAAGTGCATAAAGTCACAAAGAGATTATGCTCAGAAGGTGGACGTAACAACTGATGTGGAATGTACTTCATTTGGGTAGAAAAAAATAAAGTGTAAAACAATATACGGTGCGCCCGGGAATGTTCTCCGCAGTGGGTACGTGTAGCTGCGAGTTTGTTGCATCACCAGTTTAGTTGGCAGCACAGTGTCCTTGATAGGGAGAAGGCCACATGTGTGGGCTGTGGGCTGTCGAATTCGTCAGTATGTATTGCAAGAAGCGAGTATGTGTGTCATCAGCACTTCTAGCATCAGTTATGAATGGCTGTGGTGAGTATAAAGTTTACTGATTGTTTGTTATGATACAAGAGACAGCCGTGCTGCCAACGTAACTGGTGACGTAATCTCTCGCAGCAGCTTGTAGGCACTGCGGAGAACATTCCCGAGCGCACTGTAGTACGCCCTTCGTACATTGCTGGCGAGTACTAATGAAAAGGGTTGGCAGGGCACATAGAAAGGAACCCAGCAATAGCAAGCTTGGAGGGGGCGTGGACAAGAACTGTAGGAGGTAAGCCAGGGTTAGATTATAATAAACACCTTGCTTATAATCTCTTGGCTCATGAATTCAAAGAAGTATTCATTTTAAGAAGTGATAAGCTGCCTTTACAAACTGTCAGTTGTAACTCTTCAACTCCGAAGGAATGGCAGTCACTACTTTGTACCCAACACCCACCAGCAGGTTTTGATCTGTCACGTTAAACTTGGGTTGCCCTTAACAGGGCACGAACCAGCCATGACTCGTTGCTACATAAGTGGGGCATGAAAACGTTGCCAAACTGTGACTGTGGAGCGCCAAGACAAACCATCCGTAACATTGTTACAGAGTGTTGTAACAGGGCATACTGTACTTGGGATCGCTGGAACACTTTCGTTAGTTAGTTAGTTAGTTAGTGTTGTTTTAAGGGGCGGAACTACGAGGTCATCTGACCCTGACTTTGCGCAAGCCTCTATAAAGGCTATACAGTGGCTGGACAATTTGGATTTAAAACTCTAAATGTATTTGGTGCAAAGTTCCTTGTTTTAAATATTATGTGCGTTGTTTGTAATTATGTTATATATTATCATTTTAAACGATATTGTCGACTTCGTCATTACGTTACGGCAACGTCACGAAATGTACCGAGAATGCACTGAGGAGTGTGACGTCATAGTACGATGTAGCAGCCGAGTACCAAGAAGGCAGTGCGAGAACGGAGTTTCAATAAGGCAGTGCGAGAACAATAAAGTAGATAATGAAGAAACAAAATAGAATCTTGAAAGTCTGATCTCGCAATGCCAGTCTTTCAGACTGACAGTCTGTTTTTTGTTATATTAAACTACTAGCAGGTACCCGCGGCTTCGCTTGCGATCAAGAAAATGGGGAAGATGCATTATTGCTGATAATTGGTCTATTCTATTACAGCAAACGCGGCTACAGGTGGGTCCATTCTAATTCTGAAAATTCTGATACATAACCTACAGTATATCGATATGAGCAGCAAAGTGGGAATTTTATAGAGTTGTGAAAGTCTGCAGGGTAGGCTACGATGTTACATTAAGTGAACACAATTGAAAATGACGTTTTTGGTTTTGCCATCTTCTGCTGAGACATAACGATTTTGTTGTCCGGATACTCGTGAGCACGCCACATACAGTTGACCATGGGAAAAAAATGGTTTTGTCTAAGTGTACATCTACCGCTGTTAAGTGTGTGTCATTGCGCTTTGTCAATAGAAATTGGGAATATTGTTTGAAGAGGGAACTGCACCCTTGAACACTGGAACAGGCAAATATATCGGAATATGGGGAATTAAAAGTATTTTTCCTTAAGCTATTCTGGGTGTAATTTTGCCACACTTATTGATGATTTGTACGTCAAAATGTCGCTGTTAATAGACCTATAGTAAAATATCGCTCAGCTTGGCCGCTGATGTACTCGTACATTATGCAGTCTCTTCCAGTGTTAGGCCTACATCCCTGGGATACCGAGTGAGTTAGCCGTGGTCGTTACGGCATGACTGCTGGGAGTCGCTCACATCCGGGAGGCGAGGAGGTTCGAATCCCCCCGCCGGCAACCTTGAAGATGGTCTTCTGTGGTTTCCCATCTTCCTTCCAGGCAAATGCCGGGGTCGGTCCCTAACTATAGGCCACAGCCGCTACCTTCCAACTCCTCGTTCTTACCTTCCAACTTCCCTCCCCAACGGTACTTGTAGCTCACCCATTGGGTGTCCGTCTCGAAGCAGCTACAAAACTGGCGAGCCAAACATGTCCTCGGACACTCCCGGCACTAAAAGCCATACGCTAAAAAAAACTGGGATTGAAATTCTCCAACAACCCTTTTGCCTCACATGTCTCTGTAAGTAATTATAATTCCTGATTGTTGTTGTTCGAGTCTTCAGTTTTTTGACAGTTTTGATGCAGCAATCCATGCTTCCCTCTCCTGAGCTAATCGTATAATTTCTACATACCTAGCACACCCTACATCCGAGGCAATCTGTTTAACCCTGGTCTGCCCCTACAGTTCTTGTCCTCGCCCCTCCCCCCCCCCCCCCCCCATCCATAACTAAGCTTGCTATTCCTGGGTCTCTTATATGTGTCCTACCAACCTATCTCTTCTCTTCATTAGCAGTCGCCAGAAACATCTCTATCTCTCCTCTCCCACTCGACTTAATACCTCTTCATTTGTAACCCTATCTACCCATCCGATCTTCATCATTCTCCTGTAACACCACATTTCAAACGCTTCAATTCTCCTCTTTTCAGCTGCACTATTAGTCCAAGTTTCACTTACTTATAGCGTCACGCTCCAGACAAAAGCTTTCAAAAATGACTTCCTAATACCTAAATGTATATTCGATGTCAACGGATTCCTTTTCTGTGGAAATGCTTTCCTTGCCTGAGCCAACCTACTTTTTATATCCTCTTTGCTTCGTCCATCACTGTATATTTTGCTTCCTAAGTAACAGAAGTCTCCTACTTCCCGTAGCGTTTCACCTGCCAATTTGATGTCCGTAGAGGTTTCTGAATTATTTCGGCTGCATTCAATAATTTTGTTTTACATTTATAGATTTTCATCATGAATTCTTTCCTCAAGACGGAGTTCATACCATTCAAAAACTCGTTCAAATTCTCTGGCGTATCAGCCAAGATGACGATGTCATCAGCAAATCTCAGAGATGAAATTATTTCTCCTCGAATCTTCGCTCCCACTTTAAAATTTTCTCCAATTTCCTGATTATTGTGTTTTTAGAGATCTTTGAAATGCGTTGCCCTCGCACATGGTGTAGATGCATGGTTAAAGGAAAACATTCCATGTTGCGAACATGGGCCGTATAACCTGCACCGAAAGCTTCTGCAGATTTAACACAAGGCCTATTCTGAACAGCAGTTCATTGAACTCAGATTTGCCATCATTTTATTGTATCTTTCCATGTTGTATATCTCTGTACCTCATCATACAGAAAAGTGCTTTAAAAATCATGTATTTTGTAAATTTTCGAAAAGGTAGTGAGTGTGTTTTTTACCGGAGTGGATACTCGTTCGAAGAAATTCTTTTGAGTAATATAGGCTGGTTCACAATTTTGTAAGTGCACATTGAGGAATGTGACGCCGGAATGCCTTAAGTGTTACGGAAACGGCAATAGCCGCCACAGAGCTTGCTACTGAAATAACGACCAGACTGATATTTGTACTTAACTGTACGGAATTTGTGAGCCCAGTGTTTATGATATTGAACGTAGCTATATCGCTACCTTTATTTAGTAGCCGCTATTATCGTGTTTAAAAATTAAAGGTGGTATTAGAAGGCGCTTTCCCTATTTTTTTATCCCTGGCACTACAGCCTATGAAGGGCCTAAGCCTTTCATGTTACCGCTTCCCAGCCATTTGGCCTGCAGATATTGTGGTGACGCGTGGTCAGTGCATCGTGTCCCCTTGGCCATTAATCTTGTTCTTCGTGACCGGGGCGCTGCCTCACTATCAGACAGCTACGCAATTGTCCTCACGAAGCTCAGTGCACCCCGTTGCAGCCCTCACGGCAGTGTCTAAAATCTCTGACGGAGCCGGGAATCGAACCCGGGGCATCCGGATGAGAGGCAGGCGCGCTACCCTGTACTTATTATGTTTTATATATCTTGAAAAAGATAATAAATGGATTGGCAATGCCTTCTACAGGGATATATTGAAAATCTGATGTCATACCTTGATGTACTGTTGCCATGGAAACGGACTTGCCATTAGTTCTTCAGTTTATCAGAGCGAAGATAGTTTTCTGCGAATATCTTTGAAACTGTTGGTTTTAGGGCCTTAAAATGTGGTTTTCGGTGTCCCGTAGGGACCCACCGAGTATTGTTTCTCGCATCGAGGGGCGTAAAATGAGCTGTGTCTGGTCTTTATGCGACAATTTCGATATTTTGTCCCAGTTGAGTATTTTTGGTGACTTTTCAGTTATGTTGCCCGTTCCACGGGAACAATGATTTATTTCTGGATGAAAGGCAGCCTATATGTTAACCCAGGTTATAATCTATCTCCGTATCAAATTTCATCCAAATACGTCCAGCCGTTTTAGTGTCAAGAGGTAACAAACTAACACACAGACACACACACACAGAGAGATTTTCACAATTATAATATACTAGCAGGTACCCGCGGCTTCGCTCGCGATAAAGACAATTGGGACGATGCATTATTGCTGAAAATTGGTCTATTCTATCACATCAATCGCGGCTACAGGTGGGTCCATTCTAATTCTGAAAATTCTAATACATACAGTGTATTGATATGAGCAGCAAAGTGGGACTTTCATATAGTTGAGAAAGTCCACAGGGTATGATGTTACCTTATGTGAACACATTTGAAAATTACTTTTTGGTTTTGCCATCTTCTGCTGAGACATAACAATTATGTTGTCCGGATACTCGTGAGCAGGCCACATACAGTTGTTCATGGGAAAAAATGGTTTTGTCTAAATGTACACCTGCTGCTGTTAAGTGTGTCATTGCGCTTTGTTAATGGAAATTGCTAATATTGTTGGAAAAGGGAACTGCACTCTTGCACACTGGAATGGCAAATCTATCGGAATATGGGGATTTAAAAGTATTTTTCCTTAAGCTATTCACAATGTAATTTTGCCATAATTATTGATGGTTTGAACGACAACATGTCGCTATTAATAGACCCATAGTGAAATATCTCTCACCTTGGCCGCTGGAGCACATTATGCAGTCTCTTCCAGTGTTACATCCCTGGGATTGAAATTCTCCAGATGCCTCTGTGGGTGATTAAAATTCCTGATTGTTGTTGTTGTTTGTTTGAGTCTTCAGTCTTTTGACTGGTTTGATACAGACCTCCATGCCTCCCTCTCCTGAGCTAATCGTTTCATCTCTACATAGCTACTTCATCCTACATCCGAGGCAATCTGTTTAACCTTGGTCTACCCCTACAGTTCTTGGGCTCGACCCTCCCATCCATAACTAAGCTTGCTATTCCTGGGTGTCTTAATATGTGTCGTACCAACCTATCTCTTCTCTGCATAAGCAATCGCCAGAAACATCTCTCCTCTCCCACTCGTCTTAATACCGCTTCATTTGTTACCCTATCTACCCATCTATCTTCATCATTCTTCTGGAACACCGCGTTTCAATCGCTTCAATTCTATGTCAAACGATTCCTTTTCTGTAGAAATGCTGTCCTTGCCTGAGCCAACCTACTTCTGATATCCTCTTTGCTTCGTCCTTCACTGGTTATTTTGCTTCCAAAGTAACAGACGTCTCCTACTGCCCGTATCCTTTCACCTGCCAATTTGATGTCCATAGAGGTTTTTGATCTTTTTCGGCTGCATTCCAATTTTTTTGTTTTACAATTATTGATTTTCATCATGAATTCTTTCCTCAAGACGGATTTCATACCATTCAAATTCTCTGGCGTATTGGCCAAGATGACGATGTCATCAGCAAATCACAGAGTCGAAGTGATTTCTCCTTGAATCTTCTCTCCCACTATACATTTTCTCCAATTTCCTGATTACTGTGTTTTTAGAGATCTTTGAAATGCGTTGCCCTCGCACATGGTGTAGATGCATTGTCAAAGGTAAACATTCTATGTTACGAACATGGGATGCATAACCTGTACCGAAAGCTTCTGCAGATTTAACACAATGCCTATTCTGAACAGCAGTTCCTTAAACTCAGATTTGCCAACATTTTATTGTATCTTTCCATGTGGTATATATCTGTACCTCAACATACAGAAGAGTGCTTTCAAAATCACGTCTTGTGTAAATTTTGCAAAAGGTAGTTCACAATTTTATAAGTGCACATTGACTATTTATTTATCGTATGGTTTTTAGTGCCGGGAGTGTCCGAAGACATGTTCGGCTCGCCTGAGTCTGTAGCTGCTTCCAGCGGACACCCTAAAGGGTGAGCTACAAGTTCCGTTCAATTTCAAGTAGTTCCAACTTTCGCCACAAGATATCAATGATACGTAGTGGTGAACGTTGGAACTTTGATAGAGCGTTCTGACGAAATCTAACCTAACAATTTTGCTTTACACAAGTTTAGTCTGTGAAAGGATCTTTTACATGCCATAAATCTATGACATGGGACCGCCGGCTTTACTTCCCCTCCGAAGGAAGGCATACTGAAGGATTTTCAACGCTCTTAAAAAAATCCGACGACTTCGGCCGGGTTTGAACCCGCTATCTTGGGCACAGCAGTTCAGCATGCTACCGACTACGCCACCGACTATGAGACGACGGGATGCCTTTAGTGTTACGGAAACGGCAATAGCCGCCACAGAGCTTCGTTGCTACTGACATAACGACCAGACTGATATTTGTACTGAAATATACGGGATTTGTGAGCCCAGTGTTTATGAAATTGAACGTAGCTTGATCGCTACCTTTATTTAGTAGCCGCTACTGTAGTGTTTAAAACTTAAAGGCGGTATTAGAAGGCGCTTCCTCTAATTTTTTTACCCCTGGCACTACAGCCCATGAAGGGCTTAGGCCTATAATGCGACCGCTTCCCAGTCATTTGGCCTTCAGATATTGTGGTGACGCGTGGTCAGTGCATCGTATCCCTCGGCCGTTAATGTTGTTCTTCGTGACCGGGGCGCTGCCTCACTATCAGACAGCTACTCAATTGTCCTCACGAATCTGAATGCACACCGTTGCAAACCTCACGTCAGTGTCAAAAATCTCTGACGGAGCCGGGAATCGAACCCAGGGCCCCCAGTTGAGAGGCCGGCGCGCTACCCTGTTCTTATTGTGTTTATATATATCTTGAAAAAGATAACAAATGGATTGGCATTGCCTCCTACAGGGATTTATATAAAATCGGATGTCATACCTTGAGGTAGTGTTGCCATGGAAACGGACTTTCCATTAGTTCAGTTTATCAGAGCGAAGATAGTTTTCTGCGAATATCTTTGAAAATATTGGTTTTAGGGCCTTAAAAAGTGGTTTTCGGTGTCCCGTAGGGACCTACCGAGTATTGTTTCTCGCATCGAGGGGCGTAAAATGAGCTGTGTCCGCTCTTTATGCGACAACTTCGATATTTTGTCCCAGTTGAGTATTTTTAGTGACTTTTCTGTTATGTTGCTCGTTCCACGGGAACAATGATTTATTTCTGGGTGAAAGGCATCCTATATGTTATCCCAGGGTATAAGCTGTCTCCATTTCAAATTTCATCCAAATCCGTCCAGCCGTTTTAGTGTCAAGAGGTAACAAACTAACACACACACACACAGACTTTCACAATTATAATATATATAGGGATATAGGGATATAGGGATTTATTTTACATAAGGTCACGGTTTAGGTCACATTGTGACCTTCTTCAGAGTGGTATAGGGTCAGTAACTGAGTAGTACCATACCAAAAGTTAACAGAGTAAATTTTCAAAAAATAAAACAGATCTGTTACAATTTATTTTTATTTTTTATTTTAGCGTGTGGCTTTTAGTGCCGGGAGTGTCCGTGGACATGTTCGGCTCGCCAGTTTTGTAGCTGCTTCGAGACGGACACCCAATAGGTGAGCTACAAGTACCATTGGGGAGGAAAGTTGGAATGTAAGAACGAGGAGTTGGAAGGTAGCGGCTGTGGCCTATAGTGAGGGACCAACACCGGCATTTGCCTGGAAGGAAGATGGGAAACCACAGAAGACCATCGTCAAGGTTGCCGGCGGGGGATTCGAACCTCCTCGCCTCCCGGATGAGAGCGACTGCCAGCAGTCATGCCATAACGACCACGGCTAACTCACCCTGTAATAATTTTGTTAATAATGCATAAAGAAATGTATTGAAAAGCAGCGTAGAAATGAAGAGATGTGTATGTGAAAATAAGTACTGTATGTTGAAAAACTTTAGTTATAAAAATGATGCTTTATGTGTATTTGCCAGGTATTTTAGAGAAATACATCAATAGGCTATTTAGTTCTTCACGGAACTACTTGTTATAACTTAAGTTTTTCAACGTACAGTACATATTTTCACATACACATCTCCTCATTTCTACGCTGTTTTTCAAGACATTTCTTTGTGCATTATTAACAAAATTATTTGGTGATGTCACTTTAGATACACAGTTAGGGTAAATGCGGCCTGGCTCAAATGGTTCAGGTCACTGGTGCCCTCTGCGAAAATAAAGGTGCCTTAATACCTAAAGGCAAAAGTTTATCAGACAGTTGTTCGTCCGGCAGCAATTTATGGGGCGGAATCCCGCCCAATGACAAGAAAACATGAACAGGCTCTGCACACGATGGAGATGAAGATGCTCCGTTGAGATGTTAGGACTTGTATTTCAAGAGTCCAATTGTGCAGTCCAGTTACAGTTATACACCTTTTATTATGGACATTCAGATGGACTTGATGTAAAATAATTTGCATAATGTGTTGGATGTGACGTAGAGTAACGTTTTGAGTACATTTTTGCTCTCACGTTTAACTGATCTTCTGCACTCCAGAATCGTCGTAAAAATGCTATGGCAAATTGTTCCAGGTTCGCAAAGTTGCTTCTAAACGCGCGAAACCACATCAAAGCTGGCCCATCTAAGGCGCGTTCGACTACCCTTAGTTCCCTTTCCTTAGCTATCCGATGTTCCGCCATATATTCTAGATATGACCATGGCAGAAATACAGATGTTCGACAACAATTAGGTGTCACACCAATTACGGAGAAAGTGAGGGAAGCTCGTCTCCGTAGGTACGGTCATGTTATGAGAATGCCGGGCGACTCGGTCACCAAAACAGCTTTCAACCTGGACCCAGGTGGACTGCGACCACGCGGACGACCTGCGAAGCGTTGGATCGACAACATTAAGACGGATATGCACGATGCTGGCTTACAACCTGCAGATGTCAACGAGAGGATAAAGTGGAGATGATGTGGTAGAGCAGCGGACCCCGTACTCGGATAAACACTAGGAAAGAAGAATTGTAACAGATCTGGTTGTTTTTTTGAAATTTTACTCTGTGAACTTTTGGTATGGTACTACTCAGTTACTCATCATATACCAGCTGAAGAAGGTCACAATGGGTAGGTTTCAATGTACTAAATATTGACCTTAGGTAAAACTAAATAGTTCATTATAATTAACACGTCATTAAGGAATCGGACTATCTTGTTCATTTTATGTCATGTTATATATTTTGTGTACTTTGTCATACGCTTAATAATAAAAAAGTCGGTCAACTAGAATGTGCCCAATGACTGGGCGGTCTACAATGTATATATAAGGTGCGTACAAAAAGTAACGAGCCGGAGGCTGTATTGCGCAAATCGGTGACGACATGGGCTAATCGTGGCGTATGTAACGAGGTGTGGTTCCGACCAGAGCGTGGAAGATCACAGCCCGTCGCTAGAGGGCACGCGTGCACGTCACGTGACGATACAAAGCGAGCAGCAGCATGTATCAATCTTCCAACCAAGACCAAGACAGTGGGCCATTTGACATGCTTCCTGGTGTGGTTGAAGACTGTGGGGCACCCATTGGGCACACACTTTCCGCATGTGCAGTCGTTCCTTCATGATGATGTGCCCACTTCCGACGCTCAATCCGACCACGGCGGCTATGGCGTTCACTGTCACTCGGCGGTCCTGGGTAATGAGTGCATCAACCAGCTGGACGTTGTCATCGGTAATGCAGCGGGGTGCCCCAGACCGGGCATCATCGGATAACGACACCCGTCCTTCACTGAAGCGCTTGTTCCACGCCTTGGCCCTTGCAAGGGACATGCAGTGTTCGCCGTACACTTGTGACATTCGGCGATGAATGTCCGTTCCCCCTACTCCTTCCGCTGTCAGAAACCGAACAACACCTCTTTGCTCTTCGTTTGACGCCTCAATGTCACTGTTTGCAATGTGACTGGCAGCGTTGGACAATTGATGCATGCTGCTGCTCGCTTTGTATCGTAACGTGACGTGCACGCGTGCCCTCTAGCGACGGGCTGTGACCTTCCACGCTCTGGTCGGAACCACACCTCGTTACACCCGCCACGATTAGCCCATGTCGTCACTGGTTTGCGCATTACAGCCTCCGGCTCGTTACTTTTTGAACGCACCTTATATTTTGTCTGGTATATTTAGATCTGTAAATAAGAGTAAGGTGATGAAGATAGGAGGAGATAGGGAAGATATGTTGATTGAGTGGCAAGGAAGGACTATGGATCAAGTCCACAGCTTTACATCTGGGAACAATGCTGACTGAGGATGGATGCATTAGTTATGATCACTATCTTAGTGGAGCAACATTAGGATTACGCGTTTCGACCTTCAAGCGGTTATCATCTCCCCAAAGGACACACTGACCATTCAAATTAATCACCTAGGAGTACTACCCTACTGGCGAATTGTTACCGGTCGCGGAAATCGGAACTAATACCCTCCGCATGGACGTTATTTGTGTGCCTGATTCATGCTGGGCCGTGCGCTGTGCGGTGTGTTCTCATTGTAGCCTATGATTGTATATGAGTTCCCCCCTTGCCCGCAAGCCGCTCGCTGCAGCCATAACTAGGCGATAAGACGTAATGTATACACAAGAGCTGCGCTCTCCTTCTAGCGGTAACAATTCCCTGGTAGGGTGGTAGTTTCAAAATTCAAGTATTTAGAAGTTACTCTCCAAACAACACCGACATCATTGAACATTCTTGAGAAAGAAAGGGCAACAGCAGCGATAAAGCCAATTTACCACATTCCACAGCCTCAAAATCTCTCAAAACAAGTAGTTCCGTGAAGAACTATACAGCCTATTTTCATATATCCTACCTATATTAACTGCCACTATCAACATACAAAATTTCAGTTTGATTGCTGTAATAGATTCGTAGATATTGAGTACCGACCAAATATTTCGGATGGTTGCCATGATGGATTTTATATATGTAGGTCCTAGAGTTATGTAATGTTACATGAAGATTATTGGGTACGTGTAGCATTCAAACTTCAATCGCATGATCAGGACACAAGAAGTAACAAGGAGATTTTAAAATTTCGCACAGCTGCCATATTGTGGTTATGGAAACAATTGAAATAAATTAAATGCCAGTGGATTAACATTCGTAAAAGGATTTACTGTACCAAGTTTCACTGCACTCGGATGGTTAAATTGAGAGAAACGTCCATGTGAATATTTATACTTCGCGTCGCCGCCATGTTGGATTTGTGGTCACCAGGTTATTTAAAGTCATATAGGTGAACTTAAGTTCATTGCCCCTATGAACATTAAAAAATTCAGTTTGATTGATATAATAGATTCGTAGATATTCAGAATCGTCTGAATATTTCGGATGGTCGCCATGTTGGATTGTTAAATGTATAGGCCATAGAGCCATGTACCATTAAAGGAAAATTATTGCGTAGGTTCATTATACAAACTTTCACTTCGATCGCTTGATTACGACACAAGAAATAAAAACTTAATTTTAAATTCGCACAGCCGCCATCTTGAGGTTATGTAAACAATTGAACTAAATTAGATACCAGTGCATTACAATGTGTATAAACATTTCCTGTACCAGATTTCATTGCGTTTGGAACAGTAACTCGCGAGAAAGGTCTATTTAAATTTTCAAATTCGCTTGGCCGTCATGTTCGTTTTGTAGTTAACCGCTTTTTGAAAGTCTTATAGATGAACTTCCAGCAGTGCCCTTTATCTCCGTAAAAATTTCAGGGTGATACAGCTAATAGTTTCAGAGATATAGAATGCCGGTGAAATATTTCGCTCATTCGCCATCTTGTGGTTATTTAAACAATTGAACCAAGTTAGATGTCGGTGCATTACAATGTGTATAAACATATACTCTACCAAGTTTTATTGCGTTTGGTTGGTTAAATCGCGAGAAACGTCTATTTAAATGTCGCAAATTCGCGTGGCCGCCATGTTGGTTTTGTAGTTACTAGTTTTACAAATGTCACATAGGTGAACTTCTAGTAGTTCCCTTTATCACCGTAAGAAATTCCAGGGTGATATCGGTAATAGTTTCCGAGATATTGAATGCTGGTAAAATATTTCGCACATCAGCCATGTTGGATTGATGAGACGTAACACAATTTGATGGGCACGGTCGAGGTCGCCCGGAATAGTGCTATGAACTTACCGAGTGTCATTGAAATTTCTCCAGCCGTTTAGATGTTATTAGGGGAGAAAACACACACGCACGCACACACACACGGACAAAAGGTGATATCATAAGCCTATTTTTTTCAAAATTGAAAATAGGCTAAAAAAATTGCTATGGCATTATTTAAAACGGCCATAGCACCAATAGCGACTTCTGGAATCCACATAATTTGGGACAAACTAAAAGAATTCCCTCGTTGTTCCGTCCATTAAACAACAATAACTAACTAACTAACTAAATAAACTAAAAGAAAACGACCTAGGCCTATTAACATTAGAGAAAAGTCAAAGCCCTCCATATGAAAAGAGTCTTGAGTATCGTGAAGACTGACTTATGTCTTCACAAAAGAAATGTTCTTCATATAAGACATTAGACTGCAGATGCTACGGCCGCGCACCGAGGCCTATGAGAATGCCCTTCAAATACTCGAAGAAAAGCAAAACGCTATCTGGGATGATTTCCAGTCAACTGACGCCATAATGTCTGACGAATGGAATCAGGCAAACTACGTACTCCGACACGTAATGACACGATACGCTACACATGGCTTTCACTACAAGTTCTGCCAAAACAAGAGATTCCACCAACCGACTGAAGAATGTGTGTGTGATCTATGCTGTCCTCGATATCATGCAAAATATTGCCGATAAAGACATACATCAATAACCCAATTGGGATTAGAATAATGTACAGTAGATTACTCAGTTTTGTATTTTGCACATTGTGCGCTTTTTCAATAATAATAATAATAATAATAAACAGAAACTAATGTTGTTGTTGTCGTTAGAGTCTTCAGTCTTTTGACTGGTTTGATGCAGCTGTCCATGCCTGTCCTGAGCTAATCGTTTCATCTCTACATAACTACCTCACCCTACATCCGAGGCAATCTGTTTAACATATGCTAACCTTGGTCTACCCCTACAGTTCTTGACCTCGCCCCTTCCTTCCTTCCATAACTAAGCTTGCTATTCCTGGGTGTCTTAGTATGTGTCCTACCAACCTATCTCTTCTCTTCATTAGAAGTCGCAAGAAACATCTCACCTTCCCCACGCGTCTTAATACATCTTCGTTTGTCATCCTATCTACCCATTTGATCTTCATCATTCTCCTGTAACACCACATTTCAAACGCCTCAATTCTCCTCTTTTCTGCTGCACCAATAGTCCAAGTTTCACTTCCATAGAGCGCCACGCTCCAGACGAAGGCTTTCAAAAATGACTTCCCAATACCTAAATCTATATTTGATGTCAACGGATCCTCTTTTATTGAAATGCTTTCCTTGCCTGAGCCAACCTACTTTTTATATCCTCTTTGCTCCGTCCATCGCCGGTTATTTTGCTTCCTACGTAGGCTAACAGAAGTCTCTTACTTCCTTCATATATTATATACATTGTACCTCATCCAGGCATTGGGAAAATTCATGTTGACCGACTGAAGAGTTACAACTGATTGTTAAGAAGTTATTCCATGAATCCGAGAAAGTGTCAGTTTTATAAATCCTCTTAATATTCTCAAGATAATAAATAATGTTGAAATCCTGTGAAACGTAGAATAACTTTATAAGATCCCTGTAAATGAGATGCTTTTATGAGAAGTTGAGAGGTGGACGAATTGCTTTTAATTTGTTGCCTTCTCGAGTGCGTCTCGTCAGTCGTGAAACGTGAGGGGGGTGACTCTTGCGAAAATGATGAATAGCGGTAGAAGAAAGCTTGAGGGAAGGAAGACAAGGACACGCTCTAGAGAAATGGAGCGACATCAGTCTACTGTATATAGGTTTATTTCAGAGATCGGATGTCGGATTCTACACCTGGCGTTCCTTCTCTACGGCCCTTCGGCATGTGTAATTCTGTAACTATTCCTTCCTCTGCTCGACCAGCTGCGTGGCGCAGAGGCAACGTTCCCGCCTACTGTGCCAAAATTGCGGGATTGAATCCCAACGCAGTCAGCTGACATTTGAAGGTGCTTAAATGCACCCATCCAGCCCTCTGATCAGAATAAAATGTATTGGCAGAGCTGGAAATCAAACCCGGACCTCTGAGGCAATTTAAATACGTGCAGACAGATGACAGAAAAATGATTTTGCGCAATCGTCACGATTAGTCGGAAAGACATAAAAATCGCATATCAGGTAAATTCGCAAAACAAATGTTAATTGTATCAAAATTGGTGTTCACAAATTGAGGAACGAATTCCTGCTACCAAAGCATTACGAATGAACATAGGTACAAAAATCCTTTATTAATAAGTTATGAAGAGACGTCATGGCCCCTAAATTATATAATTCGCCTCAAGTATAATGGTGCTACCACCTCATTGTACTCAGATACTTCACCAGTACCCCTATAGGCAATTTCTGAATAAATGGATTGGCCAAGGGAGGGGGCGAGGGTGGGGGGGCTCATTGTGGGACCTACACGACCATCAGGTTTGAACTGAATGTTTTTCCCCCTCGTGGATCGTTTAAAATCTTTAGATTATTTATGTCATACACATTGAGTGGCCAAAAGTAATGGGAAGGCACGGAATATAACGAGTTGTCCCTCCGCGAGCCCTTATAACGGCAGCAATACGGCGAGGTATGACTCGACAAGAAATGGGTTCCTGACTACCAACATTCAACTGGGCGGTGATCTGACTCACAGTAGCCCTTCGATCGCCCCGTATGATTGTGCTGAGGTGACGTGATGTCCGTTCGTTAAACACCTGTGGTCGTCCTGTGTGGCGGTTTACACAGATGGTAACATTATCTCCTCTACACTTTTGACCTTGGTAACCCGAATTCGCGTATATATCTCCGAAATGCTTTGACCCATGCACCGTGCGCCGATGATCATCCCACGTTCAAAGTGGGTTAACTTGCGAGGTGTTGCAGCTTCACTACACTCATGTCTGTGGGACAGACTGCTCTGCTAGCCGCAACACTCAGGAGTCACTCACGGCACATGTTCTCATGGATCTATCCTTGGTTGGTTGGTTCCTTAGTTTAGGGGACGCGACAATGCGGTCATGTAGCCCCGTGTACTGTGGGTGTGTGTAGAATCTGTCTCATAATCGGTGTTAAATGTGATGGCTGTATTAGTGTGCGTATCTGTTTTTTAAGTCAAGTAAGGACTGCAACTTTGAATTTTTTAAATAGTTCCTACTTTTGCCGCCAAACGCCACCGTCAACGACTACTAGGCCTAGTTCAGAACTAGACTACTAGACGCCACCGCAGTCGGCTCTTGGCAACGAACGTAGAAACCTAAGAGCGTTGTTTACATTCCTAACCTATACAATTTACCTTCACACAGGTGTAATTAGTGGAAGGTTCTTTAACATGACATAAATCTATGACATGGGACCGACGACCTTACCTCCCCTCCGAAGGAAGGCATACTGAGGGATTTTTAACGCTCTTAAAATATCCGCCCGTGACATTTGAGCACTCAGTGTATATAATACCTATGTTCAGTGAAAGCGTAACCAAATTGAAATTGACCAAATACGAAACAATTCAGTAGCTTTCATCAGAATACGACAAAGCTTCAGGCTCAGGGATTGCATCAAAGCAAGAGAAAGTCATTTCGAGCAATTTTTACAAAGGTATGTTGTTAAATGGTCGCCTCCGTTGTGTAGTAGCCAGCATGCTTAGCTGCCACACCGGAAGTACAAGGTTCGATTCCTGGCTCTGCCACGAATTTTGTAAAGTGGTATGAGGACTGGAACGGGGTCTACTCATCCTCGGGTGGTCCATATGAGTAGAGGGGTTCGATTCCCACCGCAGCCATCCTCGAAGTAGTTTTCCCACTTCGTCTCCGGGCAAATGCCGGTATAATACCTAACGTAAGGCCACGGCCGCCTCCTTCCCTTTACCTTGCCTAACCCTCCAAATCTTCCCATCCCTCATAAGGCCCCTGTTCGCTTTGCAGGTGAGGCCGCCTGGGCGAGGTGCTGGTCCCACCTCCTCAGTTGTACCCTCCGACTAGGTGTTTCAAGCTCCAGGACACTGCCCTGGCAGCGGTAATGGTGGGATCCCTCGCTGAGTCCGAGGGGAAAGCCAACCTGGAGGGTAAGCCGACCATTAGCGATTAACACACGTAACTTCCTAACGAGGTGACCCCATGTTCATATGAAATTTCTGTGTGGTTTTACTGTCAAAAATACGTCACTAAACATGTTGACACCAATATACAGCATATACCCCCTGTATGTAAGCCAGGATAAGATGTTAAACCCTCTTCTAAGTAATGGCTCACGGGATCGTAGAAAGGAATTGTCAGAACTGCAATATATCTCATGAGATGAAGTCTGGAATTAAGCTCGTAATTGGATCCTTTGAAACTTCTCCAGCGCGTTTCCAGTTCTCTACCATGATTGTTATCAACTGGAGCAATATTGGAACTTCACTGTGCAATTGATGGCCTCATTTCACACATGATAGCCCATTATCGATTTGGTACACCGCGAGATAGCGGAAAGACATCAGAATGGCTAAGAAGGCAATTCATGGACCATATAATCTGGAACTGTGTTTCTCTATCGCAATGCCCTGGGATGTCTTATAACTTGTCTCGGAATGTTGCTACACAGGGTCTAACAACTAGTGAGATGGTGACCACGAGTCCCCTGCTGGGCATGGCATTACTTCCACTTGCTTGTGCCATGACCAGTCCGACTCCGTAGTTCATTGGTTAGCAGTGTTAGCCCTAAGGGTCGCGGGTTCGATTCCCGGTCGGGCAATGGAGATTTTAATCACGTATAGTTAATTCCCTTCGCTCGGGGAATGAGTATATTTGGAGTCGTAGATACCGAAAATAAGTAAAAAGAAAATATAAAATGAAAATTAGGAGTAAAACAAAATATATAAAGAAACAAGAACTTCCGTGACGAACTAGAGAGCCTACTTTTCTTTAAAATTCAAGATTCATGCCAATGATTAATCTATGTGGATCAATCTAGAATAATGACGAAATTAGGTTGGTAATATCGAAATTTCTAATTAGTTCGAAATACTATATACCTGGCATAATGTAGCCACTTAGAGAACTACAGTTGGCAGCCCTGGTGACTGAATATATTCATAGTTCCATTTCTTAAGGTACACAATACATAATTTGGTTGAAGCCCAATTGATAGCATGGACGTTACATGCAGTAAAACATTGGATCTAACAGCTCGCGTAAAATCATGTTGGCAACAATATCATGCATATATTGGTCAGAAATAATCTGAAATAATATGATCTATTGTTGTGCCAATTTTGAATGAAATCCATTCGTTAGTATAGAAGTTACCTGCATTTTATAATTGGACCCATCAGCAGGCTTAGAATCATGTTGGCAGCACTGAGGTATATTAGTTACTCCAAATTAATCTAGAATGTCAGGTACTATACGTGTGCAAAGTATAGAGCTGATGGCTTGCATACTTTCTGATATATTGATATTAGGAATAAACAAATAGAGAGAGCATGTATTAACAATTGGCAGAACTGCTGGTTCGTAGGAATACACATAGTCATAATTGTTATGGTACACAAAGCACATACGACATTTGGTTGAAATCCATTTGTTAGTGTAGAAGTTATATGCGTTTAAAAACTGAACCTACCAGCAATTTAGAATCGTGTTGGCAGCACTGATGTATATAAGTTACACCAAACTAAGGTAGAATATCAGGTACTATACGTGTGCAATGATTAGAGCTGTTGGCTTGCATACTTTCTGATATATTGATATTAGAGTTAAAATATAGAGAGAGCATTTATTAACAGTTGGCAGCCCTGGTGGCTCTTTAGAGTACGCACAGTCTTATCTATTATAGCACACGTAGTGTATACGAAATGTGGTTGAAAACCAATTTATAGTATAGAAGTTACATGGATTTTGAAATTGGACTTATTGGCAGGCTTAGAATCATGTTGGCAACACTGGCATGTATGGACATCTGAAAATTAATCTGGAATGTTATTTTCTATATGTGTGCTAATTTTAGAATAGTTTGCATGCCTAACTTCAGAGATATCCAACATAGAGCTCAAATTTCAATTGCGATTTTTCAGCAGTTGTTAGCACTGACGTCAATTTCAAATATGGCCGTGAGATATTCAGGTATAGATCTTTACTCTTACTAAATTTGATAGCAGCATCGGTTTAGTAGTTGATAGGGGGGGAGGTGTACACGCACGCAGACAGACAGACACACATTTTCCCGGATCGATCTCATAAGTCTACTTTTTCCTCATTTTTGCAAAATGAGAAAAGTAGGCTAAAAATAATAGCACATCCATGATTCAATGTTTCTCCGTGTAGCAAATATAACATTAACTGTTTTCATTTCAGAAGAGGAACGCTACACTAAAATCCATTCCTATTTTTGTAACAACGTGACTTACCAACATTTTACCCAAGTATTCTCAATCAGCCACGACTTGATAAAACTGCGCTCCACGCGATGATTGCACCACCTATAGGGTGTCTCCCATACAGTACTATCTACACGTTATAAACAGAAACTAATTGCGGATTAAACGTAATTCAGTGCACGTCGCTTCCCTGAACAACAGTCCTCTGGCCCGATATATGGAGGGATTACCTGAATTTGTTTGGCCCTTTATTCCGAGTATTCTGCATTAACGGCTGGATTGAATGTTTTCGTTTCGCTGCTTCGCGCATTATCTCCATCATGGTGGCTGATTAAATCGACATCGTGGCAACGAAAATGCAGAGAGTAAATTCAATATATTTAATTAAATATACTGTAAACACATCAGCCGAGCTCTTGTATTCTATTTTATTTTAAATATAGAAATGGCTTATTTATGCTATTGAACACGTCAAACAAAGAAATAACCGATTCAAGTATATACCGTGATTCGGACGTGTCTAGGAGAATCTTTTAGTGTATTCGATGACATCACATATGACGTGTGGACGTTGATGTTCGTTTGTTTGTAGTAGTGGCTTGAATCATCACCGTATTACTCAGCTGTATGAGGTGCGTCGTCACATGTGTTCAAGTGCGAAGTATAGTGGTTCATAAATTACTTTTAGTTGTTCAATTTAAGTGGAACGTTGCACTGCTCTCTTCTACAGTCATAGTGAGACAAAGGCATTGGTCGCTACTAGGTTAGACGACGGTCTAAACGAAACCATTTGTCGCTACTAGGCTAGAGGATTGTCTGGACGAAACCATTGGTCACTACTAGGTTAGACGATTGTCTGGACGAAGAAATTGGTCGATCCTAGGTTAGACGATTGTCTGGACGAAACCATTGGTCGCAACTAGGCTAGACGATTGTCTGGATGAAGCCATTGGTCGCTCCTAGGTTAGACGATTGTCTGGACGAAACCATTGGTCGCCACTAGGTTATACGACGGTCTGAACGAAACCATTGGTCGCTACTAGGCTAGACGACTGTCTGAACGAAACCATTGGTCGCCACTAGGCTAGACGACTGTCTGGACGAAACCACTGGTCACTACTAGGCTAGACGACGGTCTAGACGAAACCACTGGTCACTACTAGGTTAGACGACGGTCTAGACGAAACCATTGGTCGCTACTAGGCTAGACGACGGTCTAGACGAAACCATTGGTCACTACTAGGTTAGACGACTGTCTAGACGAAACCACTGGTCACTACTAGGTTAGACGATTGTCTAGACGAAACCACTGGTCACTACTAGGTTAGACGATTGTCTAGACGAAACCACTGGTCACTACTAGGTTAGACGACGGTCTAGACGAAACCACTGGTCACTACTAGGCTAGACGACGGTCTAGACGAAACCACTGGTCGCTACTAGGCTAGAAGATTCTCTGGCCGCCATTGGTCGCTACTAGGCTAGACGATTGTCTGGACGAGACTATTGGTCACTACTAGGTTAGACGATTGTCTGGACGAAGCCATTGGTCGCTCGTAGGTTAGACAATTGTCTGGACGAAACCATTGGTCGCTACTAGGCTAGACGATTGTCTGGACGAAGCCATTGGTCGCTACTAGGTTAGACGATTGTCTGTACGAAACCATTGGTCACTACTAGGTTAGACGACTGTCTAGACGAAATCACTGGTCACTACTAAGTCAGATGATTGTCTCGACTAAACCATTGGTCGCTACTAGGTTAGACGATTGTCTGGACGAAACCATTGGTCGCTACTAGGTTAGACGATTGTCTGGACGAAACCATTGGTCAGTATTAGGTTTAGACGACTGTCTAGACGAGAAATACTGTTTGTACCACGTGCAAGTTTGTGTTTGTATATAAACCCTTATTAACTTACAGAATTTAACATGCAATAAATAATATTTTAGCCCTTTAGTCATTAATGACGTCATAGTTGCCACCAATTTGTGTGGAGGCGAATTTTGTAGTGTAAGGTATCGTGATATATACTACTCCCAAATAACCACCGATGGAACTCTTGTAACCAGTAATGTAATTGAAGGTTCCGAAGATGTTAATCTGCGTCATGATTACTAGCTAACCAACATTTCACACTTCTACTGTAGTGGGCTTTATACCCTTTATAGAGCAAAAGACCAATGGTATAAAATATTTGTGTTTCTTTTTGCACATTTGTAATTGGGGGCGATAGATGAGTAGGAATATGCAACAATTGTATAGGTGTAAATTCTATTTTATGAAATATGGGGAGGGAAATTATTAACCAACTGCCCACCCCACAGCCCATGAGCAATGGGGTAATAATTTCCCACCTCCAAAGTATGATGATACTGTGTCTATCACTCAATAATGAGATTTATGTAACAGGATATATTATATACAAAACACCTATCACGCTCTATAATTTCGAACAAGATGTTCAGGATGGAACATATAGCCTACTTTCTCCTAAATGCATGGGTAGTGTTATAACACTTTGTCTTTTTTCAAGGAGTATGATTGAATGTTGGTTGTACTAGCTTGTTGAAATACAACGTGCTATAGGGATATTAAACATGAATATGAGGGGCCCTTTGCTAGTGCTAACTCTGTACCAAATTTCGTTCAATTCGGTTTCACCGTGTTTGAATTGATAGGGGGAATCGATTTGCACACATACTTGGCCACTATCTGCAAACTATTGAGCTGATGTTCTTGCAGTTTGGTCAGAATATGTTTCCCACATAAAGATATGGTGTTGCAAAATTTGGTAGAGACTAGATTATTAGGTTGGTCGTAATTACATTTTAGCTTTTAACATTTGGGTGGCCGCGATTACGTTTCCGTCAAGATAGCGGTGATATAAAACATGACACTGAGGTGCCCTTTGCTAGTGCTACCTCTGTACCAAATTTCGTACCATTCGGTTTCACCGTGTTCGAATTGATAAGGGGAATCGATTTTCACACAAAGATGGCCGCCATCCGCAAAATATTAGGCTAATGACCTATTAGTTTGGTCAAAGGATGCTCCCTCCATAAAGGTATGTTGTTGCTAAATTTGCTAGAGATCGGTTAATTAGGCTAAACGTAATTTGATTTAAGCTTTGAACATTTGTGTGGCCGCCATTACGTTTCCGTCAAGATGGTGGCGATATAAAACATGACACTGAGGTGCGCTTTGCTAGTGCTATCTCTGTACCAAATTTCGTTCCATTCGGTTTCACCGTGTTTGAATTAATAGGGGGAATCGATTTTGACACAAAGATGGCCGCCATCCGCAAACTATTAGGCTAATAACCTATTAGATTGGTCAAAGGATGCTCCCTCCATATAGGTATGTAGTTGCAAAATTTGGTAGAGATCGGATGGTTATGTTAGTCGTAATTTAACTTAAGCTTTGAATATTTGTGTGGCCGCCATTACGTTTCATTCAAGATGGCGGCGATATAAAACATGACACTGAGGTGCCATTTGCTAGTGCTACTTCTGTTCCAAATTTCGTTCCATTCGGTTCCACCGTGTTCGAATTAATAGGGGGAATCAATTTTGACATAAAGATGGCCGCCATCCGCAAACTATTAGGCTAATAACCTATTAGTTTGGTCAAAGGATGCTCCCTCTATAAAGGTATGTAGTTGCAAAATTTGGTAGAGATCGGATGATTAGGTTAGTCGTAATTTGAATTATGCTTTGAACATTTGTGTGGCCGCCATTACATTTCCGTCATGATGGCAGCGATGTAAAACATGACACTGAGGTGCCTTTTGTTAGTACTACCTCTGTACCAAATTTTGTTCCATTCGGTTCCACCGTGTTCGAATTAATAGGGGGAATCAATTTTGACACAAAGATGGCCGCCATCCGCAAACCATTAGGCGAATGACCTATTAGATTGGGCAAAGGATGCTCCCTCCATAAAGGTATGTTGTTGCAAAGTTTGGTAGAGATCGGATGGTTATGTTAGTCGTAATTTAACTTAAGCTTTGAATATTTGTGTGGCCGCCATTACGTTTCTGTCAATATGACGGCGATAAAAAAATGACACTGAGATGCCCTTTGCTAGTGCTACCTCTGTACCAAATTTCGTTCCATTCGGTTTCACCGTGTTTGAATTAATAGGGAGAATTTATTTTCACACAAAGATGGCCGCCATCCGCAAACTATTAGGCTAATGACCTATTCATTTGGTCAAAGGATGCTCCCTCCATAAAGGTATGTTGTTGCAAAATTTGGCAGAGATCGGAGGATTAGGTTAATCGTAATTTGATTTAGGCTTTGAACATTTGTGTGGCCTCCATTACGTTTCCGTCAAGATGGCGGCGATATAAAACATGACACTGAGGTGCCTTTTGTTAGTACTACCTCTGTACCAAATTTCGTTCCATTCGGTTGCACCGTGTTCGAATTAATAGGGGGAATCGATTTTCACACAAAGATGGCCGCCATCCGCAAACTATTACGCTGATGACCTATTAGTTTGGTCAAAGGCCAAAGGTATGTTGTTGCAAAATTTGGTAGAGATCGGATGATTAGGTTAGTCGTAATTTGATTTAAGCTTTGAACATTTGTGTGGCCGCCATTACGTTTCCGTCAAGATGGCGGCGATATAAAACATGACACTGAGGTGTCCTTTGCTAGTGCTACCTTTGTACCAAATTTCGTTCAATTCGCATTCACCGTGTTCGAATTGATAGGGGGGGGGGCAGACATTCAGAGTACACACACTCACACACACACACACACACTCACACACACACATACACACACACAGACAGACACACTTTTTTCGCCCTGTGTTGATCTCATAAGTCTACTTTCATTTTTTGCAAAAATCGAAAGTAGGCTAAAAATACTATCTCTCACGCAACGCAAGGTCAGTGACCTATAACATCTTTGCCGAAAACTGCACAAGAAATATAAAAGTGATTTTGGAATGTCAAAAGTTAGTATATTCGAATATAATTCAATAATTTCAAAATATTATTTACTAAAAACACAGAAAAATAATTTTAAAAATCTTCTATTCTATGGCTAACACCCTCAACAGGATAAGTATTTCCTTTCTAGCTGAAATATATTTACTCATATGACCAAAACCGTTATTAACATTATATTTTAATTATACATCCACGTTTACAAATCTCTTATCTTCAATAAAGGCACCATCCTCTCTAAAGCAATGCATAGCATTCATTCAACACAACCGAATTGGCGATCACGTGCACTGTTGAGACCACTGGGATATATGCATCCCACCTATGGTTTCTGATGACAGTATACATCAAATTAATGGATTTTCAATATTTCTCTGCAGCTGGCTTGTGGATGCATGTAGAACTGCTTGAAATGAAAGGGGTGGGAAGATTCTCTCCCTAACACAGTTCTATAAATACACTGTGGGAAGATTATTATCCCAAGGACCTAGAAAGGGAAAAGCTAACAATTCATATGAAAGCGAGCGGGGAGTATGGCGGATGGTACATCACTTCCCAGCCCCATCGTCCTGAACCTAAATGAGGAAAAAACTGACACAATGATCTTTAGGAGAGGAGGAAGGTTATCAGCACATGAAGGGATCATGTGTAACGGCAGAAAACTAAATATAGTAAATAAGTTCAAATACCTGGGGATGACTTTCCAGACCCGCGGGAACGTTTTCTCCGCACATATAAAAGAAAGAGCTTCAGCGGCACAAAGTGATATTGCACAAATCAACCAGATATCCTTAAAAACAGCAATGAAGTTATTCAGGCTAAAAGTAACCCCGGTACTAACATATGGACTTGAATAATTTGGAAACAACTGAACAAAAGAGATCTAAATTGTATTGAAAAAGTTAAGGCAAGCTTCCTGAAAAGAGTTCTAGGGGTCTCCAAGTTTACGCTATCAAGACTGGTATACGAGATGGCGAGAGAGCCTTTTTTCCTAGAGGACCTGAGGTACCAGCTGATGCTCCCCTCTACAGACAGCTACAGAGAATTACTACAGGAGCTAAGAGACAAGAAACTAGAAACAAGATGTTCAGTAAATAACATATAGCCTACTTTCTCCTAAATGCATGGGTTTAGGTATAACTCTTTGTCCTCTTCAAGGAGTAGGCTATAATTGAATGTTGGTTGTAGTAGCTTGTTGAAATACAACGTGGTATACGGATATTATACGTTGTCTGATTGAATCCTCACCTCAATGATACACACACACACACACTAATACAGCCATCACAATAACATGGGTTAGGAGACAAAATTTAACACTCACCCAAGTACACGGGACTAAATGACCATGATATCCATGCATCTCAAATGAAACAGCAGCTACAACAGCTTCTTACCCAAATCCTGCCTCGTATAAAAGTACACACACTAGTAAGCCTACAGATCTCACAGTGACACAGGTTATCAGACAACTTCTACACACACCCAAGTACACGGGGCTACAAGACCATGATGCCGCAAAACCCCTAAAGAATTAACAACAAAAATAATAACAATAGACTCAAACCGCGGATCAAGGACAAAGAATTTAAATAGCTCTAGTGGAGTGTTGAAATGTGTGGTTTTATGAGTACAGCATATTATATAATCTTTTCGATTGCAAATACACACAATATATGCTTAACATTATAACGTGTGAGTAGTTATGAACCAATAAATACAAAAAAAAAACGAAACCACGGGGATTCGAACCACGGAACCCTTGACTATAAAGCTAATTCGCTACCACTACGCCACGAATGCGGTACAAGATGAACATGTAAATAACTTCTTTAGTACGAATGTATCATATTTTGTGTTGTAATCAACGATTTCATTAGCGTTTTTTGGTGCTTATATAAACTATTTGATACTAAATATGTATTATTTTGTTCAGTACTTTACTAAAAGGATATAAACTTACGCAGTTACGAATATAAATGGATTTACGAGCACAAATAGCGGCCATTTTGTGTACGACTCACAGCCATATGGCATGGTCAATCAGACCTGTTAAGTTACTTCTACGGTTACATATTCTATTATAATAGGCTAATATCCTACCGGTCACCTCCTTGAGGACAGTTTAAACCTCTATATGTACGATACTGTTTTAGATCCCTTAGTTGGGGGGGTAGTTAGGGCTAAAACATATATGTTATTGTACTAATTTGGTAGGTGATTCCTAGAGAGGGCAGCTTCCCGTAGCTGGGTAAGCTTACCAGTGTAGAGTGTTGTCTGGTGTTTAAATGCTAGAGGGTGCTCCTGCTGAGATGTAAGAGTCAGCTAGGGGATGAACCTCTGGGCGCAGGTTAACGTACCGGCCTCCCAGCTGGTTGGAATGAGTTATATAACAGACCTGCTTGTGTCAGCGGCTCGCTGCTAGGCGGTCGCGTGCGGGAAACACAATGGAGTCTGAGCAAGCAATTACTGGCTACTAGTCACGGTCAATCGTGACGAGAGTCAGGAAGGGTATTAGGATGTGAAGAGGCGTGTAATTACCAAGACAAGTGTAGTTTACTGACCAAGTGTTTTATTGGTCAGTGAGTGTGAAATTGTAAGTCCCTTTTAGGGGAATGTAAATAATGTAAATAATGGTACAAGTTAAGTGTACAAGTTTGTGGATGGGCGTAACAAAGTGAAGGATATCTGAACACTTGCTGATGCTCACCTGATGATAGTAGCTGGAGCAGGGCCTCCGGCAACACACACTGTATGACAGATAATGCTCCAAAAAGGCCCTCCTTCTTATAGGTCCTGGCGTTGCTTAGTCGGCATTCCATTGACGTAGCTGCCCTAGTTAGCTATTGTGTAGATGTTTATGAGTGTGTTGCAAGTGGTTGGCTAGCCTCCCGAGCTGGTCGGCCGCCCTTGCTGTGTAAAAGGTACTGTTCTGGACTTATGATGTTTGCCAGTTAGGGGTGGTTTTAATAGATGATGGGGGGTGGCTTTCAGGGGGTGCAGCCCCCCGGGGCCTGTACAAGTCTCCTCCTTTGATTAGTTCGCGTCTCCGCGAACGGGAACGGAACGTGGAGTGGGGGTGTTGATGTAGTAGGTCGTTGTTGAATCCTCCTTGTATCTCTTCTTCTTTTCTTCTGTGTTGATGTCGTGTAGAGGTAGCGATGTCGTGTAGATGTAGCGATGTCGTGTAGATGTGAGATCAGCTTGTGTTCAGAGGGGTAGGTTTTGGGGTATGCATATGATGGTTTAAAACAGTTCATTAAAAAAAATTGACATTTGCAATATTAAAAGTTCCACAACAACAAAAATACATGGTTTTGACATTATATAATATATTGGTGTTATGCAGGGAGGAAAAAACCCAGTGCTGGACGGGTGGTTGTGCCGTCCGGCGCTGTATTGGGGAAAAAATTGCTCCCTGCAATGCTTTAGTGTAAAAGATGGAAGAAATAGAAAAAATAGGTGTCCCAGGGTATGAGTTAAAGGAAATATTGTAATGGTTTATTGTTTTTGGGATGAAACGGGACACCTTCACAAATTCTAACGTTAGTAGAAAGGAAATGAAAGAAACAAAAGCATAATCAGTGTGCGTGTATATATATATATACCTTGGAAAAAATATAACAATATTCGCCGTGGCGATGATGGCAATAATGGTGCCGTATACAGACTGGTGATAGTCCTGTGTTAATTATGGTAGCATTGCATAATGACATTGGTAATCATGATGATGATGACAGGCATGTCCTGATAATGATAATAATCATGACATTTATAATATTATTATAATTTATAAATAAACATACTAAACATAATAATAATAATGACCATAGTAGTAATGATGGTTGCATTGTTGGTGCTCTATGTATAGGTATATTATCCAACCATGTGGAACATGTACGTGTGTAACGTTATCATGATATAACTATAAAATACAAAATAATTTACATCTATTATATATTACCTTATCGAGCTCTTTTAAGTGGCCAGTTATTTTATACCTCTTGCGCTGTTAATTCTCTACCTTGCTTCTGAAGCGTCCTTAAGTGGCCGTTCCTGGTAGGGTTTAGTGGCTAATCCGCTGTGTCATTTTGTTTTCTCTTATACCCTAGTGGTTTTCCCACCGTGGTTAGGAATTCCACCTTAGCGTCAAAGGCGCGGCGCTTACAAGCGTTGTGCCGCCCTTAGACACTGAATCCACGCTTCATTTGCGTGCATAATGTGTTTTTGTGTTCATTGATACTCAGTATTCCACGGTTACTGTGCATCGTTGACCACTGTGTTGTCACCGTTAAGGGGTGCAACTGAAAGTCTTGGAGAGTGTATATGTTTGTGACATAGGAGAGTGTGTACAAGTTGGTGTTGGAAATATATTTACGAAAGACATGTTTATTGCGTTGTGGACCTGTGGACAAAGTATATTAGTGGATTGCCGCTCGGGTGATCTGTAATAGAGCATAGAAATATTATATAAGTCATATATACCATTTATAGGCGCATGCCGATATCGCTTGCCTTTGGCACTTTATATTACTGTACCTTAACCTATGCCGGCTAGAGTCCTATCTTAGCCTACTTACTCTACTCTTTTGTGTACATGTGTAATTGTATGTCTCCTCAGTGTACTCCAGTTGTGTGTAGTGTATGTGTGACGTCACCTTTACCTGGTAAATCATGTTGTCAGCATTCCCATGATGCTGCAGTGAAGGAGCTCTTTGCTGAAAAACAAAGATATGTGGTATATATGCCCTTGGCCAAATATATATATTGCGCACCTATCGCGCAGCGCTGTTTTAAGGGTCGGCTTGGATGGTGCCACCGCCCTTGAGACCTCTTCGGACGTCACGTGTATTATCGGGGTCGGTCAGCTCCAGTGGCTGTACCGTATACCTCGCTGATGGGTCGGACGGCTTCAGTGCCTCCGCCCTGTTATGTCTTTATCGGTGATTTATCGATTTATCGGGCTTATCCAGGCAACGACTAGCCGCCAGGTGCCGAAATATTTGGCCTTAATCCTACTTATCTTAATGTATTATATCCTATTATGTTATCGGGCTTACCCTGGCAACGAATTAGAGTCGCCAGGTGCCGAAATATTTAGTCTAAATTATTATAAATGAGAAAAAAAATATTTGATATTTATAAGCCGAATGGTTTTGCCTTAGTTTATTGCCGAAATATGCTGTGCTATTATTTAGCAACAGCGCTTATAAAATTTGCTTAATTCTAAGTTGCGTACCAAAATGCAACTGTCTTACATGCTAAAATTTTGACCAGAGCGATCGCCCGGGGCAGTTTTACCTCCCCAGATCACCACCCGCACGTATTCTAGAAACACCGGTTGTCTCTAGAACTGCCGGATTCCGCCCCCTTAATACTAGTTGTCGACATTTATGCTAATGATTAATACTAGTAATTAATAAAGTTCCGGCTGCCTGCGCTGCTTGGAGGGCAAACGCATCGCCGTTGTACTTGCCTGTTCATTGCCGTTGCCTTTGCATGTTGTCATTGATGTATTCATTATTGTTGGGTTTGCCCACTGTAACCCCTGTGAGTGCTCGATATGCTCCTCATTTAATATCTCTGGCTGCCCGATGCGTCACCATTTAAGCTCTGGCGACCCGTTGTCAGTCATTTATGTGGGCGTTGGACATCGTCCGATAAAATAGTGTCATCCGGGAATTTAACGTCCGGGATCCTCTTCGCCCATATTGGCAGTAATAATAACATCCGGGAATTTAGCGTCCGGGGTCCTCTTCGCCCATATTGGCAGTAATAATAACATCCGAGAATTTAGCGTCCGGGGTCCTCTTCGCCCGTATTGGCAGTAATAATAACATCCGGGAATTTAGCGTCCGGGGTCCTCTTCGCCCATATTGGCATTGTAGGGTTGGCCCACATGAACCCCTGTGAGTGCTCGCTATGCTCCTCATTTAATATCTCTGGTGACCCGTTGTCAGCCATTTACGTGGGCGCGGGACCGAATGACCGCCTTCATTCCATATCATTATTATTTCATATTATTCATTATTTGTTTGGTTATCTTCACCTTTGCTACGCGGGGCAAGGACTTGTCGGATCTAGGGTTGATCCCGCTGAACCCTAAGATCCTGCTTCACTCCTGCGAGTAGGAGACTACTTCCCGCCATGGAAGTTCTACTTCCTTACATACTAACTAGGAGTCTAGTCCTAATTTGGTCGTCCCTTGGTTCCTCTCTTGCGTCCGGTGCGGAGTTGGCTATTTCTCCCCCCGTTCGTCAAAAGTCTCCCCAGCAGGTCTGGCTTAGACGCCCGTAGCACATGGTGGGTGTAACTTTTCTTTGTCCCGGGGGCAGGCTAGGCCTTCCGGGACTCCGACGTTTGCCCGTGCTAGGTCATCGGCGCTTCGACCTTACGTAATTCGTCTGTTATTGGTCTGGGTCATTGAGCCAACTGGGGTAGGGCTTATCATCGCCTTCCCCAGCTTTGCTCCTGTGTGGCGCCTCTGCCCTTCTGCTTACGCTGTCATCATCATTCAGCGTGTCACAGACTCCTTTTTGTGTTAATAAAAAAAATAGTGTACTCTGTAAATAGTTTACTGTGTAAATAATGTAAAAATTTTCAAGTGTTTTGGGGTTGTAGAATCTTCTAAATGCATGGACTACTTTAGGTCTGCTATGGCTACGTCGGACTTCCAGCTGTAATGCCTTGGTAATTTTCATGGCGGCGTTAATAGGGTTTATGGCGTTAGGTTCCCTGTTATTAGGATCCGGGGGGTGTTATTTGTTGAATAGGCTTAAAGCAAGGTAGGAGGGGGTTGCGCATCGTTGGGCTCCATGTTAATGGTGGCCTGGGGCCGGTGATGCTATCAGGATGCTTCTACAGTGAGTGGACGGGGGTAGGTATTTCCCGGGTTTGCAAAAATTTACAAAAAGTGCCATGCAGGTTCAATAATAATAATCCAGGTATGTGGGTGGGATATTCCATGCGTGCGGATGGATATGAGGCGTATCCACTCTCATTTAAGGATAGGTATAGGTCAATGTATAATAATACTATGTCCCTTTCATGCGGGATTATTTACTTATAAAAAGAATTGTTATTGTAAATTTGGCCTCATCTCTTGCTTAGAGATGCGCATTACGCTTAATTGTCGTTTCTCCGACACGCCCCTAATACTCGGGCGTAAGCATTGAGAGCCAGGGCGTAGTGAGCCCTCTCTTTAAACGCATGAAGTCTATCAACCCCGATGTATATTTTGTCATGTAGTTAAGCTGTTTTTATGCGTTTATGTGTTTGTGTTGGTTAATGTTGTGAGTGACGAGGTTGTGGAAGGAGGAAGGGTGGTGGAATGGTAGCCCGTAGGGGGTGCCTTGGCCATTTTGCTGGCACCATCCCTCTCTGCTCCTGTCATCCTCACTTGGTCACTATCTGTTTTCTATCCGCTCCTTGGGATAGTAAAGTGTGGTGACGCTATGACGTCACGCCCTATCTGGTCTCGTATCTATAATGTTAATGTAGCAAGTGATTTGTACTGTGACTGGTCATGTCCTGATCGCCTATGATGGTTTTGGGATTTAAAAAAAACAAGAAGCGGAGTAGTTATTGGGGGGGGGGGGTTGTTCCTTCAAGTAATCTGTCTGTATTCGCCCCTGATTAGGGGTCGCGTGTGTGGGCAGGGGGTGCCCGTGGCTGTGGTTACTGAGGCCTGCGTGACTGTAGTTGCGTTCCGCTGCAACGCGCTGGCACGCGTGCCAGTCATCGGATAGGTCTTATCGTGTCTCATGATGCTAATTGTGAGCCGGCGCGTGTAACCTGTTATCGCACTTGTAAACAAGCTTCTGTGGCCCTATTATAATATGGCCCACGGTATCTGCCTATTGCTAAATGCCAGGCCTATTGTAGCGTTGCTGATTTCTGAGTTAATGTATGCCATTATTATTGGTTTGTTTATGTGGTCATGTTTGCATTTCATGGTCACTTTCGTTATAACAATAGTGTCTGCCGACAGCAGTGTTGCAATGCTTCTGGAATTCGCAAGTCAGTGTTTTGCCTTGCGTAAGGGAAGTCTCTGACGTTACGTATGTCGGCTGCCGGAACGTGACTCCTGCCCATGTCCGAGTGTTGTCATAGTTTGGGATTCCGGGCGGGCCAATGTGTCAATTCTGTCCTGTTTTTGCTTACCGATGTTGTGTGGACATTGTTTTCAGCAAGACCTCTGCCTTGTGGAACTATGTGTAATCCATGTCTGGGAAGTCTATTGTGATCCCTTGGAGGCCTAGAATTTTCGGTGCGCCCTCTTGTTGGGAATTCCTGGGTCGCCAATGCCGAGGTAGGCTGTTGTAGCGAGTACCCTGGGGCGAATCTATGCTCCATTATGTATGGGAAAAGAACCTTCCTGTCACTATAGACATGTATCTGACCCACTTATGTGCTTGTCTGGGGCCGATTTCAGTCTAATTGGGATTCTGGATAGTTGTTTTCCACGGTGTCCGATTTTTACTGGGCATTTGGACCCGCAATCCCATGTAATTCTCCGTGTTTCATGTCTGCGTTAAGGGTGAGTGTAAGAAGAAATGTGTACGAAATTTCTGACTCTTTCCCGGGGGTGGGGGTTGGTTTGGGGAAGAAGAAAAAAAATCCCTTGTGTAGCTAGTGTGAAGTAAAAATAATGCTTTCTGTCAGGAAAAAAAATTCCCAACTATTTCGCTTGGCTGTATGCGGTACGGACCGTTTCTACCACGAGAACTCGTTGTATGAGCCCTTTCTTTACTGTGCGTGGTACCCGGCCTCCACCAATTTGTTTTAGATCCCTTAGTTGGGGGGGTAGTTAGGGCTAAAACATATATGTTATTGTACTAATTTGGAAGGTGATTCCTAGAGAGGGCAGCTTCCCGTAGCTGGGTAAGCTTACCAGTGTAGAGTGTTGTCTGGTGTTTAAATGCTAGGGGGTGCTCCTGCTGAGATGTAAGAGTCAGCTAGGGGATGAACCTCTGGGCGCAGGTTAACGTACCTGCCTCCCAGCTGGTTGTAATGAGTTATATAACAGACCTGCTTGTGTCAGCGGCTCGCTGCTAGAGTCAGGAAGGGTATTAGGATGTGAAGAGGCGTGTAATTACCAAGACAAGTGTAGTTTACTGACCAAGTGTTTTATTGGTCAGTGAGTTTGAAATTGTAAGTCCCTTTTAGGGGAATGTAAATAATGTAAATAATGGTACAAGTTAAGTGTACAAGTTTGTGGATGGGCGTTACAAAGTGAAGGATATCTGAACACTTGCTGATGCTCACCTGATGATAGTAGCTGGAGCAGGGCCTCCGGCAGCACACACTGTATGACAGATAATGCTCCAAAAAGGCCCTCCTTCTTATAGGTCCTGGCGTTGCTTAGTCGGCATTCCATTGACGTAGCTGCCCTAGTTAGCTATTGTGTAGATGTTTATTAGTGTGTTGCAAGTGGTTGGCTAGCCTCCCGAGCTGGTCGGCCGCCCTTGCTGTGTAAAAGGTACTGTTCTGGACTTATGATGTTTGCCAGTTAGGGGTGGTTTTAATAGATGATGGGGGTGGATTTCAGGGGGTGCAGCCCCCCCCCCTCCCCCCGGGGCCTGTACAATACGCTGAATTGTTGAGATCAGGCCTTGTTGAATCGTTAAATTATGGTTGGGCTATAATACTTGCATGATTCATACATTCACCATCCTGAAACTATTAGGCGGATGACCTTGTAGTTGGCAGAAAAGACGTTTCCCACTTTAAGGTATATTGTTGCAAAAGTTAGTAGAGATCGGATGATTAGGTTAGTCGTAATTTGATTTAAGCTTTGAATATTTGGGTGGCCGCCATTACGTTTCCGTGAAGATGGCGTCGATATAAAACATGACACTGAGGTGCCCTTTGCTAGTGCTACCTCTGTACCAAATTTCGTTCAATTCGGTTTCACCGTGTTCGAATTGATAGTGGGGGACAGACATTCAGAGTACACACACAGACTCACACACAGACACTCAATTTTTGGCCCTGTGTAGATCTCATAAGTCTACTTTCATTTTTTGCAAAAATCGAAAGTAGGCTAATATGGAGCGAATTCTACATGACAGATGCTATGACATCAAGCAAATGGTCAGGATTCGGCTTCGAATTAAGACACGCCATCACTAGATACGCAGTGCATGGCTTTCGTCACAAAGTGTGTTCTACAAAGAAATCCCATGAACCCGGTACGGATTGTTCATGTGAATGGTGTGGGCAGAAGTGTGGCCGATATCGTGCGTTAGGCTGCCAAAAAAGGAACATCTCACTGGCAAGGCTTAGCACGGATTAAGTCAATCACTTGTGCATATTGTGTATTTTAATTTGATTTTTGTATGGCCATTGGCTACTCCAATAAATTATTATTAAGTAGCCACCGCTTGCGCTGTTTGGGGGCGAGCATTGTCGTGAAAAATCATGGGCGAGTTCTGCAGAAATTGTCGTCGCTTCTTTCTCAAAGCTGGTCACAGATTGTGTTCCAAAAATAAACAGTAATTCTGCGCATTGACGGTCTGCCGTGGAGGAACGTAATTCGTTAGGATAATAACCACCACAGTTGTACACAAGAATAACTACAGCGAGACCGGGAATGTTCTCCGCCGTGGCTATGTGTAGCTGCGAGTGGTTGCGTAACCAGTTTATTTGGCAGCACAGTGTCCTTGATAGGGTGAGGGCCACATGTGTGGGCTGTGGGCTGTCGAATTCGTCAGTGTATATTGCAAGAAGCGAGTATGTGTGTCATCAGCACTTCTAGCATGAGTTATGAATGGCTGTGGTGAGTATAAAGTTTACTGTTTGTTTGTTATGATAGAAGCGAGAGCCGTGCTGCTAACGTAACTGGTGACGCTATTTCTCGCAGCAGCTTGTAGGCACTGCGGAGAAAATTCCCGGACTCCCTGTATAACTTTCACATTGCTGGGGGTTTGACGAACTTTTGATTTGCGTGGTGACCCGTAATGATGCCATTCATTCGATTAGTATTTCAGTTTGGGCTCATACAATTTGGTCCATGCCTCATCCAGCGTTATGTTACGGCGTAAGAACACCTCTCATTCGCGATCATAGCGCTCCAAGAGGGTGGTTTCGAGCAATGTCGTATCGTAACCATTTCTGCATTTCCGTCAATTCATGCGGAACTCATGGTGATGCAATTTTTTTTTCATGCCGAGGTGTTCCTTGAGAATGTAAAGCACAATCGTATGCGCTATTCGTACATATCTGCTAAACCTAAATTAAGCTTAATTATATCATGAATTGTGGCCAATGGTCATAGCGGTTCAATTTTCAAGTAGTTCCAACTATGGCTATTAGATGGTACTGTTACTAACACCAAGCGGCGAACGTTGGAACTTGATAGAGCGTTTCTAACTAGTCAAATGCTTGCCACGGTGGGTGAGTGGTTATCGTGTCGGATTACTAACCCCAAGCTTGCAGGTTTGCTCCTGGCCGTGGTAAGTGATTTTTGAAAGGCAGCAAACATCACGACGTGCATGTCATACGATGTCGGCATGTTAAAGAACCTATTTGAATTCAGTAGGCCGTATTCATAATGGCAAAATTAATCTCGAGATTTTTCGCCAACACAAAGTTTCTCATTTCTCTACTAGAAAGCGCTATAGTGTCAAGGAGCTTAGATATCTAACCTCTTTGACATTCATAGTGCTTCAAGGAACAACAAAATTCGACATGGGTGTAAAATAACAAAGCTTGCACCTGGCACCCGAGGCCATACGATATTATTATTATTATCACAAGTCAAATATAACCTACACACTACCAATTGCAGTGGTAGGTTCTTTTACATGGCATAAATCTATGGCTCCGAAGGAAGGCATATACTACTGAAAGATTTTTACGCTCTTAAAATTCTGACGACTTCGGCCGGGTTTTAACCCGTGATCTTGGGCATAGAAGTTCAGCATACTACCAACTAAATTAAGCTTAAGTGAACAGGATCCGATGATGTTCTCCTGATGAACGAAACTAGTCATCCAAATAGCCCCCCCCCATTTGTATGAGGAGAGTTTTATCAAGTGTATAAATGATTTTTGTATCTTATTTCAGGCACTAAGTTGGTTGGTTGGTTGGTTGGTTGGTTCCTTAGTTTAGGGGCAGCGACTACGTGCTCATCTAGCCCCGTGTACTTTGGGTGTGTGTAGCATCTGTCTGATAAACGGTGTTAATTGTGAGGACTGTATTTGTGTGTGTTATCTGTTTTAAATTCAAGTAAGACCGGGTGAGTTAGCCGTGGTTGTTGCGACATGACGGCTGGCAGTCGCTCACATCCGGGAGGCGAGGAGGTTCGAATCCCCCCGCCGGCAACCTTGAAGATGGTCTTCTGTGGTTTCCCATCTTCCTTCCAGGCAAATGCCGGGATTGGTCCTAACTATAGGTCACAGCCGCTACCTTTCAACTCCTCGTCCTTACATTCCACTTTCCTCCCAAACGGTAATTGTAGCTCACCCATTGGGTGTCCGTCTCGAAGCAGCTACAAAAAACTGGCGAACCGAACATATCCTCGGACACTCCCGGCACTAAAAGCCATACGCTAAAAAAGTAAGGACTGCAGACGATAAGTTCAAGTAGTTCCTACTTTCGCTACCAAATGCTACCGTCCACGACAACTTCAGTAGCTGTGAACTTGGCTATTACTAGTGCCATCGCAACCAGCGCCTGATGACGAACGTTGGAACTTAAGAGTATTAATCAAGGCTAACCTACAAATGTTTGCTTCACACAAGTTTAGTTAGTGGAAGGTTCTTTTACATGCCATAAATCTATGACACGGGCCCGCCGGCTTTACTTCCCCTCCGAAGGAAGGCATAGTGAGGGATTTTTAACGCTCTTGAAAAATCCGACGACTTCGGCTAGGTTTGAACCCGCGATCTTGGGGATAGAAGCTCAGCATGCTACCAACTACGCCACCGAAGCCACCGACTCGTACCTTTAATAAGTTGTTTTTTTCTTCGTCGTGTAGCCTCCTGGGAGGCCGAGTGCAGGTCTTTCAAGTCGACGCCCATGGGCAACCTGCGCGTCGGGATGAGAAATGGAATGGATGAAGATGAATGAAACTGGGCAGGGATGTGGAAGGAAGCGGCCGTGGCCTGTCAGAAGGTACCGTCCCAGCATTTTCCTGGTGTTGAAAATGGGAAACCACGGAAAACCATTTCAAGGACGGCCGACGGTGGGGCTCGAACCCACGCGTCTACCGAGTCAGCAAAGATCTTGGCCCCATGACCTAATGCTGCGCTTTAGCCAGCATAGCCACTGCTGTCGGTACCTTTAATAAGTATAAAGCGATGACTAAGGTGAGATATTTGATACACTAAGAAAGTAATTGTAATTCCTCACCCAATCTAATTGGGCTCACTCGTGTTGAACGACAAAGAAGCTTCTGCTAATAGATACACAATACTAACACAGGTTATCAGTCAAATTTAACATCACCGAAATAACGGGGCTGATGACCAAAAACATCCCAAGCCCGTAATACTAATTAACACCAACACCACCCTCTAATAAGACTAAGTAAAACAGTAAATGAACAAATGTTAAAGCTAACGGAGATTTTTTCTCCCTCCAAAGACATAAACGTGCGTCACCTCGACTGTTTAATTTCCCCTGAGAATATATTAATTTCCGCTGTTAAATTGAGAATTGAAATAATTAAAAGTAAGTGAAGTATATCATCTCTTTACACATTTGTTCGCTCTGATTGCTTTGGTGTTGCTAGAAATGCTCTGGTTAATTAATAATTACAAAAGACTCAGACGAGCCTAAGGGATGAATTCTATCTAAGATCACCAAACAAATGTTTATATTCCGATGATGACGATAGTAATAATAATAATAATAATAATAATAATAATAATCACAATAATAATAATCATACGTAAAGCCTACACAATCAATTGGAATATTTACAAAAAGAAATCACTTTCCACTAAAGCCAAACTCCATCACTACCACAGAGGCACTCTTTTGTCTTCAAAATTCGTAAACCATGTCATGTAACACCATTTTATAAAACCATTGGCTGGCTAAAACTTAGGGAAAGATGGTCGTACTCTACTTCTTGCCTATTATTGACAATTTTAAAAACTAATACACCCCCTTACCTGGCTAAATCCTTTGTTCAAATGAGTCAAGTGCATGGTTGGAACAATAGATTCACAGCTACAACTCTGCAGATCCCTCAGCATCGTACAATGAAAGGTAATAAATCATTTGTGGTAAATGCCTCGAAAATATATAACAAGTTAAGACTGGGCGAAGTATGGCTGATGAGTGTCAAGGCTCAGAAATTGTATATTTACTCCTATTATCTGTGTACTGTATAAGTTTATGATAAAATTGTAACATAATATTATTACTTCATTTTTTTTAGCGTATGGCTTTTAGTGCCGGGAGTGTCCGAGGACATGTTCGGCACGCCAGTTTTGTAGCTGCTTCGAGACGGACACTCAATGGGTGAGCTACAAGTACCGTTGGGGAGGGAAGTTGGAATGTAAGGGCGAGGATTTGGAAGGTAGCGGCTGTGGTCTATAGTTAGGGACCAACCCCGGCATTTGCCTGGAAGGAAGATGGGAAACCACAGATGACCATCTTCAAGGTTGCCGACGGGGGGATTCGTACCTCCTCGCCTCCCGGATGTAAGCGACTGCCAGCAGTCATGCCGTAACGACCACGGCTAACTCACCCGGTATTACTTCATATTAACTGAGTAGGTTAAACAGTTTTGTATATATTTCTTTCTTTCCGTAGTATTTAGTTTAATTAGATTAATTTAAGACTATGCATAAAAGAAAAACGTATAGTAGTTGCAGTTAGTTGCAGCTAAAGGGATTTTTAGTTCTAATTATAATTAACGTAAAATAAATGAATTTCGAATTAAATAAATAAATTTCAATTTCAATTTCTATGAGACTGAGACGTCACCGTTAGCCATCAACATCAAAGACATTAACCGACAGTAGTGGCTACGCGGGCTAAAGCGTTGCGTTAGGTCAAGAGGCCAAGCTCTCTGCTGACTCGGTAGACGCGTGGGTTCGAACCCCACCGTCGGCTGTCCTTGAAATGGTTTTCCGTGGTTTCCCATTTTCAACACCAGGCAAATGCTGGGACAGTACCTTCAGACAGGCCACGGCCGCTTCCTTCCACATCCTTGCCCAGTTTCATTCATCTTCATCCATTCCATCTCTCATCCCGACGCGCAGGTCGCCCACGGGCGTCGACTAGAAAGACCTGCACTCGGCCTCTCAGGAGGCTACACGAAAAAAAAAAAAAAGACATGGAGAAGATATCATGGCAGATACTGAGGAAAATATTTGGACTAAAACTACAGGACGGTATCTGGATGAGGAACAAACTTAGAAGAACTGTAATCACTGACTGAACGATTCACTTCACTTGCATGGAAAAGACGCATGAAATTCTATGGACATATAGCTCGAATGGACAACTCCTGACTGACCAAAGAATCTTCCTCATTGTCAGTGGAACCCGACAAACCAAAGTACGCTGGCTAGCAGACACCCAAAAGGACCCCGCTGAACTCAACATTGACCCATAACAACGACACGGACTGCATATAGACAGAAAGTAAATTCATATGTCTCCACCCAAGTTCCCTACGGGACGGAATTTGAAACTCAAAGCTGCATGGACACAAGAAAGAAGACAGGCACATAGCGAAAGGTTGAGGGAGTTATGTGGAGATAAGAAGTACAAGAAGACCCATGCTAAATAATGGTTTTACGTGCTCCCTAGAGGACCTAATGCATTATATATATATATACTAGCTGCAGTACCCGTGCTTCGCTACGCGTCATAAATAAATTAAAATGTGAAGGTGACAGTTAAAACCGGGGATAGGCGAGATGCTGTGCAGAGGGAGATTAAGGATGGAACATTTTGTCCAACTACACCGCTCGGCGTTGACCGTGTTTTATAGCACAAATTTAGGTTTTACTCGCTAACCGTTGGAGATACCTTTCAGATAGAAAATGTCATTTTAAACCTCGTATATGCCATCAAAAGTTTGCTATTTCTTAGCGTTCTCTTTTTATTTGAAATGGAAATATGAAAGTTTGAAACCAAAGGGTGTAGTGACGTCACTAAAATGGTCGCCATCTTTAAATAGTGCAAATTATTGAAATCAAAAGTAACCTATATGTTAACCAGGTAAATCAGCTACTTCCATGTAAAATTCAGGTAAATCGGACCAGTGGTATGCGTGATTGAGTAATACACACACACACCATCTCATTTTTAGCCTCGCTTCGCTCGTGTCATATTGTTATTCAATGAAATGCAGGTTTAACCCCGTTAACACCCCTTTTGAACCTGAATATCCAAAAATCCCTCCTTAGTAGACATTTTCGACACACAACAAACATATCCCCAAAATATCATTCTTCTAACTTTAATAGTTTTGGTTGGTCGATGAGAGTGAACATCCAAAAATCCTTCCTTAGTGGACGTTTTTCTTCCAGAATTTCACCCCTCCCCATAGGCCCCTTAAATTGTATTTATGAAAAAACGGTCGAACACCTATTTATTTTATTTATTTATGTATTTATTTATTTATTTTTAAGCTGATTGATTTCCTCCGAGTTTCAAACACCTCGCTTATGTCGTTTAAGAGATACACGCTCCGTTAGGAATCTTTCAAACCCCACTTTCATCCCTTTCACCTTATAATATACACTACATCGAAAAACCATTAGACATGTGTCAGCTTATTTTAATGATTAGAATATATGCCAAGTATCACATCCCCAAATGAAACCACTCGTGAGATATTGTTATTCAATGAAATGCACATTTACCCCTTAACACCTCTTTAGAACCTGAATATCCAAAACTCTTTCCTTAGTGGACGTTTTCGACATACAACGAACATATCCCCAAAATTTCATGTTTCTAACTTCAAAAATTTTGGCTGGGCGATGATGAGTGAGTGAGTCAGTCAGGACATTTTCTTTCAATTATTTTTGATAATTTCACCCCTCCCCATGAACCCCTTAAATTGGATTTATGAAACAAACGGTCGAACACCTATTTACTTATTTAAAGCTGTTTTCCCCCTGAGTTTGATGAGTGAGTGAGTCAATCATTTAGGACACTTTCTTTCCGTTTTCCCCCCCAGAATTTCACCCCTCTCCAAGGGCCCCTTAAATTGGATTTATGACAAAACGGTCGAACACCTATTTACTTGTCTTTAAAGCTGTTTTTCCCGTCGAATTTCAAACTTCTCGCCAATGTCGTTTCAGAAATACACGCTCCGTTAAGAATCCCTCAACCCCCAATTTTCACCCCTTTCACCTCATAATATACACCACATCGATAAACCCTTAGACATATGTCTGATTATTTTTAATGATTAGTTTATATACCGAATAACACCTCCCCAAAGAAACAACTCATGAGATATCGTTATTCAATGAAATGCACGTTTACCCCCTTAACACCTCTTTAAAACCCGAATAAACAAAAATCATTCCTCAGTTGACGTTTTCGACATACAGCGAACATATTCCCTAAATTTCATGTACCAACTTGAATAGTTTTCGTTGGGCGTGATGAGTGAGTGAGTCAGACAGGACATTTTCTTTCAATTATTTTTACCAGAATTTCACCCCTCCCCATGGGCCTCTTAAATTGGATTGATGAAAAAACGCTTGAACACCTATTAACTTGTTTTTTAAGTTGTCTTTTTCCCCTGAGTTTGATGAGGGAGTGAGTTAGTCAGTCAGTTAGGACACTTTCTCTCCTTTTTCCCCCAGAATTTCACACCACCCCCATTGGCCCCTTAAATTAATTTATGAAAAAATGGTCGAACACCGATTTACTTACTTTTTAAGCTGATTTTTTTCGCTGAGTTTCAAATTTCTCGCCTATGCCGTTTAAGAGATAGGCCTACACGCTCCGTTAGGAATCCTTCAACCCCCACTTTTCACCCCTTTCACCTCATAATAATACACCACATCGAAAAACCCTTAGACACATGTCTGCTTATTTTTAATGATTAGTTTATATGCCGAGTATCACATCCACAAATGAAACCACTCGTGAGATATTGTTATTCAATGAAATGCAGGCTTAACCCCCTTAAGACCCCTTTAGAACCTGAATATCCAACAAGAAGTTCCGTGAAGAACTATACAGCCTACTTTTCATGCCAATGATTATTCTACAGTATATGAACCTATCTAGAATAATGACGAAATTAAGTTGGTAATATCGAAATATCTGAAAAATGAAAATCCACAGCCTGCTTCCAGTCTCCGACCGGGTCAGGAATGGAATGAATGAAGCCCCCATCTAGCGGCGAGGATATGAAATGTGCCGGCTGCCGAAGCCTGTCGCACTCCCCTGGGGCAATGATTAAATGAATGTCAGATGAAATGAAATGATAGTGGAGAGTGTTGCTGGAATGAAATTGTGACAGGGAAAACCGGAGTACCCGGAGAAAAACCTGTCTGCCTCCGCTTTGTCCAGCACAGATCTCACATGGAGTGACCGGGATTTGAACCACGGACCCAGCGGTGAGAGGCCGGCGCACTGCCACCTAAGCCACGGAGGCTCTATCGAAATATCTAATTAGTTCAAAATATACCTGGTATAATGTAGCCTAATAGAGCACTACAGTTGGCAGCCCTGGTGACTGAATATATTCTTAGTTGCACCTCTTAAGGTACAGAATACAAAATTTTGTTGAAGTCCAATGGACGTTACATGCAGTTAGACACTGGATCTATCAGCACGCGTAAATGCATGTTGTCAACAATACCATGCGTGTGCTGGTCAGAAATAATCTGAATTATTATGATATCTAGTTGTGCCAATTTTGGATGAAATCCATTTGTTAGTATAGAAGTTACATGTATTTTAAAATTGGACATATCAGCAGGCATAGAATCATGTTGGCAGCACTGCCTTGTATTAATTACTCCAAATTAATCTAGAATGTCAGGTGCTATACGTGTGCAAAGTATAGAGCTGTTGGCTTGCATACTTTCTGATATATTGATATTAGGGTAAAAAGAATATAGACAGCATTTATTAACAGTTGGCAGCCCTGATTGCTCTTAACAATACTTATAGTCATATCTGTTATGGTACACATATCACATACGAAATTTGGTTGAAATCCAACTGATAGTATAGAAGTTACATGTATTTAAAAATTGGTACTATCAGCAGGCTTATAATCATGTTGGCAGAACTGACGTATATTAGTTACTCCAAATTAATCTAAAATGTCAGAATATACGTGTGCATAGTTTAAAGCTGTTGGCTTGCATACTTTCTGATATATTGGTATTTGGATTTAAAAAAATAGAGAGAGCAATTATTAACAGTTGGCAGCCCTGATGGCTCTTAAGAATACGCTCAGTCATATCTGTTTATGTACAGATATTACATACAAAATTTGGTTGAAATCCAATTGATAGTGTAGAAGTTATATGCATTTAAACATTGGATCTATCAGAAGGCTTAAAATTATTTTGGCAACACTGTCATGGTTGGTCTCCTGGAAATTAAACTGAAATAGTATTATCTACATGTGTGCCAATTTTGGAATAGCTCCCATGCATACCTTGCAAGATATCCAACATGGAGCTCAAATTTCTAGTGCGTTTTTTCAGCAGTTGGTAGCACTGACATTTTCAAATATGGACGTGAGCTATTCCGGTGCACATCTTTACTCATACTAAATTTGGTTTTGATTGCTGCAGCCGTTTAGGAGTTGATAGGGGGGACACACACACAGCCAGACAGACAGAAGGACAGACAGACAGACAGACAGACACACATTTTCCCGGATCGATCTCATAAGTCTACTTTTTCCTCATTTTTGCAAAATGTGAAAAGTAGGCTAAAAATCCTCCCTTAGTGTACGGTTTTGACATACAACAAACATATCCCCAAAGCAGTTCCCCCCCCCCTAAGTTTGATGAGTGAGTCAGTCAGTCAATCAGTTAGGACACTTTCTTTTCTGCCCCCCCCCCCCCCCCTCCCAGAATTTCACCCCTCCCCATGGGACCCTTAAATTGAATTTATGAAAAAACGGTCAAACACATATTTACTTATTTGTATCCTGATATTTTCCGCTGAGTTTCAAACTCCTCACCTAAGTCGTTTAAGAGATACACGCTCCGTTAAGAATCTTTCAATCCCCACCTTTCACCCCTTTCACCTCATAATATACACCACATCGAAAAACCCTCAGACACGTGTTTTCTTACTTTTTAATGATGAGTTTATATGCCGTGTATCACATCCCCCAATGAAACCAATCGGGAGATATTGTTATTCAATGAAATGCAGGTTTAACCCCCTTAAGACCCCTTTAGAACCTGAATATCCGAAAATCCTCCCTTAGTAGACGGTTTTGACAAACAATGAATATATCCCCAAACTGTCATGTTTCTAACTTCAATAATTTTGGCTGGGCGATGATGAGTGAGTGAGGGAGTCAGGACATTTTCTTTCAATTTTCTTTTTTCAGAAATTCACCCCTCCCCATGAACCCCTTAAATTTGATTTATGAAAAAAAAACTGTCGAACAGCTATTTACTTACTTACTTACTTACTTTTCCCCTGAGTTTGATGAGTGAGTCGGTCAGTCAATCAGTTAGGTCACTTTCTTTCCTGTTTTCGCCCTCCCCCCCCCCCCAGAATTTCACCCTGGATTTATGAAAAACCGGTCAAACACATATTTACTTCTTTTTTATGTTGATTTTTTTTCGCTGAGTTTCAAACTCCTCGCCTATGTCGTTTAAGAGATACACGCTCCGTAAGGAATCTTTTAATCCCCACTTTTCACCCCTTTCACCTCATAATATATACCACATCGAAAAACCCTCAGACACATGTATTCTTATTTTTAATGATTAGTTTATATGCCGAGTATCACATCCCCCAATGAAACCAATCGGGAGATATTGCTATTCAATGAAAGGCAGGTCTACCCCCTTAACATCCCTTTAGAACCTGAATATGCAAAAATCCTCTCTTAGTGGGCATTTGCGTCCCTTGAAGAAGCTGCATACCAAATTTCATTCCAATCCGTTCGGTGGTTTCTGAGATTTCGTGATGAATGAATGAGTGAGTGAGTGAGTGATATTTGACAAATATATAGTAGAAGATGGTGTCAAGTCTTTGTTATGCTAAACTCGGTTGACAGTGCTGTGTGAGTGGTTGAGTAACTAACGGGATTTCAAGTAAAGATCCTCATTTTCTATACCGGTAGTGCAGAGCGCGAATGGCATCCAGTCGGCCGTGTCTCGACTTGAGCTATGTTGCCATGGAAACTATCTGCCTTGCCATTCCTTCATGAGTATATTTTATGATTTGATTTGCCTGTGCTTGAGTGCAAAAGGGCCGAAATCAGACGAATGAGAAAGACTATCGAAAATTCATGTAGCCAGCGGTTCGTTCTGGGTCCTAAACTATGTGTATGCAAAATTTGGTTGAGATTGGTGGAACGGTGTAGATTTGTATACGGAACAGACCCACCCACATACCCACATACATACATACAGACTTTCACTTTTATATATAAGATATAATCATGTCTAAGAAACCAAGAAACGTATTCACAGTTCATTGGTACAAAGCATTATGTTATAAGGAGCAGAAACTTGGACGTTAAACGGACAGCAAGCAAACACATTATTAGTAACAGAGATGGCTTATTGGAGGAGTGCGGCATGAAAATCAAGATTGGATCAAATTAGAAATACGAGAATCAGAGAAATTATGCAGGTAAAAAAGAATGTCCTAGAAGTGGTTGAAGAAAGCAGATTACAATGGTTTGGACATGTGAAAAGGATGCAGAATAGTAGAATTCCAAATTTAATGTTACATTGGCAAGCTAAAGGCAAACGGAAACGGGGTGAACCAAGATAACAATTTTTATTTATCGTATGGCTTTTAGAGCCGGGAGTGTCCGAGGACATGTTTGGCTCGCCTTAGGTTGTAGCTGCTGCAAGCGGACACCCGTAGGATGAGCTACAAGTTCTGTTCAATTACAAGTAGTTCCAACTTTCTCTACCAGATGTCAGTGATACCTAGTGGTGAACGTTGGAACTTTGATAGAGAGTTCCAACGAAATCTAACCTCGAAATTTAGCTTCACACAAGTTTGGTCTGTGGAAGGATCTTTTACATGCCATAAATCTATAACATAGAACCGCCAGATTTACTTCCCCTCCGAAGGAAGGCATACTGAAGGATTTTTAACGCTCTTAAAAAAATCCGACGACTTCGGCCGGGTTTGAACCCGCTATCTTGTGCACAGCAGTTCAGCATGCTACCAACTTCGCCACGGAAGCCGCTAAGAGAACAATGGATGGATGGTGTAAAGAGAAGCATGGCTGTGAGTTTGAGTCTTCAGGCTTTTGACTGGTTTGATGCAGCCCTCCAAGCCCCCTGTCCTGAACTACTCGTTTCATCTCTACATAGCTACCACACCCTACATCCGAAGCAATCTGTTTAACATATTCTAACCTTGGTCTGCACCTACAGTTCTTGACCTCAACCCTTCCTTCCATAACTAAACTTGCTATTCCTGGGTGTTTTAGTATGTGTCCTACCAACCTATCTCTTCTCTTCATTAGCAGTCGCCAGAAACATCTCTCCTCTCCCACTCGTCTTAATACCTCTTCGTTTGTAACCCTATCTACCCATCTGATCTTCATCATTCTCCTGTAACACTTCATTTCAAATGTTTCAATTCTCTTCTTTTCTGCTGGACCAATAGTCCAAGTTTCACTTCCATAGAGCGCCACGCTCAAGACAAAGGCTTTCAAAAATGACTTCCTAATACCTAAATCTATATTCGATGTCAACAGATTCCTTTTTTGTAGAAATGCTTTCCTTGCCTGAGGCAACCTACTTTTTATGTCCTCCTTGCTTCTTCCATCACTGGTTATTTTGCTTCCTAAGTAACAGAAGTCTCCTACTTCTTTGAGCTTTTCAACCAGAGGCTTAACCGAGGCATATGCTGAGCCAAAATTTGTGGTGGAGTAGAGTATTTTTGGGTTGAAGGAAAACTATTGTATTGTAGAATATTCCTAATAAAGAAAAAGAAGAAGAAGAATACCTGGAATAGATACAAAGAATCAATGCCTCGGAACACCAAATAAAACACTAGAACACGGTAATTCAACCTGAAGCATTAAACGCATCAGAAATCCTGATCATTGAAGGCGGATCACTAACTAAACATTCAGAAGAACAAAACAAGAAAATCCTTAGGAAAATTCTTTGAACCAGTGAGCATAGCGACGGTAATGACAATGTTATTTGTTTTACGTCCCTTTTAACTACTATGGCTTTTAGAGACGCCGTGGAGCCCAAATTGTGCCCCGAAGGGGATCTTAAACGTGTCATTAAATCTACTGACACAGCTCCCTTAGATTTGCTTACCCTCATATGCCAGCTGACTGCGCCAGGATTCGATTCTGTAACCTTGGAGACAGCAAGCGAGAACGTTACCGCTGAGCCACGCAGCCAGTAATCATAGAGGTAGTGTGGATGAAATGGAGGTATCCGAGAAAATATAAGACACTATTACAAAAGACGATTTAAAATTTATAGATATACTAGCGGTGGTGCCCGGCTTTGCCCAGTGGATTTATTTGTTGTATAGATGATAATGAATACTACTACAGAACTGGCACATGATACTTAAACTAACAGAAAAAAATATATATTAAAGATATAACATCTTGGTGTGGTGGTAGTACAATGCAATATACGTAATGAAAATGAAAATCCACAGCCTGCTTCCAGTCTCCGACCGGGTCAGGAATGGAATGAATGAAGCCCCTATCTAGCGGCGAGGATATGAACTGTGCCGGCTGCCGAGGCCTGACGCACTCCTCTGGGGCAATGATTAAATGAATGACAGATGAAATGAAATGATAGTGGAGAGTGTTGCTGGAATGAAATTTTGACAGGGAAAACCGGAGTACCCGGAGAAAAACCTGTCTGCCTCCGTTTTGTCCAGCACAGATCTCACATGGAGTGACTGGGATTTGAACCACGGACCCAGCGGTGAGAGGCCGGCGTGCTGCCGCCTAAGTCACGGAGGCTTCACAATATACTTAATATTCAGGTCATTTTCCCGTAATGATAATGATAATAATGAATAGCGAAACGGCTATTAATTAACTACAGTACTGACACATGTAATTTACAATCGAATTGAAAAATAAGATTAGAAAGAGGAGCAAGTGAAATAAAAGACACTGCCTAGGGCCTATACCTCATTGGCTGTAAGAAAAGTAGAGACCAATAGTGTCGTCTTTTGTCGCATAGCGCCGTAGGAAAATAATCAGAGCACTTTGGGAAACTTCGGCTGTCCCGAGCTCCTGAGGTAGCAATAGTGTAATATATCGCCACATAGCGCTCAAGGATAAGGATCGGAATAAATGGAGGTAAATTTGACAGCACCAACGCTTATTGCAGCTGATAACCTCAATGTACTGCCAACCCCATCGCACTTCTACAGAGGCATAATATTTTCATAATGATAACTGTTTTAAGGGGCCTAAGAAATCTTTTTGCACTAATTACTCCCCATGACTGCAATTTATAAGCAGCGCATGATGCAACTATTTTCGCAATTCTGCTCCAGAACACTGGTAGGGGCGACGTGATGCAGCCCCAATTGCCAATCAACAATAGACTTATTAAAATATTCTTACAGGTATACTACTACGGACATGTAAGGCTCTAGGGCCTTAAAACGTGGTTTTCAAGTTCCTTTTGTCTGTTATTCTAACTGTAGGGAATGGATAAAGTGGTACAAAATATCAAGTGGACAGTTTTACCAGCAGGGTTTTAAAGTGTAAGTATGTAAAATTCGGTGCATTTAGGTGAAACGGTGTAGATTTGTACTAAAGGGCCTAAATGCAGGGAATGGTCTGTCCGAAATTCAAAATGGACAGTGTTACCCGCAGGGTTCCAAAGGGTAAGTATTCAAATTTTGGTTCGGATCGGTGAAACGGTGTAGATTTGTGCCAAAGGGCCTAAATGCAGGGAATGGAGTGGTCAGTCCGAAATGTAAAATGGACAGTGTTACCCGCAGGGTTCCAAAGGGTAAGTATACAAATCTTGGTTCCGATCGGTGAAACGGTGTTGATTTGTATAAATAACACACAAACAAACAAACAAACAAACAAACAGACAGACAAACAAACAGACAGACAAACATTGAGCTTTATAAATATTGTTAGTAAAATATTCAAAGAATCTCTACATAGTATGAAACAAAGTCTCCGATCCTTGGATGTAACGGGTAATTTCGATAACCACTTAGGCGGCAGCACGCCGGCCTCTCACCGCTGGGTCCGTGGTTCAAATCCCGGTCACTACATGTGAGATCTGTGCTGGACAGAACGAAGGCAGACAGGTTTTTTCCGGGTACTGCGGTTTTCCCTGTCAAAATTTCATTCCAGCAACACTCTCCACTATCATTTCATTCCATCTGTCATTCATTTAATCATTGCCCCAGAGGAGTGCGTCAGGCCTCGGCAGCCGGCACAGTTCATATCCTCGCCGCTATGTGGGGGCTTCATTCATTCCATTCCTGACCCGGTCGGAGACTGGAAGCAGGCTGTGGATTTTCATTTTTTTTTCACTGGATGGGTTAAAAATATATAATGCTTTCAAACTTCGTACTATACTTCGGATAAGGATTAAAGGCTTATCTCAGTAAAGGTTTTTGATAGCACCAACTATTGACTGAAGGGGTGGAAAAATTGAGTTTTGAGAGAAAGAAAATCTCATCTCACTTGTTGATATGACCAACTCCTACGCCGAGGGATGAGCAAATTATTTTTGAAATTACAAGATGGGGTTCTTGTTTGCTAAACATGGGAATCTCTTATAGATATACTACAATTGGCAAATGTAGTGAAATCGAAATATTTTTCTTTCCCCGATGAAATCTACCTCCGACTTCCGTCGAGCCATGAGGGATGGCCGTGACATTAAGTTAGGAACCAACCCAGCATTTTTTTGGAGTGGAAGTAATAATAATAATAATGTATGTCTACCCCTTATTATTCCCGTTTTCCAACGGGGTCGGGGATGAGATGCGATGGAAGTCTTTGTGGCGATGGTTTTTACGGCCGGATTTGCCTCGTGTTGAAAAATGGAAAACCACGGAAAACCATTTCAAGGACGGCCGATGGTGGGGCTCGAACCCACGCGTCTACCGAGTCAGCAGAGAGCTTGGCCCCATGACCTAATGCTGCGCGTTAGCCAGCGTAGCCACTACTGTCGGTAGGTAATAATAATAATAATAATAATAATAATAATATCGTATGGCCTCGGGTGCCGGGTGAAAGCTTTGTTATTTGACACCCAGAGGGCAGTTAGAATGTCGAATTTTGTTGTTCCTTGAAGCACTATGAAAATCAAGGAGGTTAGATATCTAAGCTCCTTGACACTACAGCGCTTTCTAGTGGAGAAATGAGAAACTTTGTGTTGGCGGAAAATCCCGAGATTAATTTTGCCATTATGAATACGGCCTACTTAATTCAAATGGGTTCTTTAACATGCCAACATCGTATGGCATGCGTGCCGTGATTTTTGCTGCCTTTCAAAAATCACTTACCAGGCCAGGAGCGAACCTGCAATCTTGGGGTTAGTAATCCGACACGATAACCACTCACCCACCGTGGCAAGCTGGAGTGGAAGTGGGTAAACCAGAGAAAACCACTTCCAAGATGGCTGAAATGGGAATCGAACCCTCCTGTTCTCAGTTTCACCACACGAAACTGAAAGTACCCCGTTCCAGCCCTCAGACCAAAATTTAAATTTCTTGCCAGAGCCGGAAATCGAACACGGACCTCCAGGGCGATAGTCAAGAATGCTAGCCGCTACACCACTACGATACGGTCTCATGTTATAGTAGAAATAATGTTAATAATGTTATTTGTTTTACTTCCTTTTAACTGCTGCGGATTTTAGAGACGCCGGGATGCCGGAATTTTCCCCGAAGGGGACCTTTAACTTGCCAGTAAATCTACTGATACGGCTCCCTCGTATTTGCGCACCCTCTAATGCCAACTGGCTGCGCCAGGATTCGATCCTGCAACCTTGATCACAGCAGGCGAGAACATTACCGCTAAGCCACGCGGCCAGCCATGTTAAAGTAGCTCAGAGGCTTCCCTTATCTCTTAAAGTGCTGAACTTGCTTCACTTACGAGCTGACACTTCGATTTCCTTCATTGAAAATGCAAATTTGATACTCTGAATATATTACAAAAATCTGCAATTCATTTTGCAAGTCTAAGCATCTTTCATGTTAGAAAATATACTGCTTCACACATCCAGTTAAGTACAATACGTCTCGAGTGAAGAGTTTTAACATTCTAGGCACAGCGGCTTTTCTCGGCAAGCGAGTTTGTTTGCCAGGGTGAGCTCTAACTAGGTCAATCCCCACGAACAAGAAACTCCGATGCACTTCTCAAGAATATAGAGCGAACACATCGTACTTGCCTTACACGGAACACAGATCCAATAGAAGTGTAGAATTATTCCATGTTCGTAATGTAAGTTTGCATTGACGAGCACTTGGGCCACACTAGAAGAACGGACACTTAGTGAACTTTGGAAATTCCGGGAATGGTTGAGGGTCCCCGATGTCAATTAAGAGCAACTAGATGCATAGATTAAATCAAAGGCATAACAAAAGTTCCTTTAGAACAGCGCATAAGAATAACAGAAAATATAACTTTAACGGTGAGAATTAACGAATTTTTTATCGCTTGTTCTCCTAGCTCAGCATCATTCCTCTACAATCGCAAGGAAGGTATCTGGGATCTGAATACATTTGTCAGCAGATAAAACTGGCGATGATGACAGACTGATTGCCCAGGCGACCGCTAACTTAGGTCCAATGAAGGAAAGGTCAGGGAAGGGATTTTTGAAGGAAAAACAGTTTTGAATATTGCAAGCTTATGTACTTGTGGACCCAATATAATACACGTGCTTTATATGATAACTGTATTAGTTATTTATGTAGCGTATGACATTACACATGAAACACAATAATAATTCCTCCCTATATTATTCTGCTAAAGTCCCATTCCAGTTTTGTACCGAAAATAAGGTCCCAATAATACCAACCTACACATATGGGGTACCTACAGGTTCAGCATAACCCAATGCGTAAGCGAAACGCACTCACTTACTCTTTAAATGCCTCACAATTAAATAAATACCTTAAAACATGTATATTTACAATTAAATAATGAAAGAATGCAACACGGTAACTATGGTAACCGAATCTCACAGGTCCATCTATTTCTGTAAGACGCAATGCAATTCCAATTATTACATTACTGTGAAAGTTTCCAGACGGTTATAAGGTTATCACTGAACCAAATTAAGCTTTAAAATTCATTAAGAATGCGCTTAAAGGGGTCAAGGGGCACTCTCAGAGATTTTTCACGCAATTTTCACGTGCGAGTGTGGTACGAAAGGTCTTTTTCACCCGACTATAAAAGGTCTCCGAAGACCACATTTAAAGGCCATTAAATTAACAGTGTCTGTGATATTCCCAGAAAACTAACCTCGCTCTGATATACCTCTGAAGGAATGACAAACCCCTAACCACTGCACCAGTAGCTGAATTGATAAAGTCTGATTATTCATACCAAGGATAAATCAGTCATAGCATTCATGATTGAGATTTTGCTAAGTGTACTCTTTACAACTAGAATATTGGCGGGCGAAGCCGCGACGGGTAATGCTAGTAATAATAATAATAATAATAATGCGTCGAACAGCTGTCTGACCCATGCGGATCTATTTCCTGAGACTGAGGGCTTCATGATCGCGATACAAGATCAAGTAGTGGCAACAGAGAGCTACCTAAAATACATCATTAAGACAGACATGCCAGATGACAAATGTAGGAGATGCCATCGCGAATCGGAGACCATCCAGCATATCACAGGGGGCTGTACAACAATTTCATCTACTTACTATTTGAAGAGGCATGACCAAGTAGCCAAGATAATCCACCTGAACCTGGTAAAGAAGCACTCCTTAAGTAATAATGTTCTGCCTTAATATCAATACATTCCTAATGCTGTTCTGGAGAATGATACACACAAGCCACTCTGGGACAGGTCAGTGATCACAGATAGACCAGGCCAGACATTATTCTTATTGATAAAGTGCAGAAGAGAACTCTTCTAATAGATATCGCAGTCCCTAACTCGCATAATATCCAGCACCATATGCTGAGAAAGTGACGAAATACATGCCTCTGGCTGAAGAGTTCCGACAGATGTGGCGACAGTAATGTGTCACTGTATTGCCAATCATAATCTTTTCTACAGGGATCATACCAAAGTCGCTGAAGGCCAACCTCGATAAACTGGGGCTCCACCATAATCTGCATACCACTATGCAGAAAGTAGTTATTTTAGAGACCTGCTCCATAGTTCGTTCGTTCCTCAACCTACCAGTATAGAGAACTCCACTCCAGCTTGCAACAAATGCCGATGAAATGGTGAATTATACCCAACGATATGGTCCTTCATTATTCGTATCAGGAGCACCAATCACAAATATATGTCACAAGTGGTTAACAGTGAGAATAAAATACAAATAATAATAATAATAATAATAATAATAAGAGTACAGTGAATTGTTAATAAAGACACAAAGTACTCGGCAAACTATTCTAAATCTAATATTAAGTAAGGACACCGACATACAAGTCAGTTGAACAACACACAAACATCTGACTGCCAGGTATCCCGCAACCAAATTCAATGTTCTTTGTCCAGTAACGGGCGACGTCAATAGCATTCGCATTGGCAAGTGTTAAATCTTCCATTGTGCATGTTGCTGGACATAGTGGGCACTGGTAAAGATGATGGACTGTCTGTAGTTCCCCACAATCACAGAGGAGAGAGTCACTCGAAAAAAAAAACATTTCTGCAGGTTCATCTTGGTTCTTCCAACTCCAGTCCGTAGTCTGTTGAGCGCCTTCAATGTTGCCCAGCCTTCCATATGGCCCAGAGGAAGGCTTTCTTTTGGAGTCATCCAGCCGAACAGATGAACAGTTCTATCCTTCCACATTCTCGCCCTAGCAGTGTCAGCATTGATTTCAAGGCTGACTGTAGTCCGAAGGAAGCTTTTCCTAGATTTAAGGCGAGTTCGGGCGGGGGAATATCCAAATAGTGGGTGTGTTTGTGATGTGGATGCCTTAAATCTTTCCTTGTTCGCTGCTACCTCCCTGCGTATCTCCCCAGGAGCAATACCAGCAACGATATGTTGAATATATGAGACGTATAAGAATAGCAAGTACATACAAGCGCAGATATCAACCTTATTACAACGTTATTCAAGTCTATTTCTCCAGTCCATGCATAGTGGTGTAGCACAGAAAAAGCCCTTAGGGTCACCTAAGCACGCCTTTAGTTTGCTATCTTCGACAATGTGCCTGATGGTCTGGTTCAGAGGGTGTCAACCAGATAGGGATTATTTGGCACCATCGGTGTAGTAGCGCGGCCAGTCGTATGGTGCGCTGTATATCGTCGCACCAACATATGCATGATACACGTTGTAATTAAATTGCAAACATATCCCTATATTTAGTCAATAAATATACACATAATTCCTAATTGACATTTTCTTGCAATTATCTTGCTCACAGACGATAATTACGGCACTTATCATTAAATAAACATTATTTTTGTCGGTTGGCGGCATTGCCTTCCTACGCACTACTTCTGTTCAAACATGGCGGTGTATTTACATTTTCTGTACATTACAGCAATATTTCTTCCCCAGAGTTTTCGATTGATTTCGCCTTAAATAGGGGCCTATAACCTAGATGTTAGGCCCCTTACAGCAACAATTATCAATATCAATCGCCTTAAATACATGTGTTTCTTGATGTTCTGTGAAAAAGAAGTGCCGTAATCTTGGCGTTTTCAATTGGATGTAACCTGTAAAGCAGAACCGGTATTTCCATTTCTGAGGTAAGCACCGATAATGCATTATGTATTATTCAATTGATTTCTTAAGGGAGTGCTGATATTATCGATAGGATTCTTATGAGAGCCATGCATTATTATTTGTGGACTTCCGTAGTCGTAGAAAGCTAGATTTAATGACTTTAATTTAATTATTTTCTTGTTAGATTTTGTATTTCATGGTTTCTGTACCTCATTCTGTGTATTTTGTATGTTGGTTATGGGAAAACCACTCAGAATCTTGTGTTCTTGGCTGCAAATGTAGAGGTTAGAGATACGCTCCTTTCATCGCTTCTCAGTTGATGACTCAAGGTATGTATCAATAATTAGGCTATTCTGTAATTATTTAGTCAGGTTCCTTTGATGGCACTATTTAAATTAAATTTAAAGTGATGATCCTCACGTCCTACATGGAGTAATCGCCACTGGGAGGGAGTATGGAAAAACAACGCTCAGGACAGCTTCAGTCAGTGCGGGGAATCAAATCTCAAATCTCCAACCTCCAGAGCTGCTGCAGCCCCCCATTGGGGGCGCTATGCTCCCAGTTTATAACTTGGTTTAGAGTTCAAACATTTCTATACTCACGGCAGTGTCCACATGAAAACTCCACAAACAATTCGATCTTGAAAAGGAAGCGTGCTAAAGCTTGATAATGTGACGCATCTTGTTCTGCCCCTCGCTCTGAGCACTATACCGCTATTGTGTGTTCAGAAACAGTCAGCAATGCTGTGATCATCATACAGTCAGCTCTCAGCTGTAACTGTTTAAAAAGAAAATTAATTGTTTTGTAAAATAGTCTTTGGGACTACCTTGCACGCCCTCTCGATAACCTCTGTCTCGCTGTCACTGGTAGTACTGTAGTTCTACATCTCAGCCCTAGATGGGTGAAGTGTGACCTTCACCGCCCGGAGTAGAATGCACTGTTTTATTTAATTCATTCATTAATTTTGTACACTTGAATTAATCGTACAGCATGTGGGCTGTAACATGTAGGCCTACAATGACCACGATGCGACTAACATAACCTAATCAATTCGTAAGCGACTTGAAGTGTTCGAAACTTGTAATTACTGTCTAATTAGGCCTACTCACTCGGCCAATCTGACACCTGCCATGTTTTAAGTATTCTTTTAGTAAGATCTCTTGATCCAGAACCTTGACTTAATGAAACTAGTTATTTTTATTGGATGATGTGTGTAGGCCTAATATGTGGTTCAATTTTCTTTTTTGTGTGGGGTGAGGTATACTTCCCACCTACACCCACTCCCCAAATATCAAGCTGGAGGAATTTTGGGTATTAGTGACCCATGTGGTCTCACATGTGGATTAGTTACATTAATCCACGGATGAAAATTTTAGTTATTTATTGAAAGGTGAGGGAGGCAGTCCTATGGGTTGGATCAATCATAGATGTCCATTACATTAATAAATAGCTTCTGTGTTTTACTAAAATAAAGGTAGCGCTAAATGAACATACAACGAGCGATAACATTCTCTATAATGGATGAATTAGCCGAAATACCTTATGAAACGATGAGAATTAAATCAGGGAGCGATATTTTAATAGATGTTTCCTCCTCCGCCGTCTGTGACCCACCCAGCCATCCCAAATAGGATCAGAGCATATAGGCTATAGGCTAGCGAAAATTACAGCTGTGGGTGCCATTGTTCAAATCAATCATCTTCAAAACAATACCATAACAGTACTGCTAAACAAAGAAGTGGCCAGTTTAGTCTCTAGTGCGCAGCACTCAGTTCACTGCTCTTAATTAGGCTAGTGTGTGCAATATTTTCACTTCTCTGCAATGATTTTTTTTCCCACGGCTGAAATGAGTTATTTTTGTTATATGCTCTGTGATTATTATGCAGTATATCGCTCCGCTGTAATAAATATGTAAATTTTTTCGTACAACTTTGGTTTTGATAATGGTTACAGCTTAACGCATCCCGATGAACTTCTTTTTTTTTTTATCAACTGTGATTTTGTATCCCAGTTCTTTTTATCAACAGTGATTTTGTATCTCACATGTTGGCAGCAATGTGTGCGCCTTGGTGCGTGCCGCTAGAGTAAGCCTTGATGACAGTTGAACGAGATGCAAGCGCTGTCGAAACATGGCAGCCGTTTTTAGCCTACTTTCGATTTTTGCAAAAAATGAAAGTAGACTTATGAGATCAACACAGGGCGAAAAAAGTGTGTCTGTCTGTGTGTGTGTATGTGTGTGTGTGAGTCTGTGTGTGTATGTGTGTGTGTGAGTCTGTGTGTGTGTGTGTGTGTCTGTGTGTGTGTGAGTGTGTGTACTCTGAATGTCTGTCCCCCCCTATCAATTCGAACACAGTGAAACCGAATTGAACGAAATTGGGTACAGAGGTAGCACTAGTAAAGGACACCTCAGTGTCATACTTTATATCGCCGCCATCTTTACCAAAACAGAATGGCGGCCACTCAAATGTTCAAAACGTAAAATCAAATTACGGCTAAACTAATCATCCGAACTCTACCAAATTTGGTGACAACATACCTTTATATAGGACTGCGTCTTTCACCTAAAATTCAAGGTCATCGGCCATGCCATTTCAGGATGGCGGCCGTGTGAATTATGCAACCATTTTAATAAATAGCTTAAGACCCACCAATTCCGATTATCGAGCCTAGGGGGGTTTAAGCTATCCTGAAGGTCGTGTCCGTTATTTATTATAATTTAATATTATAATATTATACAGTATGAGTGGCTTAAAAGAGCTGAGCCGTTTGTGTCACACACAAGATGGCAGCTGTCCTCATGTGCCTGTCTTATATTTCAGTAGTTTTAGTATGTTGTATGTGATATACCGTACTGATACAATAATATAAACTTTGTATGAAATGATCTTTAATGAAGATGTACTGCAGTGAAGAAATCGTTTATTTAAAGTCATTATTTGCCAACAGTTTGTATCTAATATGTCAGTTAAGAACACCTGACGTCATGGATACCGTTAGCTCTGGGCTAGCATGTTAGTCTGACACGCAGTTGAATGGGGATCGAGTACTGCTACAGTTAGGTTTTTTTTTCTTGAATTCTTTTACAAATGATGTGCACGAGCTTTTTCCACAGATACTGAATAAAATGTCATTTAGCTCAAAGGAGAGGATAAAGTATACACTCGTATATTAATAAAATCACAGTCCCAGCATCGCACATAAACAGAAGACATTAGAAAAAGGAGAATAGAAGAACTAGATACACGTTGTCATTAACCACAGACTTCTTAATGCCTCTGTACGGTGCTGTCCTCTTGTGGGTTATGTGGGTAATATTGTTCCAAACATAACGCTGTGTAAATGCCTGAGCTGGCCTCCTGAAGTATGGCAATTTTGTAATACTGGTAGTTCAACTATTAGCCACGATCGCGCTCCGAATACCTTTAAACACTGCCAGGTGGATCGCCTCCCTCTTGGCTACTTTAAACTGCCTACTCATTCAACACCCATAGAACACTGCCATCGTAGTACATTACGATGGCAGTGCATAGGCGTACAAGATAAAGATTAATTCACTGATAGGTCGCAGCACCACCTACTGTGATTGGGGCGGAAGATTCTTAATTTTGCAGGCTGGCTTAATATAGAGATTAACGGACGTGAATGCATTACAATAAGTTAGTAGTTTTGTTATTCAATCATCATAAAGTATATAATATTGATCTTGACACTTACTGGCTTATTATCAATATAAAAGAAAACAAACAATACATTGTGGTTGGGGTGATTGTTTGAGGGATGAGGACAAAGAGTCATAAAGATACCCATACATTTAGGAGAAAGTAGGCTATATGTTCTTTGCTGAACATCTTGTTTAAATATCAATAAATAGAAAAACATATTTACGTACTTTAGCACATAATGATGTTCGGTAGTGACCAGGGTTCCTAATTTCAATATGTAATATCGCCCAGAAGATGAAACAAGGACACAAGGTATGTAAAAGTTACATTCATGTCTGCTGCAAGTGTATAATCCGCGTTCCACTTACATTCAGAATTAAGGTAGCACTGAATGAAAGTAGAACGAGCGATAACATTCTCTATAAGGGGCCGATTATATTCTTGGTAATTAGTGTCGATGATTTTCTGTAACAGCGAGATAGATACAAGACAAATATAATTGGTTTATTGTATGCCAATTTAATGGTTGATATAGGCTAGCTAGTATATTTATTCCCACATGTTACTTTACCTAGGTATTAATTCTGAATAAACGTAGAACGCAGCTTATACACTTGCATCAGACATGAATGTGACTTTTACATACCTTGTCTCCTTGTTTCATCTTCTGGGCGATATTACGTAGGCCTATTGAAATTAGAAACCCTGGTCACTACTGCACATCACATATATGTGCTAAAGTACCGGGTGTCAGGAAAAGTTCTCCGCAGTGGCTACGTGCAGAAGCGAGAGGTTGCGTCAGCAGTTTAGTTCGCAGCACGGTGTCCCTGATAGGGCGAAGGCCACATGCGTGGGCTGTGGGCTGTCGAAATCGTCAGTGCGTATAGTTAGATTATTGGAAGATTGCAACAGTATGTTATGAATGGCTGGGCGAGTATAAAGTTTACTGTTTGTTATGATACAAGCGACAGCCGTGCTGCCAACGTAACTGGTGACGTAATCTCTCGCAGCAGCTTGTAGGCACTGCGGACAACATTCCCTGGCGCCCAGTATGTAAATATGTGTTTCTATATTTTGCTCTTTTAAAAACGGCTGCCATGTTCCGACAGCGCTTGCATCTCATTCAACTGTCAACAAGGTCCACTCTAGCGGCACACACTGAGGCGCACAAATTGTTGCCAACATGTGGGATACAAAATCACTGTTGATAAAAAAAAGTGGCATACAAAATCACTGTTGATAAAATAATCATTGATCTGGACGCGTTAGGCTGTAACCATTGTCAAAAACCATTGGATTGGACGAAACGAAGGTTAGAATGGTCAGGTTGGTAGTACTGTTGTGATGATAGTTGACGTGAACATTGGCAGCCACAGCTGTAATTTTGCCTATATAAGTCGTGATTCTTTTTGGGATGGCTGGGTGGGTCACAGAGAGCGGAGGAGGATACATCTATTTAAACTACATTCCCTGATTTATTTCTCGTAGTTTCATAAGGTATTTTGGCTAATTTATGTACTATAGAGAATGTTACAGGTGTATTATCCAGAGTTAGAATCTGACAGTTCGGCGGAGAACTGTTGAACTAAAGGCAGCCTTGCCACGAATGCTGCTGGCCAGCACGTGCGTACTTCCATCCCCCCGCTCTTTTCCTCATGCACATAATATCATTAGCACCGTTATTACATTTATTACATTTTTACTCAGATGGTTTTCAAAAAACTTAAACAAACCAATGCTTACATCTGTGCGGTGCAAATTGTAAAATAAAATATTAGCCCGTCAAATTGAGGAGAGGCCTAAATTATCGTAATGAATAGCTATAACAATATTACGAATACTATCATAAAGCAAAAATGATCAAAGCGAAACGACAACACGTGATTGTTTCCGTGATATTTAGTTATTTATATTTCCTGTAGAATAAGTTTCAAGTCACAAGTAACACATAATTGTACTACAAAATATAGGCTCATTGTTTAGACTATTAAGTCACCCTTTAGAAGACAGAAGCTAATCACAGTAGTCTTACTAATTACAAGAGCAGAGGCGGTAGCCTAAACTCCTGCGCGCGACTGAATGGAATTAATGGTTCGCCTGATGCTCAGAACTGACACTAACACTGTTACATACATAAATAACGGTCTCTAATGAATCATAAGTATAAGTATAAAGTATAAATAAGTATAAAACCTACACGAAAAAGTAATTAACAAATTAAATCAAGCAATTATAACTCATAAAAACGAAAGATTATGAAACGCAGCAAGGTGAGTGTGCACTGGAGGCAACCAAACAAGCGACTGATCGGCGACAAGCATGTGGTGAAATAGCATCATTGAAATTGGCAGCGCTGTATAGTTTTCATGGCAACAAGCCATGCGAGCGATCTAGTCGTCAGCTGCTTTTGCCCAGTGGCGCTGAACTGTCAGATTCCAACTCTGGAAAATACACCTATAGGTAGTGAGTTATCGTTCTTTCAAGGGGTGGAACTACGAGGTCATCTACCCCTTATGGAGAATGTTATCACTCGTTCTACTTTCATTCAGTGCTACCTTGTGGTGTGGTAGCTGCCACTCCTGAGATCCTGGGCTAGTTTCCAAGTAATTTAATTCTGGTCTGAGGGTGGGAACGACTCACAATGAGCTTCGTGAGCCAGAACTGAGAAGAGGTAGGTTCAATTCTCACCTCGGCCATCCAAGAAGTGGTTTTCCGTGGTTTCCCCACTTCTACTCCAGGCTAACGTTGGGATTGATCCTAACTTAAGGCAATGGCTGCCTCCTTACCACTCGTCATCTGAATTACAAAAAAAAAAAGTAGGCTATACTGCTCGGGTCCATTTTCCATGTTCTATGAACTTGCGGGGTGAGGAGATAGAGCAGGGGAGGGTCAGGCGAGAAGAGAAGGATTAATATCAACAACACAATGATTCTACAATAAGAGATTCTTTTAAAATGTAGTTAAAGTAGGTGCAACCATACACATATCAGCAAATTCAAGTTCTCCATTTGAAGCATTACATAAAATATTATTTTATTAAGTTTACTGTTTCAACGTACAAACTTGCAAGTGTTGTAGGAATTTGCTGTTCATCAGTGTTAGCCATGGCATAAAGGAGGGAAGAGTTTCATTATCCTGTGCTATAGCCTACTGTTATGCCTTGGCAAGAAAGAAGAAAGGAACATGCCTCAACATGTACTTTTAGGAGGACCAGATTTGATTTCTGTATTTTTAGCCTATTTTCAATTTTGAAAAAATAGGCTTATGAGATCACCTTTTGTCCGTGGGTGTGTGCGTGTGCGTGTGTGTGTGTGTGTGTGTGTGTGTGTGTGAGGTGTGTGTGTGTCCCCCTAATATAATCTAAACGACTGGAGCGATTTCAATGAAACTCGGTAAGATCATAGCACCATTCTGGCCAACCTCGACCGTGCCCTTCAAATTTTATTCTGTCACACCAATCCAACATGGCGGCTCTGCGAAATATTTCACCAGCATTCAGTATCTCCGAAACTATTACCGATATCACCCTGAAATTTTCAACGGTGATAAAGGGCACTACTAGAAGTTCACCTATGTGACGTTCAAAAACCTGGTAAATACAAAAACAACATGGCGGCCAAGCGAATTTGAGACTTTTAAATAGCCTTTTTTCGCGATTTAACAATCCAAACGTAACGAAACTTGGTACTGCAAATGCTTATACACATTGTAATGCACTTGCGTCCAATTTAGTTCAATTGTTCACATAACCTCAAGATGGCGGCTGTGCAAAATATTTCACTGACATTCTATATCTCCGAAACCATTACAGATATCTCCCTGAAATTGCGTACTATGATAAAGGGCACTGCTACACGTTTATCGATGTAACTTTCAAAAACCTGTAAAGTACAAAACAAACATGGCGGCCAAGCGAAGTTGAAACATTTTAATAGACTTTTCTCTTGATTTAACCATCTGAGCGCAGTGAAATGTAGTACAATAAATGATTATACATATTGTAATGCAATGGCATCTAATTTAATTCAATTGTTCACATAACCTCAAGATGGCGGCTGTGCAAAATTTTAAAATCAGGTTTTTATTTCTTGTGTCGTAATCATGCGATCGAAGTGAAAGTTTGAATAATGAAGCTAGGCATTATTTTTCCTTTAATGGTACATAACTCTATGGCCTATACATAAAACAATCCAAAATGGCGAGCATCCGAAATATTTCAGTAGTAAGGGTTTGCTAGACTTTGAATATTGCATCATCATGACCAGAAATTGCGTAATCCTGATGACGTCATGGGTCCTTAGAGCGAGCACGTGGTCCAGGTGGGATCAGGTGAATGGCTAATGGTTAGGATGACCACCATGCCTTGTGTTCGCATGGAGAGGACAGCAGAGGTCAGTTGTGTATCGTGACTATTAATTATTGATTGATTATTGAATTATATTTTGGTAATTGTTAAAGGAAGTGTAGAGAGTCTTGGGTGTCATAACTTTTGAATGAGAGTGTACGGTGAGGCGCTCGACATAGCCGGCTCGCTACCAGACATGTGGTGTGCAGCTGTTCCGTTTTTGCTCGCGCCGTGCGGCAAGCCATGAGACCAGCCAGCGCCCCCCACACATGTGGTGCATGGTTGTTAAAGTTTTTGCTCACGCTTGCTAAATAAGTAAACTGATGTTGTAAAGCTACACTCTGTTTAAGTACGGCATATATTACCAGAGCGTGGGAGTGGAGTTGTGTTACTCCTTGTCGCTATGTTATGTCTGTTTAATTTAAATGATGTTAACATTTTTTGTGTTCTGGCTTGCTTCGTGATCTCAATTTGGTTACAGTGTTTTATATGTCATGTATATCTTCGAGTGTGTGAAATGAATCTTGATCTGATTATTTTTAGATTCCTAGACGTCATTATTCAAGTGTGTAATTTTTAATGAGAGAACAAGATCTGAAGCCAGTTCCCAGAGCTCCATGTGAAAATGTTTAAAATAGCTTTTTTGCAGTTTGATATTCACAATATATAAGAGCACATAGCTATGAAGTAACACTTAGTTTCAAAGTAACACAGTTGTCTATCATCATCATGAGCATGTATGAAAGTCTTCTTGTTAAGCTCCAGCAGCTCTATGAGATAAAATCTCTGAGAGAGCAATCAGAGAGGCTGGGGTTAAACTGTGCCGTGAGCGCGCTCAAAGTGGAGGAGGATGTGTGGTTCAACGGGCTTACTAATTTACAGCAGGACATGTACAATTGTGAGCTATTAGAAATAATTCGAGACCGCCAGCATTGCCGAGAGTTGACGTCGGATGGCGTAACCCCCCACATATTGGGGGTAATCATTCAGCGGCTGCGATCAATCAATTCCGACAGTATTGAGCTGCTCGATTTTCCGCCGCTGGAGGAAGAGAGTGTGGGGGGTGAAGATCGTGCAGGCATGGATGGCATGGATGCCGAAGAAGGTGAAGAAGAAGAAGAAGTCCAAATTGTTAATTAAATGGACGTTGGACAGTGGTTGTTTTTTAACAAAAAAAATAATAATAATAATAATAATAATAATTTTGTGTAGTGTAAATTTTTTTAAAAATATATTTATTTGATCATTTGTGGTTTACATTAATTATATAATATGAATTAGTGAAAAATGATATGATCTTCGTTCTTAACGTGGTAAGTAGTTCTTTTTCCAACAAGCTGCGGAGAATTGAAGATGCTGTGTTGTTTGCAGAGTGGAATATGCTGGTCTTGTGCACGGGTAAGTACAATCATTCTTTTCTTTCTTGCGTGTGTTGGTTTTAGTGAGCTGAAAAATATATATAGAGACACATTAATAATAATAATAATAATAATAATAATAATAATAATAATAATAATAATAATAATAATAATAATATCTTTGTGAGGAATAAAAAATAAAAAAAACTTACACTGTTGTAATTATAAGATATTTTTGTTGGGGATCCATGAGTTGTGAGTTGAATCGAATCCAAGCCAAGATACGAAGGCTCGGGTTCCTTTTCTACGTAGTACTTTGTTGACTAAGTAAATATTAGGATGTTTTGTTCGTTGTAACTCTGCTTCATAGAACGCTCCGAATATAGGCAAATTTTTATTATCTTTTAAAAGATATGTTCGTGGATTAGTATTTTGAACTTTATAAATTGTAAATAATTCCGTTGTCCAATTAGCTTCGTACCCCTTAGTTAAGTGTTTCTTGATTTTTGATATTCTTACAATGTCACCGATTTTATATTTTGGTTTTCTTAAAGTTTCATTATATTGTGTTGGCAAGCGAGGTGGATTGTTTCTTTTTACATCATTAGGTTTCATGCCGATGCTGCGATGTATTTTGTGATTATACTTTACTAGTAACTCAGGCAAAATATGTACCCATCGGTAAGAACCTCGTGTTGTGAATTCTTTCCACATCGATTCCTTAAGAGTTCGATTAAATCTTTCTACCACACTCGCTTTAATGGAGCTGCCAGTGGAATAATGCTTTAGATTTTGTATCTGAGACCATGTTTTGAATTCACTGTTATAAAATTCCGTTCCTCGATCGGTGTGAAAATAATTCGGCAATCTTTTACTTTGAGAATAAACAAATTTTAAGCTTTTTACGATCTCACTTCCTTTTTTGGTTTTAAGAGGAATTGCCCATGCATATTTCGAGTAAACGTCAATAATGGTTAATAAATATTTAAATCCATTATTCCATTTTGCAAGTTTGGACATGTCCACAAGGTCAGCTTCATGGAGGTCATCGATTCCTTTGCTAATAACACGTCGTCTTTTAAACTTTTTTCTAAGCGGTGCGTGAAGTTCTTTTGCAATTTCTCGTCTGATTTCGTTCATAGTTATTTTCCAAACAATGTTTTATAACATACTGTGCATTGTTTTACAAACGTTGGATTTTTTATTCAATATATCCAGCATTTCTTAGTTCTTCTTCTATTGCAAAGATTTCGCTGTCTAGTCCTGTGTGACCTGCAGCTTTCGATGCAATTAATTTTTTAAGTCTTGATACCAATTTGTTTGGTTCATTCCAGTGAACGAATTCAATATTGTTTCCACCTTCAAATTTCCAAATGGCTTGTGGCGCGATGTGTTTTTTTTTTGACCATCGTAGTATTTGCTTCTTCTTCATTTTCATCTGCTGTTTTTATAATTCTATCTATGTCTTCAGTGAGAAGGGGTTCAATTATATGTCTATACTTATAAGATTGCGTTCCTCTTGGAGCTGCATTGCTTGTATAATTTCTTTTGTGCACGTTTGAAACATTTAATAATTTCAAATATGAAGTTAAATCACTCCTATCACTCCTATCTGGGGTCTGGTACTTTCCTTTGAATCAATTCAAGTAGACCTTCTGTTATAGGAAATTTTTCACCACCAACTTTTATCCACTTTTTATCAAAGAAAACTCGTTCGCGCCCCAAGTATTGTTTATCATTTCTTATCGTTATACCATATGTTCTATCCACGTTTTGTTTAATGAACGGATCAAAGTAGCGGTTAAGTAGTGAAATTATTTTGATGCTATCTCCATCTTCTTCGTCTGAAGTAGCAGTGGATTCAGAATCATCATATTTTCCTTTTCTTTTTCGATTTTCTTTATTTTGAGTTGACGTATTAGCAATAGCTACAAGTTGATTTAATGAACTTGTTACTGGTTTAAAGTTAGTCTCTATATCTAATTCTTTTCGTCTAACATCATCTTGAAGTGAAAGATACTTGTCTTTAACATCTTTTTTTAAGCGAGAAAGTTTATCCTTTACGCGACTTTCAGCTTTAATCTTCGAGCTCTTCTCCATGACTAAACGGAAATTGTGGTTGTTTTACTTATTTATAGTATATTCAAAATCGATTTGAAGAGGAAGATCATCAGTTTTATGTTTTTTAGGGTCTCTAAGTCGAAACTGAATTTCATCTTGCTCTTCAACGACAATATCACTACCATCCAGTTCAATTTCTTGACGTATATTTAAAATTGCATACACAATTGGAGATCTTGGTGAAACAAAAATTGGTTTTAATACGCCTTTGTAGGGAAGTTGGTACTGTATGTTATGATTATGAAGCGTGTATACTGGTGAATGGATTGATGGTGTGTTGGAGAATTTCAGAATAAATTTCGATAAGTTCTTTTTCTTTACTTCATCTTTTAATATACCATATTCTTCTTTGGATGCAGTAAAACTTTCGAGTGGTTCTTTGTTAACCATTTGCTCAATTTTTTCCAGTTCAGTTTTTAACTTGTTATATTCTTCTTTGGATTCAGCAGCATAACTTTCAAGATCTTCTTTTTTAACAATATTGAGATTGTTAGCAACACCCTCAATACGAGTTTGTAAATTGCTTAAAATTTCTTTTAGTTGATTAACTTCAGTTCGTGAAGCAGCATAGTGTACTACAAACCGTTTATTTGTCACGTCTTGGTCGTTAACAGGAAACTCAACATTTGTTTGTTTTTGATGTTGTAGATTGTTTACAGTTTGTTTCAATTGATCAAATTCACGTCGGGAAGCGGCAAATTGTTCAACAAACGTCTTATTTGCAACATCGTTATCGTATATGGGATTGTTTACGTGAGTAATTCGTTTACTCATCATATTTAAAGTTCCACCATCGTCTACGTTTAAAAAGTTTTGTTTATTAAATTTAGCGATTAAGTCTTCTAGATCTTTTCGCGAGGCAGCAAAGTTTTCTAAGTAATATTTGTTTATTGCATCTAACGAATCGATTGGTTGAGATATGTTTGTTATTCTTCTATTTAACATATCTACAGTTTCATCATCTCTGTTTATATTCAAAAGAGATTTTTTAATTTCATCGAGTTCATTTGTTACATGAGTTTTAAGAAAAGAATACGTTACAGCATCTTGATTTTGAATTGGATCTTTAACATTTCTTATTCTTTTGTTACCCAAGTCGAGAGTATCTTGATCATACGGAAAGTGATCTTCTGAAAATTCTCGCACTAAACCATGAATGAATTCTACTCGTTGTAACACTTCGGTTATTCGGGTCTCAAGATATTTTTTATATTCGATGTATGTTGCTGCATTGCAATAAGGTTTACTGCATCATTTGCAGATGATGGTAAAGCTAAGCCCGCGAGACGTTTGTTTTGAAAGTCAAGTTCTTTTTTCTCTATTTTACAAATTGAAAAAATTAAACCTTTAAGGTCGTTAAAGTTTCGTTGTATGTCTTCTTTAGACTCGATTTTATTTAGCTCATTTAATAACTTCAGTACATAACCTTTGTTGCATGCATCTTCAACATGTATTGGCGTTCCAACATTTTTTAACCGTTTGCCGTTAATACTTAGATGTCCGTCGCTTGTTGTTGTTGTTGTTAGTTGATTTCCATATTGCAGTAGCTTATCATCAACATATGATTTAGTTGCAATATCATGTCGTGAAGTCGGTCGTCCGATAGACACATTATTGGTTTTGTTAAACGATGTCATAGTTAAGTTGTTAACCACGCAAAAGCTATAACACGAATGGCCATTTACCTCTTTTTGAAGTCATATTTATAACTGAAAATAAACATCAAAACCATTGCGATATCGACCATTTTGTAAATCGCTATCTTTATCGATAACCAAAAAACCAAACTTAGAGTTTTGCCAACAATACGAACAAATATCAAAGAACTGTTCATAGCTCATATCTGTATTTACATGATCGTTATATACGTGACGCAAGTTTGTTCCGTCTTGTTTAAAAAGAATTAAAAAATTAGCGTTATCTCTAATTAGATGTTTAGGTATACAAGAATATGTTTGACAAAGATAAAATACGTCAACGTCGTGATGACGACCTCTACTGAAATAATCTTTCATGTGTTGTTGTTTATTGCTGGCTACATCATCAAAAACAAATATAGAGTTTTTTCTAGCCATTTCTGGAGGCATTACTTCATCATTATCGGAAAAAAAATCACTTTTTATTTCTTTTATGGAGTCCAAAAACTTTTTTAATTCAACATATTTAATTTGAGCAAGTGATTTAGAATAAATATAAACGTTTTCAAAACGAACTCCATTTTTATGACACAATAAATTTAGCATTACGTTTGTTTTGCCGCAGTTCGATGGACCGCAAATGATACATCGAATTGTGTTCGGTAGTAAAACACCATGCTTTCTTTTTTCACTTTTACTCTGGTTTTCAGCATTAGTAAATGAAATTACTGGTAGAGTGTTTGACTGCTTAACAAACTTCAACATGTCTACGTTTACGTCTGAGAATGCACACTGCACAAAAAATCACATCACATCAACATATATTGCTTCCACACGTATCATAACTTGTATTATATGGAATAATAGTAGGATTTTCAGAATTTAAATCAACGTTGCCGACGTAAAACCCTCTTATATATGGACAATATGGCGCCCATTTTTCATGATCATTTAAAGGATTATCGTTTTCCCTCCAATTTTCAATTTCAATCTTACAGAATATACATTTCACCTTATCACCATGACCAGTATAATAAAATCCTGCTGATGCTAAACAAAATTCGTTTGGACAGGGAAGAGGCCAATTTTGAAAAGTTTTAAGTCTTTCATATTCGCATTTCAATTCTATGCTAGGAGAAATATTGTTTACGTAGGGGCAAGAAAAAGCCCATTTCTTATGCTCTTCAAACGGATCATCATCTTCTTCCCAATAACTAAGTTGCAGATTACAGAAAGCACACCTAACCATATCCTTATATCCAAAATAGAAAAATCCTGCAGCTGCTAACCATGCAGTGTTCGTAAAACTGTCTGAAGACCAGGTCTTAAATGTTTTTAGCCGATCTCTTTCAGATTTTAAATTCATTTCTTTTTGACTCAATATCATTTGCATTAACTGTTTTTTTGGAATACTTTACACAATTAAAATACTTCATGATGCTGGTTTACTTCACAAAGAAAAGATGTTCACCACACAAAGCTAAATGCGAACTGAGATGAATCAACAAAACACGTTGGCTAATATGCATGTGTTGGGTTGGCCGAGCGGTCTAAGGCGTTAGACTTAAGATCTAATTTTCAGAAATTGAAAGCGAGGGTTCGAATCCCTCACCTGACAATATTATTATTTTATTTACATGTAGAGTGAGGAGGTAATTGATCATTAATAAGAACTTCAATATGAAATGGTACAAAAGACCTTTTTTCTTCTTTATTCATTTAGAATTACAATTAATACAATTTTATTTCTCTTGAAGTAATCTCATTCTTTTTTTAGTTGTCCAGATGAGTGTGGGTGTGTTGAGATGATCTTCTTCTTTTTAGTTGTCCAGATGATTATTTTCTGTAGACAAAAAAAAATATACACTGTGTTAAAAAGCAAACTAAAAACAAAATATGTATAGCTGTCAACGACACTAGTAGATTTAAATTAATCACCTTTTATAGATAGCGATTACAGTTGTCACATTTGCAGCGAAGATGAAGCAGTTGAAATTTCCTCTTTAGATGATCTGGTAGATGTTCCCACTCTAGACGAATTCGTTGTGGTTCATATATAGTCAGCACGTTTATAGGAAAGTAGTTCCAATCAAACTTATTAAAACCCCGAAGTCCACTGTTTCGAAACTTGTTTATTATCGAACACACGATTTTCATGATGCCATCAGAAGAATTTAACCAATGTTGAACAGCATTGACGTTGAATTTAGCACAACTATTGCTTCCCATTGCTAGAGATGGTAAATGTTTTGGACAATCTGTAGGTAAACGATGGCTATGCCTCAACATTAGGTCTGACATTCCATCAATCGTATTAAGATCGAATAATGAGTCTGGGGAAAGTGCTTTTAGTGCAAACAAAGAAAATTCCTGTGGCAAATTATATACAACTAAATAATCATATTTATTCTTAATAGACTCAAAAAAAGAAGAAAGAGTTTTTTCACAATATGCTGCAACCCATGTGATCACGGGGCTGAATGAAGGTATATTGCCGTTATTTAACATACAGTAAGCAAGTTCCAAACTGCCGTTTGGTAGCTTGCGAATGTCTGCAACTATTGGTTGCTTCTTATTCCACGTGCTAGCATCAGTAGAAGGAGAGTTTGTTGTTGTCAATTCCATGATTACAACTAAAGTGAGAATACTTGTTTACTTGCTTGCTTATAACTTAGCAAATATTGGTTTAGATAATTACTTCATTCGTTAATGGTCTGTAAGATATTTGACGATCATGAATAAGAACACAATAAAGAGTTGTATATTCAGGTATATTCTCACTCGTCTCGATTTCAATTCGCACATCGACTGAAGATGTCTTCACTGCTTCCACTTGTTCGAGACAATTAATTACAATAATCGGACAATGAGACTTAAATTCATCTCGTGAAACCAGAGTCTCTGAACGAACATCATCGATCTGATAATATACATTACGAAATTTAACAAACATGTCATATAACTCGCTGTAGTCATTTATGGCAATTTCAGAAGTTGGCATTTCATAGGGATAAAAAATTGAATTTAAAAAAACTCTTATAGATTTAATGTTACAATGGTCGAAATAGGAAGAGCATGTGTTTAGTAAATTTCTTCTAGTTTGAAAACCTAATAAAAATTGACGCGGTTTTTGAGTTTCAGAAGTTGTCATGACAGTCCAACTATATTTAGTTGTTCTAGGAAGAGAAGGCAAGACATGAACATCCCACGATCGAAAACCAACCTGAATGGGAATATTTTTCAGCATTAGTTTTAATCTTTTAATTTGTTCTTCGTCTGATAATAATAAAACGGGAATTTTTAGATAAACTTTAAATAACTTGACCTTAGAAAGATCGTTTTCGGTTGTCGATTGCAACGCACGTGCGTCACTTGACGATCGGAGAAGTATTACCTCATGCTTGCAGTTTAAAATCGGCTTTCTGTAATCCTCTGCTATTCCTAACAGGTTGCTTAAAGGAAGTATTATATGAAAACGTTTTGTGTTACTATCAACAATATTTGCTTCACTTGCTGGTGTTGTTAAAGAGGGAAAATAACCAGCATTTTGTAAAGCTGTATATTCGTTTTTTGAATATGATGCAAAGGTTTTTATAGAACTTGTTATACCTAGATGCCGTGTACGATCAATTTCTTTACCATTTAACGTGATGCGAATTTCGCTAAAAAGATTAGCCCCAAAATTTTGGTCAGGATGTGCTGTAGTAGAAGCAGCCGGATTTATGTTAGAAGTAATAATTTGACCTTCTAAGTGAAGAACACCTTCTGATAATAAAACTATGTTTTCTTCATTTTGAATCGGTATTCGAATTTCATCATTATTTTCGAATTTATTAGCTGAATAAGGTTGATAAACTCTTTCTTCTCGTCGCACAACTCTGTTGTCAACCTCTCTTTTATCTGTTATGTTAAACATGCTAAACATGTTAACAGCTTCAACTATAGATAGAAACTAAATAAGATTAACAATTGCATATATATTTATATTGAAATTAAAGTACGCGATAGCCTAAAGACTGTAAGAATTGTTTGTTGTTACTCGATAACTGTTTCTTAGATTTCAAGGTGCGATGTCGTTGTTTGTTTTTTTTACAAATTTTAGCTGATTGATTTATATTATTTTTTCGAATCAGAGTCGACTTCTTTTTTTTCAAACTTTGAGTATTATATAGTATAACCATATTTGTGATTGTTTTCTAGTAAGCTTACTCAAGTAGAATGAAAACATTACAGTATTTCATTACTTTAGGAAAGCCTAACAAATCTGCAATAGAATCTGCAACACCAAAATCTATAGCAAACACTTTCGAATGTAGTTTACAATGATAAAAGACTTTATCATAATTAATATAAAATGATGGGAATTTGTCTTTGTCACCTAATAAATGTTCAACTAATAATTCATTAATCTTTTCACTTAATTGTTTTAACGTATAGCTAGCATTGGGTATTATTAAAATCGCTCTATCCGCTTCGTTCAACTTTATAGCCAAAATGTTATTATTCTCGCTAATTGTTACTTCATTATCGATTCTATTTCGATGAATTTCAATTTCTCTTTTATTCTCTTTAGGGTAAACTTTCTTTTCAATACCTAAAGGCCCTGCTACACTGTTGGCTACAGTGAAATCAATATTAAACGGAGAAGACAAAACGAGGCGGTTGTCTCTTTTTCCATCTAAATCCTCTTCCACATACAATTTTGTTTTTTCTAAATGTTCTGGTATAAGTTTCGACAATGAGTGATAACTAAGTAAATCATCAAAAGCTGAGGCTAGATCTTCAAATTCATAAATACCCGGTGGTACCACTAAATCAATTGATAAAAAATTAGTCAAATGAATGCGAAATTTATTATTTCTGTTGGTAACATTTCGAATGGAATTAGATGTATACAATCCTGCAAGTCCTATTTCAAAAAACTCTGCTCCTACAAGATGAATCGGGTTCTCCAATGTAACATCAATCTTCGAGCCTTTACCTTCAAGAGTTATCCGTCTTTCGAAAGCCATCTTTGAAATGTTTAAAGACGGTCTGTGTTTCCCTTATTTATACAATACAAGAAGACTAAACATAAATGTCCGCAAATCGAAGAAGTAATCGATTGATATGAATGAAAATTATATTGTAGATAGCAATTTTTAAGATATGTTAAAATTTCTAATGGTGGTCTTAAATTACCAATACTATCAAAATAATGCACATATTTACCACGTTTACTGAAAGCCACCCAATGTGAACCGGATTTATCCATCGGTTCAAGGTTAACAATACAGTTTTCATTTTTTCGAGGATATCTTGGTAACGTATCTCGCATAAAGACTCCTCTAAAATTTGGAATCTTTAATTGATGTGCGTATTTAGCTAAATCGAAATTACTTAATGCTTTATTTGGTATTTGGTTAATTATCTTTTGTATGCAGGAGAATTTAAATAAATGCCTTGACCTCCTTTTCCTCGCATTGCTTCTATCATTCGATTGTGTCTTTTCATTTCTTTTAGTTCTTCTTGAGCAGCTTTCGCCTTGTTTATAGCAGACGCCACCCCTGCTGCTCCGCCTGCTAGACCCCCCAAGCCCGACAAGGCTGCAAATATCGGAAGTAGGGGTAATATACCACCTTGCTTTTTCGATGTTCTTCTTTTTTTAATCTTTTCTTGGTTTTTTTTTTTATTAATTAAGTTTCGCTTACCTCCTCCAATTTTAGACTTAGCTTTCATGATGCCACCCACTGTTAGTGCAGCCGCTCTCTCTCCAAATGATGCGTCACGGGATTTTACACGAGACCAAGCTTTTGAAGCTAAAATTTCATCAGCCTCTCTTCTTTTGTTTGAATCTTTATGCTTTGCGTAAGCAATGTCGTGCTCTTTGCACGCTTTATCTAATATATTTATTCCTGGATCACCACGGCTCAATCGCTTTTCTAATTTTGTTCCTGGTCCACAATATTCATATCCCGGGATGTGTAATTCCACGGGTAAATTATCAATAGTTTTATTAAGTACACGACTGATTAATGATCCACTTCCTGTTCGTTTATATTGAGTGGTAGAGTTGCTCCTCTTACAACGCACCATTACTAAATGATATGTAATATAAAGTAATTATACATATATAATTATATTTCTGGAAAATGGGAATGGTGGGGGGAGGTGTTTTTTTTTAAATAATACACACACAAAATTTGGGTTATTATTTATTCTTTTTTCATAAGCAAAGGAACACACAAAAATTAGTATTATTAACAGCATAAAAGTGTGTGTGTGTGAAAGAAATAAAGTAAGTGAGATGAACTGCTTTAATCTCAATTTGTTTCTAATCATTTTTCAGAGAAAAATGACCAAACGGTAAAGTATCAATTCCGTTTTCAGTTATGTGTCTTTTATCTTCGTTTGATGAAATTGCCAACTTATTTTGCCGAACAGTAAATACAGAATGAGATTTTGAAATTATACAAACTTGAACTTTGTTGACTTTATCTCTGTTATAAAGACACTTTCGATACTCATCAATATTCATACTTTTACTCACACTCTTCTTAATGCCTTTAGCCTTACACAAGCTATTCATTTCATCACACAATTTTATTGCATACATTTTGGGTCGTAACCCCACAAATTCTTCAACAATCCTTCCAGCATTTTCATCTTTCATTAAACCAATTTCACCTTTATTTTGTCTCACAATGCCAAAAGGATTGTTTGTTTCATAGTTTCCAGTATCAAACAAATTTGAATGCTGTTTCATGAACTCATAAATATCATAATAGAATATATACATAAAACTATCGGTGTCTGTGTATAACAACCTCACATTTGATTCAGGATTTGCTAAAATAACATTGTAATGAAAGTCATTCATTTTACATTTAGACAAATCTAATATAGATGCACCAACATATACTGGTTGATTGTGAAAAATCTTTAGTCTACTCATCTCGATGACCATACATTGTTCATCGAATATAATTCTATGTTTAAAATTAGCCTTAGCTATTAAAGACCTAGCACCACGAGCTCCATGCCATTTGGTGACCCATTTGATGTCCCTTAACTTCCTCACATTCATCAGTGAACGACCAAAAATTGCATTATTCATCAATTTATAAAAATTCTTTTCAAAATCATTTTTGGCTTGTTTTCGTTTCTCTGTGTTCACATCAATATATGGTTTTAGCCATTGGCTCTGATTGAATTCAATTATTCTGTGAATACGATCTAATTTCATTCCTAGTTGAATACATTGCTTTAACAATCTATAATGCAAAACATAACGTTCTTTATTATCTAAGGTAGCCATTAGCTTTGTCAACTTTTCGGGACATAGAGGGTAATCTGAATGTTTGTCATGTAACTCTTGAGGATAAGTCAAATCTACTTCCAAAATATATCCAATTTCTGAAGTATCATCAATAGTTAAAACATCAAAGCCTTCAACATTTGCAATCCATTTAAAGCCACCCGTTGGAAGATATTCCATCATCGCATATCCATACAAATTATTAACGTCAAAGTACATTATGTAGGACTCTTGCTTTTTCTAATCATAAGTTTTCATATACTTATTACAGTAGCTCTCACAAATCCGGACCTCAAAAATCCGGACTCCGGCAAATCCGGACCGCTCAAAAAATATTTTTTGTAATACAAAATCAGTAAAATGTAGGTAACGTGATGCTTAAGCGCCTTCAATTTCTCCGCGACCATTCCGCATTACAAGAATGACGTCTTTTCTATTCTACTGGCTGTGCGGCACGGCGGGAGGTCATTGACTCGCCCCCTCCCCAACAGCTCTTTGTTTACTCATACAGTACTTAGTTGACCGCGCTCACTCTCTCTGTGCAGACGTTATTTTCGGTGGCTACCTCGTGTTGTGTCGGTGCTCTGTGTTTCTCGCGTCTTGTTTTTAAGTACAGTACTGTAAGATGAGTAACAAACGAAAGCAAGTGTGTGTGTCAGTGGAAGAAAAACTCCGTGCTATAAAGAGGATTGATGCTGGAGAATCGGCGAAAAAAATCGCTCTAGAGTTAGGAGTAGGAACAAGTACAGTTTCAGATTGGAAGAAGAATCGCGGACAGATAGAAAAATGGTGTTCCTCTCAATCCAGTGGAAGTGCGATTAAAATTAGAAAAAGCATGCATAAAGGCAAACATGTAGAAGTTGAAGAAGCATTGTTCTTGTGGCATGAACATTTAAGAGGTAAAGGGGTTCCTATTACGGGGCCTATGCTTCAAGAAAAGGCGTTGCATTTCAAAAAAGAAATTGAAGGTGAAGATGGTGAGTTTACAGCAAGTGAAGGTTGGCTTGATCGTTGGAAGAAACGATTTGGTGTTCGTAAACTGTCAATAAGTGGGGAGGCATTATCAGCCAACAAAGATGCTGTTCCTGAATTCAAGAAACTACTTTTTAGTATCTTGGACAAAGAAGACATTTCCGGAGAACAGCTCTACAACTGCGACGAGACTGGTTTAAATTATAAGATGTTGCCCACAAAAACTCTTGCGTCAAAAAAAGAAGTTTCAGCCCCGGGCTACAAAAAGAGCAAGGAACGAGTTACGGTGTTGGCGTGTAGTAATGTGACCGGCAGTCATAAGCTTAGGTTAACATTGATTGGAAAATCAAAAAAACCACGAGCTTTTAAGAAAATAAAGAAAGATGATGAGTTGCCACTTTGGTATACAAACCAACAAAAAGCGTGGATGAATTCTGCAATTTTCAAGACATGGTTTACCAAGGAGTTTGTCCCGTCAGTAGAGACACATCTGACTGAAAATAATTTACCAAGAAAAGCAATTCTGTTGTTAGACAACGCTCCAACACATCCGATCGCTGACGAATTAACAGACGGTGAAATCAAAGCAGTGTTCTTGCCGCCAAATGTGACAGCTGTGTGTCAGCCTATGGACCAAGGGGTACTTCAAGCTCTAAAATTAAAGTACCGTCGTAGACTTCTCAGTTATTTGATTTCGGCGATTGAGAATGACGAGGATTACATCGGTGCATTGAAGAAGATTGACGTTTTGGATGTAATTAGGTGGGTAGCCGAAGGGTGGGAGGAAATTTCTCCTTCATCAATAGTTTCGTCATGGAAAGTTCTCTTGGACCATCAGGGAAACAAGTTTGAAGAAATAGCCGTCGAAAACGTTGATTAAAATCAGTTTGAAAGGGAAAACGTCGTTACACTGTTGGAAAAAATACCCGGATGTGAGGAAGTGAGTGATAATGATGTCCATGAATGGATGAACAATGACGACGAAAATGAAATAACAGACGATGATATAGTCAGAATGGTGACAAATGAAGATTGTTTGGAAGAAGAGGAACTACCTGAGAGCAACATAAACCTGATTCCACATTCAGAAGGATTTAAAATGTTGGACCGAGCCCTAGAGTACATTACTCAGCAGGATGGAATATCTTCAGCTGACATCATTTGTTTAATGAAGTTAAGAGACATTGCGGCAAGAAAACGTGCTGAAACTGTGAAGCAGAAAAATATTCAAGACTTTTTCAAGCATGTGTAAGTTTGTTTTTACACACTGTTTCTGATGATTTATTTTCATTTATTTTGCATACTGTAGTACTGTAATGTAAATTCTTAAGTCTTATTAAAGTTGTTCAATACTATTAACCATCTATTTTTTCTACCCCTGTGTTCAGTTAATTGCAGTTCAGAACTGTTTTATGCGAGTAACAATAAAGTACACATATCGGCACGGAGTGGCGGCGATCGCGGCACGCAAACCACTGCCGCGACCGACGTCACTCTGTCTCCGGGAAATCCGGATTTTTCGGAATCCGGATCGGCCGTCCGCCACATTGGTCCGGATTTTCGAGAGTCTATTGTATTAGCAATCGCATGTCGTGTTATACACTGAACATTTCCTCCTCGAATAGATCGTTCAAAAAAGTGTAACATATCAATATCTTGAAGCAATTCAAGTTGAACGTTGGTTATCTTTTTCATAGCACACCAAGACATAGATGGAGCAGTGTAAAAATGAGCTGCATCAATGCCATAAGTTTCCATGCCATTCGATCTAAAATTTTCAAAGACATCCGCCAAAAGAAGTGTGTCAACTTTTAAATACAAATCGGCGTATTCTCCTAATGTTTGACAGGAAAACGTTTCCCACACCGATTGAGCAAACTCATACTCTTCATTCGATATTGTTTGATCATTAAGGCTGCTATAAAACTTGGATATTTCAGGTAATTTAGTTTCGTTAAGTACATCCATACTCGTGACGTATTCATAGGGAAACACGCCTTTTCTCGCAGTAAGTCGAAACTGTGCATCATCATTAAAATAACGTCGTGTTATTTGCTTTGAATCTTCACTTAACGAAGATGAACATTGATCTAGTGAACAGGACAAGAAATTATATGTATCGAAAAATCTTAACTGAATGAATCCATTCTTAGCCCGTACATACTTTGTAAACCCTTTATAACGTTCCATATTCATCGCTAGCAATTTTATATGACCAGGATTATGTAACACCTCTCCATCTTGTTTCTCGCAAATTTCTTTAATTATAAAATGTCCATCATAGGCTGTTAGATTATGAAATGCTATTGGCAAAACCTTTGTTACTTTGTAATTTAAATTACAACTATTGTGTGCGCTTCCTCTATATTTTCCAGTTAAGTGACAATGATCGCGTACTTTGACTTCATTAACTGCAATCGGTTTCTCGCAAATGTGACACATTTTACTTGACAAAAATAATCTTTCTTCATTTTCGGTCATCTTTAACATTGGCTTAACCGATAAGTAATATGTTTGAAGTTTATCCACAATACTATAAAGTTCCTTTACAAACAATTCAATGCAATTATTTCCCCTAAAGAGCTTGAAACTGCACAATTCACTATCAAAATTACAATGAAGGTATAAAGAAATGCTGTAAGGAATATGTTTATGTGTTAAAGTAGAGTTATGAATGTCACTATTTGGAAAACAGGAGGAAATTGGAGACGAGAGGCATTCAGTGTCTGCATATATTATAAATGGAACTGTATCTTTAACTCGGAATTCTGTAAAATTAACAAATCTTTGTTCATCAGTCGGCATTATGCTTTTTGCAACAGGAAACTGTTTACAGTCTGCAAAGTGAACATTTAACTCATCCTCAAGAAAATAATATGACAAACAGCGTCTACATATATAAATCCTTCTCTGAGTGCTAGTGACGCTTGAACGCACAAGGCGAGCAAGATTTCTAATTAAACAAAAGTGATAACTTTCACTGTTTCCAATCTGCAACATCAATAAGTCTACACTCCTTTCATATACTTTATCTGATACATACAAAGGTACAATAGTAAAAGTTTTTTTTCCTTTTACTTCGTTTGTTCCCATACATACCCAATTGTTTTCATCATATTGTGCTCCATACACATTTACAGAAATAATGTTTTGGTTTTCAAACTTGTTTAAATATTTCATTTCCATCGGAATTGGAATACCATCTAAATTTAAAACATCTCTGTAATTAGGATAGGAAGAAAGATGATTCACGTTTCGAGTTTTTGGATACAAACCAGCAACCACACTCCACGCAAAACAAGCTTCCTTTGTATCATACAAATTTAGCACTGCATGTTTATTGACTATTACATCAGGCAATCTACTAGTATTGGACATTCCTACTCGAAATCCAACATATTTATTTATATTAATTCTCAAACTATGAATTTTTTCTAAAGCCCACCCGGAACCATTTGCTTCAAATTCGCTCATTTTTGTCAATGTACCCTCAATGATATTCTTATTATAAAATTCATTTAAATCAGTAAACTCGAAAACTACCTCATTTTTGAAAGCAAAATATTTTGTTTCTGATATGTCGCGAAGCACGTATTGTGCACACAAAACTGAATTCACCTTTAAAGCTTGTACAGTTAACGCTTTCTTAACATACTTTGTAAACCAAATATTAGCATTCGCTAAAAATTCGCGAGGATCCAAAAACTCATTCTTAACATTTGATACTGCAAGTGTGTACACTCTAGAATTGAATGCCGTTTCAATTAACTCACAGCTCAAGAAAGATTCATCCTTTATTTGAATTGTAATTTCTTTGAAATTCACAGCTTGTTGCAATATGTGCTCACTAATAACTCTCCAACATTCAATCAACTCATCACTGTTCTCAATCAACTCGGTTTGAGTGTTTTCCCCGATTTGGTATGATACTGAAATAGCACCGTTTAGTTCACTTCGAAAATTAGAAACACTTTCAAATGCATTGTCCAATTGGTTTCTTATATTTTCACTGTTATTATGTATTACAATATCGACCTTTCTACGTTTGCTAGGAGGCGAGGTCATTGTTGCTGTTGTCTAAGCAAATGTCCAATTTGCAGTAAAGTTAATACACCACCAACAGTTGGTGTACCATCACTGATGTCTAAGCATACGTCCAATTTGCACTATTGTTAATACACCACCAGCAGTTGCTGTAACATCGGTTTACCATAAACCTATAATCTTTTAAAGTATATTCAAGCCATTGTGATAAATTACTGCCTGTAATCTCCAATGAACAATGAACAGCCTCAAAAGGAAATTCATCCTGAAGATTACCAAGCAAATTGTTTCTATACACATTCAATTTTGTTACATCGTAACACGTCATGGAAAATTCGATTTTGAAAACTTCATCAAATGTATTGTATCCGAAGAAACAAATAAAATGTTCATCTTCACATAATTCTTTCAATAGATATCTTAGAACTGTTTCTGTCACCTCTCGCTGACTATCCTCCGATTTGCTAACATTGGTAACGTAGACTGAAAATGTTGAAATTCCACTCGAAGATGTCCATTTGTTAAAACAAGCTTCTTTCTCATTACGACTCACCTCGTTATCATCTTCTTCCTCTTCTTCCGGTTGTTGAAAGCATACACGATGATACTCTATTAGTGGGTGCGATCGATGTTCAGTTCCACTCAGGAAATTAACAGTTTTCCACTTCATTATGCTGGTTGTTTTATTAGTTTTTTAGATAATCTGAAAAATTAAACAAATTAAGAAATAATTAGCAACTAAATATATCAATCGTTATATCAATCAATACATAATATATAATCCAATACTCACCAAAACATGTTGATGTGAGCGGTTCTTCAACCCAAAATACACCGTCATCAGTTTGCCTTCGAGTACTGTTTCAGAATGACTTGATGTGAGCGGTTCTTCACCCCCAAATACACCAGCATCAGTGTGCCTCCCATTGAGTTTAGTTCATCGATCTCTGATGTGCTTAATTTTGAAAATACTGCTGGTAGAAATACACTTGTTACTTCATCTTCGATGTTAATATCCACAACTATTTTTCTTCCAAACCTCGTCTGTACGGGGCGAATAATTTGGACCACATATGGTAAATCAATGACTAGTTCTGCTAGTTTCTTATTAGAATACTCAGTACAGTTATTGAACTTCGTTAGAGCTTCCATCACACAATTTGTTCCTCGTCGTTGACTTTCTTTATTTCTTTCACACACACACTCTTCGCGCAATAGTAGAAGTTAAACTCTTCCATGCACTCATCCATTTATATATCCTTCACCCCCACCCACACTCCAGAAACCATATGCTGCAAACTAGCTTCTAACGCAATCATTTCTTTTTTTCCACTATTGCTTAAAGAAGTCAAAGATTACATTCTTAGCCAATGACGTTAAAGGTCAACTCTGTCTCATGCGAACACAGCAGACGAGATCCATCACACTGCTGCACATGGTCAAACTTGCATGGGTGTCAAATGACGGTTAGCATCCAAAGCAAAAAAACAATAACAGCTGCACACCACATGTGTGGATGGGAACCGCCTCCCCACCCAGCGGGGCAAAAAAAAACATAACAGCTGCACACCACATGTGCGGATCGCTGGCACTGGCACACATGCTCACACTCGCACGGTTGTCAGATGACAGTTAGCATCCTAATAAACAACCCCCATGACGTCAACACCCATTAACTTTTTATCACCATCACATAAACAAGCCAAGAGGTCACCCCCTTCCCACGCTAACACGTGCAGTGCACATGCTCGCTCCTGGACCACGTGCTCGCTCTAAGGACCCATGACGTCATCCCATGACGTCATCAGGATTACGCAATTTCTGGTCATGATGATGCAATATTCAAAGTCTAGCAAACCCTTACTACTTATTTCGGTGGTTCTTAATATCTACGAATCCTTTACAGCAATCAAACTGATTTTTTTAATGTTCATAGAGGCTATAAACATAAGTTCACCTATAGGTCTTTCAGTAACCTGGTGAGCACAAATCCAACATGGCGGCGACGCGAATTATTAATACTCAATTGGACGTTTCTCGTGATTTAACCATCTGAGTGCAGTGAAACTTTGCACCTTAAATGATTATACAAATATTAATTCATTGGCATCTAATTAATTTCAACTGTTTTGATAACCACAAGATAGCAGCTGTGCGAAATTTTAAAATCTCGTTTTTACTTCTAGTGTCCTAGTCATGCGATTGAAGTTTGAATACCACACGTACACAATAATCTTCATGTAATAGTACATAAATAAGAATCCAACCTGTCGATCATCTGAAATATTTAGACGGTTCTCTATATCTACGAATCTATCACAACAATCAAACTGGAATTTTGTATGTTGATAGAGGCAATTAACATGAGTAGGATATATGAAAATAGGCTGTATAGTTCTTCACGGAACTACTTGTTGCTAAGTGTGATCTTGGCTCTCACTCTTATTTTTCTTCGTTGACAACTTTTTAAATAAAACATGATGATTTCTAGCAGTATTGAGTGTTTTTCTTGTTTTTCATTGAAAGTCCTATTTCTCCTTTCCCCTTCACAGGATGTAAATTCACCGTATTAGTGTGCGATGCTTTTTTTGATGTACTTACTGTATTTCACCCTGTAAAAATTGGTGAACTGGATATATTTTAAAGGGAATATGAAATGAACTACTGTATAGAGATTTTGTATTATCCAAATTTTTCTGAAATTTCAGTCTCCCAATGAATTTGGCACTAAGTGCACTAACAATTTTAGTGTGATCTGGTTACACCACCTGTTTACTTAGCATTCTCTCTTAACATTTTACTGTTATTGCTAACAGCATCAAGCATTTTAAGATATGGATATTCTCCCTTCCCAGTACTTTTCCTTTGCAGTTTATTCTAATAACTAATTGGTTATTGGCCTAATGTGGTTAATTGGAAGGGACCTTTTTTTAAGGTGAGTAATAATATGCTGCAGGCCTTTTAGTAGCCTAATTCTTGTCACCAATGCAATATGCTCCAATTGCAACTGAAAGAAATGTAAACATGTAAATTATTGATGAGGTCATGTCCTAAAATAGGGGCAGATGACCTCGTAGTTCCGCTCCTTAAAAACAACAATAACTAACTAACATGTCCTAAATGCTGTGGTTGTTCATTTCAGAGTTCTGGAATTCACAATTTCCCACTTAGGTATTAATTTAAAAAAAACTGTTATTGGTATTTTGAATGTGATTTATTTATTGTAGATCATATGATTATCTCCACACTTAAAAACGTGCTATAAGTATTGGGAAGATTGTGATTTTTGGAACATTGAAGTGGGCAGAGCATTTAGGACGAGAATATTTAGCGGAACGAGGGGAAGGGGTGGGGTAGGCTACCCGCACGGCCGTGCTACACGTCAACTAGTACCGCGGTCAAACACCAGACAGCGCTGAAGTCTTAGGTGCCAAATATTAGCATGGCTGTCGGCTATCTGTAGTAGTTGGTAATCTGTGGTCTGGTTCAATGTACCGCAATCACAGCAGGGGTTTGGCCACTTCCCCCATTTGTGCAGGTTGTATGCACAAACTCCATGTCCGATAACAGTGCACAGTGGGTCAAAATCGAAATCTAGAAGGACAAAATTATTTATTTTCATAATTAAAAATCAAAATTTATTACTTCTACAGCATTCTCATATAATTGCCGCTCACTCTTCTGGGATATAAACGCTTCTTAGTGTAAATCTGTCACCACTGTTCGAACAGTCTGAATTGGAGGGTGAATGTAAGTGGCTGTGGTTTTGTTGTCTTTGTGGTTAGTGTGATGCTTTAAGATGGAATATGCAGCTGAAGGTATGAGCTTCGTAACGTGTTTCACAGTTATTAATGGGCGTAATTGTTACGTAATTTTAGCTATATTTGCATTATATAATATTTAACTATTATTTTAAAAATTATATTTTCACTTAGATTTTTAGTATGTCGCGTCACTCTGCCTCACTTTTTACGTAATGTTAAAATGTAGATAAAGTCTTGTAGTTTACGCCTGTTATAAGATTTTTTTTCCATCTTTTTGCAACTTACTTAGTTATTTTACGTTTTAGAAGATGACGCGCGACCAGTTCTCCCACGTTTACAACTGTTTGAAGCACTGGGTTCGACGATTATGTCAAAAGTGGAACTATGTGACTTTGTTAAAAGTAAATAAGGGGTAGAAAATTGTTCTGAAGAGATAACTGAATGCTCTATCCAACTCCTAGTCATACAGAATTTCCTGCATGTGTAGACGTAGCTAGAAGGTCTTAACTTAAGTTTATTATGAATTAAACAAATTATAGGCCTATACGTTGCTTTCACTCTAAAGTCATGATTAAGACGTAAAAGAAATTTTGTCCCCCTAGACTTCGATTTTGACCCACTGTGCAGTGTGTGGTACAAACAAACAAACAAACAAACGTGTTCTCTCAGAGTTAACACATGAACCAAAGTGCAAAAACGAAATGTCGTCATACAGAAATGAAAATACAACATCATGCAAACTACAAAACCTTTTTTGTCCACTGTAATATGTTTAATCTAGATTGCGTAATAGAGAATTGTTGAGCTAGCAATGATCGTAGTCTCTAGGACGAATGTTAAGTAACAACGTCTGTTACACATAGTGATGTAATGAAGGGTTAATGTAATAATCCGCAACAGAATGGAAAACAGAAGTGTGTACGTGACATAATTTCATTAATATTCCACCTGTAAACAGAAACGTATAATTGTAACAATCCCGTCGTGGAATTAGAGCGAACCATCCACCTCTTGCTGAATCACTTTGGGGTGCAGCCGGGTGTCGGCCTTGCAGTAACAGCATTCCCCAACCCCACTAAAGAAAGGGGAAAGAGGAGATTTTAATTAAAAATAAATGACATGTATTGTAACATTTTCGCCTGCTCCACAAAAGAGTTGAAATGAATTTCATTCTTTCTAAAGGTCGTATATTTTTCCTTTTCTGTGGTTTATTTTATTTTATTACGCTTTACAAATGGTCCCTTCAACACCCCACGATTTTTCCCCCTCTGCTTGTGGGGATAGAGACAACCTTTTGAAGTTTCGTTCATATAACGCGTACAGAGAATCAGCCTTCTCAGAACGGTTAAATGACAAGAACAGAAACACTGCAAATTCTCTAATTTACGAAATTAAATATAAGGTCTTACAACCCCCCAGGGGCTCACAAATAGTGCGACATTGATTGACGACCACCCTACCTAAAAGAGGAAGCGTATGTTTAGCCTACTTTTCTCATTTTGCAAAAATTAGGAAAAAGTAGAATTATGAGATCGATCCGGGAAAATATGTGTGTCTGCCTGTCTGTCTGTCTGTCTGTCTGTCTGTCTGCCTGTCTGTAGGTGTGTGGTCCCCCCCCCCTATCAATTCATAAACGGCTGCAGCAAAACTAGATTTGGTATTGAACCCATGGGCCATAGGGTCCATGACGGTCGAATCCATGTCCTTAAGGAAGAAATGAAAGAAAAGTATAGTTTCCTAAAGGAACGGAGAGAGATTTTAAGCCAGGAATATAGCTTAACATTGTGCAAGCGACTAGGGACAGATGCTCCGTAGATGAGATCACCCCACTCAACATTTCAGAGAGGGCTGGTCACGAGTATTAATAACTGAGTGGAATTTTCCACCGTGATAGAAAGAGAAGCCTGAATCGGAATTCAAGCTGACGTGGCTGGAAATTGACAACGTCGCATACGCACTAGAAGAGGAATAATTAAAATTAACACGTTTACGAGCATAATAATGAGTAAACAAGCACAGTACAGTGAATTATTTTGAATGAGAGATTTTTCAGTATAGAGAAACCATGTAATAATTGTGCAGAAATAAACTGCCGACGTAAGACGACGTCATCGGTGAATTACCTAAGCTTCTGTGGAGGGAGAGAGCAAAAAGAATGCAACACCCACACAATTGAGGACGAGAAGTTAATTAATATCTCCGAATTGCACGATCGATTCTTAGGTGCAATAAGATCATTTGACATTGAGAAGAAAAGCTTTCGGAAGGTATAATTTTTATATTTGTGGCACCATTATTTTAGAAGTTGACCACAGGAAAGGCTAGAGTCTTATTTTTTTGTAGTAAAACAGTATAAAGCTTCGGGCGTTTCCAAGCTAATCATGCAGTTACAACGAGCACTCCGTGACCGGAGGTGCTGCATCAAAGTCTTCAAACGTATGAACCTCAGGGGAGGTCATACTGCGCAACAAGTATAAGCACCGAATGCAGTTATTCTGAGAGCCCGTGAGGGGACGTAAGGCTACATCACCGCACATGCAGTATTCAGACAGCCAGAGTGCACGTCATTGTGTCACATCGCATCAGTCCTACGAGCATTCCGTGAGGGGAAGTGCTGCTCCACGACGTAGAAGAAGTCATTCCGACAGTCCGTGAAGGGACGTAACTCTGCGTTACATCGATAACAGCTACCAGTACTCCTTGAGGGGAGAAACGCTGTTTAACACCGCCGAAGCAAGATCCGATAGCCACAGGCGTCACAGTAGTAACGACTTGCTGGCCTCCATAAGGAGCAGTCAAGACGAAAATTTAAAGTATCGCCGTAGTGAAGTATTAGGAAAATCCTAATTATAGGATTTAGGCCCGACTGCATACAAGTTAAAGTGAAGATTCGCAAGATATAGTCAGAGCAGGCTGCGAACGTCGGACTTAAAGGCGATAGGTCGTTAAATGTTCGAACGAACAGATCATAACGTACGGAAGTATCGTATCAGACAGATAAACTGTTATTTAAATTGAAGCAACCTAAAAAGGAAGAACAGAATAAGGTTCGAACGTAGGAGCGTTAAAACAGTTCAAATAAATAGAATAGGAGACTATAAACATTAGCTCCAGATATCAGGCGAACAATTCTAATAGTACTAGAATCAAGAAGTGCTAGCTGCTAGAAACTAAATCTATAGGTCTTAGAGGAGACCTCAATCCATATAAACTTTCGTTAGGATCGATAGACAGATCTACAGAGAAGCCGTTCAAGCTAGATCAATAGCCAGTTATCCAGGATAGGAATAGCAGAATTGAACTCCAGGGAACAGTAGATGTTTCGGGACTTTCGGATTCTTCAGAATAGGAAGCCGACATCGGATAAATCTCACCCTTGGAGACGGGAATTAAAGAAGATCACGTGTGATAGGCTCAGAAGTACGGCCTAGTGATCGAGTAATTGTGAAGTGTAAAATAATCAAGATTGTGTGTTAGATAATATTTTTAGTGTTATTATGTGTTCAGAAGGGACACACTAGTATATAAAAATGTCGTCAATATTAAGTGTTCTAGATATAGGTCAAAAAGTGTTTCTACGTAAGATGAATACCTTCAATATGGTGTAAAAAGTTCAAAGTGGGCCCCAAAAATGAAACACCACACCAGATTTAAGATCATGGGATGATCTGAAAATATGTAAGTACAAAATTCATTTTTATTTTGGTGTCAGAAATTGATTGTGTGCAACTCACCGGAGTTTTGAGTGAAAGGGATGTGTTTTAATGAATAAATACTGAATAGTCAAGAATACGGTCTGAACAATAATAAAATAAATAGAGAAATTATGAATAATTATGTAAAGAATAAATCCCGTAGAGGTAATAGGTGAATAAAGGGTTAAAGTATTTAACAAATGTCATAAGAGCAAGCGAAATATCAGTTAAATATCATGAAAGACATTGAAATAAAGTAAAGTTGAGATATGAAAGAAATAGCTTTTGAGCTTATATAAAGAATAAAGAATAATAATAATAATTAAATATGGAAATGTTAAATAAAAATCAAATAAATTGATATGAACATAAGAACGTTAAGCCTTAATGTATGTGTAAGATTGGATGTTCAATGGAATATTTTAAAAGGGAGCGATTTATCGGCAATGAAAAGATTAATATGAGAATAAAAATAATATGAATTGTTATTAATGAGATTTACCAGTTCTTGGGAAGACATTTCGGCTTAAAATAATGCATAGCGCATAATGAGCGCAAATATAATATTAAAGTGTCACGCTAGGAACGCGTAGTGGTTAAATACTTGGTACATTACTTATGGAGGGTAGTTGATTGCAGTGAATGATAATTGTATAAGTCCTCTATTTGTGACATGGTATCACGAGGCATTGTGTATGTATTTAAAAAGGGAGCTAATATATGGTATTATTGAGCGTATGTCATTGGGCCACGGCCGACTCTAAATCGCATTTTGGATAAGTCCTCTGTACGGGATTAGTTCCCGAGGCACCTGAAGAGATTCGAATGCAGGATCTTCTTATGATAAAAGCCCCTGAAATTCTCCGTCGTTGTATGTGTATTTAATCTTCCCAATCAATGAGGACCCTCTCATAATTAATAAATGCCAAGGATACGGAAATGGTCTTTGAACCAAAGAATGTTGTTTGAATGTATACGGTACAATAAAGCCCGGTCTCCTCAGAACTGGATAGAATGGAAAGGTTTGTTTTGAAAGCCTTGAAAATAAGCTACTAAATGTTGGGTCAGACGGGATGTCTCCACCACCCTAACAGGTCATAAATCGCACCCCATGTAGTAGAGTCTAGCTTTCTTAAAGCGAGATGGAACAGAGACCGTCTCGTAAGCTGTTGTAAAGAGGAACGAATACACCAGGAGTGTTTAAAGTTGTAAACGACCCGGGCGTTGAACCGAGGTCCTTAAAGATGGATATTTCGTTTGCCGGTTCAGATCGTAGTTTCTTATAGGATAATGGTCTATTAAGACATAAGAGATAAATAACAATCCCTATTGTAATAATGTATGGACGTGGGATTCCACGAGTTGATTGAAGGCAACTGAGTTCGGGAGTAACTATAGTTTTTTGACTGTGTCAAGTACCTTCACGCTCTGGAGTACACAATTGATTTTCTGATTACCTTAATATGTTTGTGAAATAAAGAGAGATGATAACAACTGAATGTGTGGACATGCCCAAAACATTGAATTAGATAATTAACATAGACTTTAAAGATAATTATATATTTGTTTTTGAGAAATAAGAAAATATAAAAGCTAATGTTTGAGGTGTACAAGAATGACACCGTAATAATGTAAATGCATGGAGCCAAAGAGCTCGGAGTTATGTAAACTTAATGTTAGTGCTTTATGGAAGTGAGACTAAGTAAGAATTGATGGTTTATGTGGAAACCACAGGTTTTGAATTCAATATTTGTTTATTTTATTTTGTGATCCCTTGTTCATTTGGAACAAGCAGTTGATATTTGGGTCAGTAATTAATTGTTAAAAATTTTTGTAGCGCCATTAATTTTATTAATTAAATATGTTTAAAATAGGAGTTGATTTTGTTGTTATTTTTGCAAGTGTATCCTCTAATTAATCCAAATATGTGAGTCACAGAGTGGGGGAACTTACCGCTGCCCCGAAATCCCGAATTGAGCTACGCTGGTATACTGTGATTGGCATATTTCTTGCTAAATGGGCACAGGGGGATATATAAATACTGTGCTGGATTAATAACTAGAGGAACACTTAAGTCGGTCATATCATGTAAAATTAAAGTAATGATAGGAAAAGCTACAACGTAAAATATTAACTGACCGCATGGGTCCCTGGAAACTCATACCGAGCAGCCCTGAATATATTATATTATAAACCCCCTAGCAAATCATCATAATGATTTTGGCGCCCAGTACGCAGGGATGAGTTTTCCTAGGGAAAACCCGAGTTTTCTCGAAAAATCAAAATTTTCATTTTTGAAAAAAAATGGTTTTTCGAAATTTTGAATTTTAAATACTTCCATAAAGGTTTCATGAAATTGAATAAAGGTATCAAAAGGGTACGTTGTAAGTGAATACCCGTACCAAAGTAATATTTTAAAGAAATTGGGACACACGGATTCAGAGTATCATCTCTCAAACATGTACTAGTGTGGTGGCATTAGAGGCCCACTGTATTTTAATATGATGTTGTTAAGTGAAGAGAGGCGGAGGCTCTCTGAGAATGTAAGGGCCGAGAGCCCAGGGAAAGGTAAAACTACAGGTGAGAAAGAGTACCCAACCAAAGAAATGATAAATGTTTCTGTAGAAAGCATGCGTGCACCTGGAGACATAGTTACACGAAGAGATGGTAACATGTCTGCAGACAAAAGGGTAATAAATGTTGAGCCTTTAGAGCTCGGAAAGGAAAAGGAAATTTGTAAACCAATTCCAAGGGAAAATGTAATGGATATTGATAAGAATAAGTCTCACGTAGTAATGTCGGTCCAGGTAGGCTCCGCAAACGAAGGGGAAAAGAGCGATAGTACTGACGTTCAGGATCAGGAAAAGGTAGAAATGGCGAAATGGGATGAAATAAAAGAATTCTTGGATATAATTAATGGAATACGAGACGAGCATTATCAGATGAGGAGTGAACTTTGGAAATTTAGAGATGTAGACTCAAAGGAGAAAGAGAAAATTAAGGAACAAAGGGAAGGTATCTCCGAGGAAATAAAGAAGATATCTAAGCTCCGGGAAAGGGCCTGTAAAAATTGGTATAAGATATCTAAACAGGAATTAGAGGAATTGTGCAAAGAAATTCCTAATGTTAAATGGTCCTTAAGAGAAACGAAGAGGGAATTTGCGAAATGTATGGAGAAAGAAGGAAAAATAGAAGTAGCCCCGTGGGAACAGATAGTTACATTTGTTGATGACGTAAGTGAGATAATGGATCAGGTATGGGATATGAGAAGAGAATGGGATGAGATTTGGTGGAAGATCGATTATAAAGAGCACGACCGGATGAAATATATTCAGGAACAAAGGGATTATTTACAGGAAAAACATGATAATATGCATTATTTCATAATGAGCATGTCTGATGAAAAGGGGATAATAAGTATTCAGGAGTTAGCTGAATTGAGGAAAGTCAAGATTCCAGAATATACAAAGTTAGTAGAGGCTGCTCAGAAGGTATATGAGGAATACATGGTGGCGCAGAACTGTCAGGAAAATGAAACAGCTGTCCAGACGGAAGTTGAAAAACAAGCCGAAATTGAAGAAGAAAAAGAAGTCACGGTGCCAGAACAGCCCGAAATTGATATTAAAGAAGAGGAGCAAGAAATAGAAATCATCATGACCCCTGTGGAAATTGAAGAAAACTTGGAGATCCTTCCAGAGAAAAAAATGGAAATTCAGGAAGAGATCGTAACTCCAGAACAGGAGGATAGCCAAAATGAAAATGAGCTCCAAACGGAAGAGACTCATTTTAATGAAAAGGTCGAGCTGTAAAAACAAGAAATAATCTCGGAACAGGAGATACTAAAGGAATTGATAGTTGAAGAAACGGAAATGATAATTCCAGAAGAGATAGAGAAATTAAATGAAATAAATATAGAAAATTTCAACGAAGCATCGATGGAAACAGAGGTTCAAGAATTCACAGGAATTGAAAAAGAAAACTCCGAAGAAAAGAAGGAAATAGAAAAAGAAAACCTAGAAGACATTCAGGAGGATCAAGAAGATAAAACGGCAGTAGAAGGACCAAAATTGAAAGCTCAGATCCTTGAATTGTTGATTAAATACCAGAACTGGCAACAAAAGAACAGAGAAAGGGAAAGTGCTAATAAGACCCAAGAAGAAAAAGATGAGATTGTTGGGAGCAACGAAAAAATGAGAGGAGACGTCTCTGAAGAAGAGCCAAAGGGAAGAAAACCGCCTTTGATAGTTGGTGTACCAGGAAATGGATACCCCATGGAAATAAGGAAAGAAGGTGAAATATCAAACAATGCCATGGAGAAAGAGGATGCCCAGGCATATTTCAGCTGGAAGCATCGTAAGAAGAAAGGGAAGGATAAAAAGAAGAGAAAGAAAAGAGATTTGGAAAATCTAAAGAATTGGAAGAGTAGGAAAAAGAAATACTCTTGGAAAGTGCCATCTCAATATGAGGTGAAGGAAGAGAATTATCCCATAGGAACAAACGGGTAAAGATACCTGCAACCATCAAAGAATATGAGAAATAAGTATAATATGTGATGAAATACCATCTCAAAGAGAGATGAGGAAAAGGGAAGAGAACCAGAAAGAGTCAGGTGAAGTCAGACTGAGCTCTTAAAAATTTTAATTGAAGTGTAACAGACTTGAAGTCTGATAACTGTAATGAAGTAAATTACGGGTAAAGCTAATTGCACCCGCAAGATAATTAACGTAAAGTCATTAAGTTGAAGAAATATAATGAATAAAGAACAGACCGATTTGTAGTCTGACCTGAGAAAGGAAGAAAGGGAACCAACTGTTGACTCGAGTTTGGAGAAGCATGCGCCAGACGAGGGGAGAGAGTTGTAAACACTGAACGTGACAAGAGATTTATGGCTTGAGTGGAGACGTCCACTAGGGAATAAATGAATGAATGGGAACTCTTGGAGACCCAACCTAAACACAGACCAGAAAGGAGAGGAACTTTAAAGAAGTAATTGATTTTATTGAAAAGGAAAATTTTAAGGTAATAAAGGAGAAAAAAAAGGGTAAAGATAGAGTATACCCAACCTACACAATTAGTGGAAGGAACCTTAAGAAAATAAAATAACAGTAAATACGGATGACGTTATGATGGATTCGACGAATAGAGTAATACAAATTAAATTGAAATAAATTTCCTCAAAATTTTCGAAAATTTATTTACCTAAGGAGGGGAGAGATGAACCCATGGGCCATAGGGTCCATGACGGTCGAATCCATGTCCTTAAGGAAGAAATGAAAGAAAAGTATAGTTTCCTAAAGGAACGGAGAGAGATTTTAAGCCAGGAATATAGCTTAACATTGTGCAAGCGACTAGGGACAGATGCTCCGTAGATGAGATCACCCCACTCAACATTTCAGAGAGGGCTGGTCACGAGTATTAATAACTGAGTGGAATTTTCCACCGTGATAGAAAGAGAAGCCTGAATCGGAATTCAAGCTGACGTGGCTGGAAATTGACAACGTCGCATACGCACTAGAAGAGGAATAATTAAAATTAACACGTTTACGAGCATAATAATGAGTAAACAAGCACAGTACAGTGAATTATTTTGAATGAGAGATTTTTCAGTATAGAGAAACCATGTAATAATTGTGCAGAAATAAACTGCCGACGTAAGACGACGTCATCGGTGAATTACCTAAGCTTCTGTGGAGGGAGAGAGCAAAAAGAATGCAACACCCACACAATTGAGGACGAGAAGTTAATTAATATCTCCGAATTGCACGATCGATTCTTAGGTGCAATAAGATCATTTGACATTGAGAAGAAAAGCTTTCGGAAGGTATAATTTTTATATTTGTGGCACCATTATTTTAGAAGTTGACCACAGGAAAGGCTAGAGTCTTATTTTTTTGTAGTAAAACAGTATAAAGCTTCGGGCGTTTCCAAGCTAATCATGCAGTTACAACGAGCACTCCGTGACCGGAGGTGCTGCATCAAAGTCTTCAAACGTATGAACCTCAGGGGAGGTCATACTGCGCAACAAGTATAAGCACCGAATGCAGTTATTCTGAGAGCCCGTGAGGGGACGTAAGGCTACATCACCGCACATGCAGTATTCAGACAGCCAGAGTGCACGTCATTGTGTCACATCGCATCAGTCCTACGAGCATTCCGTGAGGGGAAGTGCTGCTCCACGACGTAGAAGAAGTCATTCCGACAGTCCGTGAAGGGACGTAACTCTGCGTTACATCGATAACAGCTACCAGTACTCCTTGAGGGGAGAAACGCTGTTTAACACCGCCGAAGCAAGATCCGATAGCCACAGGCGTCACAGTAGTAACGACTTGCTGGCCTCCATAAGGAGCAGTCAAGACGAAAATTTAAAGTATCGCCGTAGTGAAGTATTAGGAAAATCCTAATTATAGGATTTAGGCCCGACTGCATACAAGTTAAAGTGAAGATTCGCAAGATATAGTCAGAGCAGGCTGCGAACGTCGGACTTAAAGGCGATAGGTCGTTAAATGTTCGAACGAACAGATCATAACGTACGGAAGTATCGTATCAGACAGATAAACTGTTATTTAAATTGAAGCAACCTAAAAAGGAAGAACAGAATAAGGTTCGAACGTAGGAGCGTTAAAACAGTTCAAATAAATAGAATAGGAGACTATAAACATTAGCTCCAGATATCAGGCGAACAATTCTAATAGTACTAGAATCAAGAAGTGCTAGCTGCTAGAAACTAAATCTATAGGTCTTAGAGGAGACCTCAATCCATATAAACTTTCGTTAGGATCGATAGACAGATCTACAGAGAAGCCGTTCAAGCTAGATCAATAGCCAGTTATCCAGGATAGGAATAGCAGAATTGAACTCCAGGGAACAGTAGATGTTTCGGGACTTTCGGATTCTTCAGAATAGGAAGCCGACATCGGATAAATCTCACCCTTGGAGACGGGAATTAAAGAAGATCACGTGTGATAGGCTCAGAAGTACGGCCTAGTGATCGAGTAATTGTGAAGTGTAAAATAATCAAGATTGTGTGTTAGATAATATTTTTAGTGTTATTATGTGTTCAGAAGGGACACACTAGTATATAAAAATGTCGTCAATATTAAGTGTTCTAGATATAGGTCAAAAAGTGTTTCTACGTAAGATGAATACCTTCAATATGGTGTAAAAAGTTCAAAGTGGGCCCCAAAAATGAAACACCACACCAGATTTAAGATCATGGGATGATCTGAAAATATGTAAGTACAAAATTCATTTTTATTTTGGTGTCAGAAATTGATTGTGTGCAACTCACCGGAGTTTTGAGTGAAAGGGATGTGTTTTAATGAATAAATACTGAATAGTCAAGAATACGGTCTGAACAATAATAAAATAAATAGAGAAATTATGAATAATTATGTAAAGAATAAATCCCGTAGAGGTAATAGGTGAATAAAGGGTTAAAGTATTTAACAAATGTCATAAGAGCAAGCGAAATATCAGTTAAATATCATGAAAGACATTGAAATAAAGTAAAGTTGAGATATGAAAGAAATAGCTTTTGAGCTTATATAAAGAATAAAGAATAATAATAATAATTAAATATGGAAATGTTAAATAAAAATCAAATAAATTGATATGAACATAAGAACGTTAAGCCTTAATGTATGTGTAAGATTGGATGTTCAATGGAATATTTTAAAAGGGAGCGATTTATCGGCAATGAAAAGATTAATATGAGAATAAAAATAATATGAATTGTTATTAATGAGATTTACCAGTTCTTGGGAAGACATTTCGGCTTAAAATAATGCATAGCGCATAATGAGCGCAAATATAATATTAAAGTGTCACGCTAGGAACGCGTAGTGGTTAAATACTTGGTACATTACTTATGGAGGGTAGTTGATTGCAGTGAATGATAATTGTATAAGTCCTCTATTTGTGACATGGTATCACGAGGCATTGTGTATGTATTTAAAAAGGGAGCTAATATATGGTATTATTGAGCGTATGTCATTGGGCCACGGCCGACTCTAAATCGCATTTTGGATAAGTCCTCTGTACGGGATTAGTTCCCGAGGCACCTGAAGAGATTCGAATGCAGGATCTTCTTATGATAAAAGCCCCTGAAATTCTCCGTCGTTGTATGTGTATTTAATCTTCCCAATCAATGAGGACCCTCTCATAATTAATAAATGCCAAGGATACGGAAATGGTCTTTGAACCAAAGAATGTTGTTTGAATGTATACGGTACAATAAAGCCCGGTCTCCTCAGAACTGGATAGAATGGAAAGGTTTGTTTTGAAAGCCTTGAAAATAAGCTACTAAATGTTGGGTCAGACGGGATGTCTCCACCACCCTAACAGGTCATAAATCGCACCCCATGTAGTAGAGTCTAGCTTTCTTAAAGCGAGATGGAACAGAGACCGTCTCGTAAGCTGTTGTAAAGAGGAACGAATACACCAGGAGTGTTTAAAGTTGTAAACGACCCGGGCGTTGAACCGAGGTCCTTAAAGATGGATATTTCGTTTGCCGGTTCAGATCGTAGTTTCTTATAGGATAATGGTCTATTAAGACATAAGAGATAAATAACAATCCCTATTGTAATAATGTATGGACGTGGGATTCCACGAGTTGATTGAAGGCAACTGAGTTCGGGAGTAACTATAGTTTTTTGACTGTGTCAAGTACCTTCACGCTCTGGAGTACACAATTGATTTTCTGATTACCTTAATATGTTTGTGAAATAAAGAGAGATGATAACAACTGAATGTGTGGACATGCCCAAAACATTGAATTAGATAATTAACATAGACTTTAAAGATAATTATATATTTGTTTTTGAGAAATAAGAAAATATAAAAGCTAATGTTTGAGGTGTACAAGAATGACACCGTAATAATGTAAATGCATGGAGCCAAAGAGCTCGGAGTTATGTAAACTTAATGTTAGTGCTTTATGGAAGTGAGACTAAGTAAGAATTGATGGTTTATGTGGAAACCACAGGTTTTGAATTCAATATTTGTTTATTTTATTTTGTGATCCCTTGTTCATTTGGAACAAGCAGTTGATATTTGGGTCAGTAATTAATTGTTAAAAATTTTTGTAGCGCCATTAATTTTATTAATTAAATATGTTTAAAATAGGAGTTGATTTTGTTGTTATTTTTGCAAGTGTATCCTCTAATTAATCCAAATATGTGAGTCACAGAGTGGGGGAACTTACCGCTGCCCCGAAATCCCGAATTGAGCTACGCTGGTATACTGTGATTGGCATATTTCTTGCTAAATGGGCACAGTATGAGTTAAGATCTACAGGTATACCTGAATATCTCAAGCCCATGTTTGAAAATGATGTCAGTGCTACCAACTGCTGAAAAACTGTACTTGAAATTTGAGCTCCATGTTGGATATCTTGGAAGGTATGAATGGGAGCTATTCAAAAATTGGCACACATATACATAATAATATTTCAGTTTAATATCCAGGAGGCAGTTTTGCCAAAATGATTCTAGGCCATCTGATAGGTCCAACTATGAAATGCATATAAATTTTACACTATCAATTGGAATTCAACCAAATTTCGTATGTAATATGTGTAGCATAACTGATATGACTATGCGTATAAGAGCAACCTGTGCTGCCAACTGTTAATAAATGCTGTCTCTATTTTTTTACCCTGATAACAATACCTCAGAAAGTATGCAAGCCAATAGCTCTAAACATTGATCACGTATAGTACCTGGAATTCTAGATTAATTTGGAGTAATAAATATACGTCAGTGCTGCCAACACGATTCTAAGCCTGCTGATAGGTTCAATTTTAAAATGCGTGTAACTTCTATACTAACAAATGGATTTCATCCAAAATTGGCACAACAAGAGATCATAATATTTCTGATTATTTCTGACAAACGTATGCATGACATTGTTGCCAACATGATTTTACGCGCGCTGATAGATCCAATGTCTAACTGCATGTAACGTCCATGCTATCCATTGGACTTCAACCAAATGTTGTATTCTGTACCAGAAGAGATGGAACTAAGAATATATTCAGTCACCAGGGCTGCCAACTGTAGTGCTCTATTAGGCTACATTATACCAGGTAGGCCTATATTTCAAACTAATTAGAAATTTCGATATTACCAACTTAATTTCGTCATTATTCTAGATAGGTCCATATAGATTATTCATTGCCATGAATCTTAATTTTAAGAAAAGTAGGCTCTTTAGTTCGTCACGGAACTTCTTGTTAGGTATGGTATGTGCAGCCCTATCACACATGGTGCATCTTAGATAGCGCTACACCCGAGAGGGTTCACACATAGACCAGGGACTCGAATAGTGCTTCCACTGAATACCGGAGAAATGCGGACTCTGAGATTTGTGATCAAAAGCTATTTTTGGAGACATTCGGGCACTAGACTTTTGTTACCTGAGAAAGGGATGATTGAATTCCAAAAGTATTTCTATGCCGGATATTTGCGGAAAATATACCTTTCTCTACTTGAGAATGGGATGACTGAATTCCAAAGGTATTTCTATACCGGAGATTTGCGCATACTTGGCCTTTTGCTGCTGGAGAAAAAGGATGACAACATTCCAAAAGTATTTCTATACCGGATATTTGTGGAAAATAGACCTTTTTAGCCTATTTTCAATTTTGAAGAAATTGACTTATGAGATCACCTTTTGTCCGTGTGTGTGTGCGTGTGTGTGTGTGTGTGTGAGGAGTGTGTGTGTGTGTGTGTGTGTGTGTGTGTGTCCCTAATAATTTCTAAACGGCTGGAGCGATTTCAATGAAACTCGGTAAGTTCATAGCACTATTCCGGACGACACCGACCGTGCCCTTCAAATTTTGTTACGTCTCACCAATCCAACGTGGCGGCTGTGCGAAATATTTCACCAGCATTCAATATCTCCGAAACTATTCCCGATATCACCCTGGAATATTTTACGGTGATAAAAGGAACGACTAGAAGTTCACCTATGTGACTTTTGAAAAACTGGTAACTACAAAACCAACATGGCGGCCACGCGAATTTTGCGACTTTTAAATAGACGTTTCTCGCGATTTAACCAACCAAGCGCAATTAAACTAGGTACAGTATATGTTTATACACATTGTAATGTACCGACATCTAACATGGTTCAATTGTTTATATAACCACAAGATGGCGGATGTGCGAATTATTTCACCGGCATTCTATATCTCGGAAACTGTTAGCGGTATCACCCTGAAATTTTGTACGGAGATAAAGGGCACTACTGGAAGTTTATCTATAAGACTTTCAAAAACCGGTTAACTACAAAACGAACATGGCGGCCAAGCGAATTGGAAAATTTTAAATAGAACTTTCTCGCGATTTAATGTTCCAAACGCAATGAAATCTGATACAGGAAATGTTTATACACATTGTAATACACTGGTATCTAATTTAGTTCAATTGTTTACATAACCTCAAGATGGCGGCTTTGCGAATTTTAAAATTAAGTTTTTATTTTTTGTGTCGTAATCATGCGATTGATGTGAAAGTTTGAATAATGAACCTACGCAATAATTTTCCTTTAATGGTACTTGGCTCTATGGCCTATACATTTAACAATCCAACATGGCGACCATCCGAAATATTTAGACGGTTCTGAATATCTACGAATCTGTTATAGCAATCAAACTGAATTTTTTAATGTTCATAGGGGCTATGAACTTAAGTTCACCTATAGGACTTTAAATAACCTGCTGATCACAAATCCAACATGGCGGCGACGCGAAGTATAAATATTCACATGGACGTTTCTCGCAATTTAACCATCCGAGTGCAGTGAAACTTGGTACTGTAAATCCTTATACGAATGTTAATCCACTGGCATCTAATTTATTTCAATTGTTTCCATAACCACAAGATGGTGGCTGTGCGAAATTTTAAAATCTCCTTGTTACTTCTTGTGTCCTAATTATGCGATTGAAGTTTGAATGCTACACGTACACAATAATCTCCATGTAACAGTACATAACTGTAGGACCTACATATATAAAATCCAACATGGCGACCATCCGAAATATTTAGTCGGTTCTCAATATCTACGAATCTATTACAGCAATCAAACTGAAATTTTGTATGTAGATAGAGGCAATTTACATAAGTAGGATATATGAAAATAGGCTGTATAGTTCTTCACGGAACTACTTGTTCTACTTGAGAATGGGATGATTGAATTCCAAACGAATTTCTATACCGGAGATTTGTGGACACTAGAACATTTTTCTACTTGAGAATGGGATGACCGAATTCCAAAAGTATTACTATACCGACAGTTTGCAGACACTACTCTTTCGGCTTGGAACCATGTCAATGAACCCGGCTTGGAATTTGGAATTTCTCTGTTTGTTAAATAACCTCTTAAACTCCTCCCACTCCTACCTCTCCCATAATTTTATCAGTAGACTACGAATCCAATCCAAGTATTCAACTTTTAGTTTGAGATTTGTAATATGGAAATGAGTATGGAATGTGTTGCAACTACTAAGGGTAAACCTTGTGCGCATTACAATAGTTACGCGTATCGGGAGTCGAAAGAAAGTGATGTCACATGGAGGTGTCTACAGGAGAAGTCCAATCGCTGTAAAGGAAAGATGCGGTCTAAGAAAGGAGATGTTTTACACCTTTAAACTTTCGTGTAGACCACAGGAGGTCGCGTCCTTAGAAGTGAGGAAGGCTGTGGGGAATACGAAGAAGAGGTTATATACACAGATTAATTTTGGAAATCTTCTTATGATTCTGTCACAGTAAGGACCCACGCAGAAACTTTGAAAGGAGTTATACGGGATCATCTGTGTAAATCCCAATATAACCAGCTTTGACCAAAGAATTGAGGAGAAATTGCTCATTATGAATGAGTGATGGCAGCAGTTTCCTTCTTAAAGTTAACCCATTAGAATTAGAGTAAAGAATAAAGAAACCTATGTTTGTATTTTCCAACTCATCAATGGCGTCCAAGCGTGGTAAATGTAGACTTTGAAGCTACTGCGATTGCGGTCCTTCGTCAAATTTTCCCCACTGCTGAAATAAGTGGATGTTACTTCCACATGAAACAAGTAAGAACTATACAGCCTATTTTCATATAACCTACTTATGCTAATTGCCTCTATCTACATACAAAATGTCAGTTTGATTGCTGTAATAGATTCGTAGATATTGAAAACCGACTAAATATTTCGGATGGTCGCCATGTTGGGTTTTATATTTGTAGGTCCTAGAGTTATGTATTGTTACATGAAGATTATTGTGTACGTGTAGCATTCAAACTTCAATCGCATGATTAGGACACAAGAAGTAACAAGGAGATTTTAAAATTTCGCACACCTGCCATCTTGTGGTTATGGAAACAATTGAAACAAATTAGATGCCAGTAGATTATCATTCGTATAAGGATTTAATGTACCAAGTTTCACAGCACTCGGATGGTTAAATTGCAAGAAACGTCCATGCGAATATTTATACTTCGCGTCGCCGCCATGTTGGATTTGTGATCAGCAGGTTATTTAAAGTCCTACAGGTGAACTTAAGTTCATAGCCCCTATGAACATTAAAAAATTCAGTTTGAATGCTACACACATCAAAAAAAGTTTTGCATCACCTCGGTTCCCAGATCTCCGGCATATAGACGTTGACTGTGTATATTGTATCAAAGATACAGTCCCTTTGACTGTTCATAGATGTCACTAAAACTGCTCAAAGATGTAAACAACCATGCATGAGCAGGGCCTATTAGACGGAGGGGGTACGACAGCCGATCAGTTCCAGTCATTCCACCAGGACGAAGGTACGCTGCTCATGTTGTCTGTAGTTCTACCATGCCTAGAAGGTCAATACCGCAGTTCGATCGCGTCCGCATTGTTACTTTGTGTCAAGAAGGGCTCTCAACAAGGGAAGTTTCCAGGCGTCTCAGAGTGAACCAAAGCGATGTTGTTCGGACATGGAGGAGGTACAGAGATACAGGAACTGTCGATGACAGGCCTCGCTCAGGCCGCCCAAGGGCTACTACTGTAGTGGATGACCGCTACTTACGGATTGCCGCTCGGAGGAACCCTGACAGCAATGCCACCATGTTGAATAATGCGTTTCGTTCAGCCACAGGACGTCGTGTTTCAACTCAAACTGTGCGCAATAGGCTGCATGATGCGCAACTTCACTCCCGACGTCCATGGCGAGGTCCAGCTTTGCAACCCCGACACCATGCAGCGCGGTACAGATGGGCCCAACAACATGCTGAATGGACCCCACAGAATTGGCATCACGTTCTCTTCACCGATGAGTGTCGCATATGCCTTCAACCAGACAATCGTCGGAGACGTGTTTGGAGGCACCCTGGTCAGGCTGAACGTCTTAGACACACTGTCCAGCGAGTGCAGCAAGGTGGTGGTTCCCTGATGTTTTGGGGTGGCATTATGTGGGGCCGACGTACGCCACTGGTGGTCATGGAAGGCTCCGAAACGGCTTTACGATACCTGAATGACATCCTCCGACCCATAGTGCACCCATATCGGCAGAATATTGGAGAGGCATTTGTCTTCATGGACGACAATTCTCGACCTCATCGTGCACATCTTGTGAATGCGTTCCTTCAAGATAACGACATCGCTCGACTACAGTGGCCAGCATGTTCGCCAGACATGAACCCTATCGAACATGCCTGGGATATGTTGAAAAGGGCTGTTTATGGACGTCTTGACCCACCAACCACTCTGAGAGATTTACGCCGAATTGTCGTTGAGGAGTGGGACAATTTGGACCAACAGTGTCTTGATGAACTTGTGGATAGTATGCCACGACGAATACAGGCATGCATCAATGCAAGAGGACGTGCTACTGGGTATTAGAGGTAGTGGTGTGTACTGCAATCTGGACCACAAATGCTGAAAGTCTAGCTGTATGATGGTACAACATGCAATGTGTGGGTCTCATGAGCAATAAAACGAGCTGAAATGTTGTTTGTGTTGATCTCTATTCCCTTTGTATTTAAAGGTTCCGGAACTCTTGGAACCGAGGTGATGCAAAACTTTTTTTGATGTGTGTATAATAGATTCGAAGATATTCAGAGCCGTCTAAATACTTCGGATGGTCGCCATGTTGGATTGTTAAATTTATGGGCCATAGAGGCATGTACCATTAAAGGAAAATTATTGCGTACGTTCATTATTCAAACTTTCACTTCGATCGCGTGATTACGACACAAGAAATTAAAACTTAATTTTAAAATTCGCAAAGCCGCCATCTTGAGGTTATGTAAACAATTGAACTAAATTAGATACCAGTGCATTACAATGTGTATGAACATTTCCTGTATCAGATTTCATTGCGTTTGGAACATTAAATCGCGAGAAAGGTCTATTTAAAATTTTCAAATTCGCTTGGTCGCCATGTTCGTTTTGTAGTAAACCGGTTTTTGAAAGTCTTATAGATGAACATCCAGTAGTGCCCTTTATCTCCGTACATAATTTCAGGGTGATACCGCTAACAGTTTCAGAGATATAGAATGCCGGTGAAATATTTCGCACATCCGCCATCTTGTGGTTATGTAAACAATTGAACCAAGTTAGATGTCGGTGCATTACAATGTGTATAAACATATACTGTACCAAGGTTTATTGCGTTTGGTTGGTTAAATCGCGAGAAACGTCTATTTAAAATTCGCAAATTCGCGTGGCCGCCATGTTGGTTTTGTAGTTACCAGTTTTTCAAAAGTCACATGGGTGAACTTCTAGTAGTTCCCTTTATTACCGTAAAAAAAATCCAGGGAGATATCGCGAATAGTTTCGGAGATATTGAATGCTGGTGAAATATCTCGCACAGCCGCCATGTTGGATTGGTGAGAGGTAACAAAATTTGAAGGGCACGGTCGGAGTCGACCGGAATAGTGCTATGAACTTACCGAGTTTCATTGAAATCGCTCTAGTCGTCTAGATTTTATTAGGGACACACACACACACACACACACGGACAAAAGGTGATCTCATAAGCTTTTTTTTTTTTTTTTTCTTCAAAATTGAAAATAGGCTAAAAATGTTTGTGTAGGAAGGTCCAAGATGTAGGCCTATCGCCAGAATTAAGACATAAGGCGTCAGTATGTTTTGCAGCGTTGGCCTTTATACAGCCAGAAGACGTCAGTGAAGGAAGGGAGGAGATATTTTCACAAGCCCTGGATAATCAATAGCTCCTTACGTTCCTTCAACTATTTTGGAGATGCGTGGCTACAAGATGAGGTCGTAATGTGGACCTGCCACAAAAAAAGAAACACAGATCAACAAATGCAGTTGAAGGGTGGCATAACAAGTTAAATACCATTGTTGGAAGTCCTCACCCTAGAATTTACAATCCAAAGGAGTGTTTTACGAAGGAGGCAGAAATCACACACAGCATGTGCATGAAGCTTGTGGTCAATCTCGAAGGAAAGAAGAGGAGGAAAATATATATCAAGTTTGACAGCAGTATTGAACAGACGACCGTTAAGTATGAAGAGATTGGCAACTCGCATCCTGTTTGAAAGCCATAGCACACATCCAGAAGTTGGATTAAATGCTGGCGCCAGAATAATCTGCAAAGCAGATCTTGTAATGACGATGTTTATCACCAGCTGATTTTCAATATGTAAAAAAAAAAACTTTTAAAAATGTCTATGTGTATGAACAGCTGAATACATACACGCCAAAATTATATCGTTATCGACAGTCTAAAGCCTGTGCATAGAGTGATGGGAATCAGACATTTTATTGACCTGTGTCCGCAAACCTCTGGTATAGAAAAACTTTTGGAATTTTGTGATCCCTTTCTCAGGTAGTAAAAGGTCTACAGTACGCCTCAATATAGTGCTGCCTTGGGTTTTTGTGGGTAACTACCAAGGAGTAATAAGGAGACGTCCTGTCAGCGCTATAGCATGCGGAGAGTTGAAGCTCTGACTACGCCCCCATACTAGCTCGGCTCGAGCGTTAAATGGATCCTACCGTAGACGTATTTAACTATGATTGCCAGTAAAAGAATCGTGAGCACGTATAGTACGAAGTTGTACGATTCATCATTCATACCCGTGTCTGGTCAGCATTTCCAAAAAAAACTGCAGCAGCGATGGTCTTGTTGCTTCCTCTAAAACCATCTTCTATTGTACTTGGGTTGTCCAGTAGTGGGCAGATAAGTAGGTGGCTTGGGTCTCGTTCAGCTCCACATTCACAAGAAATGTCTGCGTCTGCTGGAAGGATCCCCCAGTTTTGCAGGTTGGTCTTGCAACGAGGGACACCCACTCTTAAGCGGTTGAGGGACCTCCACACAAGATAAGGTAGGTCGGCGCCAGGGGCCAGTTCTTCCATATCTGTGGGCAGTGACCTCCTCCATCTGTTAAGACGAGTTGTCTCTGGTGTTCCTTCATGCAGCGGAGTCCTAGCAAGGAAACTCTTGCGGGATCTGAGGCGAGACCTTGCTACCTGGTGACCATATATTGTCAAGATATTGTCATTAGGTTTCTTTGCTGTATTCAGTCACTATTTTAGTTCTCTTCTTGCACTTCTCTATGAGATAACGTTCACACCTCTCACCGCATAGTGTACACTTGCAGTCTTCTTTTACTTCACGGTAGCGTGCCGTCGCACAGAGTTTGTGGTGGAACCCATGTACGGCCGTTCTTGTTAGCACATGTCGTAGCTCCTGGTTTGGTTCCGTCCATTTCCTCTCCGTCATGGCGTCAGTTGTGTAGAATTCCGGCCATATTTCTTCGCACTTCTTTCTCCTTTCGTTCAGAGTCTCCGTGTTTTGTCGTGTAGATGGTAATAAATGCCTATGTCTTATGTCCTCGAGGTGATATGTTTCCTTTGCAAGTACGTATACCAATCTTGATTGTGTGTTCATCGGGAGACATAGAGCTCTCTTCAGGTATCTTGCTTTGACTTTCTATATGGTTCTTAGATCTGCTAGTGATAGCGCTTCCCAGACTAGTTCAATCCCATATGTTATTATCGGGCTTATGGCTGCGAGGAAGTGGAATATTTTCATTGCTGATTCTAATGATAGTTTGTGGAGAGGTGTGATACCTAAGTATTTATATGCGTGTACTACTTCAAGGTTTCTGCCTTTGAATATTATTCTTTCATTTTCTGCTACTCTTCCGCCTTTTTTGAAGGTTACTTGCATTGTCTTACTCTCATTTATTTTCAAGGAGTTTTCTTCCGCCCATGTCTCAAGGTTGTTGACAGTCTGTTGAAGACTCGTTAGGCTGGTTGAGCCTAACTTTTACTCCTGCGAAGCTAACGCCATCTGTGCGCCGTACTCAGAAACAGCCTGTCCGCCATCTTGTTGTAAAGGCCAGTTGGTAAACAATAGGGAGGTACTTGCATTTTGGATGATATAACGTGGAAACTAGCTCCTTTCATCGTTGAATTCGAGACGGTCTGCTGTGCAATTGTTGCTTGTCACACGAGGACCAACAAGGATAGAGCCGATCACGAGGAGGGTGTACGTCTCTTCAGCACACCTTCAGTGATAAAGAACCAATGCAAACTCGCGAAGAAACGAAGCGTGAGACGCCGAGCACTGTGGCTTTCTCGCATAAATCGGTAAGACCTGAGTGATCGTGGTCATCAGCCCCATGTATTTGTGTGTATGTTGAATTTGTCTTATAAAATGTGTCACTGTGGTAACTGCAGTAATGTGCAGTTAGATTCCCTCCTCAGCATTCCTGGAAGTGGTTTTCCGTGGTTTCCCCACTTCTACTCCAGGAAAATGCTGGGATGATTGCTAACTTAGGGCCACGCCCACCTCCTTCCTGATCCTATTTCCAATTTACAAATACAGGTACTAATACAGCCATCACAATAACACAGGTTATCACACAAATTCCACACCCAAATGACCACCGATGTCACAGCCCTTATGCAACAACAACAACAACAGCAAAGAATGCGAGAAAGGGCTACGCTCCAGCTTTTAAACTTGCATCCGACGGATGTTGACCAACCCAGCACAAGGTCAAACATATTGGCCTAGGTATGACTCGTGTGGTATTTTTGAGGCAGAAGTAGGTCGGAACGCGAGGTGACCTGTTTTGGTACCACAGGAAGGTCGACGGGAACACGAGTTCTTCTTTCTTATCGGGACGCTGTAGGAATTCGCGACAAAGAGTTATTCTGAGGAGGTAAGTCATTCTATGAGAGAAAATATTATTCGTTAGTGTGTGTTAACTGGCCTGAAGACTAATCGACCGCACGAGGGCCATAATAAAATTGGTAATAGTTCAGAAGTGGTGAACATTCTACAAAACTACTTAAATTAGCCGAAATGCATTTTAATGGATAATAATATTGCAGAAATGCTGTGGTAATAAATGTCTTCTCCTCCGTTGTCTATAACCCACCCACCCACCATCCCCTTTTTAGATCACGACTTATATAGTAAAATTCCAGTTGTGTCCGCCATAATACACGTGAATTATGGGACAAATACAGTATTGCCAACCACGCGCATACGGTACTACTCATCAATAATATTTATCCGAATCAATGATTTTTGCCGCGTTAGCTAGTACAGTGACTTAGGAAATGTCATGGGTTAGTCACCTACTAGCATGTGGGGCCTCTGGCAGCCCTATTCCCAGTAACGAACGAAGGAATTAATTCCTGACAATCAAAATATTCGTGGCCACATAAGCCACTAGGTGACACTAGAATAGTAAGGTGGCTACTCTACGGATGAAATCCTAACACAATAAATGGCAAATAAAGTGCATTTACTTGTGAAATGACAATCTTTTGTGCAATAATATGCCTGTTGTGTGAAAACATTCTCTCTGGTAGCTCTTAAGGGGATTCCACATTTACTTATTTACACGTCTATTATCTTAAAACTAACTAGATCATAAAACAAGGGAGGCTAATAACAATAATATAAGACAAGGAGCTCATGAAGTCAAAGATATGGCATTACACGGAATGCGCAAGATTCCCGACCGTACGTGGGTACTGGGTGAACTATCGTTAATATAGAGATCAGCACCGTACAATGCCCCACACGTCAACATTTCGACCCACACGCGAAATATCACCACTTTTTAGAACATTTATGTCACACCATCCCATGCTATTCTTATGAGCCTCACGCAATGTTTTGTGCACAAGAGAAGGGTTACTTTGCGGCTTCACTCCTGGCCGATAGGGCCTCTCCTTATTACTCCTTGGTAGAGATCGGGCCATTTAGGAAGACGGCTGGTGAGGGGAAATGTGCGAGTGAGAAAGCTGAACCGTGGGAGTGAGAACGCTGACTTCCCCTTCTCGCTCGGTGTTGTGGTGACGTACAGTCGACCCGAAATTTTTGTCATAGCGGACGTGTAACTCCGCAGATTTTCAGTTAGTGGAATTCCCTTCCAACTGTCAATTACGGACATACCTAGCCGAAATGTATTTATTTAGAAGCGTTACAGATGGTAGATAGATTAAGGAGTAAGAGCATAATTTAACAACTTATTCTAGTAACTGTCAAAATATTTTTCGTGTATCAATTTGCATAGCCAATGGTCTAAATTATAATTAGATGTAGAATTAACTTTACGACGCTGTAGATGTATAGTGTATAATATGGTTTGGCATAACAGCTGGCTTCGGTAGTCAATAATAATAATAATAATAATAATAATAATTACTTTTGTTACTAGGCGAGAAAGCATCGTTAGGCTATATGAACGTATGTTTCTAGCTGCTTAATGCCAAGAAGATGTTTTCTCTCTTGTAAAAGAAGAAAATAATGTGATTTAACGATATAATGGTATTATGTACCGGTATATAAATATACAACGATATAGTGATTCTCGAGTCAAAGTCAACCCCTGGCACTATCCAGCCCATGACGGGCTAAGGCCGACCAAGCGACCGCTGCCCAGCCATTTGGCCTGCAGATATTGGGGTGACGCGTGATCAGCGCGTCGCGTCCCCTCGGCCGTTAATCTTGGTATTCGTGATCGGGGCGCTGTCTCACTGTCAGACAGCTACTCAATTGTCCTCACGAGGCTGAGTGCATCCCGTTCCAACCCTCACGTCAGTTTTAAAATCCCTGACGGAGTGATTCTCGAGTACAGAAATAAAATACAATTCATAAAAAACACAATAACGACTTCCATACTGTCACAGACAGGTCTAACGTGCACCACAAACCACAGTTACACCACGGGAAATTAGAAAGGCAGCGCGCACGTCGTAACAGCTGAGTATAAACTTATGCACTGAAGTGTCCTTGCAACACGAGCTCTGGAAGGCGGGACTACGCTGCGCTGGATCGTCGTAAGTGCGCATGCGCGGCCAAACTCCTTCCTAGCTGGTCGGATCTCTATATACCCACAGCCTACGTTGGTACTTTTTGAGGATCCAACCAGCCTCCGGGCTGACTACCTAACAGACAGACTGTACGCAAAACTCCGGAAATAGCCTGTGCTCGCAAATCACCTTGTCCGCATCTCTCAGGACACCCTTCCACTTATCCGTACTGGACGCCTCTATTTCATCTTTCCGGTTGACTTCTCTTGGTCAATTTTTGTTCTCTTCCGACTTGGATGGTATTAGGGTATCCGAAGCCTAGCGAATCTTCCATATTCCCACCTTAATTGGCCCTTGTCCATTCTGTCCCGATACCTTCATTTTTCGAGGGATCAGATCTCTTCTGTTCTTTTCATTGTATCTCCTGCTTTCTGTACGAGGCCCTAAGGGAGGCAGAGTGTGTATATCCCCAGTAGATATGGTGCGTCTTGGATGACCCTTCAAGGATCACAGCCTGTGAGTTGTGGTGTTAGCAATCCCCAGAGATTCCTTTCATCTTTCCTTTCCCTCTCTGCCTTTCATATCTCTAAATCTTTCTAATTCCTCAATCTTCATTCTTCTAGGGTTGAGGACATTTATTTTACCGAGAAAAATCACGGGAAAACACATTTAGAATGGTTGGGTTGTGAAACGAACCCAGCTCTTCTTAGTTATCTTCTCATGGCTGAGTGAACCGCATTCCAGTCTTCAGAACAGAATTAAATTTCTTTGCAATGCCGGGAACCAAATGCAGGATATCATTGATGACAGCCAAGAATGGTATACACTACACCATGAAGCAGTAACTAAACGACTACAGGAAATAATATATGGAATTGCCGAAGGGGGGACCTACACCTATAAGGATCAAAATTTGTCATTTTTTTCAATTTATTTTTACTACGTTTATTGTTCCTTCCTCTTCAAATCACTGCAACAATTTCTTTGACGTTGCTCGTTTGCCGTAACTTAGGATTTTCAAATCCGTTTCCTTAGTAACTGCCAGAGTTTTCAAGATATTGAAGTGAAATTTAGTATACCGCACATGTGCATCTTATAGGGAAGAACAATTTGACCGAGAACTGTTGCTGTACATGTCATAGTTTCGGCTTTTTAAGAAATATTCAGTGAAGAAACTTGCAAAAAAGATACACGTTAATATAAGCTTTTAAAACAAATATTTTTCTTTAGAGATTCCAATGATTCTCTTGCTACTGTATTAGTAATTATAATGAAAAAAGAATTTTTGAAAAACAATGATATTTGTGTAAAATATTAGGGAAACGGCGAAACAGTGCAAAATATGCAGCCGCCATCAATGCCTAATTTCCTGAAATGCATTCGCCATATGACTTGAAAATACACGAACATATTGGCAAAGTATAGTGTGATTGGCAGACCAAATTACAATTCTTCAGTACTTTCTGTTGCTGAGGAATAAAAAAGTGAAATATTCATGATTTTTGGATCCTGTAGGTCGCCCCCCCCCCCCCTCCTTGGGTGTCTATAACAACGTAATATATCATGAAAGAGCCACAAGGTAACCATCCTACGTCTTCCAGTATTCATAGAACGGGAAGCATAGCAGACGCTACTGAATCTAATTTATAGCCCATTCAATAGTTGACAGAGGAGCACAGAATGGAAAATCGAGAAAATATGGCATTATGGAAGCAATTCCACGTAATGTATGTGGTCTCACACTGAAGGGTTGAGGGAGAAAGATCAAGAGCATTTTCTTAAACAGACAAGCGTGTATCGATCATTGGGACATTGTGGCAACGTTCCAAAAAAAGACACGGTGAAATTAAAGGGTGTAAGAAAATCTTTATTATACGGAATTGTAAGTTTCTACACAGATTCAGTGATTGATCTAAAGTAGAAACTACTGTAATTTGACCTACTCTCATAAGAATGAAATCGACTAAGGAAATCACGTGTGTGTTTGTGTGTGTGTGTGTGTCTGTGCGTGTGTGTGTAATCGTCTGGGGGTCACATGTGTGAATGCCATCTCCCCTATTAATTCCTAAACGCATAAAAAGAACAAATTTTTGTAGTAGTAGCCACCATCCCGTGTTCCTTAGTACTACTTTTTACATCGCCACCATCTTTGCGAAAACAAATTGGAGGCCAATTGAATTTTCATTGCCTAGGTCGACTACAGATTCTTTCTAAATGTGTGTCCTTTTAACATAGTCGGATGTCGACATTACAGAATTCTCAGCTAATTAATTTCAATATGATGGGTACGCATAATTTTCAAATATTATAAGCAATTACTTAGGTTTCAAGAGATTAATGCTCACCAAAATTGACATTCAGGAAGCTTTACATGATGGACATAAGTCGCCCGAGTTGCAATGAATTCATATTGAATAGTATGCGCATTCGCCATCTTGAATACATACATTTAGAAATCAATTAATCACCATCTAGTGATTATTAAAATTTCGAAATTTTGCAAAAGGTAATAATTTGGTTTATATAAGATTTACTCTCATAAGGACATATTAGCATAAACTGCACATATTCAAGATGGTGGTCATGCGTAATAATGAAACATTAAAATCGGTATATTAGAATGTAATTGAGCGATTAGACTGTTTGAGAGGAGTACGTTAGGTGAGACTACAGTGGCGAAAATTTGAAGAACATAACAATGAATATTACATATTTCCACTCTCTTGAATATAATAGAAGAGTGGCATCGATTACGCACTGTGTAGTAGATTTGTTATGTTAAAGGCGCAAGTGCATATATACCGTATATTGAAGATTGCGCACATGCGTGTTAGTAAGACATTAAAATTGATTACTCCGGATGTAATGAACCCATGTGCCATAGGGTCCAAGGAGGTCGAATCCATGTATTTGGGGAAGAAATGAAAGAAACGTACAGTTTATAATGTAACTTAGAGAAAGATCAAGCCAGGATTCTAGCCTAACATTGTGCAAGCAGCGCGGGCCAGGTGTTCGAGAGATGAGATCACGCCTCTTGACATTCAGAAGGAGCTGGTCATGAGTATTAATAACCGAGTGGAAAATTCCGGCTGTTAGACAAGGAAGCCTGACTCGGAAATCGAGCTGAGCTTGCTTAAAAACGACAACACCGCCTATGCGCCAGAAGAGGAATAATTAAATTTAACCCGTTTACGAGTATAAAAATAAGTAAACAATTACAGTACGGTGAATCATTTCGAATTAGAGATTTTTGTGTAAAGAAAAACCCTTTAATAATTGCACAGGAGAAAACTGCAAACGCAAGTAGACGTCATAGGGGATTTACCAAGGCCTGTGGAGAGGGGAGAATGCAAATGAACAGCAACACCCACACAGTTTAGGACGAGAAATTAATTAATATCTCCGAATTGCACGATCGATTCTTATGCGCAATGAGATTATTTAACATTGAGAAGACGAGCTTTTTGAAGGTATAATTTTTATAATGGTGCAACCATTATTTTAAAAGTTGGGCACGGAAAGGGCTAGAGTTTTATCTTTTTGTAGCGAAAGAGTATAAAGCTCCTGGCATCACCAAGCCAAACATGCAGTTATTGTCAGCTTGCGGGCGTGACACTGTGTCACGATCATCGTACATGCAGTTTCAAACAGTCCAGGGGACGTGACGCTGGAGCATCAGTACAAGCAGTTCCAAACAGCCCGAGGGGGCGTTGCTACGCATCAGTATTCAGACAGCCGTGTGGGGCGTTACTCTGCTTCACACCGAAGAAAGTTTACCAGTACTCCTTGAGGGGAGAAACGCTGTATTACACCACAGAATTAATATCCGATAGCCACGGGCGTCGCAGTATTAATAACTTACGTGCCTCCATAAGGAGTTGTAAAGAAGAAATATTAAAGTATCGCCGTGTTGAAAAAATTAGGAAAATCCTAGTTACAGGATTTAGGTCCGACAGTACACAAGTTTACAGTGAAAAGTTCGTAAAATATAGTCAGAGCAGGCTGCGAACGTTGGACTTAAGGCGATAGGTCTTTAAATAAACGACCGAAAATATCATAACGTACGGAAGTACCGTAATAGAAAGATAAACAGTTATCTAATTTAAAGAACCCAAATAGGGAAAAACAGAGTAAGGTTCGCAACGTATTTCAGAAAAGTAGGAGTGCGAGAACCGAATAAACAAAGAAGAACGGAGACTATAGACATTATCTCCAGAAAGCAGACGAACTATTCTAAAGCACTAGACTCGAGAAGTACTAGCTGCTATAAAATAAATCCATCGATCATCGATAGGTTATCGAGGGGACCTCGATCCGAACATACTTTCACTAGGATCGATAAACTAGATCTAAAAAAGAAGCCGTTCAAGCTAGAGAAATAGCCGGTCATCCAGAATAGGATTCGAAGAATTAGGATTCCAGGGAAAGGTAGATGTTTCGAGACTTTCGTATTCTGCAGGATAGGAAGCCGACATTGAACAAATTGCACCCTTGGAAACGGGAGATTAAGAGGTCACGTGTGATAGGCTAGGAAAATACGGCCTAGTGATCAAAAGTTGTGAAGTGTAAATCTATCAAGATTGTGTGTTAAAATAATATTTTTTAGTGTTTATTGTGTGTTCTAAATGGATACACCAGTGTATTAAAAATGTTGTCAATGTTAAGTGTATTGAATATGTGTCGAGAAGTGTTTGTACATGAGATGAATTTCTACAATATGGAGTAAGTTAAAAAGTGGGCCAAAATGAAACACCGCACAAGGATAAAGGTCATGAGACGACCTTAAAAACATGTGAGTAATGAATTTCATTATATTTTGGTGTCGGGAAATGGTTGTGTACAAATCCACCGGAGTTTTCGAGTAAAAGGGATGTGTTTAAATAAATAAATATTGAATAAAGAAAAACGCGGTCTGAACAATAATAGAAATTTGAGAAACTATAAATAATTATGTAAAAGAATAAATCCAGTAGAGGAAATATATGAATAAAATGTCAGTGTATTTGACGAATGTCATAAGAGCAAGCGAAATATTAATAATTATCATGAAAGATATTTAAATAAAAGTAAATTTGAGTTATATGAAAGAAATAGCTTTTGAGCTTTTGTAAAGAATGAAGATATGAAATAATAATAATAATAACCAAGTAAGGAAATATTAAATAAAGATCAAATTAATTGATGTGAACATAAGAGCGTTAGAGCTTTAATAAAAAGTATAGACATGATGTTCAAATGCATGTTCTTAAAGATAGAGAAATTTATTGTCAAAGGAAAAGAATAATATAAAAATTGAGATGTGTATCAATTGTTAATATGGTGTTATCAGTTCTTTGGATGACGCTAGGCTTAAAAATAAAGTATAGCGCAAAGGAGCGCAATTAAAGTAAAATGTCACGCTAGGAACGCGTAAAAGCTAATGTACTTGGTAAATTACTTATGAGAGGTAGTTGATTGTAATGAATTGAGAATTGGTATAAGTCCTCTATTTGTGACGTAGTATCACGAGGCCATTGTGTATGTTGTATTGAAAGGGAGCAAATGTATGTTATTGAGCGTAGGTCTTATAAGCTATAGGCTGACCCTAAATCGCATTTTGTATAGTCCTCTATATGGGAATGGTTCCCGAGGCATGTGAAGAGATTCGAACTCAGAATCCTCTTATTGTGAAAGCCCCTTTATTATTCGTCGTAGAATGTGTATAACTCTTCCCCAATCAATGAGGACCTTTCATAATTAATAAATGCCAAGATTACGAATGTGGTTTATGAGCCCAATAATATTGTTGAATGTAAACGAGGAGTAGAATGCCAGGTCTCCCCAGAGAACTGAGAATGAACGAAAAGCTGTTTGTAAAAGCATTAAAGAGAGCTCTAGCTTAGACTAGACGGGAGGGTTCCCGCATAGTCATAAATAACTCTCAAGTATCACGGTCAGACCCTTGGAGCAGGAGGGGTGTCTGAAGGCCGTCATGTAAGGAGTAATGAATACACCGTGAGTGTTTAAAGTTGTTAACGACCCGGGCGTTGAACCGAGGTCCTTGTAGATTGATATTTCCGCTTGCCTGTTCAGATCGTAGTTTTTATGTGATAATGGTCTTATAAGACATATGAGATAAATAACAATCCCTATTGTAATGTTGTATGGAAGTAGGATTCCATGAGTTAATTGAAGGCAACTAGGTTCCGGGAGTGACCATAGTTTTTTGACTGTGTCAAGTAATCTTCATACTCTGGAGTACACAAATGATTTCCTGATTACCTTGATGTATTTGTAAAATTAGAGAGAGATGATAAAAGCTGAAAACATGTGAAATGCCCAAATATTGAGTTAGATAATTAACATGTAATTATAAATGTAATTATACATTCTTTTTGATGATTAAGAAAATATAAAAAGTAGTTTTTGAGGTGTACAAGGAATGACACCATTATTATAGAAAGCATTGAGCCAAAAGAGCTCGGAGTTATATGAAACTTACAGTTGATGCTTTATGGAAGTAAAAATAATTAGGAATTGTTGGTTGATATGGAAACTAGATGTTTTAATATAATATTTGTTTTATTCTTATGTTATTCCTTGTTCATTTGGAACAAGTAGATGATTATGGGTCAGTAATTTAATTGTTTAATTGTTTGTAGCGCCATAATTTTGATTGATTAAATGTGTTAAAATAGGAGTTGATTTTGTTGTTATTTTTGCAAGTGTATCCTCAAATTAATCCAAAATATGTGAGTCACAGAGTGGGTGAACTTACCGCTACCCCGAAAATCCCGAATTGAGCTACGCTGATATACTGTGATTTACATATTTCTTGCTAAAAGGGCACAGTAATTAAGCAATTATCAAGTAAGTTACTTTTGTAAAGAAAGGATCGTTGGTAAGAGATTTCAGTTACAAAATCCACAAGGATAATATTATGCGTAATCGCAAACTCTACATAGTATATAACAAAGCCCCCGGTTCATGGTCGTAACGGGTAATCTCGAGAACCACTGGAAAGAATTTGATACGGTTTTCACTATTCTGTAAAGGATTTCTTGAGAAAGGTCTCTGTAGAAAAATGGTCATTTACGGCCAAAGTAAGCCGAGCAGTAACGATTTCAGTGAATCGAGTCGAAGAAAAACCTGGTCACCACGCGCATTTTAAGCTTACGCTGTGTAAACCGTTATAAATATCTCTGTACTATAAGTGTAAAAATTGTTCAGCATGAAAAATTCTACAAGAAAGTCCACGACTGCATATCTCTATCTTTAATACAGCACCCAATATAAGTGTTTTTACGTTTTCATTTCTTCCAACAATCTCCTTTCAGTGGAAATTTAAATTAAGAGCTTCGGAGCGTGTTTACAAGCTAGCGAGCGAGCGTATCACCCCAGCTTCGGCCAGCATCAAACTGTTGAGTGGTGTCAGGTTAAGACTTCAGAGAAGAGTATATGTGTTTGGAGTTTCGCTGTTCACCTCGGCTTTTCTGAATCGCGTCTGGGACCTGCCGACTGTGCGCCTTTTAGGCTTACGCTGGGTAAACCGTTAAAGATTGCAGGCGAAGTCAGGGTGGGTTGCTAGTTCTGAATAGCCTATATAAATGTTTTAGGTTATAAAAGATAATATATAACATATGTAGCACTGAAATTATATATAATGGTCCTACAAGTCTGATACGTCAACATTTAAGTTCTAGGGCAGATACATTTCAAGAAAAAAACCAAGATGTTCAGGAATGAACATATAGCCAACTCTCTCCTAAATGTATTGGTATAGTTATAACTAGGGCTCGGATCGATATGCTCGATAAAATCTCCAGATATGCTCGAAAACCATGTGTTTTATGCTCGATAGATATGCTCGAAAAACCCTTATATGCTCGAAAAAAACATTATATGCTCGATATATATGCTCGAAACCCCCATTATATGCGATTAAATATGCAGAATATGCTCGAAAAACACCGTTAAACACTATAGAAAGGAAAGTGAAACGAAAAAACCAATAACATACCTTTATATACGAGCTTTATTTTCTAATTGTATGTATGATACACTGCACTATACTCGCATTCAAGTTTTACAAGTATTATAAGAGAAGTGCTCTTATAAAAGTTACAGTTTAAAAGTTCATTTACAAAATGTTCAGAATTAGGCGAGTCAATGAAGTAGATCTGCATTGGTCTGTACAACAAGAAATTTTCTATCTTTTCAGTTTTGAATGATTTTCTTAAATCAGTCAATAAAAGTTTCAATGAAGAGAACGACCTCACTAAAGGTTAAAACCTGCGGTTCTATTATTCGCACCAGATAGGCTTTTCAATAATTATTTCTGTTTTCGAACCTTAAGGATGGTCAGGGTCCGAATTCGGGGGAGAATTCGAAGAAAAACAAACTATTTAGACGAAAACCACAAGAATATGCATTTATATGCTTCTATTCTGAAAACCGAGGTTTTATGCATTTATATGCTCGATAAATTTCAATTCTGTTGGTCCCAGAGAGGTGAAAATACCACCGAAAGGCTTCTTTGAATGTGTACTATTCAGGAAAAAAATATGCAAATATGCTCGAATCCGAGCCCTAGTTATAACTGTTTGTCATTAACACCTCCTATTTTCTTCCTATTCGAAGTGCAAAATTGCACACAACAGTATGACATACTGGATTTGAGCAGCGGCGTCCAAGCCATAGTTTATCATTTACCCCAGCATTTTACAATTTCATCACCAAACACTCCAAACAACGTAGGAATTCAGTATATTAAGACCGACTACTTATAAACTGAAACAAAACTTCGTTGGTCTAAACGTATCACTGGGAGAAACACATTTAATAAATCTACTGCACAGCTAATTTTTAATCGTACTTATGCTTGAGGGGCGAGTGCGCTCAATCGGCAACAAGAGGATTTTTTTCAATTACACTGTATACATGGGTTCAGTAACTGGGAATGTCAAGACCGGTATAGAGAGCAGCCCGCATTTAGTAGGCCGTGGTTAGCACACGCATAGTTCAACTTTTTGCTAGTAGATGTAACTCATGCATATCCGGTGGAGAACTTTGATTCAATTAGATATATATCTTCCATTGCAAAGTGTACAACATAACGCTCAATTTTATACCGTCTCAGTAACTTACTTAAAAACAATAATCAAGCAAAACATACAATTCTGATAGGTTTTGAACCCCGGCTGGCCGGGTGAAAGACCGAAGCTCTAACCACAGAGCCAAACGTGTTCACCGAAATTTCACCTTATCAATCGATTTACATACAACGTCTTAGCAAATAATGACTTGGACTAAACGATTTCTTCACTAGAGTATATATTCACTATAAACCATTTCATACAACAAAGTTTATATTTCTATCTGTAGGCTAAATTGCATTCAACATACTCACATTAGTGAAATATAAGTCAGAACGAGAGATTAGCTGTCGTCTTGTCTTGTAACCGAGACGGCTCAGCTTATTGAAGTCACTTCTGCAGTATAATATTATCATACAAACTTTTAATTTCGAACGGGTAACGTCCTTTAGAACAGTTTAAACCATTCTCGGTTCGATAATCGGAACTGGGGGGTCCCAAGTTATGGATTATAAAGCTTGCATAATTAACACGGTCTCCATTCTGAAATGGTATGGCTGATGACCTTGTAGTCTGGGTGAAAGACGCGCCCCATATGAAGGTATGTTTTTACGAAATTTGGTAGTGATCCGATGTTTAGTTTGGTCGTCATTTAATTTTACATTTTGACCATTTGAGATTTGGTCAAGATGGCGGCAATATAAAACATGACACTGAGATGCTTGCTAGTGTTACGTCTGTACGAAATTTCTTTCAATTAGGTTTATTCGTGTTTGAATTGATAGGGTAGGGGAAACAGAAATACAGAGTACGCACACACTCACACAGACAGATACACAACGTTTGGCCCTGTGTGGATCTCATATGTCTACTTTGAAATTTTGCAAAAGTAGGTTAAAACATGTAGGCCCTTGCCTAATAACATTAAATATTTGGATTCTACTGTTAACCTATGTTTCTGTTGTGATAACAATGGTACGTGTAGCTGTACTGTTAGGGCGTAGGATAGGGTAGTTGCCTCGGGACTTGTGAAATAAGTTCTAATCCAGGCATCTACCCGAAGGGAATGAGAAAATGTAGAGAAAAACCAATATTCAAGATGGCTAGTGCGCGGACAGCTATGAGGTGGGGTACCTCTGGAATTTAATTGCCCTGGTTGGAAGAAGATAAAAGGCTGATACACGACTCGCGAATCGGTCGTGCGAAACATAACATAACATGGTTTATCTCCTCCACGGCAGTATAATAAACAACTGTAGAATGTACTATGGAGCCATAGCCTGTAAGAACCCATCTTAAATCTTCCCACCATGACATATTTAACACAATAACACAGCTGCGGCTCAGCACGTGTTGACCAGAATAAGGCACCCAGAGACTGTGTAAATGTATCCAGAGCAGCTATCTATTTTGTTTGACCCTGAATATTTTTGTCAAGGAACAAAATGTCATTTATTTATTCTCGTATAAGAAACATGTTACTCAATTACAAAACATTTCATTAAATATAATTAGACCAGAACTTGGCGACTTGTAGTGCATTCCCTGAGGCTAGGTTAGATCCTCCGTTGTGCAGGTGGTTGGACACATACGACATTAGATCATGTGGTTGACAGTTTGATCTCCGCAATCACACTTAATGTTTCCGTCTTTAGCGTAGTTCCATCTTACCATATTAGACCTTGATTTGCCGACTCCATGCCTCGTTATGACCTGATGGTAAAGTTTCAGATGGTGTTGTACAGCCACCAGGAAGAAGTCCTTTAGCTTACTAAGATTATAGTCTAGCATTTTTCTCGGTGGTTGTGAGTTCCTTTGATGTATTTAGGAAACACTTCCTAGATTTCAGTCTTGAAGAACATAGATTACAGGTAAGTCGGTCTTCACGTGAAGATTGGAGAGCAGATGGTTGCACTTCAAAAGATGCACATAAGATAAACGAGGCCATATTATTATTAACCAGCATTTTCCGTCGCGGCTTCGCCCGCAAATATTATAGTTGTAAAGAGTAAACTTAGCAAAATCTCAATCATGAATGCTATGACTGATTTATCCTTGGTATGAATAATCAGACTTTATCAATTCAGCTACTGGTGCAGTGGTTAGGGATTTGTAATTCCTTCATAGGTATATCAGAGCGAAGTTACTTTTCGGAGAATATCACAGACACTGTTAATTTAAGGGCCTTTAAATCTGGTTTTCGGATACCCTTTATAGTCAGGTGAAAAAGACCTTTCGTACCACATCCACAGGTGAAAATTGCGTGAAAAAATTCTAAAGTGCCCCTTGACCCCTTTAAGCGCATTATACTGTACGTATTGATGAATTTTACAGCTTAATTTCGTTCAGTGATAACCTATAACTGTCTGGAAACTTTCACAGTAATGAATTAATTGGAATTGCATTGCGTCTTACAGAAATAGATGGACCTGTGAGATTCTGTTACCATGGTTACCGTGTTGCATTACTTCATTATTTCATTGTAAATATACACGTTTTAAGGTATTTATTTAATTGTGAGGCATTTAAAGAGTAAGTGAGTGCGTTTCGCTTACGCATTGGGTTATGCTGAACCTGTAGGTACCCCGTATGTGTAGGTTGGTGTTAATGGGACCTTATTTTCGGTACAAAACTGGAATGGGAGCTTAGCAGAATAATATAGGGAGGGATATTACCATGACTATCATGTATGTATTATCCATCACTATATATGAAAATGAATGTTTCTTGATAGTTTGTTTGTCTGTTTGTCTCGTCTGTGTTCATATGCCATTCATCCGTTTGCGATGAAACTTGATACTTTGGTGAGTTGTTGTGCGCACTCTCGCGTATGATTTTGAAGTATTAAATCAATTTTACAATATGTGGTGAACCTGACAGTAAACTAATATTTCACAGTTTCCACTAAAGAGGAGCCATGTTAATGCATCATGTCGCACGTTGTGTTTTGTGTACTTTATTCTAGTTTTCGTGTGGATTTAGACCAAATATTTTAACAATAATTATACAACCGCCTTAATCAATACATAAACGAAGAGAATTATTATTAGAGTTGCTCCTGGTACATGTTTCAGGGATTAATTAACAACATTTTTTATCCCCTTCATCAGCCAAAGAAATTTATGAAGTAACGTGGCACTTAAATATAAATGGTTATTAGTAGGGCTCCGATCGATATGCTCGATACAATCTCCGGATATGCTCGAAATCCATGTGTATTATGCTCGATAGATATGCTCAAAAAACATTATATGCGGTTAAATATGCAGAATATGCTCGAAAAACAGCGTTAATAACTATAGAAAGGAAAGTGAAACGAAAAAAACAATAAAATACCTTTATATACGAGCTTTATTTTCTAATTACACTGCAATATACTCGCATTCAAGTTTTTCAAGTATATATAAGAGAAGTTTTCTTATAAAAGTTACAGTTTAAAAGTTCATTTATAAAATGTTCAGAAATAGGCGGGTCAATGAAGTAGATCTGCATTGGTCTGTACAACAAGAATATGTTATATGTTTTCAGTTTTGAATGATTTTCTTAAATCAGTCAATAAAAGTTTCAATGACGAGACCGGCCTCACTAAAGGTTAAAAACCTGCGGTTCTATTATTCGCAACAGATAGGCTTTTCATAAATTATTATTTCTGTTTTCGAACCTTAAGGATGGTTAGGGCCCGAATTCGGGAGGGAATTCGAAGAAAAACAAACTATTTAGACGAAAACCACAAGAATATGCAGTTATATGCTTCGATTCTGAAAACTGCGGTTTCATGCATTTATATGCTCGATAAATTTCAATTCTGTTGGTCCCAGAGAGGTGAAAATACCACCGAAAGGCTTCTTTGAATGTGTACTATTCAGGAAAAAATATGCAAATATGCTCGAATCCGAGCCGTAGTTATTAGACTTAATATGGTGCACCATATAAGTAGGGTGTAGAAAAATATTTTAAATCATAGAGCAAATTAAAAAGTTTGTGACGGTGATAGAATTAAGCCATCAAATATAAACGATGATATACGACGAGAACCAGTGGACAGTTCGTTCACATTTCCGCTCCAAGCAAATGTCAATAGCTTGAAATGACGTAAGTGGGATTACAATACTTCACCATCCGTACAACATCAATGAAGAAGCCTTATGCTTAACAGATCCATAAGTAGTAGTAGTACTCTCTTTCTGTCGGTTATCGCTATTGCGATAGAAAAATGCTTGGAGTCTGGTGCCCTAATGGGCTCCTTTCACTCCATTATTTTTAGGCGATAATTTTAAGTTAGATTATTCATTTCGATAGTGATTTATATTATTGCCTCCCTTAAGACATTACTGGATAATGCCTTAAAGGGAGAGTTTAGTCCTTAGGAGTTTGTAGTCCAGTGATATGTTTTAATTTGATTATTATTTTATCATTTGAAGTTGAGAGCACTAAAGTCTGTTTGTGCCTGAAGAGCTGCGGGCTCGAACTTGGGTCAGCGGCATGGCTATTAACCGTCCGACCCGCAGCGGCATTAGTTGTTGTTAACACACTCAGTTCGCCCTGTCATGGCCTGGCAGCGGTCGCTTCAGCGAGGTTAATAATAATAATAATGGGTGCAATTTTTATAAGACTGAATTTAGGTGTTTAAGGAAGAGTGATAGACCTCTAGTTAGGTTTGGTTTTGTAGAAGGTGAAATTAATAGTCCTGTAGTAGGTTCGAGAGAAAATAATAATAATAAGCCTCAGTTATGTGGTATTGTTATTTTTGTTTGTGATTTTGGCGGTCCCATGACCCGCGGCCCCTCACCCCGGGTAGGTTGGCGTTACACCTTGCCTCCCGGGCAGACTGAGCCACAGGGTCAGGGATTGTGGTTTGATTGAGGGGGGGGGGGGGGAGACAGACGGATGTGTTTAAAGTGTTGTGGAAGCAAGGTGTTGAATGAGGTGCAGTATTTGAGTGAGGGCTGAATTTGAGTTAATTGTAGGTGAAGGGACATTGAGGGACATGAGAGGGGGAATATTGGTGTGAGAGCGTTGTTTGAGTTCCAACTGCTTTCGCCTAATGGCTGTTTTGATGTAGGGGCAGCCTCAAGCCAAATCAAACGGCAGCATACAAAAGAACACGAACGTGGTAGGAAAAACTTCACTTGGCTGAATTCTATCACCGTCACAATTTTTTTTATCATTTTAAATTATCTTGTCGACTTCGTCGTTACGCTGGGGTCTGGCGTTACGTTACGGTGACGGGACGAAATGTACCCAGATGCACTCAGGTGCGTGACGTCATAGTACCGCTTGGTGCATGTGTTCCCCGACAATCTCTACTTCGTTAGTACAAGACAAAAATCCCGATTCTTGGATGTCACGGGTAATCTCGAGCGCCACTGGATGGATTTTGATGCGGTTTTCACCATTCTGTAAAGGATATCTCAAGGAAAGATTCTGTAGAAAATAATTTATGTATTATCAAACGAAGCCAAGCAGTAACGGTTTCAGTGAAAAAGTCGAAAACAAACTTGGCGTCCGTGCGCTTCTTAAGCTTACGCTGGGCAAACCGTTATAAATATCAATATACTATGAGCGTAAGAATTGGTCAGCATGAAAAGTTCTACAAAAAAGCCCGGGAGAGCATATCTCTATCTTCAATACAGACTGGATGAAAGGGGCACGTCTCCGCGCGCTCTGGTGAGCGTGACGGCATCCCGCGCGCTTAACCTTTCTTTGCCCTTGGTTTGCACTTGCCGTTCGCGAGTAATTTGAAACAAGGTAAAGTATTATAAAGCAAGATAAGAATTATGCAGATAATTTTCTAACATGTCAAGAGTCTTTGGCTTCAAGCGAAGCGAGAAGCCTCCAAACTTTCTAGCATTTTTCAGCATTTGTAGCATTTAAAATGATACAAAGTCTAGTCTTTCAGACTGACTGTCAATTTTAATTTTCTCTATACTATAAAATAGTTTTCTAGACCCTACTTATATGGTGCACCATATTAAGTCTAATAACCATTTATATTTAAGTGCCACGCTACTTCATAATTTTCTTTGGCTGATGCAGGGGATAAAACGTTGTTAATTAATCCCTGAAACATGTACCAGGAGCAATTCTAATAATTATTATTTTCGTTTATGTATTGATTAAGGCGGTTGTATAAATATTGTTAAAATCTATTTAGTATATCAATACTGAACCATAATGAGTAATTTAAATAATAGAATTAGACCAGAGAGTTTGGGAGTCTTTTATTACTGATTCCACTCTTGAACAATTCAAAGATTCGTGGCCAATGGATAGAAATCACTTGATTTAAAGCATACATTCCGAAGTGAATGAAAAAAAGAAAAACGGACCCATCTCAGGTGTCCCTCACAATCTCCAATTTCGAAAATTTTCAGATGCAATTACTTATGGGAACAATTGCAAGTTCACAGAGGAGGAAACATTACTAAAGTAGGGTAATACAAATAAAATAATATAATTTTTAATATTAAAACAAGTAGTTCCGTGAAGAACTATACAGCCTATTTTCAAATATCCTACTTATGTTAACTGCCACTATCAACATACAAAATTTCAGTTTGATTGCTGTAATAGATTCGTCGATATTGAGAACCGACTAAATATTTCGGATGGTCGCCATGTTGGATGTTATATATGTAGGTCCTAGAGTTATGTACAATTACATGAAGATTATTGAGTACGTGTAGCATTCAAACTTCAATCGCATGATTAAGACACAAGAAGTACAAACGAGATTTTACAATTTCGCACAGCTGCCATCTTGTGGTTATGGAAACAATTGAAATAAATTAGATGCCAGTGGATTAACATTCGTATAAGGATTTACTGCACCTAGTTCCGCTCCACTCGGATGGTTAAATTGCGAGAAACGTCCACGTGAATATTTATACATCGCGTCGCCGCCATGTTGGATTTGTGATCAACAGGTTATTTAAAGACCAATAGGTGAACTTATGTTCATAGCCCCTATGAACATAAAATAAATCAGTTTGATTGCTATAATAGATTCGTAGATATTCAGAGCCGTCTAAATATTTCGGATCGTCGCCATGTTGGATTGTTATATGTATAGGCCATAGAGTCATGTACCATTAAAGGGAAAATATTGCGTAGGTTCATTATTCAAACTTTCACTTCGATCGCATGGTTACGACACAAGAAATAAAAACGTAATTTAAAATTCGCACAGCCGCCATCTTGAGTTTATGTAAACAATTGAACTAAATTAGATACCAGTGCATTACAATGTGTATAAACATTTCCTGTACCAGATTTTATTGCGTTTGGAACATTAAACCGCGAGAAAGGTCTATTTAAAAATTTTAAATTCGCTTGGCAGCCATGTTCGTTTTGTAGTTAACCGGTTTTTGAAAGTCTTATAGATGAACTTCCAGTAGTACCCATTATCTCCATACAAAATTTCCGGGTGATACCGCTAATAGTTTCAGTGATATAGAATGCCGGTGAAATATTTCGCACAACCGCCATCTTGTGGTTAAGTAAACAATTGAACGAAGTTAGATGGCGGTGCATTACAATGTGTATAAGCATATACTGTACCAAGTTTTATTGCGTTTGGTTCGTTAAATCGCGAGAAAAGTCTATTTAAATGTCGAAAGTTTGCGTGGCCGCCATGTTGGTTTTGTAGTTACCGGTTTTTCAAAAGTCACATAGGTGAACTTCTGATAGTTCCCTTTATCACCGTAATAAATTCCAGGGTGATATCGGTAATAGTTTCGGAGATATTGAATGCTGGTGAAATATTTCGCACAGCCGCCATGTTGGATTGAAGAGACGTAATTAAATTTGAAGGGCACGGTCGGGGTCGCCCGTATTAGTGCTATAAACTTAACGAGTTTCATTGAAATCGCTCCAGCCGTTTAAAATTTATTAGGGACACACACACACACACCTTACACACACACGGACTTTTTTCAAAATTGAAAATAGGCTAAAAATACGAGCCTTACAGTAGTCGCATATGATGTGTAACATGTGACATGTTATCCCTTGTTAACAGTGAACTCTGTTGGTCATTGAATAACTACTTGTAAAACTACAGTGCCAAATCCTGGCCGGTTTTCAGCAAACATGATATAATGAATATGTTCACACCAAACAACGACAATTTGAAAATGATTTATTGTAGGAATATCTAGAATGGGGCCTCCAAACCTTGAGGTAAACCGTATGCGATGTTTCCTCTTACATATTTCCGTCCCGTTTCAAATCTCCGCCACCGCGCGCGCTCATTGTTTCCGCTGCATTGCCGTCCCATTTCCGTTTCATTTTTGAGAATCACCCCCACAAAAAATATACAGCAACCGAATGGAAAAATTAAAAATTGTGGCTCGTTTAAATTTTTTGTTCGACTCTAATAATTTGCGCCCCTCTGTAATATGGAATTGCTTGGCCCATGGACTTACATAAAAAGGCAATCTATGGATAGAATACGATAAGTAAAAGAGAAAGAGATGAGATTACAAACAAATTGCAGTAACTACGTGTCTTACATTTATAGCCCACCAAAGTTTATTGCAGGATCAGGGTGGACTGATTTGCATACTGCCCCCTACATCGCCAACAATCAAGGAAAGGATATTCTCCAGCTTTAAGATTGGTGGCAAAAGAGGAAGGGAAGGAATGACAGAGACATACTGAAGGGGCGAAGCGCTTTAGAAGGAAGAAGGGTGCAGGCTAAGAATTTGTCAAGTCACCCCTTCAGAGTCTCAAAGAAGGGAACAAACGTGATGAAGAAATAAAAACTAACAAGTGGATATGGAAACTTTACAACTGGTACAGAGGTTAGACCAAATACATTCTACTATGAATAACAAATAGTTCCGTGACGAACTAAAGAGCCTATTTTTCTTAACATTTTAGATTCATGTCAATCTATATTGACCTATCTAGAATAATGACGAAATCAAGTTGGTAGTACTAATATTTCTAAGTACCGTACTGCAGTTTGTAATACACCTGAAATAGTGTAGCCTAATAGAGTGACTTCCTACAGTTGGCAGCCTTGGTGACTCTGAATATATTCTTAGTTCCATCTCGTAAGGTATAGAATGCACACTCAAAATTTGGTTGAAGTCTAATGGATTGTATGAACGTTACATGCTGTTTGATATTGGATTTATCAGTGCGCGTAAAATCATGTTGGGAACAATGTCATGTATGTGATGCTCAGAAAAAAATCTGAAATATTACGATCTATTATAGAGCCAATGTTGGTTCAAATTCACGTGTGAGTAGAGAAGTTACAAGTAAATAAAAATTGGAACTATCAAAAAGCTTAGAATCATGTTGGCAGAACTGAGGTGTATTACTTACTCCAAATTAATCTAGAATGTCAGGTACTATACGTGTGCAAAGTTAAGAGCTGATGACTTCCATACTTTCTGATATTACTGTAGGATTAAACAAATAGAGAGAGCAATTATTAGCAGTTGGCAGCCCTGCTGGTTCTTACGAATACGCATAGCCATAACTGTTATGGTACACAAGGCACATACGAAATTTGGTTGAAATCCAATTGTTAGTATAGAAGTTCTATGCATTTGAAAACTGGACTTATCAGCAGGATTGGAATCGTGTTGGCAGTACTGATGTATATAAGTTACTCCAAACTAAGGTAAAATGTTAGGTACTGTACGTATGAAAAGTTTAGAGCTGTTGGCTTGCATACTTTCTGATACATTGATATTAGGATTAAAACTCAGAGAGAGCATTTATTAACAGTTGGCAGCCCTGGTGGCTCCATAGAATACGCACAGTCATATCTGTTGTAGTACACATAGTGCATACGAAATTTGGTTGAAATTCGATCGATAGTATAGAAGTTACATGCATTTAGAAATTGGACTTATCGGCAGGCTTAGAATCATGTTGGCAATACTGGCATGTATGGACTTCTGAAAATTAATCTGGAATGTTATTATCTTTATGTGTGCCAATTTTGGAATAGTTCGCATGCATAACTTCTGAGATATCCAACATAGAGCTCAAATTTCAATTGTGATTTTTCAGCAGTTGGTAGCACTGTCGTCAATTTCATATATGGCCATGAGATATTTCGGTATAGATCTTTACTCTTACCAAATTTGGTTTCGATAGCTGCAGCCGTTTAGGAGTTGATAAGGGGAGGGTTGGGACACACAGACAGACAGACAGACAGAAGGACAGACAGACAAATATTTTCCTGGATCGATCTCATAAGTCCAAATTTTCCTCATTTTTGTAACATGATAAAAGTAGGCTAAACATTAAATCAGCTATCTTTGCGAACCCCTTTTGTCGTTACCAAGCCCCTCAGGAGTGCGCGAACCACAGATTGACAAACAATTCTCCTAGACTATGGCGACACTGCTGCTTTTTATGCTGTTCCATTTAGTCGTCTTATTCTTTTTTCTTGCAGGCAAAGGATTCCGGGTGTGAATTTTTATTCATCAAGCCACAGGACGAGAGAGCTGAGGGCCCATTCAGAGCCAATCAAGGAGAGCACTGGAGAAGACAGAGGGGGAAGAAGACGGCACAAACACAACACAACACAGCCATTTATCTACATTACCAGGATTATGGTGGAGGGCGGTAGGAACTTATTTTCAATGTAGGCTAACTGCGTTCGGTGTGCAGTTAGGTTAGATTCTGCGAAACTCCCTTGTAGTTAGAGCCCTGGGCGGATAAACAAAACGTTATCCACATCCGCATGACTGTTATCTGCATCCACCCCGCATTCGCACGACTATTATCCGCATTCGCCTCGCATCCGCACGACTGTCATCCACTCCTACCCCGCATCCGCATAACTGTTATCTGCATCCACCCCGCATCCGCATAACTGTTATTCCCATCATCCCCGCATCTGCAGGACTGTTATCCGCATCCTCCCCGCATCTGCACGACTGTTATCCGCATCCACCCCGCATTCGCACGACTGTTATCCGCATCCACCCCGCATCCACATAACTGTTATCTGCATCCACCCCGCATCCCCATAACTGTTATCTGCATCCACCCCGCATCTGCACGACTGTTATCTGCATCCACCCCGCATCCACATAACTGTTATCTGCATCCACCCCGCATCTGCACGACTGTTACCTGCACCCCGCATCCCCATAACTGTTATCCGCATCCTCCCTGCGTCTGCACGACTGTTATCTGCATCCACCCCGCATCCACATAACTGTTATCTGCATCCACCCCGCATCTGCACGACTGTTATCTGCATCCACCCCGCATCCCCATAACTGTTATCTGCATCCACCCCACATCTGCACGACTGTTATCTGCATCCACCCCGCATCCACATAACTGTTATCTGCATCCACCCCGCTTCTGCACGACTGTTATCTGCACCCCACATCCCCATAACTGTTATCCGCATCCTCCCCGCATCTGCACGACTGTTATCTGCATCCACCCCGCATCCACATAACTGTTATCTGAATCCACCCCGCATCTACACGACTGTTATCTGCACCCCGCATCCCCATAACTGTTATCCGCATCCTCCCCGCATCTGCACGACTGTTATCTGCATCCACCCCGCATCCACATAACTGTTATCTGCATCCACCCCACATCTGCACGACTGTTATCTGCATCCACCCCGCATCTGCACGACTGTTATCCGCATCCACCCCGCATCTGCACGACTGTTATCTGCATCCACCCCGCATCCCCATAACTGTTATCCGCATCCTCCCCGCATCTGCACGACTGTTATCTGCATCCACCCCGCATCTGCACGACTGTTATCTGCATCCACCCCGCATCCACATAACTGTTATCTGCATCCACCCCGCATCTGCACGACTGTCATCTGCATCCACCCCGCATCTGCACGACTGTTATCCGCATCCACCCCGCATCTGCACGACTGTTATCTGCATCCCCCCCCACATCCCCATAACTGTTATCTGCATCCACCCCGCATCTGCACGACTGTTATCTGCATCCACCCCGCATCCACATAACTGTTATCTGCATCCGTCCCACATCAGCATGTTTGTTATTCGAAACTATTGGCATTACAATAATATTTTATTTAGATCAAGTAGGTTATTAAAGCATCTCATTTAGACATTTGAGTATAAAGTCGTTCCCTTAGGCTTTGTGTGTCATATGCGTGTTTAAAATGAATGTTACACAGCCAGAATTGCAACCTTCTTTCAGTTCGAGTGTTAATTGTGCTTAAAAGCGTTAATCATCATCTTACATTTGTCAAGAAACAACCATAACGGAAAAATGTAACCAGTATGTCACAAACATCCGGGTCCTAGTAATCAAGTTCGGATTGTATTCTAAAAACTATCCACAATAATTTTACTCCAAACATTATCCGCAGCTTATCCGCTCTCCGCACAGCCATGTAAATTATATCCACATCCCTGCGTGCTATATAAATACAGAGATGGCGTTGTCGTGTTCGTTAAATCGTGCACCACGACCGCGTGCGCAGCTGAAGCAAGTCCAGAGATCGTATGTTTGAAACCCGGCGCTGACTGCGGCTATCCAGAGTGTGGATTTTCCACACTCCCTCCAGGAAAATGCCGGGATAGTACCTTACTTCAAGTCCCGCGGCACCTTCCTCATCCCTGTCCTTAATACAGTAACACACACCACAGAGGTGTGCAAATTAATAGACTCGATGGTAGTTGTCCAACATTTACTTTATATGTTTTGTGACTGAATACAGTAGATATGTTTTGCAAGGCGCTGAAATTAATTCATATGTTTAATCAATAGTCTTCAAACATTTTTTTAAAGAAACTGACAGTAAACTGATGTTCACAGTTAGCACAAAATGAGGAGCCTTGTTAATGCAGAATGCCACACATTTTGTTTGAATTACCTAATTCTAGTTTCCGTGTGAATTTAGACCAGAGAGATTGGAATTCTTTTATTACCAAACGTCCACTCTTGAACTATTCAAAGATTCGTGGGCAATGGATTGTAATCACCCGATTTAGAGGATACATTGCAAATTTAATGAAAAAAGTAGAAACGGACTGAGCTCATGTGTCCCTCAGAATCTCCAATTTCAAAAAATTACATATGCAATTCCGTATGTGAAACGTTGTAAGACCACCGAGGAGAAAACATTACTAAGTAGCGTAATAAATACTAAAAAAAGTAGGCTAATTTTGAATTTTAAAAAATTTAACTGGTTTAAATTCTTTATTTGAGTGTAATAATTTGCACACCTCTGTATTACAGTCATCACATAAATACTGGTTATCAGACAAGGTCATCACACAACAAACTACACGGAACTGATGACCAAGATGTCCCAAACATTTAAATTGTCTTAATCACATTAACAACAAGTAGTTCCGTGACGAACTAAGTACTGCAGTTTGAAATACACCTAAAATAGTGTAGCGTAATACAGTAACTTACTACAGTTGGCAGCCCTGGTGACACTGAATATATTCTTAGTTCCATCTCTTAAGGTATAGAATGCACATACAAAATTTGGTTGAAGTCTAATGGATAGTCTGGACGTTACATGCTGTTCGATATTGGATTTATCAGTGCGCGTAAAATCATGTTGGGAACAATGTCATGTATGTGATGCTCAGAATTAATCTGACATATCACGATCTATTATAGTGCCAATTGGTAATAATTGTTAGTATAGAAGTTACATGTAGTAAAAATCGAAACTATCCGAAAGCTTCGAATCATGTTGGCAGCACTGATGTATATTATATACTCCAAATTAATCTAGAAAGTCAGGTACTATACGTGTGCAAAGTTTAGAGATGATGGCTTGCATACATTTCTGATATATTGATATTAGGATTAAACAAATAGAGAGAGCATTTATTAATAGTTGGCAGCCCTGCTGGTTCTTACGAATACGCATACTGTTATGGTACACAAAGCAAATACAAAATTTAGTTGAGATCCATTTGTTAGTATAGAAGTTATATGCATTTAAAAACTTGACCTATCAGCAGGCTTAGAATCGTGTTGACAGCACTGATGTATATAAGTTACACCGAACTAAGGTAGAATGTCAGGTCCTACACGTGTGCAAAGTTTAGAGCTGTTGGCTTGCATACTTTATGATATATTGACATTAGTGTTAAAACATAATGAGAACATTTATTAACAGTTGACAGCCCTGGTGGTTCTTTAGAATACGCACAGTCATATGTGTTGTTGTAAACATAGTACAAACCAAATTTGGTTGAAATCCAATCAATAATATAGAAGTTACATGCATTTAGAAATTGGACTTAACAGCATGCTTAGAATCATGTTGGCAACACTGGCATGTATGGACTTCAGAAAATTTATCTGGAATGTTATTACCTATATGTGTGCCAATTTTGGAATAGTTCGCATGCATAACTTTGAGATATCCAACATAGAGCTCAAATTTCAATTGTGATTTTTCAGCAGTTGGTAGTATTGACGTCAATTTCAAATATGGCCGTGAGATATTCAGATACACATCTTTATTCTTACCAAATTTGGTTTCGATAGCTGCAGCCGTTTAGGAGTTGATACGACACACACACACACACACACACACACACAGCCAGCCAGACAGACAGACAGACAGACAGACAGACCGACACACATTTTCCCGGATCGATCTCATAAGTCTACTTTTTCCTCATTTTTGCAAAATGTGAAAAGTAGGCTAATAATAGAGATGGTCCATATCGCATTTCGTAGCTTGAAACTTAGTTGTTGTTGATTCATTTGAAGGACGTGGACATCGTTGTCATTTAGCCCCGTGTACTTGTATGTGTGTATATTGAATAAGTCTGATTACCTGTGTCATTAAGATGGCTCTATTAGTATGTCAAGACCGTTTGTAATTCAGGCTAGAATTTTGTAGAAGGCGACCGTGGCCTGAAGCTAGGAACCATCCGGGCATTCGCCTGGAGTAGCTGTGAGGAAGCACAAAAGAGAACTACCTCTTGCATGACTTATATGGAAATATGAAATAGAGGAGCCCGGCTCAAGTAAATGTTGTTGTTGCTGTTGTTAATTCAATTAGAGACTTTGCGATATCGTAGAAATTAAGCCCCGTGTATTTAAGTGTGTAGAATGTGTTTGATAACCTGTGTTTTGTGGTGTCTGTACTAGTATGTGTATTTGTAATGCAGGTGATAATTGGGAACGAGGCAGCCATGGCCTTAATTAAGGAACCATCCCTGCATTTGCCTGGAGTAGAAGTGGGAAACTACGGAAAACCACTTCCAGGATGGCTGAGGAGGGATCGAACCCACCTCTTCTCAGTTTTGTCTTATGGGGCTGAGTGGACTCCCATCAGCCCCCAAACCAGGATTAAATTTCTTGACAGGACCGGGAATCAAACCCGGACCTCCGTGGCGACAAGAAGTAAACCCACAGGTAAATGGAAGCAATTCCGAACTCAGCAGCGGGTCCCGTGGTCGCCAATCCACGTCCCTCTAGTTGTGAGCCTTGTGGGTTGTATTTGTAATTCAGGTGAGTATTGGGAAGAAGACGACCTTGGCCTTAAGAACCATCCCAGCATCTGCTTGCAGTTGAAGTGGCGAAAGTACAAAAACACACTTCTAGGATAGCTGATGTGGGAATCGAACCAATCCCTTGACAGTTCTGCCTCAAGACTGAGTGTGCCTCGTTCTTGCCCTTAGATCAGATTTAGATTTCTTGACAGAGTCGATAATCGAATCCAGGACCTCTGAATTTACAGTCTCAGTACGTACTCTGAGACCACATATGTTGCACTCACAGTGTGGGTCAGCGCAGTGCGAGAGGCCAAGGTCAGGTCATGTGAGTGGGTCAGGATAAAAGTGCGCATGTTCCATGGATGCACAGTGTCAGGCGCTGTGTTCATAGCGGAGAATTTCATCACCAATTTATTGAAAATGAGTTTGACCATATATTCAGTAACTACCTCTAAATCCCGTGCACCTTGGTGTTCCTGTTCAATGCAGACGTGTAATAGTGCACTCACTTTTGATTTCACAGATATACAGGGTGATTCATAACTCCTATTTCAAACTTCTGGGGGGTGTAGAGGGGACTGAATAGATCACATTTTGATTAGGAACGCATGTCCGGACATGTATCGTTTCGATACCAGAGCAGTTTGAAAATCACTTTCATCTTGCATCGCCCGCTTCACGGAACGCAAATAACATTGGCTGAGGGCAACCTCTGCAGTCCCCTGTTGTCATACAGTACAGACCGGACGTTTGTTTTAGACGAGTGAAAAATCTTAATGGAAGCCTGGAGGCGAGTTATTGCAGTACCTGTGTTGTTATCAGTTGCCGCAAGCGGTCCGATGATTGACAAAGCTGTCTCACACTCCTACTGAAGTACAGTCATTGGCAAATATAATGACGTTCTGTTCGTAAATACGTAACGTGTACTTCCGCGTCACACAATACTTCGACGTTGACTGTACTGTCTGCAAGTCGGTGTCGCCACGTGCTCAAGTCTGGAATTCCATTAGCTACATCAGATCGGTGGTGACAAATGTGAAGCGATAGGGTGAGAGAGTGATTGTGTACAGGCTCACCCGCAGGCTTCAAGGTCAAGGGCAATCGTCTAAAACAAACGTCCGGCCTTTACGTATGTCTTCTGTTTACAAACCGTAGTGACAGTGAGTCCACTTCGACAGCAGTTGTGACGCAGTAGTCTACAGGGAGAGACCGCAGTCCAATGATATCGTGTCGTCTGTTCGTTTACAAATGATAGTGACAGTGAGTCCACTTTGACAGGTCGAGATAGTCCAATTTCGTGGCCACCACGATCTCCAGATCTAACTCCACTTGACTTTTTCCTGTGGAGCCACATGAAGAACCATGTTTATGAGACTCGTTTCGAAGATCTTGTTGCACGCGTTGTGGTGGCAGAGCACGTAATTGAACACATACCACGTCTCGTGGGACGCGTGTATGACAACATGCTGCGCAGGTACACGTTGTGTAATGAACAGCAGGGTCGCCACGTAGAACAACTCTCGTAGTGCATACGTGTCTGTAGTGAAGTGGAAGATGTGCAATCGAGTCAAACTGATTTGGTATCGAAACGATACATGTCCGGACATGGGTTCCTAATTAAAATATGATCTACTTAGTCCCCTCTACAACCCCCAGAAGTTTGGAATAGGAATTATGAATCATCCTGTAGAATTAGTATGCATAGAGCTAAGTCTATATTATCATTTCCTCCGTATACAACATGACGTCAGTATTAGAGCTGGAAATAAGCTATGTTTGGTAAATCGATTGTTAATCGATTACTCGATTAATTTGATGTTAATCGAAAACCATTATGCGATTAATCGAGAGACCGTTTAATCGATTAATTGACTACCGAATAATAGATTAATCGGCTAACCGTAAAAATTGATTAATTGATTAGCAGATACGACAGAAGAAAAGTTTAAATGAGAAGTCATCGCTTAAGTTAAGTTACCCTTATTTTCGGAATGATGTATAGAAATATATAAAAGTTACTTTTTGCCTAAATACATGGGTTGGCTTTTTAGTTGTGGCACCTTAGTTATAACTGGATTAATAACTCACTTAGATGGTTCCAAGTTTCACAGGCCCTCAATGTAGTCCCCACCGTTGCGTACAACGTGTTCCCAGCGATGCGGAAGTCGTTGGATCCCGTTGGCACTGCCCAATCTATTTATTGATGGTACGAAGAGAGCGCTCGGCAGCCTGCTTAACGTCTTCAATGGTACGGAAGCGATCCCCGCGCATTGTCATCTTCATCTTCGGGATGAGATCATAGTCGCAGGGACTGATGTCGGGAGAATATGGGGGGTAATAGAAGACCTCCCAGCCCCAGCGATCCAACAATGCCGGCACAACGCCTGCTGTGTGTGCCCTAGCATTGTCATGCAGAATGATGGGTGGTGTACCATGTGGTGGCGCCATTTCCTTCTCAGAGCTCCTCGGAGATGGTCTTGCAGAAACGAACAATAGTACGCCGCATTAACGGTTTGCCATCGGGGAACAGTATGGTGAATGATCACACCATCCCAATCACAGGCAAGAATCAACATTACCTTCACATTGGTGGGGGTTGGTCGAACTGTTTATTTCCGTGGTGATCCGTGGTGCCGCCACTCGTTCGGTTGGCGTTTTAACTGTGGCTCATAAGATCTGGCCCACGTCTCGTCAATGGTTATGATCCGCCGTAAGAAGGCCTCTCCTTCGCGCTCATAACGCTGCAAGTGCATACGACAAGCGTCATATCGCAGCCATTTGTGCATGTCGGTTAAGTCATGCGAAACCCATTTGGACGCAATCTTCCTCATTTTCAGTAAGTCCTTCAGGATGTGGAGGACAGTTGAATGCGCCAGTCCGGTATCTTCCTCTAATTGTCGAATCGTTACGTTCCGATCCACCTCTACTAACGCGGACACCATCTGTACATTGTCATCACTTACTGGTGGGTGACCAGATCGAGGCATGTGCTCCACACGTTCGCCCCCATCTCGAAAGGCTACAACCTATCTTGCTACCGATCTGAACGGTAACGCAGCTGCACCGCACGCTTCCTGCAATCCTCGGTGACACTGTTTAGCACTGCGACCCCTAGCACACTGAATTTTTATCCATGCTCTCTGCTCCTGCTTGGAAAACATTGCGACTGTCTTTCATGAGCGCTGGTCTCACACTACTCATCTAAAAGGCACGACTGCGCACGAGCGGTGGTGAGGACGGGCGAGGTCATGTGCTCTGAGGGAGGGGATGCAGTCTGAGCTCCTTCACGAGCATACTCAAACAGAGCCGGATGTGGTCGTGAGATGGACTCAAACACACCTTGCTCACATCAGACCCAAACGAAAGCATAAAAACACTCAGTTTACCAGCCCAAGCAGACACATCCTCACAAACAAACAACTACCTATGCAGCCAACAATACAGCCAGCAATCCAAGCACAGGTAGACCCTAATACAACACTAAACTCTTCCACCACCCTGTCGGCCGCCTCTCCCTCAGAGAACGACGTCACGCCAGTAATCTCCACTCCCGCTAACACAGTAAATTCTTTCCCAAGCCCAAAAAGACAGAGGCCACGGCCTCCCCCTTCCAAACAACATACTACTCTCGTCGTACAGTGTTTCAACTGCCAAAAATTGCACCACAACTCCGCGTGTTGCCCCCACAGGATCCGCTGCAACCGATGTGGTGATAATCATCACCATTCGGTCTGCAAGATCCCAAAAGACAAACCTAAGTGCGTCAACTGTGGCGGTGCGCACGCGGCCTCTTTTGGAGGTTGACCCTACATTAAAACAGCTATTAGGCGAAAGCAGTTGGAACTCAGACAACGCTCTCACACCAACATTCCCCCTCTCATGTCCCTCAATGTCACCTCACCTACATTTAACTCTAGCTCAGCTCTCACTCAAATACTGCACTTCATTCAACACCTAGCTTCCACAACACTTTAAACACATCTGACCGTCCCCCCCCCCCCCCCCCCCCCAAAATTAAACCATAATCCCGGACCCTGTGGCTCAATATGCCCGGGAGGCGTGGTGGAACGCCAACCTACCCGGGGTGAGGGGCCGCAGGCATGGCCGGCTCTACGGAAGGCCGCGGCGTTCGACCTTGCAACGCTGCACTTCTCTGAACTGAGATGGCCATAGCAGTGATGCGTGTGCTTCGCCACGAAAACAAATTGATATAACGAAATAATATTTGCTCTTTTCAACATTAAAGTAAAAGGATTGTCAAGAGTGAGTAGGGCTTACTTGGAGTAACAAAAACAATTTGCTTTCAATATTTATTTGACATTTACAAAATATACAACAGGTTGGCCTCTAACAAAGAATAGCAAGTTTTCTGTGATTACTATGGCAAGTTACCCGTTCATTCCTCAACTTCCTGTAATTATTTAACAAAATGTTACTCATTGTTAAGACAATACTTGTGACTATTGTCATAACATTACATCCACAGGTACAAGTTTTCTCGGCAGTTTCTGACAATTCAATATCTGATAAAATACCGAGTAGACTAAGATTTTGAATTACTTGGCGTTGATTGTTACATTTACATTTTAAAAATTGTTCCTCAAACTTATCAAAAATTAGTGCCTGCGCAATTCCAACAACATGTTTACACACTGATAAAATAAAATCTGCAGGAACTGAAAGTCCGCCCCTATTTATTTCATTGAAGTAGCTGTCATTTATCTTTTCTTTATTTCTAAGCAAAGCCAAACATTCTTCACATTTTATTCTTGAACATTGCTTGAACGATGTGTAACCATAGGCATATATAAAACCCGACTCATTGAATTGTACGTTTTCAGTGTACTTGTCTTCTAAAATACTGTAAAAGGTATCGTCAACAGTAGCTGACGAAAGGCTGCTAGTTGTACTTTCTCCTGAATTTGTATCGGAAGAGGACATTATCATTTCTTTCGAAAAAGTAACTGCTCCATACCTGGCTGAATGAAGGCCAAGTACGCTTTTCAACCTTATTTTCAATTCGGCCTCCATTACCTGAGTAACTGTTATATTATAGTTGCCGCCTGTTAGTTGACGGTACTGCCCAAACCTGGATTCTAATTGGTCACTCTGTAATTTGCCAGTTAACACATAAGAGGGGTTCACATTCTGTAGAGCATAAATAATAACTTCACGTAATACATAGGTTGTTACATACAAAGCGTTGTAAGTTTCATTGGATAAACAACTCTTTTTTGAGGAATCATTTTCATCGTTCTTTTTCCACGTGGACAACCATTGGAGTAATGCCTTTAGGAAAGCCAACATTTTGTCTTCGGGATTTTTGAAAGGCATTTGAAGACTATTACGTTTAACAACATGGGTGAGAGGCCGCTTAATATTAACAATGGACCACCACATTAGGATTACTCTGACAAAAAAAGCAGTACCTTTATAACAATACTTGTTTAGAGCAGAAACTGTAGATTCGTGAAACACGTTTGTAACCAAAGAAACCCTTTGGCGTTCAAGTGAATTTGGATAAACACTTTTAAATGTTAACTTTGGTGCAGACTTAATCAGTAAATCGTATTCCTTTTTGTAGATCGCTCTTATGTCAGTAAATGATGCTTGAGTTACCTCTTTAAAATCAGGGTTACAGTCATCTGAACTTAAAACATTTGAAAATGAGTCTAAATCTTCCCATACAGGAATAATAAATGACTTATCAATGCCACTTAAATTCAGCCAATTATTTCGTATATTTTTAATACATGGACACTGTCATATAAAACAAAGGTTTTTAGGGGGTTTCCATCAATATGGAACCAGTAATTACTATCAGAATGTTTGGTTAGTTCTTTGAACATAGCACGATTCACACTATTATTATCAGCTATGATAGACAGAATATTTAGGCCACAATCCTGTATTTGCCTGATAACACCTTTTGCAATATCAGCTAGTTGCAAACCCGTTAATTGTTTCACTGGAACTAATTTAACAACCTCTTTCAAATTTCCAAAAGCAGAACTAACGAGAAAGGCCAGAACTGTCTTAGCTAAATCGACAGATTCATTTGTAGCAACACCAAATAATTGCCCATTTTTAAAATCTAAAGTTTGTTTGACATGTATTTCATCAATCTGTAAATTTACAACCCTTTCTAAATTTGATAAATCTTTCACAATGTGACTTAGAAAGTTACTGTTCTCTTCATCAGCTTTCGGGGATATGGCGAAGGAAGTTGTTAATTTTTGTAAAACTCGGGGATGAGGTACGGATAAAATATGGTTAAATCTAATTGCGTTATAACACTTTGTAGACTGCATATAAGTGACGAATGCATTTAGAGTTGTAGTGACGTTATATCTAGGTTTCTTTAAAAAAGTAAGTGTAAACTGATCTTGCAGAAACATTAACTTTTTTAACAGAATCTCTGAAGTTTCGTCTCCCTGGTTTTCAAGGTCAGTTTTTGGGTTATCTATTAAACTATTAATCTGGACGACTAGTGAACTTACAGAACTTCCAGGTAAGAAAAAGTCATGGCAAAATTCTATTGCTTGGAACAACTGACTCCACTTACTTAATAATGAATTTCGAAATATTACAGAGCCAGAATGAAGAACAACAGCGTTAGGAATTACGTCTCCATTGATATGAATTTTCACCGTAAAATAATTGTTTACCCTTATACTTGACCTTATTTTAGGTATGTTTGACACATCTAATTTATACAAAATACAATAATTTTCACTAGTACTTACAGACCAGTCTGTTTTAAGCTCCACCAATTTATTTTGTATATCACAAACAAAGGATTCGAAAGTCGTAATTTTGTTGGCTTCCCCAGCAAGGGTCTTCTCACATTCCTCTGCAGACCTTTTCCGTTCTTTTTCTTCTTCACTTCTTTCTTCTGGAGATTTCCTTTTCTTGGAGGAGCACTTACTCAAATACGATGGTAAGTTTGGGAATACCTTTGGAACCGCACGAGGTAACAATACAGGCTTCTTCCGTGTAAATTCCTTATTATTCCCATCACCATCCTTGTATTTTTCAACATAACTTACGTCTTCAGGAAGAAAGTGTTTAATACATACGAAGGAATATTTCGTAGGTACCCAATTGGCTCGAGGAATAGCACGTTCCCATATGGCTTTCAATTGTGGATTTTTAGGAAACCCAAACACTGTCACAAATCCTTCAGTTTTTATCGATGAACGATAATTAGACTTGCAATTCGGCACAACACAAGTCTTTGGCATTGTAGCTAGCCACTAGACAGTAATAATCAATGGTATAATTTCATTTACATAGAGTATTTTGAAGAAAACACGAGCGCGTGACACATTTCCCATGTAACTCAGTGGGCTAGGCAGAGCAGACTGGCCATTCACGGCGAGGTTGCCAATTTTCGCTCGCCGCGGCCTTCCGTAGAGCCGGCCATGCCGCAGGCCATGGGATTACTATCCGCTTACAAATAAAATGCTCTAACATTAACAATACTACACAACTGAGGCTTATTATTATTATTCTCTTAAACCTCAAACCTACTAAAGGACTATCTTTTTCACCTTCTACAAAACCAAACCTAACTAGAGGTCTATCACTCTTCCTTAGTAAACTCTTAAATTCAGACATTAAAATAGCACCCATTATTATTATTATTATTAACCTCGCTGAAGCGACCGCTGCCAGGCCATGACAGTGCGAACAGAGTGTAATAACAACTAGCGCCGCTGCGGGTCGGACGGTAAATAGCCATGCCGCTGACCCAAGTTCGAACCCGCAGGTCTTCAGGCTCATCAACAGACTTTAGTGCTCTCAATATCTAACAAAAAATTAAAGCAGAGTAAAATAAAAAATCACGACAGCAAATTCCTAAGGACAAAATTCTCTCTATAAGGCATTATCCATTAATGTCTTAAGGGAGTTTACTTATAAATCATAACCAAACAGAATAACCTTAATTAAAAACATCGCCAATTATTAATGGAGTGGAAGGAGCCCAATAGGGCACCAGACTCCAATCATTTTACATCGCAATAGCGATAATTGACAGAAAGAGAGTACTACTACTAGGGGATGCAGGGCAGCAACCGTCGGTAAAAGTGGCAGTGCCCAACATTGTTGCAACTTGGCACTGAAGCATTGGTGCCAACACTAAAAACCAACCCATGTACTGTGCCCAACTCTAGGAATGGGTATTCCAAGTTTCAGACACCTAGATATCAAGGGAAAGGCTGTAGCAGCTTTTGAAAGTTCAGATATTTGAATATCGCGCTACATTGCTTCTCGAAGCCTTTCGAAGGAAATTACCGATAGTTGGATGGTAAATGACGTAGCGAGTAACAGCAGAGGTGGAGACTATTTATTGATTAAATAGTTAACTATGGAGCAGAGACTTGAGACTGGGATCAGATTACTGGCACGGCCAAATGAAAGAGAATGCAATTAGTATCAAGTAAATCGGACCAGGGATTCAAGAGATATGAGGATTTCTAGATATCAGGCGATGACGCGTGACCCTGACCGTTTTTGTATAAAAGCAAGCTGGAGCAGGGATAGTTAGCTCAATTCATCACAAGCACTTGGCAAACAAGTTGCGTCTACGCTGAGCCAAGGCACATGGTTGCCGCCTCTACGAAGAAGTACTTTTCAAATCGTGATAGTCACGAGAAGTGCTGCGCAAACGAGTTGGAACTTAGTAAGTTTCTGGTGAGGAGAATCACTGAGGTGATTGTTTTTCTACAGACATTGGTGGAAATATTTATATTTCCTAAAGGACATATGCTAGACTTGGTCTAGAAAATAGTATTGTCACAGTCCAATAGTAAATTAATACTTGGATGTTTAAATCCATTTAAAGTCAGTTTTCATATTTTGTAACTATTTAACCACTTCGATCCGTCAGTACATTGAAGAATAGTCTATAACGGTGGCGTTCATTAGTCTACGCAAGGGAAACTGCAGGTTGTCTAGCGCATGGCAGATGGTGATTTTAATAAACCATGCCCAGGGAACGATCTTCAGAACAGCCGTTAACTGCTTAGACTGTCAACGTCTTTCTTGTACTGATGAGATTACAGTGAGTTAAGTTACAACTGACACATTTAAGAAGAGATCGCTTAGATCTGACCCTTTTCAAACAAACTGTTATGGCTTTGTTAGAAGCACATATTAAAATGGAACCACAGTCATTTAAAACGTCGAAGGATACTACCACTATGTCTGACTAGACGAATTGTGGGTCTACAATGGCGGCCGATACAAGGATTATACGTGCTTGTCCGCTAGGGCATGTTTACGGATAAATCTGGTATAGACCAGGTTTACGACACTTCAAGAACATCAAGAAATGTAAGCCACATTTGAATTATTTTATGCCTAGCTAATTGGAACAAACTATTTTTCTGCAGATGACCAACACATTTTTTTCGTCATATTTAAAGCTTGTAATGATTTACGCAAGACTTGTTAGATTTATTCTGAGCATTTTCAGCACTCAGAACAGTTTAGGATCGATGACCGAGCATTTTGAGCATTTATTTAAATTTTTCATATTTTTGGGAAATCACGGTAATCAGCCGATGTAACTGTAAAAGTTAAATTTATTTTTGGTGAGGAATGGATATTTTTTCCATATTCGAAGGTTCGAACATGTGGATTCTCACATAATGAGATGATAATTAAACATATTTGAAATAATAATAATAATAATAATAATAATAATCCACTAATAATAATAATAATAATTTTCATAATTTTTCTAAATAATTCTTGGATATTATATTTTATAATAATCATATGTATTGAGAAAGAGCCTATGAAGTAGTTGAAACATTTCTAGTTTGGAACAGGAGATTTTCCGAAGGAGAGTGGTTAGCGCAAGCCCGCATTCAACCAACATTTCAGTTCTGGTTGAACAGTTGATATTTGCTATGAGCGAAGCATATGTTTCATATAACACGGAGAGGCATGAAACGGGAAGCAAATGATATTTGTATCAAATAGGATATTGTTGTATTTATATAAAATCATGACGTAAATACACTCGAAAGTGAAATGAAGCTTTTCATAAGTATGGTAAATTCACGGGTTGAACTGAATGGTAAAATAAGATAAACTTGTAAGTTTATTAATCTTCCAGTGTTGATAACAAGCAGAGGCTTGATTTATTGTATAAATTTTGGGAAGATAATTTATGTGTGTGGAGTAGTTGAAATGCCATTCCCAGGTGCGCATGTTAAGTCGCAGGAATGAAGGTTTTTTCGAGCATCAATCAAATAGCAGGTTCGATGGCTCAGGTTTATGGTAGGAGTATTGGAGCCACACATTTCGTCGTATGAATAACCCGAAGGTTATTTCTTTGAAACCATCAGTTCTTATTTCAACCTTGTTTACGAATTCCATTTAGACTTTGATTTTGCTAGAACCCGGATTTGTCATGATAGTAGTTTATTCTTCTTCAGAGGAAGACCTTTGCCGTTGTTGTTGTTGTTATAATATTGTGTTCTTACACAAATAGTAGAATGGGCCACTGCCAATTTAAAATAATTCTTTAACCACGAATAATTTGAAGGATATTTTCAATCCTAGTGCCATGAACTAAATGAATTCATTATAAGACTACAATTCAAATTTTCGCATTCTGTCGAAGAATTGCAAGTTGTGAAAGTTGCTAGAAATGGCCATAAATATAAATATTTTTATGATATTGTTTCCAAGTGGGAAATCTAATAGTTGAATGGTTCAACCATTTATTGATCAAGTTAATGATTCAGAAATCATATATTATGTTTGGAACTTGAAGTTCATAATCGAGTCACTTCTCGAATGTTTAATGTCGGAAGAACAATTAATTGTTGTTGTGCTTCGCACAGTTCTTCGATGCTATGCTCAATGGTCAAATACTTTTCAGATGTTGTTAATATGTGTTAATAATTTGTGTTGCTACAATGATAATAATAGTTTCAACGATATATTTTTGAAAACTGGAAAACGAATGAAAGTCTAAGAAATTCTATAAACATTTATTCTACGAGTGTTAATATCATGTAAATAGTCAAACAGTGATCGACGTTATTTCCAGTATGGACAATTCATTTTGCACTGGAATAAAATGTTAATAATTTTGGGGCACAGTCCACAGGACTAACAATCGGACTTGTGTTTTCAAAAAGATTGTCAAATGTGTTTGGAAGATTTCTGTTTATTGTGTGTAAATAAGAGTGTGGATCGCCACACGTGGATGATGCTGCTTTGAGCATTATTCTTGCAGTCAGATTTTAACTTTAAATAAACTGAGATAATTTTACCAGATGTGTTTCACCCAATTAAATCTCCTCCTATCCTTATTGTTGCATTGAGCCAAAAATCAGCAAAGCATTTTTATAAATTTGATGTCGTTTTTGCGATTTGCTTTAACCCATCTGGCGCTCCGGGATATTTTGATTCTCGTGCTGACTGATTATTGGTAAAATGCATATGTGGTCGTGCGGACTCCGGTCTAAACGGGCACATAAAATAAGATAGAGAGAGAAATGGCTTCGAACGTGGGTCCCGATTTAGACATGGTCAATCGCATGCCGATTTGAAATAGTGATAATTTTTATAGAAATATTTTGGGAGTTGAGAGATGTCTGGTTTGGATGAATAAATTAGTAGGAAACCCAATTAGTGGGGAAAATTAAAAATTTAACTGGTTAATAATTAGAATGGGTTTGATTATTTTGATAATGGCTTAACCATTAGGGCGTCTAGTAAATTCAGTAGGAAACGTTCGATGACTGGAGATACACATTATTAGAATCCAGGTGGAGGATATTTGAGAACTTGCATATTTTTCTTGTGATATTATGGTAAATGTAATTCGTAAAAGTAGAGAATTTTGTTTTTCCATCACGTCGACATTAGGACAAATCTCATTTTATTATAGTGTTCCAATTAGCTATTCATATTTCTTGTTCTAGTTATAAGCTTGTTTGCCACTGTTGTATACCCCTAAGTTTTGAATAATTGAAATTATGGAAGAAATGATGAGGATGATGAGGAGTTTGGAGGAGAGTTCAAAACAGGCTGGACTGCGTGTAGCAGCCATTATGAAAGAAAATACTGAGGCTTTAGAAAATAAACTTAAAGAAAGTTCTGATAAACTCAAAGAAAATTCCGACTTGTTAGAAAGCAGGTTAAAAGATAACTTAAAGGAAAATTTAAACAGTAAATTTAATTCAATGGAAAGTAAATTTAAAGAGAATTCTGAAATTTTGAAAATGACACTTGAAAGTAAAATGAATAAATTATGCGATAAAACACATGAGCTCGAAACTTCATTAGCTACTAACGCTAGTTTAATGGACGATAAATTTCGCGATGCCGATCTTCGATCCCAAAGCTTAGCTGATAGGATAGAACATGGTCTTAGGAAAGTTGGTGAAGACATGGTCAACCTGGAAGTCAGAGTGAAGAAGGAGAGTAACGAGATGGGAATTCTAGTTGTTCAACGTTTAACGGAACAATTCAAGGAACTTGTCATGGGAGAAATAAGAGAAGGTGTGATTAGTGAATTGCAAACTGAAATCAAGACCACAGTTGTCAATGAAATTAAAGACACACTCAAGCTGGAGAATCAAGAGGGAATCAAGGAGATTAGGGAATCTTTGTCATCCCACATTGAAGTAATTGCCAAGGATATTCAAGCAACTCAGAAGGACATATCAGATATGACAGGGTCATTGAAAAGTCATGAGGCTGTTATGAACCAGATATCCATTGATGTTAAAGAAAATAGTAAGGAGACTGAAGCAATCAAGAAGATGGCAGAAGAAAACCAGAAGGAACTTGAGGCTATGAAAACTCAAATAAAGGATGAGAAACAGTCTGATCATCTTTTGAAAATGCCGAATGTAAGGGGAAAGGAACAGATACAGATAAATCTAGGAGGAGCTAGAGAGACTGATAGACAGGATGAGGTTAGGACAGTATTTCAATCCAACCCCATAACTGTGTTTAAGAATATAGAAGATAAGCCTTCTAAATTTTCAGGGCGAGATTCTGTAACACCCGTGGAATTTTTGAGAGAAGCAGGTGATTATCTGAAAGATTCTAAGATCCCTAAAGAAAGACAGATCAGGGTAATAGGGAAGTTCTTGGAAGGTCCCGCACTTTTGTGGTTTAGAGCATTTAGATCCACTCTAAATACTTTTGAGGAGTTTTCTCGTGGGTTATTGAAGAAGTTTTGGTCCCCTGAAACCCAACAGCAAGTTAGAGCAGAGTTGTATTCGAAGAGATTCTCGACGTCACAACCTACTCGATACTCTACGTACTTTTCTGGACAGCTGTCTAAACTCCAACATTTAGATCCGCCAATGCCAGATAACGAGTTGATTACTGCTTTGATACGTCAATTTCCAGCAGACGTCCAGAGGACTTTGATCGCTGCTGACATCTACAATATGGAACAGTTTGATGAAGTATTGCAAAAGCTGGATCATACAAACGCTCAATTCTTTCATCAGAAGGGAGTAAAGAGTAATAACGCTGTGTATGCTGTTATGGCTGACAGTTATTCTCAGACACCTCGAGAGATTCGAGAGGAGCGAGAAGAGAAATCGCCGAGGGAAGATTCCAATACGAGAGGATGGAACCAATACCGTAACAGATACAGTTACAAACCATATGCAAGACCGGATGGTGGTAATCGATACAACACTCGATGGAGAAGACCACGTGATACTCAAGGAAGGTACCAGGAAAGAAGATCCTATGGTAATAACTATAACAACAGAGGGAATGTAGATACTCGTCAGTCCAATGAAGAGTTTAACAAGGACACGAGGAAAAATTTGGAAGCAAGACACCAAGATAACTTACAATTTGTGGAGCAGAGGCCCAATGATCCAGGTCCATCGGGAACACAACAATCCCGGGGGAATGGTAAAATTAAGGATTTTGAATATTGTGGAAGTAAACAATAATGGAAGCTATGAAGTAGCCAATACACGAACTGGTAACATCGTGGGAACTTATAATGCATCGAATTTGAAGATCTATTATTCAAGAACCAGATGATTTAATGTGTAGATAGGAAAAATAAAAATTTTTCAATTTTTATTTTTTGCTAGGTGTGGGGTGGATGTGCCCAACTCTAGGAATGGGTATTCCAAGTTTCAGACACCTAGATATCAAGGGAAAGGCTGTAGCAGCTTTTGAAAGTTCAGATATTTGAATATCGCGCTACATTGCTTCTCGAAGCCTTTCGAAGGAAATTACCGATAGTTGGATGGTAAATGACGTAGCGAGTAACAGCAGAGGTGGAGACTATTTATTGATTAAATAGTTAACTATGGAGCAGAGACTTGAGACTGGGATCAGATTACTGGCACGGCCAAATGAAAGAGAATGCAATTAGTATCAAGTAAATCGGACCAGGGATTCAAGAGATATGAGGATTTCTAGATATCAGGCGATGACGCGTGACCCTGACCGTTTTTGTATAAAAGCAAGCTGGAGCAGGGATAGTTAGCTCAATTCATCACAAGCACTTGGCAAACAAGTTGCGTCTACGCTGAGCCAAGGCACATGGTTGCCGCCTCTACGAAGAAGTACTTTTCAAATCGTGATAGTCACGAGAAGTGCTGCGCAAACGAGTTGGAACTTAGTAAGTTTCTGGTGAGGAGAATCACTGAGGTGATTGTTTTTCTACAGACATTGGTGGAAATATTTATATTTCCTAAAGGACATATGCTAGACTTGGTCTAGAAAATAGTATTGTCACAGTCCAATAGTAAATTAATACTTGGATGTTTAAATCCATTTAAAGTCAGTTTTCATATTTTGTAACTATTTAACCACTTCGATCCGTCAGTACATTGAAGAATAGTCTATAACGGTGGCGTTCATTAGTCTACGCAAGGGAAACTGCAGGTTGTCTAGCGCATGGCAGATGGTGATTTTAATAAACCATGCCCAGGGAACGATCTTCAGAACAGCCGTTAACTGCTTAGACTGTCAACGTCTTTCTTGTACTGATGAGATTACAGTGAGTTAAGTTACAACTGACACATTTAAGAAGAGATCGCTTAGATCTGACCCTTTTCAAACAAACTGTTATGGCTTTGTTAGAAGCACATATTAAAATGGAACCACAGTCATTTAAAACGTCGAAGGATACTACCACTATGTCTGACTAGACGAATTGTGGGTCTACAATGGCGGCCGATACAAGGATTATACGTGCTTGTCCGCTAGGGCATGTTTACGGATAAATCTGGTATAGACCAGGTTTACGACACTTCAAGAACATCAAGAAATGTAAGCCACATTTGAATTATTTTATGCCTAGCTAATTGGAACAAACTATTTTTCTGCAGATGACCAACACATTTTTTTCGTCATATTTAAAGCTTGTAATGATTTACGCAAGACTTGTTAGATTTATTCTGAGCATTTTCAGCACTCAGAACAGTTTAGGATCGATGACCGAGCATTTTGAGCATTTATTTAAATTTTTCATATTTTTGGGAAATCACGGTAATCAGCCGATGTAACTGTAAAAGTTAAATTTATTTTTGGTGAGGAATGGATATTTTTTCCATATTCGAAGGTTCGAACATGTGGATTCTCACATAATGAGATGATAATTAAACATATTTGAAATAATAATAATAATAATAATAATAATCCACTAATAATAATAATAATAATTTTCATAATTTTTCTAAATAATTCTTGGATATTATATTTTATAATAATCATATGTATTGAGAAAGAGCCTATGAAGTAGTTGAAACATTTCTAGTTTGGAACAGGAGATTTTCCGAAGGAGAGTGGTTAGCGCAAGCCCGCATTCAACCAACATTTCAGTTCTGGTTGAACAGTTGATATTTGCTATGAGCGAAGCATATGTTTCATATAACACGGAGAGGCATGAAACGGGAAGCAAATGATATTTGTATCAAATAGGATATTGTTGTATTTATATAAAATCATGACGTAAATACACTCGAAAGTGAAATGAAGCTTTTCATAAGTATGGTAAATTCACGGGTTGAACTGAATGGTAAAATAAGATAAACTTGTAAGTTTATTAATCTTCCAGTGTTGATAACAAGCAGAGGCTTGATTTATTGTATAAATTTTGGGAAGATAATTTATGTGTGTGGAGTAGTTGAAATGCCATTCCCAGGTGCGCATGTTAAGTCGCAGGAATGAAGGTTTTTTCGAGCATCAATCAAATAGCAGGTTCGATGGCTCAGGTTTATGGTAGGAGTATTGGAGCCACACATTTCGTCGTATGAATAACCCGAAGGTTATTTCTTTGAAACCATCAGTTCTTATTTCAACCTTGTTTACGAATTCCATTTAGACTTTGATTTTGCTAGAACCCGGATTTGTCATGATAGTAGTTTATTCTTCTTCAGAGGAAGACCTTTGCCGTTGTTGTTGTTGTTATAATATTGTGTTCTTACACAAATAGTAGAATGGGCCACTGCCAATTTAAAATAATTCTTTAACCACGAATAATTTGAAGGATATTTTCAATCCTAGTGCCATGAACTAAATGAATTCATTATAAGACTACAATTCAAATTTTCGCATTCTGTCGAAGAATTGCAAGTTGTGAAAGTTGCTAGAAATGGCCATAAATATAAATATTTTTATGATATTGTTTCCAAGTGGGAAATCTAATAGTTGAATGGTTCAACCATTTATTGATCAAGTTAATGATTCAGAAATCATATATTTTGTTTGGAACTTGAAGTTCATAATCGAGTCACTTCTCGAATGTTTAATGTCGGAAGAACAATTAATTGTTGTTGTGCTTCGCACAGTTCTTCGATGCTATGCTCAATGGTCAAATACTTTTCAGATGTTGTTAATATGTGTTAATAATTTGTGTTGCTACAATGATAATAATAGTTTCAACGATATATTTTTGAAAACTGGAAAACGAATGAAAGTCTAAGAAATTCTATAAACATTTATTCTACGAGTGTTAATATCATGTAAATAGTCAAACAGTGATCGACGTTATTTCCAGTATGGACAATTCATTTTGCACTGGAATAAAATGTTAATAATTTTGGGGCACAGTCCACAGGACTAACAATCGGACTTGTGTTTTCAAAAAGATTGTCAAATGTGTTTGGAAGATTTCTGTTTATTGTGTGTAAATAAGAGTGTGGATCGCCACACGTGGATGATGCTGCTTTGAGCATTATTCTTGCAGTCAGATTTTAACTTTAAATAAACTGAGATAATTTTACCAGATGTGTTTCACCCAATTAAATCTCCTCCTATCCTTATTGTTGCATTGAACCAAAAATCAGCAAAGCATTTTTATAAATTTGATGTCGTTTTTGCGATTTGCTTTAACCCATCTGGCGCTCCGGGATATTTTGATTCTCGTGCTGACTGATTATTGGTAAAATGCATATGTGGTCGTGCGGACTCCGGTCTAAACGGGCACAGTACAAAGTATCCTTCGAGCCCCCGTGGCTTAGGCGGCAGCACGCCGGCTTCTCATCGCTGGGTCCGTGGTACAAATCCCGGTCACCCCATGTGAGATTTGTACTGGACGAAGCGAAAGCAGACAGGTTTTTCTCCGGGTACTCCGGTTTTCCTTGTCACAAATTCCATTCCAGCAACACTCTCCCCTGTCATTTCATTTCCTCTGTCATTCATTCAATCATTGCCCCAGAGGAGTGCGACAGGCTTCGGCAGCCGGCACAGTTCATATCCTCGCCGCCAGATGGGGGCATAATTCATTCCATTCCCTGACCAGGTCAGTCTACTGGAAGCAGGCTGTGGATTATCATTTTCACAGAGTATCCTTCCTCTTTTATGCTAACAATAACGAAATATGAGTCGGTGACAGTGAAAGGACAAACACCAATCAAATTGGGCAGGGTTTTGAAAAAAGAAAACGAAGATTTTTCAGCCAAGATTTTGATTTCTTTTTCAATGTTTACAAATTAGGACAGGGACATTTTCAACAATTTTTCTTGGTTCATGCCGTGTCTTGTGTGGAGTATCGCCCAGGAACACCAAGCTGGCTCATCAGCGGGCTCTTGGTGCTCCATGCACAGTTCGCTACTCCTGTGGGGTCCATGCACGGACACCAAGAGCCCGCTGATGAGCCAGCTTGGTGTTCCTGGGGGAAACCCCACACAAGACATGGAATAAACCTAGAAAAATTGCTGAGTTTTAATTCACGTGCCGTGAAAGCCAATATAACTTACGATCTTTTGAGGAACATTTTTGTTTTACTTTACTTTTAGCCAAACTTAACAAAGAACGTACATTATTTGAAAATATATGATGCAATATATTTTATGTTCGACTCTGATTCTTCTACACACATCAAAAAAAGTTTTGCATCACCTCGGTTCCAAGAGTTCCGGAACCGTTAAATACAAAGGGAATAGAGATCAACACAAACAACATTTCAGCTCGTTTTATTGCTCATGAGACCCACACATTGCATGTTGTACCATCATACAGCTAGACTTTCAGCATTTGTGGTCCAGATTGCAGTACACACCACTACCTCTAATACCCAGTAGCACGTCCTCTTGCATTGATGCATGCCTGTATTCGCCGTGGCATACTATCCACAAGTTCATCAAGACACTGTTGGTCCAAATTGTCCCACTCCTCAACGACAATTCGGCGTAAATCTCTCAGAGTGGTTGGTGGGTCAAGACGTCCATAAACAGCCCTTTTCAACATATCCCAGGCATGTTCGATAGGGTTCATGTCTGGCGAACATGCTGGCCACTGTAGTCGAGCGATGTCGTTATCTTGAAGGAACGCATTCACAAGATGTGCACGATGAGGTCGAGAATTGTCGTCCATGAAGACAAATGCCTCTCCAATATTCTGCCGATATGGTTGCACTATGGGTCGGAGGATGTCATTCAGGTATCGTAAAGCCGTTTCGGAGCCTTCCATGACCACCAGTGGCGTACGTCGGCCCCACATAATGCCACCCCAAAACATCAGGGAACCACCACCTTGCTGCATTCGCTGGACAGTGTGTCTAAGACGTTCAGCCTGACCAGGGTGCCTCCAAACACGTCTCCGACGATTGTCTGGTTGAAGGCATATGCGACACTCATCGGTGAAGAGAACGTGATGCCAATTCCGCATGTTGTTGGGCCCATCTGTACCGCGCTGCATGGTGTCGGGGTTGCAAAGCTGGACCTCGCCATGGACGTCGGGAGTGAAGTTGCGCATCATGCAGCCTATTGCGCACAGTTTGAGTTGAAACACGACGTCCTGTGGCTGAACGAAACGCATTATTCAACATGGTGGCATTGCTGTCAGGGTTCCTCCGAGCGGCAATCCGTAAGTAGCGGTCATCCACTACAGTAGTAGCCCTTGGGCGGCCTGAGCGAGGCCTGTCATCGACAGTTCCTGTATCTCTGTACCTCCTCCATGTCCGAACAACATCGCTTTGGTTCACTCTGAGACGCCTGGAAACTTCCCTTGTTGAGAGCCCTTCTTGACACAAAGTAACAATGCGGACGCGATCGAACTGCGGTATTGACCTTCTAGGCATGGTAGAACTACAGACAACATGAGCAGCGTACCTTCGTCCTGGTGGAATGACTGGAACTGATCGGCTGTCGTACCCCCTCCGTCTAATAGGCCCTGCTCATGCATGGTTGTTTACATCTTTGAGCAGTTTTAGTGACATCTATGAACAGTCAAAGGGACTGTATCTTGGATACAATATACACAGTCAACGTCTATATGCCGGAGATCTGGGAACTGAGGTGATGCAAAACTTTTTTTGATGTGTGTATATGGCTGGCCGCGTGGCTCAGCGGTAACGTTCTCGCTTGCTGTGCTCAAGGTTGCAGGATCGAATCCTGGTGCAATCAGCTGGCATTTGAGGGTGCGCAAATGCGAGGGAGCCGTGTTAGTAGCTTTCCTGGCACGTTAAAGATCCCCTCCAGGGCTACATTCCGGCACCCCGGGGTCTCTAAAAGCCACAGTAGTTAAAAGGGACGTAAAACAAATAACATTATTATTATTATTATTTTTATTATTATTATTATGACTAATATATGTCAGAAAACTGTATCATAATGATGGTCATTATAACATTATTTTAGCCTACTTTCGATTTTTGCAAAAAATGAAAGTAGACTTATGAGATCTACACAGGGTCAAAAATTGTGTGTCTGTCTGTGTGTGTGTGTGTGTGTGTGTGTGTGTGTGTACTCGGAATGTATGTCCCCCCACCCCCCACCCCCCCACCCCCCTATCAATTCGAACACGGTGAAACCGAATTGAACGAAATTTAGCACAGAGGTAGAACTAGCAAAGGGCACCTCAGTGTCATGTTTTATATCGCCGCCATCTTGACGGAAACGTAATGGCGGCCACCCAAATGTTCAAAGCTTAAATCAAATTACGACCAACCTAATTATCTGATCTCTACTCAATTTTGCAACAACATACCTGTTTGTGGGAAGCATACTTTGACCAAACTACAAGATCATCAACCCAATAGTTTGCAGATGGCGGCCATGCATGTGTGCAAATCGATTCCCCCTATCTTTTCAAACACGGTGAAACCGAATTGAACGAAATTTGGTACAGAGGTCGCACTAGCAAAGGGCACCTCAGTGCCATGTTTTATATTGCCGCCATCTTGACGAAAACGTAATGGCGGCCCCCCAAATGTAAAAAGCTTAAATCAAATTACGACCAACCTAATCATCAGATCTCTACCCAATTTTGCAACAACATACCTTTATGTGGGAAGCGTTCTTTTCCCAAACTACAAGGTTATCAGTCCAATAGTTTGCATATGGCGGACATGTATGTGTGCAAATCGATTCTCCCTATCAATTCAAATACGGTAAAACCGAATTGAACGAAATTTGGTACAGAGCAAAGTGCACCTCAGTGTCATGTTTTATATCACCGCCATATTGACGGAAACGGAATGGCGGCTACCCAAATGCTAATAGCTTAAATCAAATTACGACCAACCTAATCATTTGATCTCTACCAAAGTTTGCAACATACCTTTTTGTGGGAATCATCTTTTGACTGAACTACAAGGTCATCAGGCCAATAGTTTGCAGATAGCGGCCATGTATGTGTGCAAATCGATTCACCATATCAATGCAAACACGGTGAAACCGAATTGAATGAAATTTTGTACAGAGGTAGCACTAGCGAAGGGCACCTCATATTCAAGTTTAATATCCGTATAGCACGTTGTATTTCAACAAGCTAATACATCCAACATTCAATTATACTCCTTGAAAAGGACAAAGAGTTATAACAATATCCATGCATTTAGGAGAAAGTAGGCTATATGTTCTTTACTGAACATCTTGTTTTAATTAATTAAATGCATGTTTTACTTCAGTGAGAGCAAAGTAATCAACAAAACAATTAATCGATGTTTCGACCAATCGATTAAACAAATAATTGATAAATCGATTAAAGGCATAATCGATTAATCGTTATTTATAGCAATTAATCGATTTTTCTGCATCGATAAATCGATTATTAGATAACTGAATTTAACTGATTGAAAGTACCAACTCTAGTCAGTATGCAAGACCGGGGAAGATTCCCAAGTCTCTCTAACGACCCACTCGGTTCTTCCCCACTGTGAAGCAAGAACGTAACAATAATTCCACTTTCGTTGGCTGTGGGAATATGCGGAGGAGGGGGAGGCTGTAACAGTTGATTGCACTGTGCTTGAAGCGCATTCGAGAACATTCAGAGCTCATCATAATGGGATCATATAGAGGAGTAAAACGACTTCAAGACAGATTTGAATGGCACTAGATCGCTGAGCGAGCGGCTTCGGAGGCGTAGTCGGTAGCATGCTGAGCTTCTATGCCCAAGATATCGGTTTCAAACCCGGCCGAAGCCGTCGGATTTTTTAAGAGCGTTAAAATCCCTCGGTATGCCTTCCTTCGGAGGGGAAGTAAAGGCGGCGGTCCCATGTCATAAATTTATGGCATGTTAAAGAACCTTCCACTAAATAAACCTGTGTGAAACAAAATTGGATAGGTTAAGAAAGTAAAGAACGGTCTTAGGTTTCTACGTTCGTTGCCAAGAGCCGACTGCGGTGGTGTCTAGTAGCTAAGTTATGAACTTGGCCTAGTAGTCGATGATGGTGGCACTTGGCGGCAAAAGTAGGAACTATTTGAAAAATTCTAAGTTGCAGTCTGTACTTAAATTAAAAAACAGATAACACACACTAATACAGTCATCACAATTAACACAGGTTATCAGACAGATTCTACACACACCCAAAGTACACGGGGCTACATGACCGCGTTGTCGCAGCCCCTAAACTTAACAACCAACCAACCAACCAGATCGCGTAACAAAAGCTTGAATAATACACCAGTGAATTTTACTTGAAAAAGAAACAAATATCTTGTTCTCCAAAAACATTTTAGAATGTCACAGACGATAATAAGAAATAGGTTTATCGGTTGAGCAAGGTTGAACATGTGACCTTAATCGGGATTCCAACCCGAATCTCGTGCTCTCCAGCCAGCCACTTACAACATTCATCATATTACATCAGTTCAGAAAGCGGCTTTAGTGGCATAGTTGTACCCTTTTAGTACCAGTCGATTATAGGTGGTATGTGTGAAGAATACCAGGCTTCTTTTCAAGAAATTGCAATGTTGTACTAAAATCATTATAACTTTTGTATTTTTGAAGATATACCATCAAAGTTTTTCCTGATCATTGAAAATGAGTTGCTTTACCATTCTAATAAGTAACATACTATGTTACAATAACACTACAACATACAAAAAAATATTTGTTTTATAACTGTGAAAATAAAAAGAGAAAAGTCAAAATTGAGAGAAAGAAACACAATTCAAAATAAAAATTACACACAAACGGTTGTTATTGTCTGCAGTCACATGTTGTTGGTTTACTCTCTGGAAAGTTTCATAATCTTAGGTACTAGAGTTTCTAATTTAAAAAATATTTTAATACACCATGCAATGTACATATTTGACATTTTATGCTGGTTCACTTTTAGCACTTGTGATACCCTAGGCAGAAACCATGAAGACCTTTCATACACTTAGAACTCGCAATTCGTGACCTTTTTACTGGACCTCCATCTATTTTGCTGCACACAATGCATCTTTTAAATAATATACCACAAAATTTCACCTAAAGTTCCCCTTCCCTTGGTGGATGAAGCTTAGCTAACATTTTGGTCTGTAGGTTTTTCTCCTGGACCCATTCGTATTATATGGACTTGAGCCGTGTCATAACTTTACTCGAAGTATTTTCTTTGTATATCAAATAGGCATTCATCACCAATCGAGCAAAAATGCAAAATACCACCTTCTTCCAATATTTCAGTGTTCGTCGCTCATCGAAGTGCGTGTACAACCTCATGTCAAATGGGTTCGAACCGACGGTCACTATCAATTGGAACTTTACTAAACCCTGTATTAGGTACACAGGCATCATTGTCATTACCGCCTACACTGTCTTCATTTGCGTCACCGTCACTCTCCAAATCAGTAAAATTGTCACTTTCACTAATGACAATACCACGAGATTTATGGAACTGCGGAATGTCATCGCTGCTCTCACTTCTGTAGCAGAAATAAAATCACCAACATCATTACTACACGACCCTGATATTGCTACATCTTCATCAGACTCGATGTAATCAGTATCGGCACACACTCTATTGATATACTTGGCTAGATCATCATCGTTTACGAACACATCCGCGCCGCTGAGGCCATATTCGTACTAACAATAGTGCGTGGTGCACAAAACAGTGAGCGCTTTCAAAAATATCATATCTCCGTAAATAAAACTATTACCGCGATAGTTGTGGTAAATTTAGGAACAGCACGCTTTGCCGATTCTGGATAATCTGCATTGTGCTGCGATCTGTTAGAAAACTGAGAACTACAAGCATATATAAAACTGCCTGCATGAGGAGCGCTATTGCGTTCCTGGCTGTTTTCGCTAACACGCCGAGGAACGCTTTTGCGCTCCTTGGTATTCTAAGAGTTAATCGGGATTCCAACCCGAATCTCGTGCTCTCCAGCCAGCCACTTACAACATTCATCATATTACATCAGTTCAGAAAGCGGCTTTAGTGGCGTAGTTGGCAGCATGCTGAACTGATGTGCCCAAGGTCGCGTGTTTAAACCCGGCCGAAGTCGTCGGATTTTTTAAGACCGTTAAAATCCTTCAGTATGCCTTCCTTCGGAGGGGAAGTAAAGCCGGCGGTCCCATATCATAGATTTATGGCATGTAAAAGATCCTTCTACACACTAAACTTGTATGAAGCTAAATTTCTAGGTTAGATTTCGTTGGAACGCTCTATCAAAGTTCCAACGTTCACCACTAGGTATCAGTGACATCTGGTAGCGAAAGTTGGAACTTGTAGCTCACCCCATGGGTGTCCGTTTGAAGCAGCTACAGCCTGGCAAGCCGAACATGTCCTCAGGCACTCCCGGCACTAAGAGCCATACAATAAATAAATAAATAAATAAATAAATAAGTTAAGAAATTGCCACTCAGCACGGCAAAAACGTACTAGGTGTGGCAAATATTACTAATACTTATCTAACCATTAATCATCTGAAAATAGAACTATTTTTAGCCTATTTTCAATTTTGAAAAAAAAGTAGGCTTATGAGATCACCTTTTGTCCGTGTGCGTGTGTGTGTGTGTGATTCGTGTGTGTGTGTGTGTGTGTGTGTGTGTGTGTGTGTGTGTGTGTCCCCTAATAAAATCTAAACGGCTGGAGAGATTTCAATGAAATTCGGTAAGTTCATAGCTCTATTCCGGGCGACTCCGACCGTGCCCTTCAAATTTTGTAACGTCTCACCAATCCAACATGGCGGCTGTGCGAAATATTTCACCAGCATTCAATATCTCCGAAACTATTACCGATATCACCCTGGAATTTTGTATGGTGATAAAGGGAACTACTAGAAATTCACTTATGTGACCTTTGAAAACCTGGTAACTACAAAACCAACATGGCGGCCAAGCGAATTTGCGACTTTTAAATGGACGTTTCTGGCGATTTAACCAACCAAACGCAATGAAACTTGGCACAGTATATGTTCATATACATTGTAATGCACCGACATCTAACTTCGTTCAATTGTTTACATAACCTCAAAATGGTGGCTGTGCGAAATATTTCACAGGCATTTAATATCTCCGAAACTATTTATGATATCAACTTGACATTTTGTACGGTGATAGAGAGCACTGCTACAAGTTTATCTATGTAACTTTCAAAAACCTGTAAACTACGAAACGAACATGGCGGCCAAGCGAAGTTGAAACATTCTAATACATTTTTCTCGTGATTTAATCATATGAGCGCATTGAAATGTGGTACAGTAAATGATTATATATATTGTCATTCACTGGCATCTAATTTAGTTCAATTGTTTACATAAACTGAAGATGGCGGCTGTGCGAAATTTTAAAATTAAGTTTTTATTCTTGTGTCGTAATCATGCGATTGAAGTGAAAGTTTGAATAATGAAGCTACGCAATAATTTTCATTTAATGGTACATAACTCTATGGCCTATACATATAATAATCCAAAATGGCGAGCATCCGAAATATTTTGACGGTTCTCTATATCTAAGAATCTTTTCCAGCAATCAAACTGATTTCTTTATGTTCATAGAGGCTATGAACATAAGTTCACCTATATGACTTTCAGTAACCTGGTGAGCACAAATCCAACATGGCGGCGACGCGAAGTATAAATATTGAAATGGACATTTCTCGCGATTTAACCATCAGAGTGCAGTGAAACTTTGCATGTTAATGCTTATACAAATGTTAATCCACTGGTATCTAATTTATTTAAATTATTTTCATATCCAGCAGCTGTGCGAGATTTTAAAATCTCGTTTTTACTTCTTGTGTCCTAATCATGCGATTGAAGTGTGAAACACACATACACAATAATCTTCATGTATTAGTACATAAATAAAAATCCAACCTGGCTACCATCTGCAATATTTAGTCGTTCTCAGTATCTGAGAATCTAATATAGCAATCAAACTGAAATTTTGTATGTTGATAGAGGCAATTAATATGAGTAGGATAGCCTATATGAAAATAGGCTGTATAGTTCTTCACGTAACTACTTGTTTTAAATGTTACAAGACTGATAAATGACGATCCCATCCACAAACATTCTCCCTTCACCAACTAATCTATTAAAGTGTAGCTACTATTGCTGTGATACAACCCCCAAATTAGATTTATTGTAAAGTAATACGCGGAAATGATCTTCGAGCACTCTGCTGAAGGTTGGTTGGTTGGTTCTTAAGTTTAGGGGCTGCGACAACGCGGTCATGTAGCCCCGTGTACTTTGGGTGTGTGTAGAATCTGTCTGATAACCGGTGTTAATTGTGATCACTGTATTAGTGTGTGTTCTCTGCTATTTAATTCATGAAAGGACAGCAGACTTTTGAATTTTTCAAATAGTTCCTACTTTTGCTGCCAAACGCCACAGTCAAAGACTACTAGTTTAGAACTTAACTACCAGACGCCAAGAACGTGGGAAGCTAAGAGCGTTGTTTACATTCTTAACCTATACAATTTACCTGCACACAGGTGTAATTAGTGGAACGTTCTTTAACAAGCCTTAAATATATGACATGGGACCACCGGCTTTACTTCCCCTCCGAAGGAAGGCATACTGAGGGATTTTTAACGCTCTTAAAAAATCTGACGACTTCGGCCGGCTGAGATGATGGTTAAGAGCAATAACTGCATCAACAGTGTTTGATTACTAATAACACATTTACCTGAGATTGAACATAATACAAGAACAGTTTAGGCTTTCACGGCCAGCGTTCATAATTAAGTACGCCCCCAGGGGCTCACATCTAGTAGGACGTGGGTTGGCGACCACGGGGCCCCAGCTGAGTCCGGCATTGCTTCCACTTACTTGTGCCGGGCTCCTCTCCATCTTCATTCCTGTCGACCTCGCTTTGTCAACTCTTGTTCTCTTCCGACCCCGACGGTACTAGGGTATCCGAGGCCTAGGGAGTCTCTTCCTTTCCCGCCTTAATTGGCCCTTGTCTCCACTTTTCTGATACCCTCCTTCTGCGAGGGGTCAGCCTTCTTTTTATTTTCCTGTTATCTCCTGCCTTCTGCTCTAGGCTCTCAAGGAGACAGGGTGTATGTAGCCCCACCACTTCTGGTGCACCCTAGATATTGCTACACCCTCATGGGCTCACGGCTGGTGAGTTCCGGAGTTGGCGACCCCGAGGGATTCCTGAGCTGGGTCTGATTTTCCCCCTTTTATCCATTATCTGTGGGGCGGACTCTCTCCTCTTTCTCTTTCCTATCTGCCTTTCATGGCTCTCCTTCCTTACAAGTTCCTCAATCTGCATCCTTAGAGGGTTGAGGGCATTTCTTTTCCTCCTGTCCTTTATTCGCCTTATTCTACTTTTGTTTTCCATTTCTTCTTCTAGTTTATAAGTTAGTAGTTAGTTTTAGTTATGTAGTTCACATTTCATTATCATCTTAACGATCAACCAAACCATTAGTGCCCGATAACCTAGATGTTAGACCCCTGGAAACAATAATTATCATCATCATCATCACCATAATTAAGTAAAAGTTTTTTCGGGCTTGTAGGCCGTGGTCCAGACAGGAGCTCGCGCCGCACCCCGCAACATGTATCGCTTCGAGCTCCAGCCGCAACCCATGCTAAATAGATGATCCAACTGCCTTCCAGCCGTTAATTCATCGCCACCACCAAGCTCCACCCTACCAAAAGTCATAATCCTCTTCCGCTCCCATATTCAAGCCAGAATACCCCACTTCGAACCGTTACCCATTGTTTAAAGCCACTTCCTCATTCCACAGCTGACCAAGGAAAGGAGCGAAACCCTTAAAAATGCCGGACGCAGTTTCCGGTGAGACGTCGGGAGATATCCTGTCTGGACCACGGCCTACAAGCCCGAAAAACATGTACTTAATTATAAAACAAGAACAGCAAGAAGTAGTTTCATAGGAAAAGAGACTACGACCTTAAATAGACACTTTGTTTTGATTTTTTTCTCAGTTTAAAATTTGTTTCGAACGTTCATTCGTTCCTCTTGGTCAATCGCCTATTTTATGTTAGTTTCTTCTAGAAACAGCACCATAGTTTGATGTAAAAAGTAGAAACTCTAGGGAACATTTTTCTTTTGCTCTCGATTTTAGCAAAAATATCGATATTGATATCGATTTTACGTGATGGAAAAAATGAAGGTCATTTTCGAAATAAGCACACCAAATAACATAAAATTTAGTGAAAACTTCTCTTGTATTTTTCAAAAACTTAAATTTATCATGCTTGTGTAATGTGTAGAAAGATCGGATATGGAGACTTATCTGAAATGGTGTAATGCCTACAAGCTGCTCTGACAACAACAAAGAAAAAACTGTATGTATTGTACCCAATTGTCATCATGTGGAACATGTGTTCGTATCCCAGCTAACTCACGGTCTTTCGAGGTATGGGACGTTCCTGCCCACCATACGACCACATGCTCAGGATTTGAGTCTACCAGGTAACTGCTCTACATGAAAGAAACAACATTTTCCTAAAATAAAACATTTACTGATATAAAATCATGGCTATACAACAAATACAAACAAAGGATAATTTACATTTAATTCCCACAATTAAAATCAGGGTTATTTTGTGAGTCTCTTCTTAATTAGTGCTACACTACACTCAAATCTATTTCTACCATCCTATCACTGATACTTTCAGACCTCTACGAGTCTCCATAGTGTTCTTTATGTGACACAATTTTACATAACTGGAGTATCACAACACAAAAGTCACATATCACATCTAAATGACATTAATACTGTAATAATAAAACATTAATCCATTCTTACGGCATTTACTTTCATTAGCATATATTCATTATTTTATGCCTTAATTACCAAATATTGTTGTGTCGTGTGAATCATCTTCCTTCTTTTCCATCAATATGAAACGCTTAAAAAGTGGTACGTTTCCCTTCCAAAATAGACATGGATAGAAATGTTTATAGTTTCACCATACAACGATTTTCTGGGTCCTGTCGGGATTATTATCGTTACAAACGTGTCATGTTCTTAGATATCACATACCCGTCTGCATAAATTAGCGTGAACTGGCAAAAATGCATTCCAAAAAAGATGCCTAACAATTTATTTGGTTCAGTGTTCCTCCTCAGAGAATAACTGGGCCAAATATTATCCGATTTCACTGATCCGACAACGTATGTGTGTTGAAACACATCATTTAATTCAATTGGCATCATCATAACAATCATATCTTAATTACATATCGAAATATCGAGATTCTTCAGTGTCCCACTCTGCTTTAAAAATAAAGGAATCAGTTCGCTAAACCTCCCCTTCCAAGCAGGCAATAAAATTAGTTCCAGCTGGCCGAGCAAGATGGCCGTCGCACTAGTGGTCTACTCCCACTCCCTCTCTTGGTTGCAAGCAAGGTCAACTTTGTTTACAATTGCAGTACAATGGAGTTACGCTAAGTGTTGTTCTCAAGTAATTGAGTCATTCTAATTATTTAACACCTATATTTATAGTGTAATGGGCTCAACTCGGCTCCTATTAACATTCATGGCTGGGGATGGATTCTGTAATAGCCTTGCCGTTCTATGGTGAATACTAGTGGCTTTGGACGCGCATCATAATGAGAATACAAGATTCTCACCAGCAGCTGTCTCAATAATAACATAATAAGGAAATCTGCGTTTCCTATACGACGAATATGATTCTCCTCTCAGGGCAGATCATTTTATACATGTGCTCACGGAGTCTCGAAGAGCTTCCCTCGTGGCAATTATTCCTGCAAGCGATGGATACAGACAGGCTCTGTCCAAGTCGCTGCGAATAATAAAAGTATGCACAACGGCGATACTAACTCGTAGATTAGCCAACTTTTCACCTAACGTGCAACGTGGTCCCCGCAACTTTATTTACGTAAATCACTGGATTCTACGTTACTTCGCTCGCTCTATGCGGCTTCAAACAATACTTCTTATAGATGACTCAATTATTAAGGCACCCGCGTTCTCTCTGCAATTACACTTAAGCCAAAGCTTTAAATAGCTCCTAAAAACAAGTAAAAATTTACTGGCTTACATTACTTTAATGGTTCTCAAATACAATCCTAAGAATTGACCATATCAAATATTCATTCAACACTTCATTGACACTGAAAAACTCTCGTATCTCGCTATATTCCACGTTACTTTCTTACTGTTTACCAAAATACAGTATCTTTATATTAGACATGACACACTTTGAACGTTATTTAGGCCAAAAATGCCTATTACTTTACTTTACTGTTACCGACCCCAGTTTATTATTATTATTATTATTATTATTATCATCTAACGTTACCGTTACATTCATCACAATTTTAGGCCTGACTGGCCCTAAACAAATCACCTTCCAAGCCATATTCTACCAAATACGACTGGTGAAAACTCGTACAATAAGTGACTGTTACATCTTAGTCTTAAAGTGATGCATCGTTGTATGGTGAACTATTTAGTTAGAATAACATTGTAAATTTGTACTCACTTATTCATTTTCGCTGGATGATACCAGCACCCCAGCTCCGGGCCTACCATAACGCTTGATTTAAGCCATCATGCTATATCTCACACGACACTTGATTTCACATATTTCCCACATGATAATCATACTCTTATCAGTGGCTTCTCTCACTTTTACACAATACATATTAATCACAATACACATAAACACTTTTGAAATCACTATAATAAAATGTATGTACACTTTTTCACTATTCCACAGGTTGATCCTTAATCGGACTCCTCCTAACGCCTGACCTCAGAGATGCGATGAAGCTACGACATCCGCTGGTCTCCGTGAAAGTCTATCTGCGTGTACGTGCGTTCGATTCTCGTTCCCTTCAATACTGTTTATTTTACCGTCATGATTATTTGTGATGCCTCTCGGCTCCCATAAATGTAATGATCCTGACGATACTGCGTCATTTATAAGTATGACAATACCTCCTGGTATTCAGTGTCCAAAACCATCCTAAATTATTGCTACGCTGTAGAAAATTACACTTGCGTATAATAATGGATGAATATCTTCTGTAAATTAAATCTTATGCGATTCATGATTACTATTAAGAAGCCGTATGATGCTTCCATTGTTCTTTTAATATACTAAAATTTCGCGCACTTTTTGGTAGCGTTTAGTTTACGTGTAGACTGCTGACGATGAACTCAAGACGAACTGAAGAAGACTGGAAGACAACTTGAAGACGACTTGAAGACAACTGGCTTGGTCTGCACTGCTTCCCCTATATAAAGGTTTCTCGTAAAATGTAGTCCACAGGACACACGAGAGCGTTTCCTTTCTTGAGATACTGTATTTCCATTCAAAATGACGTATACACCTTGTTTATCTAGATGTGGGAGTCCCATGATCACTTGCGTGCAAACGATCGCTTCGGCCAATTAATTACAATTAATTGCCTTATTCCATCGCGTCATGACGCCACCATGGTGATTCCCCTCTGGCTGGTCACCAAATCACTCCTCTCGAGCGTAAGTCCGGTGTTAATAGGCTTATTTAGAGATATAGGCTTTAATTTAGGTGTAAAACCACTCCTAAATTATCTCTCCCAGAATATATTCACCTGGGTGTACATTTCACTCCATTTCAATGCTCCACTTAGCTGTAATCAATTAATTTCCGTGGGCAATCATCCCCACTATAGTCTCAAGCGTTGTCCATTGGGGACTCCCAGGGTCATTAATTTCGAGCTGTCTCCTCGGTCCAGACGAAAGAAGTTCCCTCGGCGCCTTGTATCTCCTCCCATTCGCTCGCTGCAATTAGTAAAACGTCAAGCTGGCCTGCTTTCACGTTTCTATACTTTGAAAACGTACATATGACTGCAATTTCTGACAATTATTCCCTTAAACAGCTATGATATCCACAATCTGGCCGTGAAATCATGCTATATTATTATATGTCATTATACATCTCATTGCTCTTCAGGTTCCCTGTCACTGTTCCCCCTCAGAGATCAATGGTTCGACTCTAGGCAGAATCATGTGCCTGGTCTTCTCTGATAAGACCTGAGTTCGATGCCAGTCTGCCGTGACCGATTGGGCACAGTATAGTCACTCAAAAACCACTAATGCTTATAATTTTATGAGCTTTTATAAAAAGAAGTTGCTATTGAACTCTTCAGACTATGTAAGAACGATGTAACTGTTACGTGTTAGCCCTGGTAGCACGTTCGTTAATTGGACTACAGTGGTTAAAAAGCACAACACAGTTTGGCCCTTTGAAGAAATATAAGTTTTATTGTAGGTCTAGCAAGTTACAATAAACACATAATCACAATAAGCAGATACAAGCAATTAGTATCTCACTCTAGGTCCCCTCTTGTTTGGAACACTTCCCTTTCACTCAGTCGTTCAGTTAATCCTACCGTAATGAGGTCCGTGTCCTCGGCCGGATATACCACAACTCTTCCTCTTCTCAATAAGCCACAGTCTGACACTCACTTGTTCTACCTGCACACTTCCTTGAGTACACACTGTTTCGCTGACCGCAGGCTAGGGAACAGTTCACTGGGTTTCGCAATCCTCACTGCACTTCACTGCAATAATCCTCTGTCGCACAGTGGAACACACTCATTCGCTCAGAAAACACAGTCCTCAAAAAATCACTCCCGTCGCTGGTCAGGTCACTTGTATAGCGGGGCTGGTGACTCATTGAATGTTTCTGGAGCGGACCACGTTTCACAGCTTCTCGAGTATTCCATCACTAGTTAGGTCATGAACATTCTGGACGGTCTCTTTTGTTCCCGCTGCGCAAGTGGCCGGCCGGGGATAGCCCCAGGCGGCTGTGAGTCACGCGCAAGGGAATGAAGTAACCTCGCAGCCGTAACATAACGTATCCAAAGCTGTCTATATTCTAACCTTGGTCTACCGCTACTGTTCTTGTCCTCCAACCTTCCCGCCATGACTAAGTTTACTATTCCTCGGTGCCTTAGTATATGTCTTACTCGTCTATAACTTCTCTTCATTAGCAGTCGCCAGAAACATCTCTCCTCTCCCGCTCATCTTAATACCTCGTAATGTGTTGCTCTATCTACCCATCTGATCTTCATCATTCTCCAATAACACCACATTTCGAATGCTTCTATTTTTTTGCTGCACAAACAGTCCGAGTTTTACTTCCATATAGCGCCACACTCCAGACCAAGGTTTTCAAATATTCTTTCATAATGTCAAATGCTACTTAAATTTTAAAGTACAATTTTTCTGGCAATTTCGGAAGCATTTCGGTGTTGAATGTAGCTCTATTAGCTCCCCATGCCCCTAATTATGCATCTGAAAGAAGAGACAATCCTCACAAACAAGGGACGATGTATCACTCTATACTTAATAATTCCCGCCAGGAGGACGTGTGTTGGCGATCATGGGACCCCAGACGAGTCCGGCATTGCTTCCACTTGCTTGTGCCGGGCTCATTTCAGTTATCTTTCCTGTCGACCTCCCTTGGTCTACATTTGTTCTCTTCCGACCCCGACGGTATCAGGGTATCTGAGGCCTAGGGAGTCTTTCACTTTCCCGCCTTAATTGGCCCTTGTCTCATCTTTCCTGATACCCTCATTCTTTTTCTTTTCATGATATCTCCTGCAATCTGAAAAAGGTCCTCAAGGAGGCAAGATGTATGTAGCCCCACCACTTCTGGTGCACCCTAGATAGTGTTACACCTTCAAGGGCTCACGGCTGGTGAGTATGGGAGTTGGTGACCCCGAAGGATTCCTGAGCTGGGTTCGATGTTTTTCCCCTTCCCCACTAACTTTGGGCCGGGCCCTTTCCTCTTCCTCTTTGTTAAGTCCGTCGTTAGTTCTAGTTGTAGGTTTCATGCCATTCTCATTCATTATCACAATCACCAAGACCAGTAGGGGCCGATAACCTAGATGTTAGGCCCCTTAAAACAACAATTATCATCAATAATAATAATAATAACCCTTGGCACTACAGCCCATTAAGGGCCTAGGCCTAACAAACGACCGTTGCCCAGCAATTTGGCTTTCAGATATTGGGGTGACGCGTGGTCAGCGCATCGGGTCCCCTTGGCGTTTAATCTTGATTTTTCGTGACCGGGGCACTGCCTCACTGCCAGACAGCTACTCAATTGTCCTCACGAGGCTGAGTGCACCCCGTTCTAGCCCTCACGTCAGTTTCTAAAATCCCTGACGGAGCCGGGAATCGAACCCGGGGTCTCCGGGTGAGAGGCAGGTGCGCTACCCCAACACTACGGGGCCGGGGCATCATCGTCATAAACCTTAATAACTTTATTTAAAAGAGAAGGGATTATTGATGTTCAATAGCAACATTTACACATGATGCAGGAGTGAAAACCTACATTGCTTTAATGTGATCAGGATGACAAAGCTAATCAAAGCGATATCTAATTAGGGTAATTGAGTTCGGTTGGTACGCACCATTACTAGTGATTCTTTATTTGGGGCCATGTCACACGTGGGGACATGCTTCCTCCGATTACGACTAATTATCAAGTACTAGAGAAGTGGCAGGTAGACCATCATTCGATTAATTCTAATTGGAAACGCAATTATTACGGCCATAATGAAGCCCACTAAAATACTTGAAATAGCTGGTTAGTAATTCTGTTTACTGCTGCTATACCAGGAACGTGTTTCACAGCCAACTTTGCGGCAAATATAATGTTGCTAAAACTATATGAGTTGAGCGGAGTATTGCGAAATACCCGAAGCCAACTAGCATCATTAAGTTTGGGAATATTATTTTATTCCAATGAATATCAGCACTGAAAACTAATGAAGGAAATTAGAGAAAGTTTTAAAGTAGTAGGCCTAGTAAAGATTCAAGGAGAAATAATTTCAACTCAGAGATTTGCTGATGACATTGTTATCTTAACCGGAGGATTTGAATGAGTTCTTAACTGGTTTGGACTCCGTCTTAAGGAGAGATTCGTGATGAAAATCAAGAAATGTAAAATAAAAACATGTAGTTCCGTGAGTAACTAAGTAGCCTAATTTCATATATCCTATTAGCTTACCACGGTGGGTGAGTGGTTATTGTGTCGATCTACCAACCTCAAACTTGCAGGTTCGCTCCTGGCCGTGGTAAGTGATATTGTTTTTTAAAAGCCGGCAAAATTTACGACACGCACGTCATGCGATGTTGGCATGTCAAAGAACCCATTTGAATTCAGTAGGCCGTGTTAATAATGGCAAAATTAATCTCGGGAGTTTCCGGCAACACAAAGTTCCTCATTTTTTCTCTACTAGAAAGCGTTATAGTGTCTAGGAGCTTAGATATCTATCCTCTTGACTTCCATAGTGCTTCAAGGAACAGCAAAATTTGACATGCCAGCTACCCTCTGGGGGTCAGATAACAAAGATTGCACCCGGCACTCGAGGGCATACGATATAATTATAATAATAATAATATTTTTTTTTCTTCCGAATTTGGCCGCCTGTGGACCGCATGGAACCTAAGGCTTTCTGGTTAATCTCCTCTTCCCAAAACCTCCTCATTCGTTCACTTCTGATCTTTCGCTCCTCCTCGGATATTACCAGTTTGGCTCTAATTTTAGGTGTTTTCTCCTCGAACATCTTGATGTTGTCAATTCGGTTTCTAAACTCTTATTATTATTATTGTTATTATTATTATTATTATTAAATATTCTATTGCCCTCATCTGTTAAAACTTGGGGTGCGTGGTGGAGGAGTGGTCAAGCTGTTGGCCTACCACCAAGGTGGATCGGTTTGATTCCTGGTCAATGCATGTGAGATTTACGAAGTGAAATGCCATGTCCTGTGGTTCGGATTCCACGTAAAAAGGAGGTCCCGTGGCTCATGATCGCATGATTAATGGCCACGTAAAACCAAAAACGTCCTTCCTTTTAAAACTTCTCGGCTATTAAAAGGATTTTCCATGTAACGTTGATTACGATCGCATGTTTAGGACACAAGCAAAATAACTGAATTTTAAGATTTCGCACAACCGCCATTTTGAGGTTAAGAAAATAATTGAAATAAATTAGAAGTCAGTGGATTAAAATTTATATAAGCATTTACTTTGTCAAGTTTCACTGCGCTCAGATGGTTAAATCGCGAGGAAGGTCCATTTAAACATTAAAATTTCGCGTCACCGCCATGTTAGATTTGTGCACATCAAGTTATTGAAAGTCACAGAGGTGAACTTGTCTTAATATACTTTATCAACATACTAAATTACAATTTGATTCGTAGATATTGAGAACCGTCTAAACATTTCGGTGGGTCACCACATTAGATTTTCATATATATATAGGTCATAGAGTTATCTACCATTAGATGAAGACTATTGCATAAGTTCTTTATTCAAACGTTCATTTCGATCGTATGATGAGAACACAAGAAATAAAAAGCAACTAGATGAAACCCGTCAAAACATGACGGACAATGGAAAACAAATTTACTGAAGAAGCTTCTTATATAAGTTACATTCTTTGTACGATTACTTTTTAGCACTATTGCAACTTTAAGGGCGTCAAAAGATAGCACTCTCAGCATTGCAACATATTGCTGGTCATGACTGAAAACGTGATGAGGTCATCATCATCTTGCACAGTTTCCAGCCACTGGCCGGGTCTGTTTGGAACACAAGCCTCTCCAACGTCTTCTGTCTTCCCACCATCTCTCAGCCTCCACCCTTGTCCAGTCTTCTCCTCTCTTCTTCACGCTTTCTTCCACCCCCTTCAGCCACCTGTCTCTCGGTCTCCCTCTTGGTCTCTTTCCTTCCCACTTTGTCTCGTGTATCCTCCTGGGTATCCTCTTCTCCTCCATTCGTTTTACATGTCCATACCATCTAAGTCTAGATTTCTCTATACCATCCTGTAATGGTTCCTCCTTCATTAATTCTCTGGTCCTCTCATTTCTTATTCTGTCCCTCTTTGTAGCTCCAATACTGCTTCTCAAGAACCTCATCTCACTGGCCTGTACTTTGCTCTTCTCCCTTCCTTTCATAACCCAGGTCTCCGAGGCATACGTCAGTATAGGGACATAGTACGATATATGATCTACTTGCTGTTCTGAGGGACATCCCTGCTCCATAACATGCTTCTCACACTCCTCCGGAATGCTTCTGCCTGTCTCCCCCGCTCATTTATTTCTCTACCGTTTCTTCCATTCTCTTGTATCAGGCTTCCCAGATACTTGAAACTCTCCACTTTCTTCAGCTGTTCCCCACCAATTGTTATTCCCGTTGTGGTCCTTTCCTTCTTCCTTGTTGTGATCACCATCTCACTCTTATTTATGCTAAATTTCATCCCATATCCTTGTATTATTCCTTCCCACACGTCCAACTGTTCCTGTACCTCCTCCTCCTTGTTTCCACAATCATCAAATCATCCGCAAACACCATTGCTTTCATCTTTCCTTCCCCAATTACTTGTGCCGCTCGGGTCATTATGTCATCCATCACCACAATGAAAAGTAACGGTGACAGTGCACTTCTTTGTTTCAGGCCGTTTCTCTGTTCCACCCAGTCCGATCTCTCTCCTCCCACTTTCACACAGCTCACGCTTCCCTTGTACATCTCTTTTATCCTCCTTATAGTCCATTTTTCTACTCCTCTATCCTCCAGGGACTTCCATACTTTGTTTCTGTATACACTGTCATATGCTTTCTCAATGTCCAGGAAGGCCATCAGTAGATCTGTTCCATACTCATAGTGCTTTTCTTGTAACTGACTTACAGCAAAAATCAAATCCACTGTGGACCTTCCTGCTCTGAAGCCATGTTGTTCTTCCCTCATCCCTCCTTCTATCCTTGTCCTAATTCTCCTTTCTAAAACTTTCTCAAACATCTTTGCACAATGACTCATCAGTGTTATTCCCCGATAGTTTCTGCATTCTGTTCTACTACCTTTCTTGAAGATCGGGACAATTATTCCCTTTTTCCAGTCCTCTGGGGTCTTCCTTTCCTTCCATGCTGCCTTCATCACTCGGTACAACCATTGTATCCCCACCTCTCCTGCTGCTCTCACCATCTCCACACTCAGCTCATCCACACCCGGTGCCTTCCCTCCTTACATCTTCCTCACTGCATCTTCCACTTCTTTCCATGTTAAGTCCTTTTCTGTTTGCAGTTCATCTACTGTACCTCTTCCCCGATTTCTTCTTCCTCGCCGTGGTTTCCATTTGGGTTCAGGAGTTCTTCAAAATATTCTTTCCACATTTTCTTCAGTTCTTCCCTATTTTCTATCCCTTGTCCCCTTTTGTTCACCATTCTGACATAATCCGTAGGATCCTTCCGCCTCTTATTCTTTACCATCCCATACAGGACCTTTTTTGTACCTTCACTATCCTGCTGGTCATGACTTAAAACGTGATGAGGTAAATAGCCCAATACGTTCAAGAGTTTCTCCTTGAGCTTGATTGATTGTGATAAAGTAGGCCGAGCGAATAGGACATTGTTGCCTATTAAAAGAAAATGTACTGTACCTGCAAGTGTTTTATCGGAAGGTGTTAAATCAAGTCGTAGGATTTGAGCTCTCTGCCTAATATTACTGCACCTATTATATCCGAATCCAAGCAATTTCTTACATATTTCTTACAATTAATATATTACCATATATGAGTCCTTGGGAAACGTTCAGATTTCTAAGGAGCATAACTATGGCTCAAACGTTCGGAGTATGTGGAGGCGAATCACTTAACTCCAAGGAATTGAAAAATTCAATAATAGGGAAATGAAGTAGCTGGCTTTCATCTTCAGTATCCAATATGTTAACACTGATGTATGTGTTTGAACTACTGGATATAAGTTCAATGACTTTTAAATTAATATCATTACATTGTTGCAGCTTGGCAAATATTTTATATTCCAGCAGATCAATTTTACCCTCACAACAGTAAAGACCAAAGTAACCACGCATAGATTTTACGCAAGAGAAGTACAATGTAGAACAATGTTTACATTTGATCGTCAAAGACCTTACAGTACACTGTACTGCATAATATCTGGAATTGTTTCTGAAATGGCCTATTTATATTGGATTTTAAATGTGGCTTCGTATTATTCGATAACACTATAGTGTCCTGCAATAACGGAGCCGCTAAATATTACATGGCAAATAATACTTCCATTGCCGAAATCAACTGCGTAGTTAGACTCAGTACTCTAAACAAATAATCATTAAACAATTGTCTTATACAATGAAGTTCAACATGACCGTCCAGAGACTTTCATACTCAAGTTGGTTGGTGAGGAGAATGCGATGAGACTGATCGCTTAAAATAAATTCCTTATAATTGTTCCTGCCAGCGAAATTTTTTGCGATAGCTTGAAAACGCAGCTCAGAATGACGTTCTTCATTTTGTTATAAACAGTACGAAACTGCTCTAAATAAGCAATTTCCATCACCTGTTATAGGTTATGACAGTACATTTTGCAGGGGAACATAGAATCACTTCGCCAACTACTGGAACGACCATAGGCCTATACTCAATACTCACTTCGGCAGTCACCCTAATGGAGGCAGTTTTTGAATTATATGTCCCGTGCATGTCAAAAATCGTATTAACACATGGAGGCCCACCTATTCTTGTCTATCGCCCCGGAGACCCGGGTTACATTTCCTGCTCTGCCAAGAAATTGAATTCTGGTCTGAGGGCAAAAACGGGGCACATTCAGTCTCTTGAGGTATAACTAAGAATAGGAAGGTTTAATTCCCACCTCGACAATCTTGGATGTGGTTTTCCGTGGTTTCCCACTTCCACTTAAGCAAATACCGGGATGGTTCCTAACTTAAGGCCTTGGCCGTCTCCTTGCCATTTACCACCTTAATTACAAATACACACAGTAATGCAGCCATCACAATAACACAGGTTATGAGAGAAAATTTCACACATACACACCCAAGTACACGGGGCTGAGTGACCACGATGTCGGAGCCCTTCAATCGAATTATGTTTGCCAAGTGTCTCTTATGGCGAAAGCAATTGTGGACACGCGCGATTGCCTGGAAAACTACTTTTTTCTTTAATAATTTAAGAGTATATCGACCATGCATAATTATAACTTTTAGTCTAGGACGCTAATAACTTGACCACCGAAGCATTGGGAAGAAATTGCAATATTAAGGTACATAAACAACATAGCCTACACATTCAACTGTCGGTTAATGTTACTCAAAATTTCCCTTCTTAAATATTCCCCTCCTTTATAATTCTCCATCACGTGAAAACGTGCCATGTCTTGGGTTTTAAATATATCGATGCAATGGTGCTGCCATCTGCTGTCAGTTACTGGAACTATATGGGCGATGTACTGCCATCTGTTGTCAGTTATAGGAACTGATTGCAATATTTAAACGGCGTACTGAGGGCAACAGTTTGCTCTTTTGGTCACATGCTGTAATGCAATGGTAAAACGGAAATAAAACGTATTGAGAGGGAATGTAGAAATATGTATCTTTTACAGACATAAAACCTTACTAATACTCCTTGATTAAACAATATTTCAATGGTAATAAAAAAAAATACATCTATCGGCGAGGGCTGGGATCGAACCGGCGAACCTACGAACCACAGTCTGTCGCCTTAACCACATAGCTACTCGCGCAATCTTGTTCAGCAGCAGACGCAGCCATTCATTATCTTCAAAAGCTGCTGTCTGAAGGAAATAATCCATTTCATTATCCAAATAAATCAATGTTGCACATTCGTATTCGTTCATACTGTTATTATATTTTATTGCCAGAACTTGGTTAATGTATGTTTTCAATTACATGGAAGCTTATTAAATAACTTACATTTTAATGGACTTCTCACCGCCATTTTGTCATGACCTCAGGCGGATTGTGCGCATGCGTGAGGGGCTAGAATTCTGCTATTTTCTATATTAATTCAAAAATATACCGAGAGGGAATGTAGAAATATGTATCTTTAACAGACATAAAACCTTACTAATACTGCTTGATTAAACAATATTTCAGTGGTAAAAAAAAAAAAAATCGGAGGGCTGGGATCGATCCGGTGAACTTTGGAACCACAGTCTGTCGCCTTAACCACATACCTACTCGCGCACTCTTGGTTTACAGCAGACGCAGCCATTCTTTATCATTAAAAGCCGCTGTCTGAAGGAAATAATCCATTTCATTATCCAAATAAATCAATGTTGCACATTCGTATACGTTCATACTGTTATTATATTTTATTGTCAGAACTTGGTTTATGTATGTTTTCAATTACATGCAAGCTTATTAAATAAATTACATTTTAATGGACTTCTCACCGCCATTTTGTCATGACCCCAGGCGGATTGTGCGCATGCGTGAGGGCAAGAATTCTGCTATTTTCTATATTAATTCAAAAATATACCGTAATATATTTGTTTATTTTATAGACACTCTGCAAATCTAGAGGCCAAGAGCTTTCGTTAGAGTGCTCTACGAAGTAAATCGGTTGTGCCGTTCTCTCAGTCTCGTGGTAACAAAAATCACCTTACTGTTTTAAATATATAGATTTTTAAATTTTGCACTGCCACCATCTTGAGGTTATGTAAACAATTGAACTAAATTAGATGTCAGTGCATTGCAATGTGTATAAACATTTGCTGTACCAAGTTTCACTCCGCTCGGATGGTTACATCGCAAGAGAAGTCTATTTAAATGTTTCAACTTCGCTTGGCCGCCATGTTGGTTCTGTACTTAACATGTTTCTGAAAGTTACATAGGTGAACTTATAGTAGTACCCTTTATCATCATACAGAATGTCAAGGTGATATCTTTTATTGTTGTGGAGATATGGAATGCCAGTGAAATATTTCGTGCAGCCGCCATGTTGGATTGGTGAAACGTATCAAATTTAGAAATGCATGTTTGAGGTCGGAAAATGTATTAGTATGTAGTTACCGAGTTTTATTGAAATCGCTTTGGCAGTTTAGATTTTATTAGGGACTAACACACATAGCCTACGCACACACACACGGACAAAAAAGGTGATCTCATAAGCCTTTAATTTCAAAAATGAAAATAGGCTATAATGGAATGGAGTCAAAAGAAATCAGACACCCCTATGGGCGTCAAAATGACAGGTAAAAAGCTGAAGGAAGTAGGAGACTTCTGCTACTTAGGAAGCAAATAAACAGTGATGGACGAAACAAAGAGGATATAAAAAAGACACGAGCCATACAGTAGTCGCATATGATGTGTACCATCTGACAAGTTATCCAACCTTGAAGTTGTTACCGTTTTTATTATCCTTGACATTCATCAACGGTAACATTCTCGCTTGCTGAGCCCAAGGTTGCAGGTTCGTATCCTGGCGCAGTCAGCTGGCATTTGAGGGTGCGCAAATGCGAGGGAGCCGTGTCAGTAGATTTACTGGCACGTTAAAGATCCCCTTCGGGGCAAAAATATGGCACCCCGGCGTCTCTAAAAGCCAGAGTAGTTAAAAGGGACGTAAAACCAATAACATTATAACAAAATCTTTTTATATTTTACACTCTCATAATACAGTACCTACATAACAATTCCAAGACTCTCTTTATTTCTTCACTGCCTACTTGATACTTCTACTATCGCACTGCCTTCTTGATGCTCTGCTGTTACATCACTCTCCTGCCAGTAACTAGTTACATTAACAGAGACTGACTTTTTTTTTCACTGTCTACTTGATATTTCTACTCTCACTCTGCCTTCTTGATGCTCTGCTGCTACAACGTAATCCGTATGTGATGAACATTCCACATGGTACAACTGCCAGATGGACATCCCTCCTGGCTGCTAAATCCACTTCCGTCCCATTTTTCAAAATCACTCCCACAAAAATATCCAGCAACCGAGTGGAAAAATGTTACACATCAAAAACTTGGGTGCCTCAGGTAAGGAAAATATTTCTACAATTATAGATTTCCACCTTTTCTTGCACATCAAAAATTCCTGGCCTCCAGTCAGCATTTTCACACTGACGAAGAGCTGAGGACGCTGGTTCCATTCGCAGGCAGCAGATTCCTATGAGGCGGCTTCGGTGGCGTAGTCGGTAGCATGCTGAGCATCTATGCCCAAGGTCGCTGGTTCAAACCCGGCCAAAGTCGTCGGATTTTTTAAGAGCGTTAATATCCTTCAGTATGCTTTCCTTCGGAGGGGAAGAAAAGCCGGTGGACTCATGCCATAGAATTATGGCACGTAAATGAACTTACCACGGCAAAATTTGTAGGTTATATTTGGCTATTTACAAACGCTCTGTCAAGTTCCAACATTCGCCGCTGGGTGTTAGTGACAATAGCATCTGGTAGCTATAGTTGGAACTACTTGAAATTAAACTTGTTGGGAGCCCTCGGGCGTTCAATCAAAATACCCAGCTATGGCCATTGGCTGCAATTCATAGGCAATATAATTATTTTTGTCTTATGTGTATATTAAGGCTTTCACGGCCCGGATGCCCTTGCGCTTGCCCCTGTTAAGCACAACTGGTCTAGAATTATAAGGGAGGCAGTTGAAATTCGTAAAAATCCCAATAATTTTAACAGAGACACTGGATATCAGCGAAGTGACACTTGGCTACCAGTTATTAAGGATCTAGGAAGATAGTTCCTCCTCAGTCTCTCTGTTCTTCACCTATTTCAAATTGTACTTTTTTCCTCTATGGCTACAGAGCCTGGATTTGATCTCCTTTGTTCGTCACTGGAGGAGTTTCCATCTGTTTTTTCGCCGTTGCCTGTATAACGTTATGTATCGTTCAGATATACTTCCCTTTTGTTTATGTTTCCTTATATCCATCTAACCCTCCCACCTCCTCTCCCGCCCCCATGGTCCATACAGTAATTTCTGGCAGCTGCTCTCTGGTGACGAACCGAGGAATTTATCTATATTATTTTGTAATATTTGTAATCTCATTGATATACTTTCTTTGGCCACATTGTTTGATTCCATTGAAAAAGGAGGCAAGGTTACTCCGAAACGTATGGTTCTAATCTAAATACACACGGCATTAGCCCATAAAACATGAATTATTTATATTTTTTTCTTATTAACCGTCGACTTGAGCCTCTATGGATTGCGTGTTAACAACCATTCTCATTTCAGTGTCTGCGTCTTGTTCGTCTGCCGGCTTTGACGGCTTGCCAGTATTTCTTAAGCCTATCTACCAGCTTATTCTTCCACTCCTCTGTTAAAGGGCCTCTCCGTCTTTTGGATTCTGCCTCCACCATAAATCTCTGATAGCTTTTCACCATCATTTTGAAATTATTCCTGTCTTTGATTTAACAATAAAAATACTATTTCATAAAACAATAAAATTTCTCGCTTCAAAACTTGTAATGAAAGCAATACTATTCCAGTTCGTGTAACAAAATGTGTATTGAAGAATGGATCTCAGTGGAGCTTGTGCTCACGAGCACTTTTTGACTCGTATGATGATAACACCAAATTTCATTTTAAGAGCGCCGTACAGGTTGTAGAAGCATGCTCGTGATCCTTTGGTTATTCGACAAATCTGCAACTTACGTTATCTCTGATATCCAGACGCTGATATGGAATACATTTACGCTATAACATGCAACTCCCTTGCTAGATAAGCAATTTAACTTGATTACAGTAACTTCCTTCATTACACGATATGGCACGCTCACGAGTCGTCGTCAAGATGTGAAAACATGCGAAGTGCCTTCAAGAACTCGACAGTATCTACAGGAACAACCCTCACCCTCCAAGCAATACTGTAACTTCTTGCTTAACGAACTGAAGATTCGAAAAACTTTTTAAACGTACGTGTGGGAAGTGGAGAAATTAGAATTGCATTGATTGAGGGGTGGGTGGTTGGTTGGTTGATTCCTCAGTTTAGGGACTGCGACCCCGTGTACTTTGGGTGTGTGCAGAATCTGTCTGATAACCGGTGTTAATTCTGATGGCTGTATTAGTGTGTGTTATCTGGTTTTAATTCAAGTAAGGACTGCAGACATTCGATTTTCAACTAGTTCCAACTTTTGCTACCAAACGACACCGTCAACAACCAACTAGTTCTGAACTTTGTTACTAGATACCAGCGCAATCGGCTCCTGGTGACGAATGTTGGAACCTAAGAGCGTTAGTCAAATATAACCTATCTATCTATCGTATGGCTTTTAGTGCCGGGAGTGTCCGAGGACATGTTCGGCTCGCCTGGGTCTGTAGCTGCTTCCAGCGGACACCCTAAAAGGTGAGCTACACGTTCAATTTCAAGTAGTTCCAACTTTCGCCACCAGATATCAATGATACCTAGTGGTGATCGTTGGAACTTTGATAGAGCGTTCTGACGAAATCTAACCTAACAAATTTTGCTTTACACAAGTTTAGTCTGTGAAAGGATCTTTTACATGCCATAAATCTATAACATGGGACCGCCGGCTTTACTTCCCCTTCGAAGGAAGGCATACTGAGGATATTGAGGGGCTTAAAAAATTGTTATTAGTTTAAACCCGCCAATTTTGGATAGTGTGATTATTTTCATTGTTATGTACTCCAAGCAAATCATCAATAAACAAAATGGCTTATACAATGAAGTGTAACATGACCAGTGAATCAAATAGTTGAAGCTTTTCAGTCTGTGCTCCTCGTACAATGTTTCTTCAAATGTTTCATTCCAAAGTGCTTGGAGTACAAAATACACTCTTCGTACAATGTTTCCACAATTGTTTCGTGCCAGAGTGCTTGGAGTAGAAGATATGATCCTCGTACAAAATAATACCATAACACAGAAAATATTAACTTTACGATCAATGTTTAGAGCATAGTATTTTCTTCTTTCATTGCGCACTAACTCTTCTGTAAATATCGGAACCTTTTTCCCAGATCTGATGATGATTGCTTAATGAACGAAACATGTCATACTTTTAACCCCCCCTCCATCCCATTGTAGTCGGTGTATAATAATTAACCACATGTGAAATTATTTCAGGTACCGTTAGTATATTATATCTTTCGTCTAATATATTGGGCATAAATACGGTATGTATTGACCGACAGAAAATATTAATTGATTGTTGCTTAGCCAACATTCAAAATAGCCTAAATGCTTTCTATATTAATTATCGAACTCTAAATATAATTTCCAAATAGTTATAATATAGTACATTATGCAACGAGCCTATAATGGCTATAATTAAGACACGAGTATATTTATAAAACGAGCTTTAGCGAGTTTTATAATTTCCATACGAGTGTCTTAATTACCATTATAGGCGAGTTGCATACGACTGTTTATGTTCGACGATAATTATAACTTTATTACATGTTTTAACATAAATATTCATAAATATCTGTTCAGTAACTAGAATTTTGTGATCGGGTGGTGGTGCGCTAGGTAGCACATCTCCCTGTTCCAAGCTCTCTGGCCGGCCGACGCATGCGCTCTGTGTGATTCAATGCCAGATGTGCAGATCGTGAACCAGTATTCAGCAAAACTGTCACCGTAGTCGTTTGAAATCAACGCGCCGAGTAGAAATTGGATTTAGGTATATTAAGGTACAGTGCTATTTCTTGTCTCATATTCACCAGTTTATTTACGCGAACATTTGGACGGTGCACTTTCGGTAATTTATATAGACATGTTGGATTTTGAGAGCATGCGCGAAGGTATCCTTATCTAATTGGTCAAAAAATTTGTTTCTTGAGCTGTGATTGGTGGGAGAAACTGTTTCATAATGAATAATAGTGTTATAATGACCATCATTATGATACAGTTTTCAGACACATAATAGTCAGGGTCGAACATAAAACTATTTATTAACTTACACTAAGTCAATATATTGTACATTAAAACCGTACCGGTTTCGGACACAATGCGACCTTCCTCAGAGTTGGTTGGTTGGTTCTTAAGTTTAGGGGCTGCGACAACGCGGTCATGTAGCCCCGTGTACTCTGGGTGTGTGTAGAATCTGTCTGATAACCGGTGTTAAATGTGATGACTGTATTAGTGTGTGTTATCTGTTTTTAATTTAAGTACTGCAACTTAGAATTTTTCAAATAGTTCCTACTTTTGCCACCAAGCGCCACCGTCAACGACTACTAGGCCAAGTTCATAACTTAGCTACTAGACACCACCGCAGTTGGCTCTTGGCAACGAACATAGAAACGTAAGAGCGTTGTTTACATTCATAACCTATCCAATTTAGCTTCACACAGGTGCAATTAGTGGAAGGTCCTTTAACATGCCATAAATCTATGACATGGGACCGCCGGCTTTATTCCCCTCCGAAGGAAGGCATACTGAGAGATTTTAACGCTCTTAAAAAATCCGACGGCTTCGGCCGGGTTTGAACCCGCTATCTTGGGCATAGAAGCTCAGCATGCTACCGACTACGCCACCGAAGCCGCTCTTCCTCAGAGTAGTATAGGATAAGTAAATGAGCAATAACATACACTTAACAAAATTTTGCCATAACAGAGGATACTAAAAATATGTTTGTTCCAAATGCTCACAAAGTAAAATTTCAAAAACCAGATCTGTTATAAAATGTGTTAAGAAAACCATGAAAAAGTCTTGATAAAACAGCCTTGAATTGAAGAGATTTAAAAAGAAAAAATTAAACTGAGAATCAAAAACACGAAAACAGAACGGAAAAAGATATAAAAACCCGATGTGAAAATAGAAATGCATATAGATTTCTTCAATTCAACGCTGTTTTACCAAGACTTTTTTATGGTTTTCTTAACACATTTTGTTACAGATATGGTTTTTGAAATTTTACTTTGTGAGCTTTTTGAACAAAAATATTTTCAGTATCCTCTGTTATGGCAAAATTTTATTAAGTGTATGTTATTGTACATTTACTTATCCTATATTACGCTGAGCAAGGTCACAATGTGACCAATACCGGTACGGTTTTAATGTACAATATACTGACTTAAGTTAATAATAATAATAATAATAATAATAATATCGTATGGCCTCGGGTGCCGGGTGCAAGCTTTGTAATTTGACACCCAAAGGGTAGCTTGCATGTCGAATTTCGTTGTTCCTTGAATCACTATGAAAGTCAAGAAGGTTAGATATCTAAACTCCTTGAACACTATAGCGCTTTCTAGAAGAGAAATGAGGAACTTTGTGTTGGCGGAAACTCCCGAGATTAATTTTGCCATTATGAACTCGGCCTACTGAATTCAAATGGGTTCTTTAACATGCCAACATCGTATGACATGCGTATCGTATTTTTGCCGCCTTTCAAAAATCACTTACCACGGCCAGAAGCGAACCTGCAATCTTGGGGTAGTAGACCGACACGCTATCCACTCACCCACCGTGGCAAGCTTTTACTTAAGGTAATAAATAGTTTATTATAATTAATACCTCAATAAGGAATCGGGCTAACATGGTCATTTTTATGTCATTATCTAAATAGTTTTTACGATTGTCTTATGTTTTATGCGCTAGTGACCTAATTACAGCCCGTCTTTATGTACCACTTGTACTCATTAGCTCGTTGGAAAGCAACTCATCAGCTATGACATAATTAACATTGTTAAAGCAAGTTGAGTAATTGGAGAGACGCCAGGTAGTGGGGCGTGTAGCCACAAACACAGCGTCACAAGGCTCTGAAGTAACTTCAAGGGTCTGCCTCACCTTACCTCGTCTCTCATGGCAGCTCGGTCCCGGACAGTCAGCGTAAAATCCTAAAGGACAAGCTCCAAAACATACCCCCACCGGACAAAGCATTACAATAGTGGCAAAATTCAGGGATTTAAATAATAATAGCTATGGGGCAATTCATGACAAACATAAAATAGCGCCCAGTGTACTGGAGGTCGGACTAGGAAAAGTTCAGAAGGCAGAAAAGTTTAAATACCTCGGTGAATGGATAGAGCCTAACCTATCAGAGAAGGAAGCCTTCATGTCACGCATTAATAAAATGGAAATGGCATACAAGCTGACTAAAGACATCTACAATAAGAGATCGATATCCTTAAACGCCAAAATTCGACATTAATGCACTGTTATTCGACCAGAGGCTCTGTATGCGGCTGAGACTCTAATAATGAACAAGAAAGGTCTAATGGAAAAACTAGAGGCTAAACAAAGGAAGATTTTAAGGAAAATCCTGGGTCCCATCAAAGAAAACAGCGAGTACATAAGGCGTCACAACCACGAATTGTACAAGCACGTAGAGAAGATCAGTGACACGATTAGAAAAAGAAGGATTGCCTTTTATAGCCACGTGACACGAATGAGCCCAGGCAGGATATCAAAACGGATATTGACGTACTTTCAAGATAGGAAAACCAAAGGGGCATGGTTTACGGAAGTTGAGAAAGATCTACGTGAAATGGAAATTTCCCCTAAAGATATCCAGGAGCGTGTTCCACTTCAGGAAAAACTACGTACGCACAAAGGTTTCCAGGAAAAGCCGAAGCTGAAGACAGGGAAGGCGTGGTCCCAAGAGAGAAAAGAACAACACCGGAGACGAATGCAGGAACACTGGGCGGTAGTTAGAGCTCGGAAGAAGAGACAGTTGAACTGACCTGGTCCCTAGTTGGCCGAATCGAAGAAAGAAGAAGAAGCTTTTGGGGCTATTAGGTCGAGTGAGACTTTAAATAACTAACGTTTATGTTCGACGATGTCGAAATATAAATATTATATGTCAGAAAACTGTATCATAATGAGGGTCATTATAGTACTGTTTTTCATTATGAAACAGTTTCTCCAACCAATCAGAGCTCATTCATTGACCAATTAGGTAAGGATAGCTTCGCTCATGCGCTCAAAATCCAACATGTCGGACATGCATTACATGATTTGAAAGTTCAAATTGGATGTCGTATCAACCATTGTAGTTACAATCCCAAACACAATGACGAAATCAGCACGAACCTTTACGGTAACAAGAAAAGACTATGTCATATGCAAGAAATTCATGAATCTACGTCCAGAAGTTATCAACACAGCATCCTTCTATATAAATTACCGACATGGAAAGTGCACCATCCCATATGTTCGCGTAAATAAACTGGCGAATATGAGACAAAAAATAGCACTGTACCTTAATATCCCCAACTCCAATTTATACACAGAGCATTGCTTTCAAAAGACTTCGGTGACAATATTAGTGAATGCTAGTCTTGATCGGCATTAGACATCATAGCATTGCCATGCAAAGTAAATGGTCTCTGCTTCCCAAGGTCTTTGACCCACGCAAAAGTAAGCAAAACCAGCGCGCTCTGTCCACTAACTGAAGTGAATGAATCCCACAGATATTTATGAATATGTATGTTAAAACATATAATAAAGTTATAATTTATTATCGTCGAACATAAACAGTCGTATGCAACTGGTCTATAACGGTAATTAAGGCACTCGTGTGGAAAATATAAAACACGCTACGCTCGTTTTATAAACATAATCGTGTCTTAATTATTGCCATTATAGGCTCGTTTCATAATTTACTATTATAGACAACTGATTGTCCCTTTACCAAGGTTTTTCAAGAAAGAAAGAAAGAAAGAAAGAAAGAAAGAAAGAAAGAATGACTAAGAATGGCATAGCCTCCATAGATAAATGGTGTAAGATAGGAAGCCATGTCGAAACCAATAGTTACTCCATGACCTCCTGAGACAAAGGAGATGTTGGTAATAAAACTATAGAGGGCAGCCATGATTTACTCAAGGGATAACCATCACCTCTATTAAAGTTGTGTGGTTGTTTACTTATTCCAATCGCCTCCAGAATCATACGAGTTGAGAAACGTTTCTCCGTACAGATCACAGAAGTTTCATCAAAAATAATTCGATGGTCATTCAGTATTGCATGTTCAGCAACAGCAGACTTCTCTGGTTGGCAAAGGCGTAAATGGCTACGATGTTAATTGCCCTTTGTTGTGAATCTCCTACATGTCTGACCAATATATACTGTTACGTGCCACCCCCTAGTGGCACTTCCGTTAACTGGTTACGGTGGGTAGAAGCACAAACACAATTGTTCCTTTAAAGAGAAGTTAGCTTTATTACTTGCAGGTCAGAAATATACACCGTACAATAAGCAGATAGAAACAATTATCTGTCTTACAGAAGCTCCCTCCTGTATGGAGCTCGACTCACCCTTTCACTCGGCCTTGCAGTTAATCCTCTCGCTAATGAGGTGGTCCCATGCACTGGCTGGAAATAGCTGAACTAAGTCTGTCACTCACTGTTTCCTGTCCACTGGCTAGGGAACTGCCCAATGCGTTTTGTAATTCACCATAAAGTCTCTGTCGCCCTAGGTAGGTACACACTCCTCACACTGCTCCACGGCTAGGAAGGAATCTCACTGGGTTTCGCAAGTCACGTCACCACACTTCTGTCCCAGGATAAACCCTCGCACTAGCTCGAAAAACACAGTTTTCCCCGCTTGCCAGGTCGCCCTTATATAGCAGGCCGGTGACTCAATAAATGCTTCTAGACCCATCCAGGATTCACGGCTTCTCGAGGTTTCCATCACTGGCTGGGTCACGAATATTCTGGACCATCCCTTTGTCCTAATAGCCCTTGTTGCGTAAGGAGCACGTAATACACTGAGGCAGAGCACAGCCCAACCCGGGGGCAGCCGTGACTCATGCGGCGAGCGACGAAACAAATTCACAGCCGTAACACCACCCCCTTCCTAAAAGGCTGATCGTCCCGATCAATCATTGGTCCGTCTGTGTACCTCCGTAGGCTGCCAGGCGTTCTCGATGCACGATCTTCATCTTCTCCCTCGGGCTCCGCTGGATCCTGTAGACGACATCGTTGATCCGCTTCACGACTCGGTACGGGCCCTCCCAGGACTTCTGCAGTTTGGGTGACAGGCCTTTCTTCCGTAATGGGTTGAAGAGCCAGACAAGGTCGTCCTCGTGGAATCCACCGGCATCCGCGTGCACATCCTCCAGTTGGTCGACCAGTTCTTGACAATACTGGCTTACCGGGACCGGATCATTCCCAGGTCGGCCGAAGGCAAGATCGACAGGTAGACGGAGCTCCCTCCCAAACATTGCCCGGGCTGGTGTGCACCCGGTGGCTTCATGCACGGCGGCGCGGTGGGCCAGGAGAAATAGTGGAAGATGTTTGTCCCAATCACTCTGGTGCTCGCTGACGACTATTCGGAGATGGTTCTCGATGGTGCGATTGAATCGCTCTACCATCCCGTCGGACTGAGGGTGTAGCGGCGGCGTCCTTGTCTTCCGAATTCCCAGCAGCTGGCATAGGTTCTGGAACACCTGCGACTCGAAGTTCCTCCCTTGGTCGGAGTGCAGCTCCAGGGGTACTCCGTACCGGCTGACGAATTCCTTCACCAGGGTCTCTGCGATCGTCGCGGCTTCTTGGTTAGGGAGCGCATACGCCTCCAGCCATTTGGTGAAGTAGTCGCTGACGACCAATATGTAGCGGTTCCCTGCCTCGCTCAACGGGAATGGCCCAGCAACATCGATGGCCACTCTCTCCATGGGGCCGCCCACGTTGTAGGTCTTCAGTGGACCCCGTCGTCTTCGACCTGGGCCCTTGCTGGCTGCGCAATCGTGGCACCTCGCGCAGTGGTTCTCCACGTCTGTTTGGCATCCGATCCAGTAGAACCGCTCTCTCAGCTTCTCCAGGGTCTTCTTTATCCCTAGGTGTCCACCAGATGATCCTCCATGAACTTCCTTCAGGACTTCCTCCGTCATAGCCTTTGGAACGACGACTTGTTACCGAGATGTCTTCCCGTCGGTGCTCTCCCAGGTCCGGCAGATGAGGCCATCCCTTACAATCAGCGAGTCCCACTGCGCCCAGTTGGACTTGAACTTTGGACGGCAATCACTCACAATGTTCCACCCGGGTCTGGAGGCACAGGCCCTCTTCCATTCGGCTATCAGTCCCAGGTCATCATCTTCTGCTTGTGCCCGCGTGAAAGATTCGCGGCTCCAGCTCCCTTGAAGTTCCACAGTAATCCGTCGGCACTGTATCCCGGTGTTCTCCTCCCTTCTAGTACAGAAGGTGCAGTCCTAGGGGCATGGATTCGTGACAGGGCGTCGGCATTAGAATGAATTTGGCCTTTCCTGTGCTGGATCTCAAAGTTGTACTGTTGAAGCCTCTCTAACCACCGCGCGAGTTGACCCTCGGGCTACTTGAAGTTCAGGAGCCACCGCAGGGATGCATGGTCGGTCCTGATGAGAAATTCTTGCCCGTACAGGTACTTTTGGAAGTGTTCAATGGTCTTCATGATGGCGAGCAGTTCCCTCCTGGTGACGCAGTAGTTCCTCTCTGTCTTTGACAAGGCTTTGCTGAAGTAGGCCACTACTCTCTCCTCGCTGTCCACGATTTGCGACAGGATTCCCCCTATACCAAAGTCGCTGGCATCGGTATCGACGATGAACCTTGTTCCAGGTCTGGGGTAGGCCAGAATAGGTGCGGTGCACAGAGCCTGCTTGTGTTGTTCGAAGGCACCGTGGCATTCTGCTGTCCACGTGAAGAGTTGGTCCTTCTCAGTCAGTCGATGCTGTGGTTTGGCGATGTCGGCAAATCCTCTCACGAAGCGACGGTAATAGGTGCAGAGTCCCAGGAAGCTTCGTAGTTGGGACTTGTCCTTCGGAACTGGCCACTCCCTCACAGCTGCGGTCTTCTCTGGGTCGGTGTGCACCCCTTCCTCGGAGACAATATGCCCAATGTACTGGATCTGCTTCTGGAAGAGCTGACACTTCTTGGGGATCAACATCAGCTGGGCAGCCCGTAGCTTCATCAAGATCTCCTTCAGGTTGCTGTAGTGCTCCTCGAAGCTTTTTCCCAGAACGATGACGTCGTCTAGGTAGACCAGGCAGGTCTTCCAGTGTAGTCCCCTCAAAATGGACTCATTAGCCTTTCGAAGGTCGCAGGGGCGTTGCACAGACCGAATGGCATGACGGTGAACTGCCAGAGCCCGCTGCCCACAGAGAACGCCGTTTTCTCGCGGTCCTTAGGGTGGACCTCCACCTGCCAGTAGCCACACTTCAAATCCAAGGTGGAGAACCATCTTGATCCTAATATGGTGTCCAGCGTGTCGTCGATTCGGGGTAGAGGGTAGCTGTCCTTCTTCGTGACGTCGTTCACCCGCCTGTAGTCCACGCAGAACCTGGTGGAACCGTCCTTCTTCTTCACAAGCACGACCGTAGAACTCCAAGGACTGTGTGATGGCTCGATCACCCCTTGCTCCTTCAACTCTTCTACCATCCGGTCGACTTCGGCTTGCTTGGCGAGCGGGACACGTCGGAATGGGGCCCTAATCGGTGCGCTGTCCCCAACGTCGATTCTGTGCTGGACCAAGCTTGTCCTGCCGAAGTCTTTGCTCCCCACGGAGAAGACGTCCTGGAATTCGCGTAGCAGGTCCTGAAGTTGGCGTGATTGTTCCTCGTCTAAATGGTCCTGGGATCCTTGGTACAGCTTCTGTAGTTCTTCTGGCAGCGCGCGTCTTCTTCGGTTGTCCGTCTGCAGGTGTCCGTCCGTCGTATCTGTGATGCGGGCAATCCAGGTAACGGGCTCGCAGACTCCTAGATTGGTGTCCCGGTGAACCGTAATGACGTAGTCGTTCAGGTTGGACAGGCGAACGTACGGCCGAGACGTCGTGTAGATGAGGTCTTGGCAACTAGCAATCCTTTTGTCTGGATGTCCCCATATTTTCGCTCGATGACAGCCGCCACTCCCTCAGCAGTTCCGTCGACAATTACGACGGCGCTGACCTCCGTCCTGGTGGTAACGATGACGTCCTCTCTCAGCCTTACTCGCGGTGCGGTGACGACCTCGTGTGCTGTTTGCAAAGCAAGTTCCTCACCTCTGAAGTGCAGAGTGTTGGTACTCAGGTCCAAGAAGATGTTGTTCTGGTCCAGGAAGTCCAGTCCGATGATCACATCGTTTGATACGTCAGCCACAAGCACTGGATGCTTTATCGCCCGTCGACCAACGACGAACTCCAGTGATGCTTCGCCATGTACCGGTGCGGTCTCTCCGGTCGCGGTTATTAGCTGGAGGTTCCTTTGTGTGGGTTGCACTCTCCACTTCGGGATCACGGTGGGACTGACGATGGTCCTCGATGCTCCCGTGTCGAATAGCATGGGCCAGCTCTCTCCGTTGACGACTCCGTCGACCATCAGGCTGCTATTATCCCTCCGGAACTGCGTCACACGAACTTGGTGTGCCGGGGCTTGACGACTGTCACAAGCCAACCTTTGCCCCCCAAGGCTGGCCGATACTTGCTTTCCTGAGCCGCGCGGTTTCCCTACGACTGACTGTCGCGACGGAAACCCTTGGCGGCGGCGATCACCGCAGTCCTTGCTCAGGTGGCCTCTCTTACGGCATGTCCATCAGGTCGGTAGTCCTCTTCCGGGCCGCCTCTCCGGATGTCCTTCGGCTACGTTTTTGTTGGTGGTACTGCGACTCTTGAAGAACCGTCCTAGCGCCTCCATCAGTTCATCGGCCAGGGGCTTGGTCTTGTCGGCTTTGGCTGCTTCGTCGACGTCCACCTGACGCACCCGCGCGCGCATTCTTGATACCTGCTTTGCCGTTTCGAACTCAAGTGCGTGGCTCAGCGCATCTGCAAGTGTCTAATTGCGCGCAAGTCGCAGTGCCAGTTGAGTATCCGAGTCCTGTAGTCCGTCAATGAAGGTTTGCGTCGCAATCTGCTCCAAAAAGTTGGCCGGCGCTGTTGCATAGGCGAGCCTTAGAAGGCATGCGATGTCCATCTCGAACTCCTGCTGGGTTTCCGCGATCTTTTGTACCCGGGTCCGGAGCTGTATCTGATAGGCCTGCTGAAGATGGCTATCTCCATATCGGGACCCCATATGGGCGATTAGTGAAGCTTAGTCCTGGGATCCAGTCGGGATGGCCTGAAGGACGTTAAGGGCGTCCCCTCGCAGCGCTACAATGAGAGCTGTAGCCTTTTCCGTGCTGTTCCAGTTGTTTATGGAACAGGCTGCCTCGAACTGACGTTAATAGGTGCTCCACGGGACCTTTCCGTCGAAGGTTGGGGGCGTCACTCTGCTCTGTCCCGTTCCTGAGGTTCCCTATGTAACTGGGGGTGGGCGTCGGCGCAGCTCGGCAACTTCCTCTCGTAGAGCGTTGAATTTCTCCTCCACCCCCGTCAGCGGGCGTCGGCGCAGCTCGGCAACTTCCTCTTGTAAAGCGACGAACTTCTTTTCCACTGCCGTGACTTCCTCACGTAGGCCCTGTTCCAATTTCCGTTGACTTTCCTGTAATTTCGTCAGCAGACTCTCTTCCAGATTTTTCTGGCCATCCAGAAATTTGGCGGTTAGGTCCTCTGCTAGTTTATTCTGACCGTCTTCCATCTTCTATAGATTCTCTGCTAACTTCTTCTGGCTATCCTCTAATTTGGAAGTTAGGTCCTCGGCTAACGTCTTCTGGCCGTCCTCCATCTTCTTCTGGCCGTCTTCCATCTTCTTCAGGTCCTCCGCTAACTTATTTTGACCGTCTTCCATCTTCTTCTGGCCGTCTTCTAATTTGGCAGTTAGGTCCTTGGTTAAATTCTTCTGACCGTCTTCTGATTTGGTTTCCATGCCACTTAACTTTTCTAGCAATGCTGCCAATTGCACTTCCATTTTGGTTGTTTGTCTTGTAAAGGGCATGCACTCACAGGAAAATTTTAAAAATGACCTGCTCGGGTTTTGAAACCAGGACCGTCAGGTGTTGTGCTTGAGTTCGTAATTCGGCTTCTGACACCAGTTGTTACGTGCTACCCCCTAGTGGCACTTCTGTTAACTGGATTACGGTGGGTAGAAGCACAAACACAATTTTTCCTTTAAAGAGAAGTTAGCTTTATTGCTTGCAGGCCAGAAATATACACCGTACAATAAGCAGATAGAAACAATTATCTGTCTTACAGAAGCTCCCTCCTGTATGGAGCTCGACTCACCCTTTCACTCGGCCTTGCAGTTAATCCTCTCGCTAATGAGGTGGTCCCATGCACTGGCTGGAAATAGCTGAACTAAGTCTGTCACTCACTGTTTCCTGTCCACTGGCTAGAGAACTGCCCAATGCGTTTTGTAATTCACCACAATGTCTCTGTCGCCCTAGGTAGGTACACACTCCTCACACTGCTCCGCGGCTCGGAAGGAATCTCACTGGGTTTCGCAAGTCACGTCACCACACTTCTGTCGCTCAGGATAAACCCTCGCACTAGCTCGAAAAACACAGTTTTCCCCGCTTGCCAGGTCGCCCTTATATAGCAGGCCGGTGACTCAATAAATGCTTCTAGACCAATCCAGGATTCACGGCTTCTCGAGGTTTCCATCACTGGCTGGGTCACGAATATTCTGGACCATCCCTTTGTCCTAGTAGCCCTTGTTGCGTAAGGCACACGTAATACACTGAGGCAGAACACAGCCCAACCCGGGGGCAGCCGTGACTCATGCGGCGAGCGACGAAACAAACTCACAGCCGTAACAATACGTAACCACAGTTATGAGAGGAGTTAAGATCAACGGAGTAGCAGTCATGAGGCAATAAGGTTTGCAGACGACATAGTAGTCCTGTAAACCAGTGAAGAGAAACTGCAACATGCACTCACGGAAATAAATAGGATTCTACATGAAAAATATAATATGAAAATCAATATTAAAAAGACGGAAATAATGGTATGCGTGAGAGAACAACTTAATGCAGCTATTCACATAGCTGGTGCTCCACTTAAGCAAGTTAACACGTTCACCTATCTAGAGAGTAAAATTACTTCCACAGGAAAAAGTTCAACTGATATTCAAGCTAGAATTGCCCAAGACCAAATTGCATTTAACAGCAAAAAAATCCCTTCTGACTTCAAAGAATATATCTATTGAGACCAGGACTAAATTTATAAAATGTTATGTGTGGAGTGTAGCCTTGTATGGCTCGGAAGCTTGGACAATGGGATGTGCTGATAAAAGAAGACTTGCAGGTTGTGAAATGTGGTGTAGGCGGCGGATGGGAAAAAAATCCATGGACCGCAAGAGTGACGAATGGCGAAGTGCTCAAAAACATTAATGAAAAGAGAGCATTTCTCAAAACAATACGGAAACGACGAGACCAACTGATAGGACATCTCAATCGCCACAATGACTTAATGGTAACTGTGTTAGACGGCCAAGTTCGGGGCAAGAGGGGAAGAGGGCGACCAAGACTGCAATACATCAAGCAGATCTTAACAGATGTTAATGTCCATTCATACAGAGACATGAAGAGACTGACTGGCGACAGGGAAGAATGGAAGAGGAGGATTTCTGCCGACCAATCTACGGATTGAGAACATAAATGAACAAGATGTTCAGTAAAGAACATATAGCCTACTTTCTCCTAAATGCATGGGTATTGTTATAACTCTTTGTCCTTTTGAAGGAGTATAATTGAATGTTTGTCGTAGTAGCTTGTTGAAATACATCGTGCTATAGGAATATTAAACATGAATATGAGATGCCCTTTGCTAGTGCTACCTCTGTAAAAAATGCCATTCAATTCGGTTTCACCGTGTTTGAATTGATATGGGGAATGGATTTGCTCACATACATGGCATGTTCGAATTAATAGGGGGAATCGATTCTCACACAAAGATGGCCGCCATCCGCAAAACATTAGGCTAATGACTTATTAGTTTGGTCAAAGGATGCTCCCTCCATAAAGGTATGTTGATGCAAAATTTGGTAGAGATCGGATGATTAGGTTAATCGTAATTTGATTTAAGCTTTGAACATTTGTGTGGCCGCCATTACGTTTACGTCAAGATGGCGGCGATATAAAACATGACAGTGAGGTGCCCTTTGCTAGTGCTACCTATGTACCAAATTTCGTTCCATTCGGTTTCACCGTGTTCGAATTAATAGGGGGAATCGATTTCGACACAAACATGGCCGCCATCCGCAAACTGTTAGGTTAATGACCTATTAATTTGGTCAAAGGATGCTTCCTCCATAAAGGTATGTTGTTGCAAAATTTGGTAGAGATCAGATGATTAGGTTAGTCGTAATTTGATTTAAGCTTTGAACATTTGTGTGGCCGCCATTACGTTTCCGCCAAGATGGCGGCGATATAAAACATGACACTGAGGTGTCCTTTGTTAGTGCTACCTTTGTACCAAATTTCGTTCAATTCGCGTTCACCGTACGCACACTCACACACACACAGATTCTCTCTCTCTCTCACACACACACACACACACACACATACATACACACACACAGACAGGCACACTTTTTTCGCCCGGTGTTGATCTCATAGGTCTACTTTCATTTTTTGCAAAAATCGAAAGTAGGCTAATGAACAGGAACATGGAATCTTATATACTCCAGTACAGTTGAGACCAACTGAATCCTTAACTGATCGCAAGGATTTGACTACGGTGACATTAGGTTTAAATATGGTTTTGATATTGTGTCTTCTTAGAATATTGCTAATCCTGTACGTGACAGACTGTACGTATGACAGATTATGATAATAATTCATGTTTTTAGGGATCCAACATTCAGGTCATTAGTTTCCTTATGGTTTGGGTGATAATGAATAATGCTGATGAAATGAAAACTGGGAATACGATAGGGTGTCCATTCCTCCCACCTTTTCTGGGACAGTCCCGTTTTGTTGGGAAAATGTCCCGTTGTCCCGAAAGTTTTATTGGGGGGGGGGGGAGCTCAAATGTCCCACTTTTTTTGTAATTCCGCTAGGCCAACGTAACTAAATCTACGGTGTTTTGTTTTGTTGTTCACTGAGGAAGTTTATACGCAAGAAAGCGCCACTTTTACAATTTGCTCAATAATCTTTGCCTTTTACATTCAATGTATTGTGTTATTGGTAGCACTGGTGCGATTTTCAGTTAAATTTTGACTGGTTTGGTTCTTACAGCAGGCCTAGCTGTTAAGGTTAGGTTCTAGACGTATGAAATCACTGTTTCGACATGCCAGAGTGAAGGTGTAATTTGTACAGCATTTTATTTAGGTATAATGTGCTGAATTTTATGAAAACTATCAGAAGAAACTGTACTTCTTGATAAAATGCATACATAAAAGTGAAAAGTACGAGGTTAATGGGGCAACTACATCTGCGGAATAAATAATCTCTATCAGTCTGCACACTAAATTTAAGAAATCATTTTCGATTATTTGTATGCACAATACAAAGATAAATTTTAAATGTTCACTAAATTTTGTCAACATATTTTTTGTCCCCTTCTTTTCATAATTGTCTCAGTATTTACCTATTTTTTTAAATGTCCCGTTTTTATATAAACATTATGTGGACACCCTAAACTAGAACCAACTATTGGCTTAGGGGAGACACAGCTACACCCGCAATATTAAGGGTTTGATGGTAAACCTCATAAATTAAGGGAAAGGGTTTCAAAAAATGTACATAGAAATTAACTTACTATATATATATCTTACAATTACATAAGATAGTGGCAAAATGCCGGGCATTTTCAAGACAATAGAAATGCTTGCTGGACTTGAATATAAAGCTTATACTGACAAATATCGCTTTGGAGAAGAATTGCAGCAAGGGCTGTATTTGTTTCGAGAAAGTTCTTTATACACTGGTCAAAAAAGTTTGGCATATTGCAAGATTTTGCATTTCTAGACCAAATATCATACAACCTGCTCTATCCGATTATAGTGTTCAGTACAAACACATAAACAAACAAGTTATCTTAGGGTTAACACATGAACCAATGTGCAAAAACGATTATGTCACCATAACAGCAATGTCAACAACTCCTCACGTAATCCTTAAACCACAATTAAAGTCAATTTTCTGTGTAATCAGTAGTGTGTGTGGCCTCCATGAGCCCTGCGATATTCTTGGAGGCGGTTTGGCATGCTCAATACCAGGCTATTTAGTACATCTTGTGGAAGATTGTCCCATTCCTCTATGGCAGCAGGGATAAGGTCTTGTAGGGCTTGTGGTGGTTGGGGATGGTTAGAAATTGCTGTTTGCAGTAATCTCCATACATGCTCCACGCAATTCAAATCAGGGGACGATGGTGGCCACACCATCCTTTGAATACCATGACTTTTTAAGAACCTATTCACAGACTTTGTGTGGTGGGCACGAGCATTGTCGTTCATGAAAGTGAAATCTGCTCCAATTTCAGCTCGAAATCCACGAACAATGGGTTCAAGTACGTTGTTCTCGTATTTTCGTGACGTCATATTGCCCTAGATGCGGACGAGTGGTGTGCGGTGGCCCATCATTATTCCTCCCCAGAAGAGTGCTGAACCACCACCGTGCTGGTAGCGCTCAACAATGAAAGCTTCATTGAATCGTCGACCATTTGCCTTCCAGACATGAATACTTTTGTCATCTGGATGCAACGAAATGCGTACCTCATCTGTAAACAACGTTTGGGTCCATTATTCCCGGGTCCATGTTTCATATCTTCTTACCCATTCTACACGCTGACGTCTGTGGCGATATTCGTGGCGTGGTCCCCTAAATGGCCTTTTTGAACGTAGTCCTACATTGTGGAGTCGATTTCGAACAGTTTGTGTAGGCACATTTACTCCTGTAGCCGCTCGTAGCTCCCTCCGTAAAGTGGTTTCTGCGCTCCTAGGTTGTCTTCTAACGGACATACAGATGTATCGGTCTTGCTCAGCGGTTGTTTTGCGTGGTCGACCTATCCTAGGCGTATCAGCTAAGGTGTGTGTCTGTTGGAATTTCCGCCACAATATGGAAACATCACTTTGATTACATCGCACCACTTGAGTTACTTCGGCTTGTGTCAGGTGACCATGTTGCATTAAAGTCACTATTCGAACTCTATCTAATGCTGACGTCATGAACCGTGGCATTGCTGTTACTGTGATGCAGTAAATTACACGTTAAAACAGTATTATCACATCCTTTTCAACTGCAGTCCATCAGTTCAGCGTCGCAACCGATCAGAATCCCTCACATGTAGTGACTGTATGAGCACAGTGTCAGGAAAATAAATGGAACGCGTTTCAACGATGATACAAAATAAAGAAATGCCACATAATTTACCGGTCGTGTTCAGAAATACAACATCTTGCAATATGCAAAACTTTCTTTGGCCAGTGTAATATAGCAACCGATGTTTGGTCCAATTGTTAAGCTTTTCTCTTTATAGAAGTCCGGCTTTTTCCAAACAGATGTCCATAATTAAAAAAAGATACGACCCTTACAGTTAACTGACATGTTATCCTACTATGAAATTGAGATGAAATATATGTGAAGTCATCTGACATGTCATTTTTTTTTATTTTTTTTTTCTGTACTCCTCCAGTTTTGCATCTTTTCTCACGTTTCGTTTGTCGATAATTTCGCATATATTCTGCTCTGGAGTTACCCATCTCTGCAAATCGCAAAATCATGAAAAAAAGGGGCGTCATCCCGAGTTCTACAACACCTCATACAAGTCTCTAACATTATTGGTTCGCGAAATATTTAAAATCCGATAACCTATAAGTTTTGGGATAGAAAAACTGGGGGCGTCACCCCGACTCCTAGGACACTTCATAAAAGTCCCTAGCATTGTTGGTTCACGAAATATTTAAAAGTCGATGACCCTTTAGTATTAGGTCCTTTGGTTAAATTAAGAGGGGGGATAGAAAATCGGGGGCGGGGTGTCACCCCGACTCCTAGGACACCTCATACAAGTCCCTAGGATTATTGGTTTGCGAGATATTAAAAAGCCGATGACCTATTCGTTGTGGATCCTTTTCGGCGAGCGAGCCAGCGGCGTGTGGGCCAGGTACGCGGTGCGTCTAAGCGCTCCTTAGCCTGGTGTATAAGATGAGAATGGGGTTCAAAAGTGATTCATGCTATGATATTTTGATGGCTCAGCGATGATGCAAGTCTCGTCCGGGTAAATTGTGTCAACCGGGAGCGTAAATCCCTTGTTAACAGTGAACTCTGTTGGTCATTGAAATAACTACTTGTAAAACTCCAGTGCCAAATCCTGACCGGTGCGCATGCGCGAGGTAAGTATGAAGATTTTTTAATTCATAACTGTTTTCAGCAAATATGATATAATGAATATTTTCACACCAAAGAACGACAACTTGAAGATGATTTACTGTAGGAATATTTTCAATGGGGCCTCCAAACCTTGAAGTAAGCCGTATGCGATATACATTCCACATAGTGCTGTATTTTGGCCGACAGTATCTCGAATGCTTACATTAAATAAGAATACAGCAAAAGTATGAAGATTTAATAAATCATACAATAATTGTTTTCAGCAAATATGATATAATGAATATTTTCACACCAAAGAACGACAACTTAAAGATGATTTACTGTAGGAATATCTTTAATGGGTCCCCCAAACCTTGAAGTAATCCGTATGCGATATATTGTGCCCTTGTATATAACAGCGTCGTATATACGAGAATCAAACTTCGGGGGGCGTTCAGTCCGGGTATGCTTTCACTAGAGCTCAAATACCAGACGGCTGCTTACAAATACAAGGACCATATGCAAAACTACAAACAAGAAATGAATAAAATTACCACCATTTAATAACTGAATAAAAACAACAAAACATAAAAAATATAACATAAACAAAGTCCACCCTGAACTTTACTCCCACTGTACAAGAATTTACACAGATCTGAGTGGCCTAGAAAGGTCCACTCCAAAGAATTAAAATTGTGGATCAAAATTCCACTTGTCTGATTAATATGTATGCACGCGTATAACTACGCTAGAGAAGAAATAAGTACTTTTGATGGAGATTTGCTCACAGATGGAACAGCCAATATGCTTGCAAACCCCCATACTGCAAACCATTATTATGGCTTTATGGGACACACTCGTAGAATAACATACCAACAATTATAATTTTACTGACACACGCAACCATTTAAAATTTATAAACTAATTGATCTCCATCGAGATCGCAGTGAGTCAGAAAACTCCCAGCAAAACAGAAGCTTGCCCAATGGCTCATATTGCTCAACACATACACGACAACAACGTGACCGAACATCGAGACCACCCGAGGTCAATGAACATGACAATAAATAAACAACAAATAAGATGCCTAAAACCCGATGATATTTACATGAAATAAAAGCATGGATAAGCTAACACGCTGGGACTCGATCAATCAAAACGCGAACAGCACCCATTTACCGATTACAATTCTTTTATCATTAAACAGGCTTTATTTTAATATATAAGATAAACAATTACGAAGAACGGAAACCAGGTCCGTGAATACTAATGAGCACAGCTTGCTCCTTATCTGATGGAGTGCGCCGGGTAGAAATACCTTCACTTACCACTCATTAACGTCTGTGTTCAAAACCAGCCCTCCTTGTCGAAGCTTTGAGTCATGCTATTTATAACAAGAGACTAGACAGTCCCGTTATGCCACCTGTTAATCGCGACACAAAATTTCACACACTTCTGCCAATTCCAAAGAATTGCAAGAACATCGTAAAAGGGGATTCCAACATTTTCCTCGCAAGGATTAAATGCTTAACCTGGACATAGCTTCAGACAGAACCAGGGTTCCCGAAAACTCCTATCCCATAAAACATATATTTGCAGACTCAACGAAGCATTTAGGGCAGAACACAACACAAATCTACCACGGGCCGACACTCCAATCAAATATCATAGATTTTGTGTACCATAACACTAAAAGAGAAACTTCATCAACAAATAAAGTCATTGGGCATATGACCCCTCACTTAACAAAAATGCAACAAACGGCAATTAACACACAAGCCTGTGTAACAATAAAAATCTATACAATAAAAAGATTTCCCACCAATTCTATTATCTACTCTAGTTAATTCAGTTTCGCTTCTGTTATGATATCGGTTCCCAATTTGCGTCGCTTAGCCGCGCATTTTACGGTAGCGACACGCACTCGAGTACGCTTGCCCCGTGTACTTGACATCAACAAAAAAAATCTTCACACAGATAGAATACATGCCACGTTGCTCATGAACTAAACTAAAGTGTGTCAATACCACCAACCAACTACAATAAAACACGAAGACAAAAATAAAATAAAATATTTACACAAAATAATATGTTCCCACAAAACCATAACCAGTTTTTCAAATAATAAATTTTTTCAGTACTCATTCCTCTTTCTGCGTCGTCTCATCGAACATCGCCTGACATTCTCTCTCCAAAGTGTTTAGCTCATCTCAGACGACATGGAGCCGTATAAACGTTGGTTCGATGTCTTTCTCTGGGTCTGGAGTTCCATCTTGACGTTGAATAAAAAATAAAATGTTATTTATAGTCACACGTAATTTTCTATCTAAATTTTGCCAATAGTTACTTTATTCACCATTTGTCTAGTGCAAAATTAAACGTAGACTTTCCCTAATAGTTGTAGTCGTGGGAGACTACTAAAATCTTACCGATACACAAATTTCACACTCAGCTGTGCGCACACAACTTTATTATAATGTTTTCAATAATGACCCTATCTCTGATAAATTTAACACAGTATATCTTCACGGTATGGAAAAGAATAAGTGATCACCTCACGGTGTCACCAAGAATCAACCTCGTCGTCAGTCAGACGACAGTATTTATGTGAATTTAGCAAAAGGACGGAGGGAGAGGGAAATCTATCACTAACTTCTATAATAATGCGACTATTGGCATGCAACAGGTATCAAACAGTTTGAAATATTATACAGGTCACAATGGGGCTATCGTGCTCTGGAATCGATCATAGATTTCGTTAATCCAATCTTTCCCGCTTTCAACTTCAAGCCGGCGTCAGACGCTCCCTTGGCGCTAAAATTGGTGACCCTCTCTGATTGGTAGTTCATGACGTCAATATCGCAGTTTAGAACAGAAGCCTCTGTCCTATGATTGGTTGAAAGTTCCTCTTGTCTCTCTCATCCAGCAATTATCTTACTCGTAACGTTAGGGTGACAAAGAATTACGGTCTGAAATGAGTCAGGACCCCAACACACCTTTGTCTGATAAAGTGTCTGTCAAACATTCCGATCTCGTCACTCCTTTGTTTCAGGACTGGGCACGTTCAAACGTACTGTCTCCAAATAAGCTTGATATTTCGCAATCCAGTCTGGCCTTCCTGTATGATTCTGGCAGTAAAATCAGAATATAATGAAATGAATAATTAGAATCATTAATATGCGTAGCTTATTAAGGGTTCACAACTCCCTTAGTTGGAAAAAATCGAACTTAGAGATAAAGTCGATTTTTCTTCCCTAAGTCACATGGTGCAGATACTGGGTTAGCCTCCCTTCATAGTGCTCAGTCAGTCCGCCTCTGCTAGTTGACAAGTGTTTTCCTCGTTCCAATGTTTACATTCTCGCCCAGTCATTAGGACAATACCAGTCTGCTGCTCACTTGCCCAGCGCTTCGCCTGGGGCTAATTGTTGCTTGAAGACTATTCCCCTCTCTGTTGCTCGTCTGTCGACATACCTGTCAACTCTGCTTGCTTCAAGATGTAAACAGGCCAGACGCTAATCACTTCCTCGATGTCGTGCTGGCTTCTGCTTGCCCCCCGTTTACTTGCATGATGTTGGACGATCACGTATTTAAATCGCTGCATTACTTCCAAGATTCCTCACGATGCTGAACGGTTTTCACTCCTCCATGCTGCCATCCTCGTCCTCTCTCCCGCGTGTTGCCATCTTCTTCCTTTAGTAGTGACCAGTTTTTCGGATCGCACCGGTGTTTCTCTTCCCCACCGGGCTGCGTTCTCTAATGCCCCGTGCCGCTAATCTTTGTTCGTCTTCCTTGCTGGCTTCGCTATTTGCTTGTTCTTCATGCAGCTGATCCAAGTATCTCTGCGTCTCTATGTGCATGGCTTCAAACCCATGATTTGTTCTGCCTTCCTCATTGTAGGTGTCGGGATTTTTCCGCTTGTCAATTGCCTGTTTCCAACGTCCTTGTTCGTTTCCCTCGTTTGTATGAACTTCCTCTAAGTATTTCTGCGATTGAGCATGCCTATCGTTCCAGTCGTCTCGGTAGCTTCTAGAGTCCTCACGATTCTGAAATCTGCGGTCTTGCCATCTCTGATTTTCATTACGATCTCCCCATCTCATGTATGGTACATCTTGTCTCCGATTGTCCCTCCATTGTTGAAATCCTCGTTGTTGGAATCTATTCTGTCCTTGGAACTGTCTGTTGTTATTACGGTTGTTATCGTAATGTTGGCGCTGTCTTTTCTCGACATCATCCTGACCTCTCACGGGTGTTGAAATGTTTGTATTTGTATTGGTAGCCTGGGATCTTGTTTTTACCTGGCTCGGCTTAATCACCTCGGTTGTATTTACCATTTCGACCTGTCTTCCAACTCTATTGTGTAAGTGGGACGTGGTTTCATCTATCTGGCGCAGGATCTGTTCAGCGTGTACCGCGTCTGAAACGTTAGCTGCGACCGATACCTGCTGAACGTTAACGGGAAGCTGGCGTCCGATAGTCATGACTAGCTCGGCCTCACTTAAAGGATTATCCAGATCTTTAAATTTAAGGAGCTGTGATGAAAAAAAATCTGAATACTTAGTTTGCTGAGTAGATTGGTACTTTCTGGAGTACAATTCCATTCTTAACCCCTGTTGATATGAAGACGACCAATATTTTCGAAGGAAAGCATGCTTGAATGCATCTAAGCTTTCAAACGTGTATTTGAAGCTCAAGTACCACGTTAAAACATTTCCAGTTAAAAAAAATTCCATCATGCGCAGTTGCCGGGCGGGAGCTATATCATTATCATTATAATAATGCTCGACTTCCCGCAAGAATGCCTTGGGTGTGACTCCAGAATTTTCCATAAACTTAGCCGGTTTGAATTCATTAGAACGGATGATTTGTACAAGTTGAGGGTGCTGATTACCGTCATGTGGTGTAGAACTTCTCCCTATGTGATTACGAAATTCTTCCGTGTTCCGAGCAAGTGGACTTTCCGTGTCAACCTGACTACCAGTTGAATGAGTCGCCCCCGGGCTATCTCTGTCTCCATCTCTCCCCTTCACGCCTAATGACCCTGCATTATGTTCCATAGAAAATAATTCTGCTTTTATCAGCCTGTCACCTTGTTCTTTAAATTTTGCTTTTATCTCATCTTCTAACGTCTGTATCCGTGTGTGGTTCTCCCCCAGCTTCTTAATTACCGCCAACCTTTCTTCCTTGGAGTCCTTACATAATTTTTGCCAATCCTTTCTAACGTTTTCTATCTTCAGATTATTAGTGTCCTGGCTCACTTCGATCCGTTCCAAGCGATCCTCCACGCGTACATTGTTTTCTTCAATAGTGGCTTTTAATCCCTCCCGGTCTACTTCTGCATTTATCCAGCGATCTGTTGATTGGTTTTCGAGACGGTCTATGTCTTTTATAAGGCCGGTCACGTTTTCATCTACCGCCTTTATCTGTTCCTGTATAACTACGGTTATTTTCTCCACTTTATTAAATCTGTTTTGTAACCTGTCCTGTGCAGTTATAATTTCGCTATTTTTAGTTGTGCATGCCAATTCAATCTGTGCCAATTTTGCCAGAACTGATCCGTCTAAGTTATTAAGTTTAGCGTTAAACTGGTCCTCAAGTTGTTTTATCTGTTTAACCTGCTTCTCATTGTTCTTACTTACATCTAAGGCGAGTAGTATAAGCTGTTTCCTTGTATGTTCTTTCATTTCAACCACTACATTATCGAGTTGCTCAGTGTTACGACTGTTTTGCGCGTCTAGTTGAGAGTTTATTGATTCACTTTGTTGTGTCAATTGAGAACTAATATTATCATTCTGTAGAGCTAATTGTGTATTAATACTATCATTTTGAAGCGCTAATTGTGTATTAATACTATCATTTTGAAGCGCTAATTGTGTGCCAATAGATTCATTAATTTGGGCTTTGATCACCGCTGACTGTTCAACCCTACTACTGTCTATTTGTGCCTTAAATGTTTCACTCTGTGCTATTAATTCCGCTGATTGTTCAGCCCTGCTACTGTCTATTTGTGCCTTAAATGTTTCACTCTGTGCTATTAATTCCGCTGATTGTTCAGCCCTGCTACTGTCTATTTGTGCCTTAAATGTTTCACTCTGTGCTATTAATTCCGCGGATTGTTCAGCCCTGCTACCGTCCATTTGTGCCTTAAATTCAGCCGTCATCTCCTGCCGTAACAACACCATTTGCTGCTGAGTGCGTGCCGCAGCGCTCTCTACAACCTGTCTTATTTCGTCTAAAGAAGCCATCACCACAATACACTTGAGAAAATAGAGAAAATGCCAATTGGCGATGTTCTCCGATACGTGCATACATATTAACACACATTTATATCAATTTACACATACTCAGTTCGTTTAAATTTATAAACACAATCCCATTAATCCAATAGCATCCCTGAGTATCCTTCATTTTACATAATTTAAAACTTAACCCACACATTCAGTTATTAAATGCTAGCCTTACAAAACGCTACAAGAACAGACTAATTAATTGAGTATTAATTGCCTTGGAAAAGCTACACGCCTTCCTATTACATACATGGAGTTGTCTTTCTATGCAAAGCTAATTTTTATCATTAATATGGGCGCCCAGTCTCACGATATTATCTTTACAATTAATGCAAGAAATAAAAACGTGTACTGTGTTTTACATTGCAACTCCTGATTTTACTGTATAATTCACTCACTTGGCGGTAATACCTTCGCCATAACTATGTTACTTAAAATTATCACATTCGGTGATTCAAATACTGTCACATTCCGCCTTCACTTGTGGCGTGTCAGTTTATCAAAAAAATGCGCTAGAAAAGCCTAAAACAGTGAAATGCCCCACGTAGGGTAATGCCAGCGTTGCCTATGTGCCCTTGTATATAACAACGTCGTATATACGAGAATCAAACTTCGGGGGGCGTTCAGTCCGGGTATGCTTTCACTAGAGCTCAAATACCAGACGGATGCTTACAAATACAAGGACCATATGCAAAACTACAAACAAGAAATGAGTGAAAAACAAATAAAATTACCACCATTTAATAACTGAATAAAAACAACAAAACATAAAAAATATAACATAAACAAAGTCCACCCTGAACTTTACTCCCACTGTACAAGAATTTACACAGATCTGAGTGGCCTAGAAAGGTCCACTCCAAAGAATTAAAATTGTGGATCAAAATTCCACTTGTCTGATTAATATGTATGCACGCGTATAACTACGCTAGAGAAGAAATAAGTACTTTTGATGGAGATTTGCTCACAGATGGAACAGCCAATATGCTTGCAAACCCCCATACTGCAAACCATTATTATGGCTTTATGGGACACACTCGTAGAATAACATACCAACAATTATAATTTTACTGACACACGCAACCATTTAAAATTTATAAACTAATTGATCTCCATCGAGATCGCAGTGAGTCAGAAAACTCCCAGCAAAACAGAAGCTTGCCCAATGGCTCATATTGCTCAACACATACATGACAACAACGTGACCGAACATCGAGACCACCCGAGGTCAATGAACATGACAATAAATAAACAACAAATAAGATGCCTAAAACCCGATGATATTTACATGAAATAAAAGCATGGATAAGCTAACACGCTGGGACTCGATCAATCAAAACGCGAACAGCACCCATTTACCGATTACAATTCTTTTATCATTAAACAGGCTTTATTTTAATATATAAGATAAACAATTACGAAGAACGGAAACCAGGTCCGTGAATACTAATGAGCACAGCTTGCTCCTTATCTGATGGAGTGCGCCGGGTAGAAATACCTTCACTTACCACTCATTAACGTCTGTGTTCAAAACCAGCCCTCCTTGTCGAAGCTTTGAGTCATGCTATTTATAACAAGAGACTAGACAGTCCCGTTATGCCACCTGTTAATCGCGACACTAAATTTCACACACTTCTGCCAATTCCAAAGAATTGCAAGAACATCGTAAAAGGGGATTCCAACATTTTCCTCGCAAGGATTAAATGCTTAACCTGGACATAGCTTCAGACAGAACCAGGGTTCCCGAAAACTCCTATCCCATAAAACATATATTTGCAGACTCAACAAAGCATTTAGGGCAGAACACAACACAAATCTACCACGGGCCGACACTCCAATCAAATATCATAGATTTTGTGTACCATAACACTAAAAGAGAAACTTCATCAACAAATAAAGTCATTGGGCATATGACCCCTCACTTAACAAAAATGCAACAAACGGCAATTAACACACAAGCCTGTGTAACAATAAAAATCTATACAATAAAAAGATTTCCCACCAATTCTATTATCTACTCTAGTTAATTCAGTTTCGCTTCTGTTATGATATCGGTTCCCAATTTGCGTCGCTTAGCCGCGCATTTTACGGTAGCGACACGCACTCGAGTACGCTTGCCCCGTGTACTTGACATCAACAAAAAAAATCTTCACACAGATAGAATACATGCCACGTTGCTCATGAACTAAACTAAAGTGTGTCAATACTACCAACCAACTACAATAAAACACGAAGACAAAAATAAAATAAAATATTTACACAAAATAATATGTTCCCACAAAACCATAACCAGTTTGTCAAATAATAAATTATTTCAGTACTCATTCCTCTTTCTGCGTCGTCTCATCGAACATCGCCTGACATTCTCTCTCCAAAGTGTTTAGCTCATCTCAGACGACATGGAGCCGTAGAAACGTTGGTTCGATGTCTTTCTCTGGGTCTGGAGTTCCATCTTGACGTTGAATAAAAAATAAAATGTTATTTATAGTCACACGTAATTTTCTATCTAAATTTTGCCAATAGTTACTTTATTCACCATTTGTCTAGTGCAAAATTAAACGTAGACTTTCCCTAATAGTTGTAGTCGTGGGAGACTACTAAAATCTTACCGATACACAAATTTCACACTCAGCTGTGCGCACACAACTTTATTATAATGTTTTCAATAATGACCCTATCTCTGATAAATTTAACACAGTATATCTTCACGGTATGGAAAAGAATAAGTGATCACCTCACGGTGTCACCAAGAATCAACCTCGTCGTCAGTCAGACGACAGTATTTATGTGAATTTAGCAAAAGGACGGAGGGAGAGGGAAATCTATCACTAACTTCTATAATAATGCGACTATTGGCATGCAACAGGTATCAAACAGTTTGAAATATTATACAGGTCACAATGGGGCTATCGTGCTCTGGAATCGATCATAGATTTCGTTAATCCAATCTTTCCCGCTTTCAACTTCAAGCCGGCGTCAGACGCTCCCTTGGCGCTAAAATTGGTGACCCTCTCTGATTGGTAGTTCATGACGTCAATATCGCAGTTTAGAACAGAAGCCTCTGTCCTATGATTGGTTGAAAGTTCCTCTTGTCTCTCTCATCCAGCAATTATCTTACTCGTAATGCTAGGGTGACAAAGAATTACGGTCTGAAATGAGTCAGGACCCCAACACACCTTTGTCTGATAAAGTGTCTGTCAAACATTCCGATCTCGTCACTCCTTTGTTTCAGGACTGGGCACGTTCAAACGTACTGTCTCCAAATAAGCTTGATATTTCGCAATCCAGTCTGGCCTTCCTGTATGATTCTGGCAGTAAAATCAGAATATAATGAAATGAATAATTAGAATCATTAATATGCGTAGCTTATTAAGGGTTCACAACTCCCTTAGTTGGAAAAAATCGAACTTAGAGATAAAGTCGATTTTTCTTCCCTAAGTCACATGGTGCAGATACTGGGTTAGCCTCCCTTCAAAGTGCTCAGTCAGTCCGCCTCTGCTAGTTGACAAGTGTTTTCCTCGTTCCAATGTTTACATTCTCGCCCAGTCATTAGGACAATACCAGTCTGCTGCTCACTTGCCCAGCGCTTCGCCTGGGGCTAATTGTTGCTTGAAGACTATTCCCCTCTCTGTTGCTCGTCTGTCGACATACCTGTCAACTCTGCTTGCTTCAAGATGTAAACAGGCCAGACGCAAATCACTTCCTCGATGTCGTGCTGGCTTCTGCTTGCCCCCCGTTTACTTGCATGATGTTGGACGATCACGTATTTAAATCGCTGCATTACTTCCAAGATTCCTCACGATGCTGAACGGTTTTCACTCCTCCATGCTGCCATCCTCGTCCTCTCTCCCGCGTGTTGCCATCTTCTTCCTTTAGTAGTGACCAGTTTTTCGGATCGCACCGGTGTTTCTCTTCCCCACCGGGCTGCGTTCTCTAATGCCCCGTGCCGCTAATCTTTGTTCGTCTTCCTTGCTGGCTTCGCTATTTGCTTGTTCTTCATGCAGCTGATCCAAGTATCTCTGCGTCTCTATGTGCATGGCTTCAAACCCATGATTTGTTCTGCCTTCCTCATTGTATGTGTCGGGATTTTTCCGCTTGTCAATTGCCTGTTTCCAACGTCCTTGTTCGTTTCCCTCGTTTGTATGAACTTCCTCTAAGTATTTCTGCGATTGAGCATGCCTATCGTTCCAGTCGTCTCGGTAGCTTCTAGAGTCCTCACGATTCTGAAATCTGCGGTCTTGCCATCTCTGATTTTCATTACGATCTCCCCATCTCATGTATGGTACATCTTGTCTCCGATTGTCCCTCCATTGTTGAAATCCTCGTTGTTGGAATCTATTCTGTCCTTGGAACTGTCTGTTGTTATTACGGTTGTTATCGTAATGTTGGCGCTGTCTTTTCTCGACATCATCCTGACCTCTCACGGGTGTTGAAATGTTTGTATTTGTATTGGTAGCCTGGGATCTTGTTTTTACCTGGCTCGGCTTAATCACCTCGGTTGTATTTACCATTTCGACCTGTCTTCCAACTCTATTGTGTAAGTGGGACGTGGTTTCATCTATCTGGCGCAGGATCTGTTCAGCGTGTACCGCGTCTGAAACGTTAGCTGCGACCAATACCTGCTGAACGTTAACGGGAAGCTGGCGTCCGATAGTCATGACTAGCTCGGCCTCACTTAAAGGATTATCCAGATCTTTAAATTTAAGGAGCTGTGATGAAAAAAAATCTGAATACTTAGTTTGCTGAGTAGATTGGTACTTTCTGGAGTACAATTCCATTCTTAACCCCTGTTGATATGAAGACGACCAATATTTTCGAAGGAAAGCATGCTTGAATGCATCTAAGCTTTCAAACGTGTATTTGAAGCTCAAGTACCACGTTAAAACATTTCCAGTTAAAAAAAATTCCATCATGCGCAGTTGCCGGGCGGGAGCTATATCATTATCATTATAATAATGCTCGACTTCCCGCAAGAATGCCTTGGGTGTGACTCCAGAATTTTCCATAAACTTAGCCGGTTTGAATTCATTAGAACGGATGATTTGTACAAGTTGAGGGTGCTGATTACCGTCATGTGGTGTAGAACTTCTCCCTATGTGATTACGAAATTCTTCCGTGTTCCGAGCAAGTGGACTCTCCGTGTCAACCTGACTACCAGTTGAATGAGTCGCCCCCGGGCTATCTCTGTCTCCATCTCTCCCCTTCACGCCTAATGACCCTGCATTATGTTCCATAGAAAATAATTCTGCTTTTATCAGCCTGTCACCTTGTTCTTTAAATTTTGCTTTTATCTCATCTTCTAACGTCTGTATCCGTGTGTGGTTCTCCCCCAGCTTCTTAATTACCGCCAACCTTTCTTCCTTGGAGTCCTTACATAATTTTTGCCAATCCTTTCTAACGTTTTCTATCTTCAGATTATTAGTGTCCTGGCTCACTTCGATCCGTTCCAAGCGATCCTCCACGCGTACATTGTTTTCTTCAATAGTGGCTTTTAATCCCTCCCGGTCTACTTCTGCATTTTTCCAGCGATCTGTTGATTGGTTTTCGAGACGGTCTATGTCTTTTATAAGGCCGGTCACGTTTTCATCTACCGCCTTTATCTGTTCCTGTATAACTACGGTTATTTTCTCCACTTTATTAAATCTGTTTTGTAACCTGTCCTGTGCAGTTATAATTTCGCTATTTTTAGTTGTGCATGCCAATTCAATCTGTGCCAATTTTGCCAGAACTGATCCGTCTAAGTTATTAAGTTTAGCGTTAAACTGGTCCTCAAGTTGTTTTATCTGTTTAACCTGCTTCTCATTGTTCTTACTTACATCTAAGGCGAGTAGTATAAGCTGTTTCCTTGTATGTTCTTTCATTTCAACCACTACATTATCGAGTTGCTCAGTGTTACGACTGTTTTGCGCGTCTAGTTGAGAGTTTATTGATTCACTTTGTTGTGTCAATTGAGAACTAATATTATCATTCTGTAGAGCTAATTGTGTATTAATACTATCATTTTGAAGCGCTAATTGTGTATTAATACTATCATTTTGAAGCGCTAATTGTGTGCCAATAGATTCATTAATTTGGGCTTTGATCACCGCTGACTGTTCAACCCTACTACTGTCTATTTGTGCCTTAAATGTTTCACTCTGTGCTATTAATTCCGCTGATTGTTCAGCCCTGCTACTGTCTATTTGTGCCTTAAATGTTTCACTCTGTGCTATTAATTCCGCTGATTGTTCAGCCCTGCTACTGTCTATTTGTGCCTTAAATGTTTCACTCTGTGCTATTAATTCCGCGGATTGTTCAGCCCTGCTACCGTCCATTTGTGCCTTAAATTCAGCCGTCATCTCCTGCCGTAACAACACCATTTGCTGCTGAGTGCGTGCCGCAGCGCTCTCTACAACCTGTCTTATTTCGTCTAAAGAAGCCATCACCACAATACACTTGAGAAAATAGAGAAAATGCCAATTGGCGATGTTCTCCGATACGTGCATACATATTAACACACATTTATATCAATTTACACATACTCAGTTCGTTTAAATTTATAAACACAATCCCATTAATCCAATAGCATCCCTGAGTATCCTTCATTTTACATAATTTAAAACTTAACCCACACATTCAGTTATTAAATGCTAGCCTTACAAAACGCTACAAGAACAGACTAATTAATTGAGTATTAATTGCCTTGGAAAAGCTACACGCCTTCCTATTACATACATGGAGTTGTCTTTCTATGCAAAGCTAATTTTTATCATTAATATGGGCGCCCAGTCTCACGATATTATCTTTACAATTAATGCAAGAAATAAAAACGTTTACTGTATTTTACATTGCAACTCCTGATTTTACTGTATAATTCACTCACTTGGCGGTAATACCTTCGCCATAACTATGTTACTTAAAATTATCACATTCGGTGATTCAAATACTGTCACATTTCGCCTTCACTTGTGGCGTGTCAGTTTATCAAAAAAATGCGCTAGAAAAGCCTAAAACAGTGAAATGCCCCACGTAGGGTAATGCCAGCGTTGCCTATGTGCCCTTGTATATAACAACGTCGTATATACGAGAATCAAACTTCGGGGGGCGTTCAGTCCGGGTATGCTTTCACTAGAGCTCAAATACCAGACGGATGCTTACAAATACAAGGACCATATGCAAAACTACAAACAAGAAATGAGTGAAAAACAAATAAAATTACCACCATTTAATAACTGAATAAAAACAACAAAACATAAAAAATATAACATAAACAAAGTCCACCCTGAACTTTACTCCCACTGTACAAGAATTTACACAGATCTGAGTGGCCTAGAAAGGTCCACTCCAAAGAATTAAAATTGTGGATCAAAATTCCACTTGTCTGATTAATATGTATGCACGCGTATAACTACGCTAGAGAAGAAATAAGTACTTTTGATGGAGATTTGCTCACAGATGGAACAGCCAATATGCTTGCAAACCCCCATACTGCAAACCATTATTATGGCTTTATGGGACACACTCGTAGAATAACATACCAACAATTATAATTTTACTGACACACGCAACCATTTAAAATTTATAAACTAATTGATCTCCATCGAGATCGCAGTGAGTCAGAAAACTCCCAGCAAAACAGAAGCTTGCCCAATGGCTCATATTGCTCAACACATACATGACAACAACGTGACCGAACATCGAGACCACCCGAGGTCAATGAACATGACAATAAATAAACAACAAATAAGATGCCTAAAACCCGATGATATTTACATGAAATAAAAGCATGGATAAGCTAACACGCTGGGACTCGATCAATCAAAACGCGAACAGCACCCATTTACCGATTACAATTCTTTTATCATTAAACAGGCTTTATTTTAATATATAAGATAAACAATTACGAAGAACGGAAACCAGGTCCGTGAATACTAATGAGCACAGCTTGCTCCTTATCTGATGGAGTGCGCCGGGTAGAAATACCTTCACTTACCACTCATTAACGTCTGTGTTCAAAACCAGCCCTCCTTGTCGAAGCTTTGAGTCATGCTATTTATAACAAGAGACTAGACAGTCCCGTTATGCCACCTGTTAATCGCGACACTAAATTTCACACACTTCTGCCAATTCCAAAGAATTGCAAGAACATCGTAAAAGGGGATTCCAACATTTTCCTCGCAAGGATTAAATGCTTAACCTGGACATAGCTTCAGACAGAACCAGGGTTCCCGAAAACTCCTATCCCATAAAACATATATTTGCAGACTCAACAAAGCATTTAGGGCAGAACACAACACAAATCTACCACGGGCCGACACTCCAATCAAATATCATAGATTTTGTGTACCATAACACTAAAAGAGAAACTTCATCAACAAATAAAGTCATTGGGCATATGACCCCTCACTTAACAAAAATGCAACAAACGGCAATTAACACACAAGCCTGTGTAACAATAAAAATCTATACAATAAAAAGATTTCCCACCAATTCTATTATCTACTCTAGTTAATTCAGTTTTGCTTCTGTTATGATATCGGTTCCCAATTTGCGTCGCTTAGCCGCGCATTTTACGGTAGCGACACGCACTCGAGTACGCTTGCCCCGTGTACTTGACATCAACAAAAAAAATCTTCACACAGATAGAATACATGCCACGTTGCTCATGAACTAAACTAAAGTGTGTCAATACCACCAACCAACTACAATAAAACACGAAGACAAAAATAAAATAAAATATTTACACAAAATAATATGTTCCCACAAAACCATAACCAGTTTGTCAAATAATAAATTATTTCAGTACTCATTCCTCTTTCTGCGTCGTCTCATCGAACATCGCCTGACATTCTCTCTCCAAAGTGTTTAGCTCATCTCAGACGACATGGAGCCGTAGAAACGTTGGTTCGATGTCTTTCTCTGGGTCTGGAGCTCCATCTTGACGTTGAATAAAAAATAAAATGTTATTTATAGTCACACGTAATTTTCTATCTAAATTTTGCCAATAGTTACTTTATTCACCATTTGTCTAGTGCAAAATTAAACGTAGACTTTCCCTAATAGTTGTAGTCGTGGGAGACTACTAAAATCTTACCGATACACAAATTTCACACTCAGCTGTGCGCACACAACTTTATTATAATGTTTTCAATAATGACCCTATCTCTGATAAATTTAACACAGTATATCTTCACGGTATGGAAAAGAATAAGTGATCACCTCACGGTGTCACCAAGAATCAACCTCGTCGTCAGTCAGACGACAGTATTTATGTGAATTTAGCAAAAGGACGGAGGGAGAGGGAAATCTATCACTAACTTCTATAATAATGCGACTATTGGCATGCAACAGGTATCAAACAGTTTGAAATATTATACAGGTCACAATGGGGCTATCGTGCTCTGGAATCGATCATAGATTTCGTTAATCCAATCTTTCCCGCTTTCAACTTCAAGCCGGCGTCAGACGCTCCCTTGGCGCTAAAATTGGTGACCCTCTCTGATTGGTAGTTCATGACGTCAATATCGCAGTTTAGAACAGAAGCCTCTGTCCTATGATTGGTTGAAAGTTCCTCTTGTCTCTCTCATCCAGCAATTATCTTACTCGTAACGCTAGGGTGACAAAGAATTACGGTCTGAAATGAGTCAGGACCCCAACACACCTTTGTCTGATAAAATGTCTGTCAAACATTCCGATCTCGTCACTCCTTTGTTTCAGGACTGGGCACGTTCAATCGTACTGTCTCCAAATAAGCTTGATATTTCGCAATCCAGTCTGGCCTTCCTGTATGATTCTGGCAGTAAAATCAGAATATAATGAAATGAATAATTAGAATCATTAATATGCGTAGCTTATTAAGGGTTCAATATATTCCACATAGGGCTGTTATGTTGGCCGACAGTACGTTATGGTACCAATCTCCACCACCGCGTGCGCTCATTGTTTCCTCCTACACATTTCCGTCCCTTTTCCAAAATTACTCCCACAAACCACAAATACGCATATCCGTCCCATTTCCATCCCTTTTCCAAAATCACTCCCACAATAAATATCCAGCTACCGAGTGGAAATATGTTACACATCAAAAATTAAATATTATTATTAAAAATACATTTATTAGGATTAAATAACAGAAGAAACTAATTCAATCTGCAACATTAAAGAAAATAGTAAATAACATGGGCGTACGTAAATGTAAAATGAAAGATACGCTTGCACGTGTCTATCCACTTTATCTGTGTAAAGAGGAGAGGACTTTACGGCTCGCGGTCAAATAATCAGTAGGCAATTTACAGCACAGATATTCTGGTATGATAATCTGAAATATAATATTTGCAATCTGAAAAAGTCCCTAGAGTACCTTTGAAACTAGTTATCGATAATAGAAATCTCAATTTCACTTTATGTAGCCTTTATATTTAACAACTTTCCTTCAAATTGCCAGGATAAGAAAAGTAATTTAGGTATCTATTGTGACTCAGGCTGTCCGTATAAAAGTGTGTAGTCGCTCGTAAAAAATAGGGTTGGATAATTCATAAATTTTACGACCAAGCCTAGATGAGATCCGACGAAGATATAGCACAACGTGGTACCTTACGTACTGTACGTAACTAAGCTCTATAGTCGGCGTCACCCATCGTTAATCACTACTAAAGCAAATTATTTCTTCTTCTTGGTTCGTTGAGGCCCCTTGGACCACGTGGTTCCTAACTCTGGTGAGTTTTCTTCTTCGCTCAGTATTCCTACTTCATTGCACTATCCCCCCAGAGGCTCACATCTAGTGGGACGTGGGTTGGCAACCACGGGACCCCAGCTGAGTCCGGCATTGCTTCCACTTACTTGTGCCGGGCTCCTCTCCGTCTTCTTTCCTGTCGACCTCACTTGGTCAACTCTTGTTCTCTTCCAACCCCGACGGTATTAGGGTATCCGAGGCCTAGGGAGTCTCTACTTTCCCGCCTTAATTGGCCCTTGTCTCATCTTTTCTGATACCCTCCTTCTGCGAGGGGTAGCCTTCTTTTTCTTTTCCTGTTATCTCCTGTCTTCTCTTGAAGGCCCTCAAGGAGGCAGAGTGTATGTAGCCCCACCACTTCTGGTGCACCCTGGATAGTGCTACACCCTCAAGGGCTCACGGCTCATGAGTTCGGGAGTTGGCGACCCCGAGGGATTCCTGAGCTGGGTCCGGTTTCCCCCTTTTTTCCCTTGCCTGTGGGGCGGACCCTATCCCCTTTCCCTTTCCTATCTGACTTTAATGGCTCTCCTTCCTTCCAAGTCCCTCAATCCGCATTCTTTGAGGGTTGAGGGCATTTATTTTCCTCCTGTCCTTTATTTGTCTTATTCTCCTTTTGTTTTCCATTTCTTCTTCTAGTTCATCAGTTAGTAGTTAGTTTTAGTTATAGTTTACATTTCATTAACATCTTCACGATCACCCAAACCATTAGGGGCCGATAACCTAGATGTTAGGCTCCTTAAAACAACAATTATCATCATCATCATCGTTGCACTATGGGTTGCTTTCCTTCCCTGAGACCACTTCACTCCCACTCTAGGACGCAGTGTTTTAAATGTCAATGACTGGAGAGTGTCGGATGTTCTGATCAGCATTCTAAATGTATCCCTGTTGGATATATCCTTGGAATCAAGTTAGTTAGTTATTGTTGTTTTAAGGGGCGGAACTACGAGGTCATCTGCCCTCCGCACTGATTAAAGTATACAAATTTGGAATGGAATTTAAATTTAAAGGTGGACACCTACATTTGAAAAGAACGAAAGTTAATAAAACAAAACAAAAACTAATAATTACAATATAAACAAACAAGATGTTCAGTAATGAACATATAGCCTACTTTCTCCTAAATGCATGGGTATTGTTATAACACTTTGTCATTTTCAAGGAGTATAATTGAATGTTGGTTGTAGTAGCTTGTTGAAATACAACGTGTTATACGGATATTAAGATAGCGGGTTCAAACCCGTCGGATTTTTAAGAGCGTTAAAAATCCCTCAGTATGCCTTCCTTCGGAGGGGAAGTAAAGCCGGCGGTCCCATGTCATAGATTTATGGCATGTTAAAGATCTTTCCACTAATTACACCTGTGTGAAACTAAATTGGATAGGTTAAGAATATAAACAACGCTCTTAGGTTGCTACGTTCGATGCCAAGAGCCGACTGTGGTGGCGTCTAGTAGCTAGTTCTGAACTAGGCCTAGTAGTCGTTGACGGTGGCGTTTGGCGGCAAAAGTAGGAACTATTTGAAAATTCAAAGTTGCAGTCCCTACTTGAATTTAAAAAAAACAGATACACACACTAATACAGTCATCACAATTAACACCGGTTATCAGACAGATTCTACACACACCCAAAGTACACGGGGCTACATGACCGCGTTGTCGCAGCCCCTAAACTAAGGAACCAACCAACGGATATTAACCATGAATATGAGGTGCCCTTTGCTAGTGCTACCTCTGTACCAAATTTCGTTCAATTCGGTTTCCCCGTGTTTGAATAGATAGGGGGAATCGATTTGCATACATACATGGCCGCCATCCGCAAATTAATGGGCTGATGACCTTGTAGTTCGATGAAAAGATTTTTCGTACATAAAGGTATAATGTTGCAAAATTTGGTAGAGATCAGATGATAAGTTTGGTCGTAATTTGATTTAAGCTTTCAACATTTGGGTGGCCACCATTACGTTTTCGTCAAGATGGTGGCGATATAAAACATGACACTGAGATGCCCTTTGCTAGTGCTAACTCTGTACCAAATTTCGTTCTCTTTGGTTTCACCGTGTATGAATAGATGGGGGGAATCTATCTGCACACATACATGACCACCATCCACAAATTATTGGGCTGATGACCTTGTAGTTTTGTCAAAAGATTCTTCATACATAGAGATATAATGTTGCAAAAATTGGTAGAGATCAGATGATTATGTTGTTTGTAATTTGATTTAAGCTTTTAACATTTGGGTGGCCGCCATTACATTTTCGTCAAGATGACGGCGATATAAAACATGAAACTGAGGTGCCCTACTACTACTTGCTACTTCTGTACCAAATTTCGTTCAATTCGGTTTCACCATGTTTGAATTGATAGGGGGAATTGATTTGCACACACACAAGGCCGCCATCTGTAAACTATTAGGCTGAAGAACTTGTAGTTTAGTAAAACGACGCTCGCTATATAAATACATGCTGTTACAAAATTTGGTAGAGATCGGATGATTAAGGTTAGTCGTAATTTGATTTAAGCTTTGAACATTTGGGTGGCCGCCATTACGTTTCCGTCAAGATGGCGGCGATATAAAACATGACACTGAGGTGCCCTTTGCTAGTGCTACCTTTGTACCAAATTTCGTTCAATTCGGTTTCACCGTGTTCGAATTGATAGGGGGGACAGACATTCAGAGTACACACACTCACACACACACACACAGACTCACACACACACAGACAGACACACAATTTTTCGCCCTGTGTTGATCTCATAAGTCTACTTTCATTTTTTGCAAAAATCGAAAGTAGGCTAAAATACAGAAAAAGAAAAATTCAGCATTCAAAAATGAACAAGTCGTTGAGTCAACGTACACTGGAAAATTTAGATTGCTGGCCCTAACCCACTCTCACTTATAAATCGGATGACGAGATCAGCAGCCACCGCGTCATCGGCTAATGTAAGTTTGAGTGTCAACTGCGAACCAAGGTTTCTTCGTAAGTCAGCAAGATCCATACACTCGGTTTAAAATGTGGGCCACGGAGAAAACGGCTCCACAGGTACAAAGTGGGGGGGGGTCTTCCCTTCTCATTAGGTACAAGTGGGTGGATCTTGTATGACCTATCCTTAGCTTACACAAAATGACGGACTCCTTCCGTGACTAGAAAGAGCTCCGCCTCACGCGAGTAGTTCCCTTGATCGCTTTCAGTCTACTGAGCATTGGGTCACCTAGCCACTGACTTTCCCAAAATGCCAGTACTTGTCGGTGTAACTGATCCTTGGGATCAATATCTAACCATTCGAGATATTTTCAAACAAGACTCGTCCATTTGGCATTTGGCCCCTTCCTCTAGACATGATGTTGAGGATCTTGTAGTCAGTCCCTTGTTGCCCATTGTGACTATGTAACCGTAGAAGATAAGTCTCCTCTTTCTCATGGCTGATGTTATGCTCTCTAAATGTTGGTAAAGATCATTGTTATGCCTGATTCTGTATTCACCTCCCTCATTAGTAAGACCCATGTTTTTTCTCAATATCCTTCGTTCTTTAAATTCCAAATTCCTGAGTTGTCCCTTTTTGACCATGTTCAAGCATTCTGAGGTATACAGTACCGAAGGTCTTACTACGGTTTCTTAGAGTCTACTTTTGAGGCGAAGGGAAAAGGATTAGGACTTGTAAATTTTCTTACAGAGATGGCAAGCAACTTATTTATAGAGGTGTGCAAATTGTTAGACTAGATTCCAGTTTTCCAACATTTCATTTTTTACTTTTCATGACTTAATGCAGTAAAAAAGTTTGCAATGCGCTGAAATTACTTCAAATGTTTAACCAATAGTCTTTATTATATTTTCAGTTAAGAAACTCACATTGAAATTACTATTATAAATTTTCACAATAAGATGAGCCTCTCTAATGCAAAATGTAATAAGTCTTGTTTTGAGTACTTCATTCTAGTTATCGTGTGAATTTAGAGCAGAGCAGAGGGATTCGAAGTACTTTTTGCTGATGGTCCACTCTTAAACTATTCAAAGGTTCGTGAGAAAACTGACTCAGCTCAGGAATCCCTCAGAATCTGCAATTCTGAAAATTCTGGGCCGCTATTCCTTATGGAAATGGTGTAAGTCTGTAGTGAAGAAAAAAATAATAAGTACAGTATGATAAAATAATGTGTCAGCAGGTGGTCAATAAAATGATTTTATGTTCGACCATGTTGAAATGTAAATATTGGATGTCAGAAAACTGTATCATAATGGGGGTCATTATAAAACTATTTTTCATTATGAAACAGTTTCTCCCACCAATCAGAGCTCAAGAAACAGCTGTGTAACCAATTAGGTAAGGATAGCATCGCACCTGCGCTGAGTTCCACGGCCTCCTAATTTAAATTTCACTGCGTGACTAGTGTCATAATGGAGTAATCGAGGAGGTCATGGTCAAATAGAAGGTATTCTCTGCGTCCCATTCGCTCTGTTCAGTACATAAAACTGGCGAAATATCGACAGATATTTATGAATATTTATGTTCGAACATAAAATAGTTATAATTATCGTCGAACATGAACAGTCCTATGCAACTCGCCTATAATGGTAATTAAGACACTCGTATGGAAATTATAAAACGAGCGAGCATACTCGTGTCTTAATTTTGGCCATTATAGGCTCGTTGCATAATGTCTACTATTAGAACAGAAGAATGTGAAGAATTTATATTCCAATAATATGCACACCACTGTATACTTTGGAGAACAATTGGCGCCCGAAATAATGCTGACTGCGTAACCGTCGTGACCACAACTCTGGTCATCCAAGACGATTCACCCGAGGATTTGAATGGATTTTAAAATGGTATGAACTATTGACGTCTAATTGGCATCTGATAAGCTAAAGAAAATAAGAGACTTCTGTTACTTACGAAGCAAATTAATCAGTGATGGACGATATAAAGAGGATATAAAAAGTGGGTGGGCTCGGGCAAGGAAATCATTTCTACAACAAAGAAATCTGTTGGTTGGTTGGACCCTTAGTTTAGGGGCTGCGACAACGTGGTCATGTAGCCCCGTGTACTTTGGGTGTGTGTAGAATCTGTCTGATAACCGGTGTTAATTGTGATGTCTGTATTAGTGTGTATTTTCTGTTAATTCAAGTAAGGACTGCAGACGATAATTTCAAGTAGTTCCTACTTTCGCCACCAAATGCTACCGTCCACGACACCTAGCGGTGAACTTGGCTACTACTAGATGCCATCGCAACCAGTGCCTGGTAGTGAACGTTGTAACTTAAGAGCATTAATAAAACCTAACCTACAAATTTTGCTTCACACATGTTTAGTTAGTGGAAGGTTCTTTTACATGCCATAAATCTATGGCATGGGCCCGCCATCTTTACTTCCCCTCCGAAGGAAGGCATACTGAGGGATTTTATCGCTCTTAAAAAATCCGACGACTTTGGCTGAGTTTGAACCCGCAATCATGGGCATAGAAGCTCAGCATGCTACCAACTACGCCAGCGAAGTCGCTTAGAAAAAGAAATCTGTTGACATCAAATATAGACTTAAGTATCAGAAAGTCATTTTTCAATGGAAGTGAAACTTGGACTGTTTGCGCAAAGAAGAGTAGAAGCGTTTGAAATACGGTGTTACAGGAGAATGATGATGATCAGATGGGTAGATAGAGTAACTAATGAAAAGGTATTGATGTTGCTATAGTTGTTGATTCTTTTGGGGGCTTTGCCACATCGTGGTCATTTAGCCCCGTATTCTTTGGTGAGTGTAGAATTTGCCTGATAAACTGTGTTGCTGTGATGTCTGTACTAGTGTGAGTGTAATTGAGGGTAGGATTTGGGTAGGAAGCGGCCGTGGCCTTAACATAGGTACCGGCCTGGAGTAGAAGTGGAAAACCACTTCCAGGATGGCTGAGGTAGAAATCGAACCTGCCTCTTCTCAGATTTTCTTTACGAGACTGAGTGAACCCCATTCCAGCTCTCAAATCAGAATTAAATTTCTTTGCAGAGTCGGGAATCGAACCCGGGCCTCCGCCGCTATAGCCAACAATGCTAGCCATTGAGACGAGGAGGCAGAGAGAGATGTTTCTGGCGACTGCTAATGAAGAGAAAAGATAGGTTGGTAGGACACATATTAACACACTCAGGAATAGAAAACTTAGCTATGGAAGGAAGGTTCGAGGACAGGAACTGTACTGGTAGACTAAGGTTAGAATAGGCAATGTTAAACAGATTGCCTCGGATGTAAGATGTGATAGCTATGTAGAGATGAAACGATTAGGTCAGGTCAGGGAGGCAGTCTCAAACACACACATAGAGCTGTAAGTATTCTTTATCGACTGATTAAATTGGCACTACTCTATCGCTTTTCTGAGCAACGTGACACTACATAATTCGTTGTGCCACCTTCGGAAATATTTCAATGTCATCAAGAACACTAATAGTCTACTTATTAATTCCATTCGTGTCTTTTTAAACTCATCAGTAGAAAAGTAATAAATCCTCAAGCAATATAGCATCAAAACATTGAAATAATTTAAATAATCCACAGTTTAGTAAATGCCTTTAAATCTCAAGATCGCGGGTTCAAACCCGGACGAAGTCATTGGATTTTTTCAGAGCGTTAAAAATCCCTCAGTTGGCCTTCCTTAGGAGGGGAAGTAAAGCTGGCGGTCCCATGTCATAAATTTGTTGTTTGAGTCTTCAGTCTTTTGACTGGTTTGATGCAGCTCTCCATGCTTCCCTGTCCTGAGCTAATCGTTTCATCTCTACATAGCTACCACACCCTACATCCGAGGCAATCTGTTTAACATATTCTAACCTTGGTCTACCCCTACAATTCTTGTCCTCGACCCTTCCTTCCATAACTAAGCTTGCTATTCCTGGGTGTCTTAGTATGTGTCCTACCAACTTATCTCTTCTCTACATTAGCAGTCGCCAGAAACATCTCTCCTCTCCCACTCGCCTTAATACCTCTTCGTTTGTAACCCTATCTACCCATCTGATCTTCATCATTCTCCTGCAACACCACATTTCAAATGCCTCAATTCTCCGCTTTTCTGCTGCACCAATAGTCCAAGTTTCACTTCCATAGAGCGCCACGCTCCAGACAAAGGCTTTCAAAAATGACTTCCTAATACCTAAATCTATATTCGATGTCAACAGATTCCTTTTTTGTAGAAAGGCTTTCCTTGCCTGAGCCAACCTACTTTTTATATCCTCTTTGCTTCGTCCATCACTGGTTATTCTGCTTCCTAAGTAACAGAAGTCTCCTACTTCCTTCAGCTTTTCACCTGCCAATTTGATCTCCATAGAGGTTTCTGATTTATTTCGGCTGCATTCCAGTATTTTTGTTTTATATTTAATAATTTTCATCATGAAGTCCTTCCGTAAGACGGAATCCATACCATTCAAAAATTCATTCAAATCCTCAGGCTTGTCGGCCAAGATGACGATGTCATCAGCAAATCTCAGAGTTGAAATTATTTCTCCTTGAATCTTCACTCCCACTTTAAATTTTTCTCCGATTTCCTTCATTGCTTGTTCAATGTAAAGATTGAAAAGTATGGGTGATAAGTTGCAGCCTTGCCTTACACCTTTCATAATACCAGCTTCTCTCTCATATCCTTCTGCTCGAATGACTGCTGTCTGGTTTCTGTATAGATTGTATATCACCCTCCTATCCCTGTACTTTATTCCAATAGATTTCAAAATGTCAAACAATTTAGTCCAATCAACGTTATCAAAAGCCTTTTCTAAGTCTACAAATGCCATGAGCGCTCTCTTATCTTTCCTTATTCTAACTTCCAAAATCAGCCTAAGACTTAGTACAGCTTCCCTTGTTCCTACATTTCTCCTGAAACCAAACTGGTCTTCACCCAACTCCGTTTCTATCTGGCTTTCAATCCTCTTGTAAATTATTCTAGACAGGATCTTTGAAGCATGAGTAATCAAGCTGATTGTACGGTAATCTTCACATCTGTCAGCTCCCACTTTCTTTGGTATAGGGATGATAACATTCTTCTTGAAATCAGGGGGTACCTCACCTGTCTCATAAATCCTACACACCAAGTGAAATAACCTGATCAGACCTTCATCTCCTATGCAGCGTAGCAACTCAATCGGTATATCATCTATGCCTGGTGCTTTGTTCCTGCCTAAGTCCTCTAATGCTCTGTCAAATTCTGATCTCAATATTAAATCTCCTTTTGCATCCTCATCAATTTCCTCCTCCCTTTCCATTACATGATTCTCAATCTCCTTTCTCTTATACAAGCACTCTATGTAAGCTTTCCATCTCTCAACCTTTTCTTCCCTATCTGTTAAAGGCTTTCCATTTGTGTCCCTAATATTACAGCACTTAGTCTTCTTTTCCCCAAAAGTATTCTTAATCCTTCGATAAGCTGTGTCTACTTTTCCTAATTTCAGACACTTTTCTATACCTGCACATTTCTCTTTCAACCATTCTTCTTTCGCTTCCTTGCACTTCTTGTTAACCTCATTTCTCAGACGTCTGTATTCTGCTTTCCCCTCTTCTTCTCTTAGATTCTTGTGTCTCCACCTTTCATCCATCAATTCTAGTATATCCTGAGTGATCCACAGTTTTCTACCTATTCTTTCTTTCCTACCAATGTTTTCTTCTGCGGATTTTGTTATTTCATTCTTCAAAAGAGCCCATTCGTCTGCAATTGAAGTTTGTTTAGGGGTTTTGATTAGTCCTTCCTTTATACTCTTCTTGAATCTTTCGTTTACATCTTTTACTTTCAGTCTGTCTATTGCCCACCTTTTTGGCTTTTGACTTTTCTTCAGTTTCTTCAACTTTAATCAGCATTTCATTACAACCAGATTGTGGTCAGAGTTTATGTCAGCACCAGAATATGTTTTACAATCCAAAATCTGGTTTCGAAACCTCTGCTTGACCATAATGAAGTCATAAATTTATGGCATGCAAAAGAACCTTGCAATAACTACACTTGTGGAAGTTAAAATTTGTAGGTTAGTTTGATAACGCTATATTAGTTCCGACGTTCGCCGCCAGGTGCTGACTGCGATGGCATTTAGTAGTCATGTCCGCAGCTAGGTGTCGTGGACGGTAGCGTTTGGTAGCAAACGTAGGAACTACTTGAAAAAAATATTCGTATGCAGTCCTTCTACCTGAATCACATATAGCACACTCTAATACAGCCATCACAATTAACACCGGTTATCAGACAAATTCTACACACGGGACTACATGGCCGCGTTGTCGCAGCCCCTAAACTAAGGAACCAACCAACCAACTGCCTTTAAATCTTTAAATGCAGCTTCCCACAAACATCATATTTTGAGTTATGTCACTGTTGTAGCAAATGAACGATATCTATTGTACCTTACATGCATCTGGCCATGAGTTTGGGTCTGGCTAAAGAGCCCATTTAAGTAAGCTTCAGTACTCAAGGGATGAGGTCCAGACATGGGGAAGAATGGAGTGGGATAAGGAGCAGAAATGTGGTGATAAATATGCCAAGGGTTGCAGGACAGCGCGAACACAACAGCAACAGAGAAAGGCCGCACAAAGGGAGATAAATAACTTGATAAAACCTGAGAAATGAGAAGGATAAGAGAGTGTATAAGGAAATCGGAGGGGTGCGACCGCTTTAAAGACGACTAGGAATGGATCCGTGGTTAGCACACTTAAATTGTCCCGAAAGGTACCGGCCTTGATTCCATGCAGGACCATGGGTATTTTATTCTCTTGCGGTAAATTTCCATGGCTCGGAAATTGAGTATTTGTGGCGTCCTCGCCAACGCTTCACTCTCATCACATCGTATAGATCGCCCACGGGTGTCAAATTGGAAGACCTATACCAGACCTCCTTGGGGGTCACATGCTATAATAATAATAATAATAATAATAATAATAATAATAATAATGTCCGCATGTGATATCCCGAGTTCTTGTAGACCTTTTTCCACCTCTGTAAACCAGATCCCTTTGGTTTTCTTTCCCACAAAGTAGGCACAGATTCGATTGGACAATCTTCCAGAGTTCATTCGTGTTAAATGGCCATAAAAGGAGAGTCTTCTTTTGCGAATGGTGTCCGTTATTTTCTCCACATGTAGATAAAGTTCATCGTTGTGTCGTCTTCTTACTCTCCTCGTTCCTTGACCGGGCCCAAGATCTTTCTCAGAATCTTCCTCTCTTTGGTTTCGAGTTGTTCTGCCAGGCCTTTCTTATTCATCGCCAGGCATTCTGATGCATATAACGCCTCGGGGCGAATAACGGTTACGTAGTGCCTTAGTTTGGCCTTGAAGGACATTGATCGTGTTTTGTAAATGTCTGGTTAAATGGAAAGCCATTTCCATTTTGTTAATCCGTGCCACGAAAGCTTCCTTTTCACGAATGTTGGGCTCAATCCATTCACCCAGGTATTTGAATTTCTCTACCTGTGTTATTTGTACTCCATTCAACATAATTTCTCTGGGTTCAGACTTGATGTTCGTTATAAACTGCGTTTTCTGAAACGAAATCTGAAGACCTGCCTTTGCTGCTTGCACCTGTAATTGATTGATTTGTTGTGTGGCCGTGTCAAGAGAATTAGAGAAAATTGCATCATCTGGGAAAGCTAAACAGTCGATTGTCAGGTTTTTATTCTTGCAACCTAGTCTGACCCCATTCTCTACACCATCCTACGCAATTCTTTACGCCATTCTCGAATAACTTTCTCAAGAACACAGTTGAATAACAGAGGCGAGAGCCCATCTCCCTGTCTCACCCCTGTCCGTATTGCGAAGGATTCAGAAATATCCCCCCTGAATTTCACTTTGGAAGCTCTATCCAACAGGGATTGGTGAATGATTGCTCTTGTCTTATTATCTAAACCAAATTCTCTTAAAACCTGGATCAGGGTACTTCGATCCAGCGAGTCGTAAGCATTCTTGAAATCAACAAAGATCACAACAAACTTCTTACTTCTCAGATTCACGTACGATATTATTATTATTATTATTATTATTATAACTGTTCTTTTTATTATTAGTTTGTGTCAGTTCAGTAGTAGTATTCATTATCATCCATAAAACAAATAAATAAATCCACCGGGCGAATCTGTATACTGCTACTAGTAAGTTATAAATCTGTTAAATGTATTCTGCGTATTGTAATTTATTTTCCATCAAGTTCACTTCTTCCCTCGCTAGCGCTAGAATATGATAGATAATATATATAGAGCACTTTCGGAGGCATCGTGCAGTCCCACGAATATGTCTGCTTAGGCAACTAATGATCTCCATTTGCCAACATCATTAACAAAACTCGAGAACGAGTAATGGGACGTCAATTTGTACGCTGGGGCACACTTATCAATCTGTTATCATGAATAACATACTTTCCTGGCATACAGTATCTGCGATTGAGATTTTCAATCATAACGTGCGTAGGAATAATTTAAAATCGAGGACTTGTAAACATCGTGCTGTTAAGAGTATTACCTAAACATCTCTTCGTAATAGGGGAATTATAACATCGGGCAACTAGAACACTACTCAATACATTGTCTACCATATGTAGGCAAATAATAATGAAAATCCACAGCCTATTTCCAGTCGACCGACCAGGTCAGGAATGGAATGGATGAAGCCCCCATCTAGCGGCGAGGATATGAACTGTGCCAGCTGCCGAACCTGTCGCACTCCTCTGAGGCAATGATTAAATGAATGACATGAAATGAAATGATAGTGGAGAGTGTTGCTGGAATGAAATTTTGACATGGAAAACCGGAGTACCCGGAGAAAAAACTGTCTGCCTCCGCTTTGTCCAGCACAAATCTCACGTGGAGTGACCAGGATTTGAACCACGGACCCAGCAGTGAAAGGCCGGCGTGTTGCCTCCTCAGCCACGGAGCTTCGCAAATAATCTTCTTCTACGCGAATGGGTCCCTTAGGACCACGCGGAATCAACACTTATTGGCCTTGATGTTTGACCAATAACTCTTCATGCGCAACGTGACTGGTAGGTCTTCCCTGTCCTTCCTCAAAACCCAATGTATGAGTAATTTTCCTAATTTCCTCTCAATCCATGAGATTGGGAGAACCTAATTCAGACAAGTCATTTTCCGCCTGTTTGTACCAGTTGGACCTTGTTGCGTTTTTCTGCCAAAAAAAAAAGGAAAGGTTTTATGTGTTAACCTAGTTGAGTCCATTCTGTCCAAATGTCCCATGAATTGGATCCTTCTTATACGGATTGTGTCTGTGAATTTAGTATTTTTCAAATAGATATCAGCATTAGGTTTTGGAAGGTGAATTCCATCTTTGATTCTTGGTCGCAAAATTTTTCGCATGATTTTGCGTTCCTTAATCTCCAATTGATTTGTCAGTGTTTTATGTTGTAGATTAATTGTCTCGGCTGCATAAAGGGCTGCAGGAAAGACTACTGTTTTATAAAGCTTCTTTTTCACAAATGTGCGGTGGCTCTATCCACTCAGCCAGGTATTTGAATTTCTCTGTCTGTTTTAATTCTCCTTCGTGCACCTGAAGTTCTCTGGATGCTGACTTGATCTTCGTTAAGAACTGTGGTTTTTCAAACCAAATCTGTGATTATTAGTCTATTATTTATTTATTTATTTATTTACATCGTATTTTCCCAATACTCGAAACCGTTATGCAATTTGACTCAATTCCTGACTTTCTTCTTATTTTTCCAGTATTGTTTCATTCTGTTGGAGAATGCCAATTTTCTTTCGTCAGACCACTGAGGTCTGAAAGGTGTGGGTTTTGGTTGCTCTGGTCGGACTTCCCAGTTGTTCACTTTGTTACGGAAGGAGTGTCTGTCTGATGTGTCGGTTATGTTAGCAGTTCGCATGTCTTTTTGTACTTCTTTCATCCATGGTGTTGTACTTTTGAGTGATGATATGTAATCTAGTATTCTTTTGGTTAGTCGTGTATTCGGCAGTGTAATTATGTGCCCGAAGAATTTCAATCGTCTTTTTCGGAAGTCGACTTCGATGTTTGAGTATTTTTCAGTTGTCTTCATTGACTGTAGTCGGTACCCGTCAGGAGTGAGTCTTGCTCCCAGTATTTTCCGAATGATTTTTCTTTCTTCTTTCTTGATGTCTTCAAGTACATATTTCTTATTGAGTGTATGTGTTTCGCTTGCGTAGAGACTTGCCGGTTTGATGACAGTGTTGTAATGTCGAAGTTTGGTTTGTCTTGACATGCATTAGTCTATTATTATTATTATTTTTAAAATTTGAACTAACGTTCTTCAGTCGGTCAACAAGAGTGTACCAGTTTCGCTCGTCAAGTGATCAACATCAGATCCTCTACACCGAGGCTATTAAATCTAAATTACAACTATGGGTGGTAGTATTTACGAGGGCAGATCAAAAAATAAGTTGCACTTCCCAGTTATGGACATTTATTACACCACCTATACAACAGCAACAAGCCTATAACGACGTATAATATAACGTCACTTTTCCACATAGTTTCCAAGAGACTCCATACATTTATGCGAACGCACAACCAACTCTTCGATGCAGGAGGCATGGAAAGTTCCTCCAGCGATCTGCAACCACACGGAGACAGCGGCCTTCACCTCCTCATCGGTCTGGAAACGTCGACCACCCAGCTCCGTTTTGAGCTTACCGAACAGATGAAAGTCACATGGCGCTAGGTCGGCACTGTAGGGTGGTTGTTGCCAGACCTCCCACTTGAAACGCTGCAGCAGTTCGCTCGTTTGGCGGGCCTTGTGAGGTGTTGCGTGATCGTGCAACAAAATCACACCGGCACTCAATTTCCCCCGGCGCTTCTCTTTAATCGTGCAATTCTTCCTTTCGGCCCTTAGGAATCGGATTGTCGCACGCACCTCATATTTGGAGTGAACGTCCAGTCGACGCGCCATTGCATTCGGCCTCTATTCACACCATACAAGACGAGACACCACAGCGACCTGCCTAACAGACGTGTGGGCAATGTCTGTCCCTTTCTCCGCTGTGTCCACGTTTGCGACACACAGCGCGCTGCTGCAGCGCGTTAGTGCAACTAACTTTTTAATCCACCTTCGTACAATATATACACTTATTTGGTTTCAGTAGTACTTAAACTAACACAACTAGTCAAGATTTGTTAGTTATATGTGATATTTTGCTACGATGCTAATAGTGATGATAGCCCTCCCTACATCCCTGACCTTGCTCCAAGTGACTTTCACCTGTTACCTCACTTGAAGGAGTACTAGGACGTCGACGATTCGCTTCGGACGAGGAGGTGAAACACTTCGTGACAACGTGGCTGAACACGCAAGGACAGGATTGTAATCGGGCGCGGAACAAAAGGGATTTACTGTATTTGTATAATTCAAATTTCAACCCTGTTTGTGTTGGTGTTGTTCGCACCTTCAGCTCTTTGACTAGTTTGATGCAGCCCTCCATGGCTACCACATCCAACATCGGTGGCAATCTGTTTAACATATTCCAAACTTGGTCTACCCCTACAGTTCTTGTCTTTGACCCTTCCTTCCATAACTAAGTTTGCCATTCTTGAGGAGTGTCTTAGTAGGCTACGCGTCCTACCAACCTATCTCTTCTCTTCATTAGCAGTCACCAGAAACATCTCTCCTCTTCCACTCATCTTAATACCTCTTCATTTGTTACTCTATCTACCCATCTGATCATCATTCTCCCGTAACACCACATTTCAAATGTTTCAATTATCATTTTTCCGTTACCGTACGCGAACAGTCCATGTTTCACTTCCATAAAGCACCACGCTCCGGACAAAGGCTTTCAAAAATAACTTTCTAATACCAAAATCTAGATGTCTACAAATTCATTTTCTGTTTAAATGCTCTCCTTTTTGAGCCATCCTACTTTTTATATCCTCTTTGCTTCGTCCATCAATGGTTATTTTGCATCGTAAGTAGCAAAAGTCTCCTGCTTCGTTTAGATTTTCACCTGCCAATTTTACGTTTATGATTTCTTTCGGTTGTATTCCATTATTTTGGTTTACATTTATTGATTTTAAACCTTAGTAATCAGAATCTAATGATGACCGCGTGACAGTCGAAATGCGTAATCCTAAAATTTCCCCTTGATCAGTTATTAATACTGCATTAATGCACATATTTATTTTCAGAAAAGGGTGTTATATATGTATACAGGGTGTAACTAAATATGTGGGGAAGCTCCGGGGATTCGATGGAGGACCTGACAACAAGCAAAACATGTTCTTTAAACATATGGTGTATTTGCGTTCGTTATCGTGTTACAAGCATCGTTTGTGGTGTGTGTAACAAAGACGGCAGCACGATGCTAGATGGTCATTTGTGGAGGGCAAACAGGCCACTTGTACGTTTCGTCGCTGTTCAAGTCTGTGTGCAGTTGTTTTGCATTCAGGGACCGAAGCCGTGGGCTGCTCGTTCTCCCGATCTCAACTCATTTGACTTCTACTTATGGGGTCATTTAAAGGCCATTGTGTACTTAGTACCTGTATGCCACACCTATTCATAACGTGGACATATGAAATCCACATCCTGCTTCCAGTCTCCGACCGGGTCAGTGATGGAATGAATGAAGTCCCTATCTAGCGGCGAGGATATGAACTTTGCCGGCTGCCGAAGCCTGTCACACTCCTCTGAGGCAATGATTAAATGAATGACAGATGAAATGAAATGATAGTGGAGAGTGTTACTGGAATGATATTTCGACAGGGAAAACCGGAGTACCCGGAGAAAAACCTGTCTGCCTCCGTTTTGTCCAGCACAGATCTCACATAGAGTGACCGGGATTTGAACCACGGAGCCAGCGGTGAAAGGCCGGCGTGCTGCCACCTAAGCCACGGAGGCTCATTCATAACGTGGACATGCGTCAGCGAATAGAGCAAGGATGTCAACAGTTATGACAGTCGCCTGGAATATGGTAGCGTGTGAGACAGTCAATGATGCGGCACATAGACGCCTGCATTACAGCCCGTGGTATCCATTTTGAGCACATTCTGTGGAGAACGGTAAGCAGTAACGTACACTTTATCAACACAAATGACCTATCTGCAACCGGGTGAGTTAGCCGTGGTCGTTATGGCATGACTGCTGCCAGTCGCTCACATCCGGGAGCGAGGAGGTTCGAATCCCCTCGCCGGCAACCTTGAAGATGGTCTTCTGTGATTTCCCATCTTCCTTCCAGGCAAATGCCGGGGTTGGTCCCTAACTATAGGCCACAGCCGCTACCTTCCAACTCCTCGTCCTTACATTCAAAAACGTTCCTCCCCAGACAACACTCCACACATGACGGTGCGTGTAGCTGACCCATTGGGTGTCCGCCTCGAATCAGCTACAAAACTGGCGAGCCGAACATGTCCTCGGACACTCCCGGCACTAAAAGCCATACGCTAAAAAAATGGATTAGTTTGTGAGCCGATCACACGAAATTTACTTATCAAATCCCGAAAGGTATCCCGGTTTGGACACTTTGAATTAGGAAACTGCACCCGAAATTTTAGTTTTAATTTTCTGTAAACCGATCGCCTTCGCGAAAAACGTATTCCACCAAAAAATAAGCTCTCTCTTCAGATGTAAACATTATCGCCTGTATACTGTTGCACTCTTCCAATAATCTATCTGAACGGTCGCTTAATGCAATACACATTGACGATTTCGACAGCCCACACGTGTGGCCTTCACTGTACCGCTACCCTGTCCAGGACACCGTGCTGCCAACTAAACTGATGACGCTACCTCTTGCAGCAGCATCTAGCCGCTGCGGAGATCATTTTCTAGCGCCCCGTGCACAGTGGGTCGAAATCGAAATCTAGGGGGACAAAATTATTTGTACGTTTTAATCATGAATTTAGAGTGAAAGCAAAGTGTATAATTTGTTTACTTCACCAGAGTTTAGTGCTTCCACAATGTTTGTTTACTTCATAATAAACATCAGTTAAGATCTTTTTTTTTTTTTAAGCTACGTCTACACATGCAAGAAATTGTCTATGACTAGGAGTTGGATAGAGCATTCAGTTATCTCTTCAGAACAATTTTCTACTCCTAATTTACTTTTACCAAAGTCACAAAGTTCCACTTTTGACATAATCGTCAAACCCATTGCTTCAAACAGTTCTAAACGTGTGAGAACTGGTTGCTCGGCATCTTCTAAAACGTAAAATAACTAAGTAAGTTGCAAAAAGATGCAAAAAATCTTATAACAGGCGTAAACTACAAGACTTTATCTACATTTTAACATTAAGTAGAAAGTGACGCAGAGTGACGCGACATACTAAAAATCTAAGTGAAAATATAATTTTAAAAATAATAGTTAAATATTATATAATGCAAATATAGCTAAAATTGCGTAACAATTAGGCCCATTAATAACTGAAACACGTTATAAGGATCATACCTTCAGCTGCAAGTTCCTTCTTAAAGCATCACACTAACCACAAAGACAAACAAACCACAGCCACTTACATTCACCCTCCAATTCAGACAACTCGAACACTGGTGACAGATTTACACTAAGATGCGTTAATATCCCAGAATAGTGAGCGGCAATTACATGAGAATGCTGTAGAAATAATAACTTTTTTTTATTATGAAAATAAATAATTTTGTCCTCCTAGATTTCGATTTTGACGTACTGTGTTGTGGTTACCCCGCCTAATCTAATTAGGCAAGTGTGTGTTGACAGACGGAAATCTATTGATAGGTTATATGGCAACACTGAAAGGAAATTGCTTCAAAACTCCACATACTAAAGATATCGTGTTCTTAGATATTTGTGGACCGACTCCCTACTCTTAATTATAATTATGAAGGCTGCAGTGATATGCAAAATAAAATAATGACATGATTAATATTAGGTATGTCATATTACTTCAGTGAGCGTGGCAAGTTATAAACTTCCCTTCGAGATTGCAGTTTGGAGGAGAAATAAATTACGATCTGACAGGCGAGTTTTGTAACACAGCCTGTGTATAGAATGACATTAGCGCTCAGAAGGGGTTGTGCGAGCTTGTTCATGACATCAGCACTTTCTGTTTAATGCTCACTCCCTCTCTGATACGGTCCAATCTGGGAGATTCTCCTCCATTTCAATCTTCATACCAAGTGTACCTCCCTCTGCTCATGAAAAATAAACAGCATTTCTTTTATTCATAGCCCGATGCGAATCTATCTCTCTCCATTTCTATATTGGCTTGTTTATTTATCATCTTACATTGCCAATTTATGTTTGTAGCAAAACATACACGGGCACCGTCAGAGGAAAGTGGAACGTTTTGAAATATACGATCATACGTATCACAATGTAAAACTGAAGTAAGATAGTGTATCATGTTCAAAGATTTATTGTCACTTTCTCTGGTCTCGTGTTACCTATTTAGATTCCGGATCCAGAGTTTCTGGATTTCTGTTCATGTTCTAACATGTTAGCTTGTAAGTTTTCTACGGAATCTTTCATTACAACCAGGTCATGACTATAGGCCTGACTGATTACCTGGTTTCCATCTAATTGAATCCCACCCAGCCAGTTTATGCCTTTCAGCAAATTGACCATATTGTTACGGCTGCGAGGTTGTTTCGTCGCCTTGCCGCGTGAGTCACAGCCGCTCCGGGCTATGCCCTGCCTCTGTGTGTTACCAGCGCCTTACGCAACGGGTCTGCGAGGACAAAAGGGGTGGACCAGAATATTCGTGACCCAGCTAGTGATGGAAATCTCGAGAAGCTGAGAATCCTGGACGGTTCTAGAAGCATACATTGAGTCACCAGCCCGCTATATAAAGCGGCCTCACCGGCGAGGGAGGGACAGTGTTTTTGAGCGAGTGCGACAGTAGTTGGTGACGTGAAGTGCGAAATTACGAAACCCAAGTGAGGCTGATTCTCTTGACAGCGAAGGAGTGCGAATCATACGGAGGGACTGTGTATTTGAAGAGTGTGTATTTTCCAGTGCGACAGAGGTCATTGTGGTGAATTGCGAAACAGTGTGAAGTACGGTATTCAGAAACAGTGACAGACTGAGTGCAGTTATTTCCAGCCAGCGCACGGGACCACCTCATTAGCGAGAGGATTAACTGCAAGACCAAGCGAAAGGGTGAGTCGAGCTCCATAAAGGAGGTAGCTTCTGTAAGACAGCTAATTGTTTCTATTGGCTTATTGTACGGTGTATATTTCTGACCTGCAATAAAGCTAACATTTCTCTATAGGAACAATTGTGTTGTGCTTCTACCCACCGTAATCCAGTTAACGAACTTGCCACTAGGGGCAACATGGAACAATATACGATATAAAATAAATAGTATCGGTGAAAGATTACAGCCTTGCCTGACTCGTGTAACTACGCTAAACCAAGAACTCATCTTTCCACCAACTCTCACTACAGATTTTCAACACAAATACTTTTGATTGCACATAGCAATCTTCCCTCGTGAAACAAAAATGAAGGTAATTTATTGTAGTTTCAGGTAATCTACAATCTAGTAGAGAAGCAATAGCCCAAAAGCAGAAGTTAGTGATTTGAGTGGTTTAGTGCCAAAGTTTGTTTGGGCAGCAGCATCACCCCAACAATAATATCTGTTGTGAGTGTCTTTTCCCAATGGTCTCTCATATCCCCCACAATATAAATCGCTGATCATTGAAATGTCGTTGGGGTTCAGCAAACCCCACCTCACCAGTTGAGGGTTAACATTCAATATTTAGTGTATTTTTTATATATTTTTTTTTTTACTGTCGACTTGAGCCTCTATGGACTGCGTGTTAACAACCACTCTCATTTCAGTGTCTGCGTTTTGTTCGTTTGCCGGCTTTGACATCTTGCCAGTATCTCTTGAGCCAATCTATCAGCTTATTCTTCCACTTCTCTGTTAAAGGGCCTCTCCGTCTTCTGGGTTCTGCCTCCACCATAAATCCCTGATAGCTTTTCACCATCCTTCTGAAACTATTCCTGTCTTTGATTTTATCCTCCGAATGCCCACCTGTCTCATATCTTTCTCACACTCCTGGAACCATTTCAACTTGGAGATCTTCGGTTTAAGAAAATTCCAGATTTTCTTTCCGAGCCGGTCATTATTCATACGGAAGATGTGCCCATAAAAGAGCAATCTTCGTTTTCAATATTATTTTCTGTATCTTGCTCATATTCGTCTGCCAGCTTTGATGTCCTGCCAGTATCTCTTGAGTCTATCATCTTCCGATCTTCTGAAAGAGGTACCCTCCATTTTGTGGGTTCTGCCCCTACCTCAAAACCCCGGTAGTTTATGATAAATGGAAGAAACTCTTGGACGAAAATTGGCCAAAAGGAATGACATTTGTATTGACTTCTACTCGACTGAAGCAATGACGAATAGGACTTGGACCAATACTAACCAGGATCTCCGACATTTTGTCAATGCTATGTCAGTTCACGGATACCACCATAAACTCTGCAAAACTAAGATCTTTCATGAACCTGACGATAGTTGCGTGTGAGCACTGTGTGATTCGACTTGTCCTCGTTACCATGTTGTGGAATGCACAGAGCGAAATAGGCCTATAATAGACTTATGTTTACATGAAATGTAATATCTTTATATACACAATTTGTGTGCCTTATTAAATTAATTAATTATGATAATTCCTGTACAGAATGTTGTCCTCCGGAATACAGATTTCTGTAAGATCTTTGTTACATTCTTGGAACTATACCAGTTATTTTGCCTTTGTTTTTTTACGAAATTCCAAACTTTCTTTGGCAGTCGATCATCGGACATTCTGAAGATGTGCCCATAGAATAACAACCTTTACTTTTTCATTGTTGGCGTGACTGATTCTATCTTTCTGTACAACTCTTCATTTGATTTCAAGCGTGTGTGTCCGTCAACCCATCTATTGCCTAAATTTTTCTCAATATCCTGAGTTCTCTTTTGACTAACTGGTCGAATAATCCCCGTCTGTCCATAGAACATTATAGGGGATACTTACGTGAAATAAGTAATAACGCTAAAGCCCCAATCTAGGATTGTAACTTGTAGAAAACTCAAGTCCAAGAAGTCATTGTATGGAAGGACCAGCTTCAAGGCAAGGCCGGTGTAGGTTTTGTCCAAGAATGAAATGCCAGAAATCTCCAGCTAAATCGTCAAAACCCAATCTGTAAGGAACAATCCGTACTATAATTGTGTTGGAAGTTACGTTAGGCTACTTTCAGTAGCATCTTCATTGGAAGTCATTTAAGCCTACTTTCGATTTTTGCAAAAAATGAATGTAGACTTATGAGATCTACACAAGGCCAAAAAGTGTGTGTCTGTGTGTTAGTGTGTATGTGTGTGTGTGTGTACTCTGTATGCCTGTCCTCCCCTGTCAATTCAAACATGACAAAACCAAATTGAACCAAATTTGGTACTAGCAAAGGGCACCACAGTGTCATGTTTTATATTGCCGCCATCTTTACCAATACTTAATCGCGGCCTCTCAAATGGTCAAAACTTAAAATTAAAGTAGGACCAAACTAATCATCGGATCTTTACAAAATATGATAGAAACATACCTTCATGTGGGACACGTCTTGTGCCCCAACTACAAGGTCATCAGCCGTACCATTTCAGGATGGCGGCCGTGTGAATTATGCAAACTTTATAATCCATAACATGGGACGCACCAGTTCCGATTATCGAACCGAGAATCGTTTAAACTGTTCTAAAGGACGTGGCCCGTTCGAAATCTATATATTTAAAACGCTAAGGCGATTTTTGTCACATCGAGAATGAGATAACGTCTTAACCGATTGACTTCGTAATGCATTCTAACGAGAGCTCTTGGCATGTAGATTTGCAGAGTGTCTTTAAAATAATCAAATATGCAACAGAATATTTTTAAATTAATAAACAAAAATCAGAAATCTTGCCAATCGCGCATGCGCACAATCGCCTTGCCTCATGACAGTCATGGCGGTTACAAGTCCACCGCGTTTTAATTTCATAGTTAGGCCTATGTATAAGAATTATAATGGAAGGGAACATTGTTTATGACGTTTCCATGATATACACTGGAATATAATTATAACAACAGAAAATGTTGAAAAATGTAAACTGACTTCAAATTTTGAGTGTGCATGATGTTTAACTACCTTAATATTGCCTCGCATTACCAGTGGTTCGGTAGCTCAGGTGGCTCTGCCATAGTTTCATAATTTATGCATCGCCCAATGTAAGGGGTTCGAATCCCCCCTCCGGCATGATTTTTTTTATTTCCGTATTTTCCTTTCTTGCAATTGCTATTATATTGTCAAAACATATTTAACTTTTGGCATTCCCGTAAACTAAGGAATTCTACGTTCCCATCTCAATTTAAAACACTATGGTAATTTCATTGAAACGCTTCATAAGTTCCAACATTCGACAGATTACATTTGCAATAACGGTAGGCTATTTATCTTTATTGCTACAGAAGTTTTGGCATATTGTTGCACATGGAATAACTGTTAAGCCGACTGTGAATCAAGGATTGTACGAATTCCAACACATTACGAAGAATATATGCAGTGAATCCACCCGCTTGGGCGACTTACTTCCGAGTGTCTTCAAATCGCGCCATGTGCTACGGCGGCTACGGTACTCATTTGTTTTCTTCAGTTCTTTCTTTGCCTTATAAACATACAAGGCATGTCCAAAATGTTGTTACATGAAATTCCACTAATGAACTGTACCTTTACCAGTTATATGGTAATAATATACCGTAGGCCTACGTTGAAATTCTGATATTACAAATGTAGGCCTATTTTTTATTCCATTGTTTTCCAAATTGACTTCTATATTTCAGTAGCAGATGCCGCTGCAGTCGAATGTTGGAACCGCCATTTGTATTGTGTTTCCGATCTTTCTGTTATATAGTCATTGGTGGTCTGTTATAGTCTTTGGTGGTCAGTCCAGGTCAGTCGTTGTCTGTCGAGAATACATATCGCAGCTTCTACGAATTGTTAAACCTTTCATTTTATATACCATAACTATGGCTTACTAGCAATAGCAAGTGACTACGCAGAATTACTGGGCCGGTTTGTCTCGATAATTCATTGCCAGCTTTAAGAGTGGACTTCCCTGTGTAAACACGACTTTTGACACGCACAGGAAATATAATTATAAAACTGACTCCATTATTAAGGTGACTGGCGAATGCTCCTCTTCATAATTTACTGTCATGGATATCCGAAGAATTGTACCAATAACAGGTGACGGAAATTGCTTATTTAGAGCAGTTTCGTACTGTTTATATCGAAACGAAGAACGTCATAGTGAGTTGCGTTTGCAAACTGTTACAAAAATTGTTGCTGACTGGAATATTTATAAGGATTTTATTATTCGCGATGAGTCTTATCGCCTTCCCCTCAACAACCAACTTGAGTATGAAAATATTATGTCTCTGAACGGTGAATATGCTGGTCATGTTGAACTCCATTGTATAAGCCAATTGTTTAATGATTATTTGTTTAGAGTGCATAGCAATGAAACTAACCACGTTGTAGATTATGGCAATGGAAGTGTTATTTGTCATTTATTGTTTAGCGGCTCCGTTGATGCAGGGCACTACTGTGATCGAATACGACATTAATTTGGGGATAAATCCTACTGTAAATAGACGCATTCAACGAAAAAGAACATTAACCGGTCGTGTGGAAACTACAAATAGACGCAAAACAATGAGAAATCGGAGAAAAGGCGAAACCACTTTTAATATACAATATAAATCTGCCATTTCAGAAACAATGCCAGATATTATGCCGTACAGCGTTGGGTCCTTGACGAACGAATGTAAACATTGTTCTGCATTGTTCTTCTCTTGCGAAAAAAACTACGCTTGGTTACTTTGGCCTTTGCTGTTGCAATGGAAAATTGATCAGCCGGAATATAAAATGCTTGACAGGCTTAAACCATTTTTCACTGGAAATGATGATACCTCAAGGAACTTCAGACTGAATATTCGGCAGTACAACACTTCTATGTTCTTCGTTTCCTTTGGTGTCAATGTTACCGTACCACCTGAACACGGTCCATATTGTTTTAAAATTTCAGGAATTGTACATCATCGCATTTCTTCCAGATATTCTAAAATATAAGCGACAGTTGTTACGGCCAGTTGTATATATTAGACTGCTCAGAAGCTAATCAAATCAGACTAGCAAATCGAGCGAATACTTGCATCAGGGAGGGTACACTTCATATTCTAAATAATATTTTGCAAGAGCACAACCCTTACATTCAACTGTATAAGACAATGCATTCAAAAATATGCGAAGAAAATGAACAGACTTTAAGAGAAAAACGTCAACCGTTAGATTTGGTCATGCGCATTTACCATGACCCTCAAGAAGATCCTAGACGTTACAATAACCCAGCCTCCTCAGAGATTGCATCTATTTTTGAAACAACAGACGGTGCTCCGGCTTCACACCGCCACATAGCCGTATTTTCCAATCAGGGAGTTTTAAAGGAAATTGATGTTGACAGTATGCATTGTGATCCATTAACTTACGTTTTAATCTGGCCTTGCTGAGAAACAGGGTGGCATATTTTTGCCAACAGGAGGGAAACGTAAGACGAACGTTAGGCAAAATATGACATTGCGTGAATATACAGTATTTTGTATAGCCTGTCGATTCGAGGTTGTCCTCCCGCAGGAGGTTTCAACCCTTTACTTAATGCAGGTAAACTTACCCAACAATTAATAGTTGACTATTATTGTCGAATAGAAGGAGATAAACTAAAATATATTCGCAATCAACAAACGAAATTGCGTGTCGATACCTACGTTGGTCTTGCTGATGCTTTACACTTTAGAGTGGAAAATGAAAGTTTAAGAGCTGGTCACATAGTTATTTTGTCTTCTACTTTTATTGGTAGTCCCCGAAATATGTTGCAAAATTATCAGGATGCAATGGCAATTGTGAGAAAATTTGGCAAGCAGACCTCTTCATAACTTTCACTTGCAACCCATCATGGCCTGAAATTACTACTAGCCTCCAACCTTATGAAAATGCAAACAATAGACCTGATGTCGTTGTTCGCGTCTTTCAAGCGAAAGTGAAGGAACTCTTGCGTTTAATAAATCAAAAGCAAATTTTTGGCGAGGTACAAACTTTCTTATACACGGTTGAGTTCCAGAAGCGAGGTTTACCTCATATACACTTACTGGTTTGTCTTCGAGACAGTTGTAAATTACGAGAAATCTATGATATTGATATGACAGTTTCTGCAGATATACCAGATCCTTCCAATACAACATTGTACAACTTAGTAAAGACACACATGGTACATGGACCTTGCGGCCTTCTGAATCCCAATTCAATTTGCATGAAGGATGGAAGATGTAAGAAGGGTTTTCCAAAAGACTTTGTGCCAGAAACTAAAGAGAATGTGAACGGCTATCCACTTTACCGTAGGCGACAGACTGGAAGATCATATACTAAACGAGTACAAGGCACCAATGTTGAAATCGACAATCGCTTCATTGTTCCATACAATCGATATCTATTGATGTACTTTCAGGCCCATATTAACGTTTAATCCCTATATCCCTGTGTGAAAATCTGTGTGTCCGTGTGTGTGTGTGTGTGTGTGTGTGTGTGTTAGTTTGTTACCTCTTGACACTAAAACGGCTGGACAGATTTGGATGAAATTTGAAATGGAGACAGCTTATACCATGGGATAACATATAGGCTGCCTTTCGTCCGGAAATAAATCATTGTTCCCGTGGAACGGGCAACATAACTGAAAAGTCACCAAAAATACTCAACCAGGACAAAATATCGAAATTGTCGCATAAAGACCGGACAAAGCTCATTTTACTCCCCTCGATGCAAGAAACAATACTCGGTATGTCCCTACGGGACACCGAAAACTACATTTTAAGGCCCTAAAACCAACAGTTTCGAAGATATTCGCAGAAAACTATCTTCGCTCTGATTGATGAACTAATCGCAAGTCGGTTTCCATGGCAACACTACCTCAAGGTATGACATCCGATTTTCTATATATCCCTGTAGGAGGCAATGCCAATCCATTTATTATCTTTTTCAAGATATATATAAACACAATAAGAACAGTGTAGCGCGCCTGCCTCTCGTCCGGAGGCCCCGGGTTCGATTCCCGGCTCCGTCAGAAATTTTAGACACTAACGTGAGGGCTGCAACGGGCTGCACTCAGATTCGTGAGAACAATTGAGTAGCTGTGAGGCAGCGCCCCGGTCACGAAGAACAAGATTAACGGCTGAGGGGACACTATGCACTGACCACGCGTCACCACAATAACTGCAGGCCAAATGGCTAGGAAGCGGTCGCATGATAGGCCTAGGCCCTTCATGGGCTGTAGTGCCAGGGGTAAAAAAAAATAGGGGAAGCGCCTTCTAATACCAACTTTAATTTTTAAACACTACAGTAGCGATATAGCTACGTTCAATTTCATAAACACTGGGCTCACAAATCCCGTATAGGTAAGTAAAAATATCAGTCTGTTCATTATTTCAGTGGCAACGAAACTCTGAGGCGGCTATTGCCGTTTCCTTAACACTTAAGGCATCCCGCCGTTATAAACCTCCATGTGCACTTACCAAATTGTGAACCAGTCTATTTCACTGAAAATAATTTCTACTAGCGAGTATCCATTCCGGCAAAAACCACACTCACTACCTTTTCCAAAATTTACACAAGACATGATTTTTAAAGCACTCTTCTGTATGTTGAGGTACAGAGACATACCACATGGAAAGATACAATAAAATGTTGGCAAATCTGAGTTCAAGGAACTGCTGTCCAGAATAGGATTTCGGTACAGGTTATGCGGCCAATGTTCGTAACATGGAATGTTTTCCTTTGACAATGCATCTGCACCATGTGCGAGGGCAACGCATTTCAAAGATCTCTAAAAACACAATAATCAGGAAATTGGAGAACAATTTAAAGTCGGAGTGAAGATTCAAGGAGAAATAATTTCATCTCTGAGATTTGCTGATGACATCGTCATCTTGGCCAATACGACAGAGGATTTGAACGAGTTTTTGAATGGTATGGACTCCGTCTTGACGAATGAATTCATGATGAAAATCAATAAATGTAAAACAAAATTATTGGAATGCAGCCGAAATAAATCAGAAACCTCTATGGACATAAAATTGGCAGCTGAAACGCTACGGGAAGTAGGAGACTTCTGTTACCGGTACTTAGGAAGCAAAATAACCAGTAATGGACGAAGCAAAGAGGATATAAAAAGCAGGTTGGCTCAGGCAAGGAAAGCATTTCTACAGAAAAGGAATCTGTTGACATCGAATATACATTTAGGTATTAGGATGTCATTTTTGAAAGCTTTTGTCTGGAGCGTGACACTATAAGGAAGTGAAACTTGGACTAATGGTGCTGCAGAAAAGAGGAGAATTGAAGCGTTTGAAATGTGGTGTTACGGGAGAATGATGAAGATCAGATGGTTAGATATGGTAACAAATGAAGAGCTATTAAGACGAGTGGGAGAGGAGAGATATTTCTGGCGACTGCTAATGAAGAGAAGAGATAGGTTGGTACGACACATATTAAGACACCCAGGAATAGCAAGCTTAGTTATGGATGGGAGGGTCAAGGACAAGAACTGTAGGGGTAGACCAGGGTTATACAGATTGCCTCAGATGTAGGGTGCGGTACCTATGTAGAGATGAAACGATTAGCTCAGGAGAGTGAGGCATGGAGGGCTGCATCAAACCAGTCAAAAAACTGAAGACTCAAACAACAACAACAATCGGGAATTTTAATTACTTAGACAGGCATGTGAGGCAAAAGGGTTGTTGGAGAATTTCAATCCCTGGAATGTAACACGGGAAGAGACTGCATAATGTACATCAGCGGCCAAGGTGAGAGATATTTTACTATAGGTATATTAATAGCGACATGTTGACGTTCAAATCATCAATAAGTGTGGCAAAATTATACCCAGAATAGTTTAAGGAAAAATACTTTTAATTCCCCATATTCCGATAGATCTGCCATTCCAGGTGTACTGTACGATTAGACAAAACCATATTTTCCCACGCGCAACTGTATGTGGCGTGCTCGCGATTATTCGGACAACAAAATCGTTATGTCTCAGCAGAAGATGGCAAAACCAAAACCAAACTTTTGAAATGTGTTCACACAATGTAACATCGTACCCTGCGGACTTTCACAACTCTATAAAATTCCCACTTTTGCTGCTCATATCAATATACTGTATGTATCAGAATTTTCAGAATTGGAATCGACCCACCTGTAGCCGCGATTGCTGTAATAGAATAAATCAATTATCAGCAATAATGCATCGTCCCCATTGTCTTGATCGCGAGCGAAGCCGCGGGTACCTGCTAGTATATTATAATTGTGAAAATCTGTGTGTCCGTGTGTGTGTGTGTGTGTGTGTGTGTGTGTTAGTTTGTTACCTCTTGACACTAAAACGGCTGGACGGATTTGGATGAAATTTGAAATGGAGACAGCTTATACCATGGGATAACATATAGGCTGCCTTTCGTCCGGAAATAAATCATTGTTCCCGTGGAACGGGCAACATAACTGAAAAGTCACCAAAAATACTCAACCAGGACAAAATATCGAAATTGTCGCATAAAGACCGGACAAAGCTCATTTTACTCCCCTCGATGCAAGAAACAATACTCGGTATGTCCCTACGGGACACCGAAAACTACATTTTAAGGCCCTAAAACCAACAGTTTCGAAGATATTCGCAGAAAACTATCTTCGCTCTGATTGATGAACTAATCGCAAGTCGGTTTCCATGGCAACACTACCTCAAGGTATGACATCCGATTTTCTATATATCCCTGTAGGAGGCAATGCCAATCCATTTATTATCTTTTTCAAGATATATATAAACACAATAAGAACAGTGTAGCGCGCCTGCCTCTCGTCCGGAGGCCCCGGGTTCGATTCCCGGCTCCGTCAGAAATTTTAGACACTAACGTGAGGGCTGCAACGGGCTGCACTCAGATTCGTGAGGACAATTGAGTAGCTGTGAGGCAGCGCCCCGGTCACGAAGAACAAGATTAACGGCTGAGGGGACACTATGCACTGACCACGCGTCACCACAATAACTGCAGGCCAAATGGCTAGGAAGCGGTCGCATGATAGGCCTAGGCCCTTCATGGGCTGTAGTGCCAGGGGTAAAAAAAATAGGGGAAGCGCCTTCTAATACCAACTTTAATTTTTAAACACTACAGTAGCGATATAGCTACGTTCAATTTCATAAACACTGGGCTCACAAATCCCGTATAGGTAAGTAAAAATATCAGTTTGTTCATTATTTCAGTAGCAACGAAACTCTGAGGCGGCTATTGCCGTTTCCTTAACACTTAAGGCATCCCGCCGTTATAAACCTCCATGTGCACTTACCAAATTGTGAACCAGTCTATTTCACTGAAAAGAATTTCTACTAGCGAGTATCCACTCCGGCAAAAACCACACTCACTACCTTTTCCAAAATTTACACAAGACATGATTTTTAAAGCACTCTTCTGTATGTTGAGGTACAGAGACATACCACATGAAAAGATACAATAAAATGTTGGCAAATCTGAGTTCAAGGAACTGCTGTCCAGAATAGGATTTCAGTACAGGTTATGCGGCCAATGTTCGTAACATGGAATGTTTTCCTTTGACAATGCATCTGCACCATGTGCGAGGGCAACGCATTTCAAAGATCTCTAAAAACACAATAATCAGGAAATTGGAGAACAATTTAAAGTCGGAGTGAAGATTCAAGGAGAAATAATTTCATCTCTGAGATTTGCTGATGACATCGTCATCTTGGCCAATACGACAGAGGATTTGAACGAGTTTTTGAATGGTATGGACTCCGTCTTGACGAATGAATTCATGATGAAAATCAATAAATGTAAAACAAAATTATTGGAATGCAGCCGAAATAAATCAGAAACCTCTATGGACATAAAATTGGCAGCTGAAACGCTACGGGAAGTAGGAGACTTCTGTTACCGGTACTTAGGAAGCAAAATAACCAGTAATGGACGAAGCAAAGAGGATATAAAAAGCAGGTTGGCTCAGGCAAGGAAAGCATTTCTACAGAAAAGGAATCTGTTGACATCGAATATACATTTAGGTATTAGGATGTCATTTTTGAAAGCTTTTGTCTGGAGCGTGACACTATAAGGAAGTGAAACTTGGACTAATGGTGCTGCAGAAAAGAGGAGAATTGAAGCGTTTGAAATGTGGTGTTACGGGAGAATGATGAAGATCAGATGGTTAGATATGGTAACAAATGAAGAGCTATTAAGACGAGTGGGAGAGGAGAGATATTTCTGGCGACTGCTAATGAAGAGAAGAGATAGGTTGGTACGACACATATTAAGACACCCAGGAATAGCAAGCTTAGTTATGGATGGGAGGGTCAAGGACAAGAACTGTAGGGGTAGACCAGGGTTATACAGATTGCCTCAGATGTAGGGTGCGGTACCTATGTAGAGATGAAACGATTAGCTCAGGAGAGTGAGGCATGGAGGGCTGCATCAAACCAGTCAAAAAACTGAAGACTCAAACAACAACAATCGGGAATTTTAATTACTTAGACAGGCATGTGAGGCAAAAGGGTTGTTGGAGAATTTCAATCCCTGGGATGTAACACGGGAAGAGACTGCATAATGTACATCAGCGGCCAAGGTGAGAGATATTTTACTATAGGTCTATTAATAGCGACATGTTGACGTTCAAATCATCAATAAGTGTGGCAAAATTATACCCAGAATAGTTTAAGGAAAAATACTTTTAATTCCCCATATTCCGATAGATCTGCCATTCCAGGTGTACTGTACGATTAGACAAAACCATATTTTCCCTCGCGCAACTGTATGTGGCGTGCTCGCGATTATTCGGACAACAAAATCGTTATGTCTCAGCAGAAGATGGCAAAACCAAAACCAAACTTTTGAAATGTGTTCACATAATGTAACATCGTACCCTGCGGACTTTCACAACTCTATAAAATTCCCACTTTTGCTGCTCATATCAATATACTGTATGTATCAGAATTTTCAGAATTGGAATCGACCCACCTGTAGCCGCGATTGCTGTAATAGAATAAACCAATTATCAGCAATAATGCATCGTCCCCATTGTCTTGATCGCGAGCGAAGCCGCGGGTACCTGCTAGTATATTATAATTGTGAAAATCTGAGTGTCCGTGTGTGTGTGTGTGTGTGTGTGTGTGTGTGTGTGTGTGTGTGTGTGTGTGTGTGTGTGTGTGTTAGTTTGTTACCTCTTGACACTAAAACGGCTGGACGGGTTTGGATGAAATTTGAAATGGAGACAGCTTATACCATGGGATAACATATAGGCTGCCTTTCGTCCGGAAATAAATCATTGTTCCCGTGGAACGGGCAACATAACTGAAAAGTCACCAAAAATACTCAACCAGGACAAAATATCAAAATTGTCGCATAAAGACCGGACAAAGCCCATTTTACTCCCCTCGATGCAAGAAACAATACTCGGTATGTCCCTACGGGACACCGAAAATTACATTTTAAGGCCCTAAAACCAACAGTTTCGAAGATATTCGCAGAAAACTATCTTCGCTCTGATTGATGAACTAATCGCAAGTCGGTTTCCATGGCAACACTACCTCAAGGTATGACATCCGATTTTCTATATATCCCTGTAGGAGGCAATGCCAATCCATTTATTATCTTTTTCAAGATATATATAAACACAATAAGAACAGTGTAGCGCGCCTGCCTCTCGTCCGGAGGCCCCGGGTTCGATTCCCGGCTCCGTCAGAAATTTTAGACACTAACGTGAGGGCTGCAACGGGCTGCACTCAGATTCGTGAGGACAATTGAGTAGCTGTGAGGCAGCGCCCCGGTCACGAAGAACAAGATTAACGGCTGAGGGGACACTATGCACTGACCACGCGTCACCACAATAACTGCAGGCCAAATGGCTAGGAAGCGGTCGCATGATAGGCCTAGGCCCTTCATGGGCTGTAGTGCCAGGGGTAAAAAAAATAGGGGAAGCGCCTTCTAATACCAACTTTAATTTTTAAACACTACAGTAGCGATATAGCTACGTTCAATTTCATAAACACTGGGCTCACAAATCCCGTATAGGTAAGTAAAAATATCAGTCTGTTCATTATTTCAGTAGCAACGAAACTCTGAGGCGGCTATTGCCGTTTCCTTAACACTTAAGGCATCCCGCCGTTATAAACCTCCATGTGCACTTACCAAATTGTGAACCAGTCTATTTCACTGAAAAGAATTTCTACTAGCGAGTATCCACTCCGGAAAAAACCACACTCACTACCTTTTCCAAAATTTACACAAGACATGATTTTTAAAGCACTCTTCTGTATGTTGAGGTACAGAGACATACCACATGGAAAGATACAATAAAATGTTGGCAAATCTGAGTTCAAGGAACTGCTGTCCAGAATAGGATTTCGGTACAGGTTATGCGGCCAATGTTCGCAACATGGAATGTTTTCCTTTGACAATGCATCTGCACCATGTGCGAGGGCAACGCATTTCAAAGATCTCTAAAAACACAATAATCAGGAAATTGGAGAACAATTTAAAGTCGGAGTGAAGATTCAAGGAGAAATAATTTCATCTCTGAGATTTGCTGATGACATCGTCATCTTGGCCAATACGACAGAGGATTTGAACGAGTTTTTGAATGGTATGGACTCCGTCTTGACGAATGAATTCATGATGAAAATCAATAAATGTAAAACAAAATTATTGGAATGCAGCCGAAATAAATCAGAAACCTCTATGGGCATAAAATTGGCAGGTGAAACGCTACGGGAAGTAGGAGACTTCTGTTACCGGTACTTAGGAAGCAAAATAACCAGTAATGGACGAAGCAAAGAGGATATAAAAAGCAGGTTGGCTCAGGCAAGGAAAGCATTTCTACAGAAAAGGAATCTGTTGACATCGAATATACATTTAGGTATTAGGATGTCATTTTTGAAAGCTTTTGTCTGGAGCGTGACACTATAAGGAAGTGAAACTTGGACTAATGGTGCTGCAGAAAAGAGGAGAATTGAAGCGTTTGAAATGTGGTGTTACGGGAGAATGATGAAGATCAGATGGTTAGATATGGTAACAAATGAAGAGCTATTAAGACGAGTGGGAGAGGAGAGATATTTCTGGCGACTGCTAATGAAGAGAAGAGATAGGTTGGTACGACACATATTAAGACACCCAGGAATAGCAAGCTTAGTTATGGATGGGAGGGTCAAGGACAAGAACTGTAGGGGTAGACCAGGGTTATACAGATTGCCTCAGATGTAGGGTGCGGTACCTATGTAGAGATGAAACGATTAGCTCAGGAGAGTGAGGCATGGAGGGCTGCATCAAACCAGTCAAAAAACTGAAGACTCAAACAACAACAACAATCGGGAATTTTAATTACTTAGACAGGCATGTGAGGCAAAAGGGTTGTTGGAGAATTTCAATCCCTGGGATGTAACACGGGAAGAGACTGCATAATGTACATCAGCGGCCAAGGTGAGAGATATTTTACTATAGGTCTATTAATAGCGACATGTTGACGTTCAAATCATCAATAAGTGTGGCAAAATTATACCCAGAATAGTTTAAGGAAAAATACCTTTAATTCCCCATATTCCGATAGATCTGCCATTCCAGGTGTACTGTACGATTAGACAAAACCATATTTTCCCACGCGCAACTGTATGTGGCGTGCTCGCGATTATTCGGACAACAAAATCGTTATGTCTCAGCAGAAGATGGCAAAACCAAAACCAAACTTTTGAAATGTGTTCACATAATGTAACATCGTACCCTGCGGACTTTCACAACTCTATAAAATTCCCACTTTTGCTGCTCATATCAATATACTGTATGTATCAGAATTTTCAGAATTAGAATCGACCCACCTGTAGCCGCGATTGCTGTAATAGAATAAACCAATTATCAGCAATAATGCATCGTCCCCATTGTCTTGATCGCGAGCGAAGCCGCGGGTACCTGCTAGTATTTAATATTTCAGAGAGAATAATCGGCAGTACAATGCTATGTCCTTCGTTTCATTTGGTGCCAATGTTACTGAGCCACATGCATACTATCCACATTGTTTTAAAATGTATGGAATTGCACATTATCGCATTTCTTCGTTATATTCAAAAATTATAAGCGACGGTTTGTGGCCAGTTGTATTAGACTCCTGAGCGTTCTTGAATTCTTTGGAACTAAATGACTTGCCTCCACATACTCCAATCGCTTGGCCCATAGTTATGCCCCTGAGAAATCTGAACGTTTCTCAAGGGCTCCTAAATGCAACCATATTGCTTGGATTTGGAAATAATAAGTGCAGTTAAAATTAGGCAGAGAGGTCGACTTGATTTAACACCATCCGATAAAACACTATCATTTTCATTTAAGAGGCAATATTTTCTAATTCGTTTGGCATACTTTATCACAATCAATAATGCTCAATGGGAAACTCTGGAACGTATAGGTCTCAATTTGCCTCATCAATTTTTCAGTCATGGCCAGCAGTGTTTTGCAATGTTGAAAGTGCAATCTTTTAACGCCCGTATAGTAGGCCTATATAAGAAAATTCTTCAGTAAATATTGTTCTATTGACCGTCATGTTTTGACGGGTTTCAACTAGTTTAAAGTTTATTTTGTAGTAGTATCGTGCAGAAGTGACTTTAAAAAGCTAAGCCGTCTCGGCTACAAGACAAGATGGCAGCTGATCTCTCGTTCTGACCTATATTTCACTAATTTGAGTATGTTACATGCAATATAGCCTACTAATAGAAATAATATGAACTTTGTATGAAATGGGTTATAATAGTTATAGTTATTGTTATTAGTACTTACACGTTTCAGAATTGAGCGTTATATTGTGCATTTTACAATGGAAAATATATTTAATTAAAACAACATTCTCCACCGGATCTGAGTGACACCTACTAGCAACCAGTTAAACTATGCAGGAGCTAACCACGGCCTACTAGATGTGAACTGCGCTCTATACCGGCCAGTTGATGAACCCATGCCTACGGTGTAATGGGAGTATTCTAGACGAACTTGGTGTTGCCGCCACAAGAGTGCAGCAGGGACGGAAGGGGTCCAGGCAAGGAGTAATGAGAAACCCCCAATGGCCAGGAAGAGAGGCTACGAGTTACTACTGCGCTAGTGCACAAAACATTGCGTTAGTCCCATAAGAATACCACGCAAATAATATCATATCAGCTTTTAAACACCCACGAACAATAAATCTAGAGCGTGTAACTGTCAAGTTGTCACCAGAGTGCAGCATAACGGGTCCAATACGTACTATGGCTAATGTCGAATGCTAAGCAACGTCAAGGAATACAAAAGGAGCTTCATATTGGAGTTCTATGCAACCAGTAACCCAATTCGTATGCGCCTGGACCTCTACGGTCCCTGCTGTAATCTGGTGACAACTTTTGACAGTTACACGCCGATTGAAAATTGTCCTCTTGTTGCCGATAGAGCGCACTCGCACCCAAGGATGAAATGAAAATCCACAGCCTGCTTCCAGTCTCCGACCGGGTCAGGAATGGAATGAATGGAGCCCCTATCTAGCGGCGAGGATATGAACTGTGCCGGCTGCCGAGGCCTGACGCACTCCTCTGGGGCAATGATTAAATGAATGACAGATGAAATGAAATGATAGTGGAGAGTGTTGCTGGAATGAAATTTTGACAGGGAAAACCGGAGTACCCGGAGAAAAACCTGTCTGCCTCCGTTTTGTCCAGCACAGATCTCACTTGGAGTGACCGGGATTTGAACCACGGAACCAGCGGTGAGAGGCCGGCGTGCTGCCGCCTAAGCCACGGAGGCTTCCTCGCACCCAAGGATAGGCGCGATTAAACATTAGCTGTGCAATAGGTATATTAAATGTGTTACTCCCAGTGATACGCTTAGACCAACGAAGTTTCAATTATTGTAAGTAGTCGGTGTTAATATATTGAATGCCTACGTTGTTTGGAGTGTTTGCTGATGAAATTGTATAAAGCTGGGGTAAATTATAAACTATGATCTGAAAGTTGCTGCTCAAATCCAGTGTGCCATTTTGCACATCGAATACGAAGAAATTAGGAGGTGAAAAGGACAAAGAGATATACTGTAACTATACCCATACATTTAGAAGGAAGTAGGCTATATGTTCTTTCCTGAACATCTGGTTTGTACAGTAAATGAAATGTAAATGCATTTTGTTAGTTAGTTAGTTATAATTAATAATATTATTTGTTGTACGTTCCTTTTAACATCTGCGGCTTTTAGAGACACCGGAGTGCCGGAATTGTGCCCCGAAGGGGATCTTGAACGAGCCAGTCAATCTACTGACGCGGCTCCTTCGCATTTACGCACCCTCAAAAAAAACTGACTGCGCTAGGATGTGATCCTGCAAAGTTAGTTAGTTAGTTAGTTAGTTAGTTAGTTAGTTAGTTAGTTTGTGACATTGTTAAATTGTTAGATTGTTGGTTTATTGGTTGGTTGGATTGTTAGATTGTGTGTTTGTTGGGGAATCTACAATCATAGCCAGAAATAATGAAACTCCTCTGTGGTTTTGGGACCTCAAGAAGAACAGCTACAGTATGGTTCGCTACACTAATGGAGCTGAGAGATGGTATCGACACGTGGTGGTGAATAGATAATGTGGTCGTAACGTTACCTGTCGGGGGAAGACACTCGCTAGCCTATCACAGGACAGATTAAAGGAGAGAGCTGTGACCACTACTGTCTCATTCTGCAACTACACTTCCCTTTGCAACATATCGGAACAATATTGTCGTAAGCCCTGCACATCACACACTTCAAAACGTACACATTGTTGTTGTTGACGTTGATTCTTTAAGGGCTTTGCGCCATCGTGGTCATGTAGCCCCATGCACTTTGGTGTGTAGAATTTGTCGGATAACCTGTGTCACTGGTTTGTTTTTTTTTTTTGTTGATTTTTTAGTGTATGGCTTTTAGTGCCGGAGGACATGTTCGGCTAACCAGTTTGTAGCTACTTCTATGCGGACCACCCATGAGGTGAGCTACAAGTACCGTCTCGTGTGGAGTGTTGTCTGGGGAGGAAAGTTTGGGTATAAGGACGAGGAGTTGGAAGGTAGCGGCTGTGGCCTATAGTTAGGGACCAACCCCGGCATTAACCTGGAAGGAAAATGGGAAACCACATAAGACCATCTTCAAGATTGCCGGCGGAGTGATTCGAACCTCCTCGCCTCCCGGATGTGAGCGACTGCCTGCAGTCACGCCATAACGACCGCGGCTAACTCACCCAGTGTTACTGTGATGTTTTTACTAGTCTGTGTATTTGTAAGTGAGGTAGGTTTTGGGCAGGAAGTGGCCGTGGCTTTAAGTTAGGAACCTTCGCGGCATTTGCCTGGAGTAGAAATGGGGAACCAGAGAAAACCACTTCCAGAATGGCTGAGATGGGATTCGAACCCATCCCTTCTCATTTTTGCCTCATGAGACTGAGTGCAACCCGTTCCAGCCCTCAGACCAGAATTATATATTTTGTCAGAGCCGGGAATCGAACCTGGACTTCTGGGGTGACAGCTATGAATGCTATCAATTACACCAGGAAGTAGACCGTACTCATTGGGTGTCCAGCCTACTACCTCGTGATATATTAGCTTTGGGATATATTTGGTCAGCGATTATTTTGGAGGGTGTTAAATTTATCTGATAACCTATATTTCTGTAGTGACTATAGTAGTGTGTGTAGCCGTAATTATTTCGGTCAAGGATGTAGTAGAGGACCCGGGACTTGAAATATAAGGTACTATCCCGGCATTTGTATGTAGGTAATTGTGCCCATTTGGGTATGATATGGGTACATAATGTCAAAATGGAAAGCATTTCTACAGAAAAGGAATCTGTTGACATCGAATATAGATTTAGTTATTAAGAAGTCAATTTTGAAAGCCTTTGTTTGGAGCGTGGCACTATATGGAAGTGGATCTTGGACAATTGGTGCAGCGGAAAGAGGAGAATTGAAGCGTTTGAAATGTGGTGTTACAGGAGAATGATGAAGATCAGATGGGTAGATATGGTTACAAATGAAGAGGTATTAAGACAAGTGGGAGAGGAGAGATGTTTCTGGCGACTGCTTATGAAGAGAATAGCAAGCTTAGTTATGGAAGGAAGGGTCGAGGGCAAGAACTGTAGGAAGGTTAGAATATGTTTAACAGTTTGCCTCGGATGTAGGGTGTGGTAGCTATGTAGAGATGAAACGATGAGTTCAGGATAGGGAAGCATGGAGAGCTACATCAAACCAATCGAAAGACTGAAGTCTCAAACAATGTGAAGAAAAATGGGAGAAAACCACTGCCTGGATGGCTGAGATGGGATTCGAACCTCAGATCATCGGACTTATTGCAGCTCCCCGTCGTGGTCGTGAAGAACGATTTGCAGTAACACCCAAAATAATGACCACAACTCTTGTGTATCGGCTAGCGTTCTAGTGGCTCTGCCAAGACATTTTAATTTTGGTGCGAGTGCTGGAACGGGGTACACTCAATCACGTGAGGCATAGCTGAGAAATGGAGGGTTCAATTTCCACCTCAGCATTGCTAGAAGTGGTTTTTCGTGGTTTCCCATTTCTAATCCAAGCAAATGCTGGCATATGATGGTTCCTAACTTAAGGCCACAGCCACCTCCTTCCCATTAATATCTCCAATTTACAAATAAACACACATTAGAACAGCCATCACAATAACAGAGGTTATCACACAAATTGCAAACGCACCTAAATACACGGGATTATATTATGACCACCATGGCGCAGCCCCTAAAAGTAGCAACAAACACCCGGAAAATGTGATGGTCCAGCAGTGGTTCCCGTTAAGGTGGTGCAGATCATAAAGGCAGTTGTAGGCGTAGGTCTCTGGTCATCACGTATACTAGCCTAGACGGTGTCCACTTAGAGACCACGCATTACAGAGAAACTCATCATCTTCATCATCTAAAGGCTGGGCCTTGTCGCTGCAACCACATTTGTCTCTCACGTGCTGAACATTTTAAGTCAGCGTACTATTTAAATTGAAGCCCGTGCATCACAGAATCCAGATGAGCTTTCCGCGGTCTTCCTCATCCTTTCTTCCCCAGAACTTTTCCTTCCAGTATGGTGGTCAGGGGACATTATACTGAAATTTCTAACTTCTATATTTTTCATTGAACTTTTACCAATTTTTAGCCTATTTTCAATTTTGAAAAAATAGGCTTATGAGATCACCTTTTGTCCGTGTGTGTGTGCGTGTGTGTGTGCCCCCCCCCCCCGTAATAAAATCTAAACGGCAGGAGCGATTTCAATGAAACTCGGAAAGTTCATAGCACTATTCCGGGCGACCTCGACCGTGCCCTTCAAATTTTGTTACGACTCACCAATCCAACATGGTGGCTGTGCGAAATATTTCACCAGCCTTCAATATCTCCGAAACTATTACCGATATTACCCTGATATTTTCTATGGTGATAGAGGGAACTACTATAAGTTCACTTATGTGCCCTTTGAAAACCTGGTAACTATAAAACCAACATGGCGGCCAAGCGAATTTGCGACATTTAAATAGACGTTTCTCGCGATTTGGCCAACCAAACGCAATGAAACTTGGTACAGTATATGTTTATATACATTTTAATGCACAGACATCTAACTTCGTTCAATTGTTTACATAATCAAAAGATGGCGGATGTGCGAAATATTTCACCGACATTCTATATCTCTGAAACTATTAGCGGTATCTCCCTAACATTTTGTACGGAGATAAAGGGCACTACTGGAAGTCCTTCTATAAGACTTTAAAAAACCGGTTAACTACAAAACGAACATGGCGGCCAAGCGAATTTGAAATTTTTAAATAGACCTTTCTCGCGATTTAATGTTCCAAGCGCACTGAAACCTGGTACAGGAAATATTTATACACATTGTAATCCACTGGTATCTAATTGAGTTCAATGGTTTACATAACATCAAGATGGCGGCTGTGCGAATTTTAAAATTAAGTTTTTATTTCTTGTGATGTAGTCATGCGATCGAAGTGAAAGTTTGAATAATGAACCTACGCAATAATTTTCCTTTAATGGTACATGACTCTATGGCCTATACATTTAACAATCCAACATGGCGACCATCCGAAATATTAAGAAGATACTGAATATCTACGAATCTATTTTAGCAATCAAACTGCATTTTTAATGTCCATAGGGGCTATGAACTTAAGTTCACCTATAGGACTTTAAATAACCTGGTGATCACAAATCCAACATGGCGGCGACGCGAATTATAAATATTCACATGGACATTTCTCGCAATTAAACCATCCGCGTGCAGTGAAACTTGGTACAGTAAATCCTTATACGAATGTTAATCCGCTGGCATCTAATTCATTTCAATTGTTTCCATAACCTCAAGATGGCAGCTGTGAAAAATTTTAAAATCTCCTTGTTACTTCTTGTGTCCTAAATATGCGATTGAAGTTTGAATACTACACGTTCACAATAATCTGCATGTAACAGTACATAACTCTAGGACCTACATATATAAAATCCAACATGGCGACCATCCGAAATATTTAGTCGGTTCTCAATATCTACGAATCTATTACAGCAATCAAACTGAAATTGTGTATGTTGATAGTGGCAATTAACATAAGTAGGATATATGAAAATAGGCTGAATAATTCTTCACGGAACTACTTGTTTTTTCTGTGATAGCCCTTTTCAAGCCAAGTTTGAATATTGTACCTATAAACATTTCTGAGTAGGAGTTTTTTAAATGCCATTTTACCACCATCTTTAAAAAAAGTCCCTTGCATCACAATATTTTTCCAATTGGTACCAAATTTTCCACAAACCTTCTTAATACCTATGCTAACAAAAGTTAGTGTCACGGTTTGTTGTTTGACCAACTCATTAGCATATAGAATTTTTTTTACATGTAATGTTGAATTATTTTTTAATATGATTGCTAACAGAATTTGGTAGGTCAACAAGTAGTTCCGTGAAGAACTATACAGCCTATTTTCATATATCCTACTCATGTTAATTGTCACTATCAACATACAAAATTTCAGTTTAATAGCTGTAACAGATTCGTAGATATTGAGAACCGTCTGAATATTTCAGATGGTCGCCAGGGTGGATTTTTATTTTTGTACTATTACATTAATATTATTGTGTACGTGTGGTATTCAAACTTCAATCGCATGATTAGAACACAAGAAGTAAAAACGAGATTTTAAAAGTACGCACACCAGCCATCTTGTGATTATGCAAACAATTGAAATAAATTAGATGCCAGTGGATCAACATTTGTATAAGCATTTAACGTGCAACGTTTCACGGCACTTGGATAGTTATTTCGCGAGAAACGTCCATTTAAATATTGATACTTCGCGTCGCCGCCATGTTGGATTTGTGCTCACCAGGTTACTGAAGTCCTATAGGTGAACATATGTTCATAGTCTCTATGAACATTTAAAAAAATCAGTTTGGTTTCTGTAAAAGATTCATAGATATTGAGAACCGTCTATATATTTCGGAAGCTCGCCATTTAGGATTGTTATATGTATAGGCCATAGAGTTATGTACCATTCAAGGACAATTATTGCCTAGGTTCATTATTCAAACTTTCACTTCGTTTGCATGATTACGACACAAGAAATAAAAACTTAATTTTAAAATTTCGCACAGCCGCCATCTTGAGGTTATGTAAACAATTGAATTAAATTAGATGGCAGTGCATTACAATCTGCAAAATCATTTACTGTACCACATTTCACTGCGCTCAGAGAGTTAAATCACGAGAAAAGTCTATTAAAATATTTCAAATTCGCTTGGTCGCCATGTTCGTTTTGTACTTTACAGGTTTATGAAAATTACATACGTAAACTTGTGTCAGTACCTTTTATCACCGCACGAAATTGCAAGGTGATATCTGTAATAGTTTCGGAGATATAGAATGTCAGTGAAATATTTCGCACAGCCGCCATTTTGAGGTTATGTAAACAATTGAACTAAATTAGACTCCGGTGCATTACAATGTGTATGAACATTTGCTGTACCAAGTTTCATTACGTTTGGATAGTTAATTCGCGAGAAAAGTCTATTTAAAAGTCTCAACTTTGCTTGACCACCATGTTGGTTTTGTAGTCACCAGGTTTTTGAAAGTCTCATAGGTGATTTTCTAGTAGTGCCCTTTATAACCGTACACATTTTCAGGGCGATATCGGTAATAGTTTCGGAGATATTGAATGCTAGTGAAATATTTCGCACAGCCGCCATGTTGGATTGGTGAGACGTAAAACAATTTGAAGGGCACGGTCGAGGTCGCCGGGAATAGTGCTTTGAACTTACCGAGTTTCATTTAAATCGCTCCAGCCGTTTAGATTTTATTAGGCGGACACACACACACACACACACGCACACAGACACGGACAAAAGGTGATCTCATAAGCCTATTTTTTTAAAATTGAAAATAGGCTAAAAATAATGTTGAATCGTATTTTCACAACAAATTGCATACTAATATTTATGCACCAACTATCTAGCTACTTCTGTGTAAAATTGTACTTGTATCAGGCAAAAACTGCATGACAAAAGACTTTTTTAATGAAAGAAAACATTAAAATTTTGTTAAGCATAAAATGCAAAATTAAAATCTATGCAACTTCACACACTTTAGAACTGCCCTGCACTACAGGTATGCCCTTCAGACTGCTTTCTTTTCTCCTCCAGTGATATTATCATCACCTTCTTTTTTTCTTAGCCCCTAGCTGTCACCTGAGCACCTTTTCCTACTTTGTCTTATGCGCTTTTGGTCTCTCTGGGTACTGATTTTCACAGCATAGGTTGGTGCTGGCTTCGCTCTGAAGGACTGTAGGACTTCAAGTGTTCTAACACACCCCATGTTGTACTCACTCACAGCACACACAATACTAAGCTATTACTATCAGTAGCACTATAAAAAAAAATGAAGTAATATTATGAAATAAATTTCAACGCAAGGAGTGAAACCATGGTTATTAGTATTTACTTCACTAATAATGGATCACTTAGTAGAACAACTGAGCATTGAGTTGCAAAATATCACCTCTGCAAGTCTATTCTTCAATAGCATTTGAAATCCCAGTAAGAAAGACTTCAGAAACACATAATTTTTTAGCAGCAACTGGACGGGGCGTGTCGAGTAGCGCATGGAGCAATTAAATGCCACCGCAGCGCCATTTAAAAATGGTGCTGAAGACTTTAAAAATGGCGGTATTTAAAAAATAAAATGCATTTCTTGATAGAGGAAATATCCGGGTATTTTTAGTGCTATAAACCCAAATTCGATATTTTCCTCGAAATTCATGAAATTTCAGTATAATGTCCCCTTAAATTGAAGATCATGCAACACAGAATCTAGATGAGCCTTCCATGGTCTTCCTCTTCCTTTCTTCCCCAGAACTTTTCCTTCCAGTATGGTGGTCAGGAACTCATTATGCTCATTATGACGTAGGGTGTGGTCAACGAATTTTACTTTCCTCTCGCCTACAGTAGTGATGAATTTTCTTGTTTCGTCTACTTCCTTGAGGACCCATTCGTTAGTCGTTTTCTCCGTCCAGCTTAATTTCAGCATTCTTCTCCACATCCATATTTCCACTGCTTCCAGGCGTTGTATGTCCTGTTTCCTTAGAACCCAAGTTTCGCATCCGTATAACAAAACACTCCAGACAAATGTTTTGATAAACGATTTTCTAGTTTTAATGCCAATGTTCCTGCTTGTCAGAAGCTGTCTCTTATTGCTGAAGGCCTGTTTAGCGAGGGCGATTCCCCTTTTGATTTCGTCAGTGACAATGCTTCCTAAGTAGCAGAACTGACTGCACAGTTGAATGGTTTCACCATTGTTCTCGATGTTTGCTTGGATATTTTCATTGGATTTGTTGACAACTAACACTTGGTTTTGAAGGTATTCAGTTTCAAATGTGCTTCCTTTACAGAGAAACTGACAACAAAGATTGAATGGTATTATGCAACTTGCATTAAATTTACAAACTTTAAATTCGTTACAAGATTGCGTTTTACGCCATAGATTTTTAAAACCTCAGTTGAAAACTTATGACAGGTATTTGAACTACATTGAAATGTATTAAAACATATGATATATTTTAATTGAAAGTACTAATTTGGAAATTTTAAACTTTTCAATTATTTGTTACTTACAACCTTCAACGACCGCGCGGGCAACTGTAGAAAATCTGTAGATCATAGGTCTGAATCCCGGCGCTGACAGCGGCTATCCTAAGTATGGTTATTCCCCGTTCTTTTCCACATTCTCTCCATACAAATGCCAGCATAGTAGGCCTACCTTAATTCAGGTCCCGGGGCACTTACGTTATCCCAGTATCGTGCCTTAGCTGTTCTTCCCTTGTTCTGGTTTTGTACTAGTCCCCACAACTTCAATGCAAAACAATTAGTTCCGTGAAGAACTATACAGCCTATTTTCATATATCCTACAGTACTTATGTTAATTGCCTCTATCAACATAAAAAAAATCAGTTTGATTGCTGTAATAGATTCGTAGCTATTGAGAACCGTCTTAATATTTGGGATGGTCACCATATTGGATCTTTATATATAGCCCTTAGAGTTATGTACTATTACATGAAGATTATTGTGCAGGTGTGTTATTCAACTTGAATCACATGATTAGGACACAAGAAATAAAAACAAGGTTTGAAAAATTCACACAGCTGCCATCTTGTGGTTATTAAAATAATTGAAATGAATTAGATGCCAGTGGATTAAAATCTATATAAGCATATACCGTACCAAGTTGCACTGCACTCGGATGGTTAAATCACGAGAAACGTCCATTTTAATATTTAAATTTCGTGACGCCGCCATGTTGGAATGTGCTCACCAGGTTATTGAATGTCTCATAGGTGAACTTATGTTTACAGCCTCTATCAACACACAAAATGTCAGTTTGATTGCTGACATAGATTAGTAGTTATTGAGAACCGTCTGAATAGGTTTGATGGTCGCCATGTTGGATTTTAATATAAGTAGGCCATATAGTTATATACTATTAGATGAATATTATTGTGTAGGTTGATTATTGAAACGTTGATTTCGATCGCATGATTAGGACACAAGAAATAAAAACTTTATTTTAAACTTTTTTCACAGCCGCCATCTTGAGGTTGTGTAAACAATTAAACTAAATTATATGTTTGTTTATTGCAATTTATATAGGTATTTGCTGTACCAAGTTTCACTGCGTTCGGATCGTTAAATTTCGAGTAAAGTCTATTTAAATATTTCAACTTTGCTTGGCCACCATGTTCGTTTTTTAGTTAACAGGTTTGTGAAAGTCAAATAGGTGAACTTTTAGTACTACCCGTTATCACCGTACAACATTTCAGGATGATATGAGTAATAGTTTCGGAGATATAGAATGCAGGTGAAATATTTCGCACAGCCGCCATGTTGGATTGGTAAGACGTAATAAAATTTTATGGTCAAGGCCAGGGTCGGCCAAAATAGTAATATGATCTTACCGAGTTTCATTGAAATCGATCCAGCCGCTTAGACGTTATTAGGGGGACATACGGAAACATACACACACACGGACAAAAGGTGATCTCATAGCTTTTTTTATAAACACGTGCTCGCCTACAATATAACCTTGTTCGAAAGGTTAACAGGAATTCATCATCTAGATCTGAGAAACATATCCAAGATGCGATGTTCTTCAGAGTAGCAGGGGATCTTTCTTTCCTTTTATTCTCTTCTTTTAATTTACTAACAACGAATATTTTTTTGTCTTTAGATAAGAATTTGTCAGCTGCACAAGAACTGCGAGTGTTCAGTAAACTTTGCTCCGTAACTGTGACCACTAACAACCCCCGAGTTCACTGTTTTCATTCTATTAGCCCGGAAACAATGTAAACTTCCGTCTGAAGTTGGACTTACCATCACAATGGCCAGTCAGAGCGGTGTCCAGGACCAGCTGACCATGGAGTACTCGGTCAATATTTGTACATTCACCCTTCCCGTGGGATACACAGACTCAAGACAAGGTGATATGTAAACAGCACACCAGGGGACACAAAGGGACTTGTGCCTCCAAGTGTTGAACATTCACGACAGCTACATGATGGTGATGATGATGATGATGATGATGATGATGATGATGATGATGATGATGATGATGATGATGATTGCTGTTTTGAGGTGCCCAATATCTGGGTTATCGGCCACTAATGCTGTGGATGATAGGAAAATGAAAATTAAATGTAAACTACGAAGGATGATCAGAAACTAATGTTACAAGGTCGATATTACAGAAGTTTCGTCTGTTATAGAGAAATCAGTAGTCTGGGGTAATTCGAATACATAGGTTGGTAACTACGCAGAAAAATAGCCTAATGCATGTAATATCAGTTGGCTGTATTGGTTGCATGAAAAAATGTACACGTTCCATTGCAAGCTTTGTAACCTTAATTGTTGATCACCCCTCGTATTACCCTAACTAACTAACTAACTAACTAACTACAGACTTGCATAGTAGAAGAAGACATCGAAACACAAAAGAGCAATTAGGCAAGTAAAATGCAGTTGAAGAAGAAATGCTCAACCCTCAAAGAATGTGAATTAAGGGTCTTGGAAGGCAGGAGAGCCTTGAAAAAAAGATAGGTAAGGGAAATAGGACAGGGTCCATCCCACAGTCACTGGAAAAAGGAGAAAAACCGGACCCATCTCAGGAATCCCTCTGAGTCGCCAACTCCTGAGCTAACCAGCCGTAAACCCTTGAGGATGTAGGAATATCCAGGGTGCACCATAAGTGGTGGGGTTACATACACCCTGCCTCCTTTAGGACCTTGAGCAGAAGGCAGGAGATACCACGAAAAGAAGAGGATTGACCGCCCGAAGAATGAGGGTATCAGGAAAGATGAGACAAGGACGAATTAAGTCGGGAGAGTGAATGACACCCTGTCATCAGCCCCGTGAACATTGGTATCCAGAGAATTTATCGGAATACCTGTGTTTTCGTGGAATCTATAGTAATGCATGTATTTGTATTATAGGCTAGGCCTGGGCGGGAAGTGGCCGTGGCTTTCAGTTAGAAACTATCCCGGCATTTGGCTGGAGTAGAAGTGGGAAACCACGGAAAACCTCTTCTAGAATGGCTGAGTAGGGAATCAGATCCAACTCAGATTTGCCTCACGAAGCTGAGTGTCCTCGTTTCAACCCTTGCATCAGAATTAAATTTCTTGGCAGAGCCGGAAACCAAACCCAGGACCTTTGGGACCGAAGTAAAAGAAATTAAACCCCCTCCCCCTTTTTCCATTTAGTGACTAGATCCAGATGTTAACAACAGAAAGAACGTTATGTATGGAGGAATTAGGCACTGAGGACCGCAGATGCAAAAACTACTGCCCTCCAGCTCATGGCGTACGATCACTGGTATCCGTGTGGCTGGCACAACGGTGCCCTCAGCACACTTACCATTGTTTCAGGCCATAGGGCGCTGCTTTTCATATCAAGCAGCTACTTATTTATTTATTTATTTATTTATTTATTTAGCGGATGGCTTTTAGTGCCGGGAGTGTCCGAGGACATGTTTTGCTCGCCAGATGCTGTAGCTGATTCAAGTGGACACCCATGGGGTAAGCTACAAGTTCCGTTCAATTTCAAGTAGTTCCAACTTTCGCAACCAGATGTCACTCACACCTAGTGGTAAACGTTGGAACTTTGATAGAGCGTTTGAACGCTAACCTATAAATTTAGCTTCACACAATTTTAGTTAGTGGAAGATCTTTTACATGTCATAAATGTATGACATGGAACCGCCGGCTTTACTTTCCCTCCGAAGGAAGGCATACTGAAGTACTTTAACGCTCTTAAAAATCGGACAACTTCGGCCGGGTTTGAACCCACGATCTTGGGCACAGCAGTTCAGCATGCTACCTACTACGTAACCGAAGCCACTCAAGCAGCTACGTAATTGGTCCCACGAAGCTGAGTGCACCCCATTCAAGCCCTCACGTCAGATTTCAAATTTCTGGTTGAGCCAGGAATTAAACCCTAAGCCTCGTGGATAAAATTCAAGCAATGCACCGTTATACCACGGGGTCGGCACTATTTAAACAATAATACTGCCGCCAAGAAAGAATGTGTATACACTAAATTGGTAACATTGCTCACATGTCACATGGATAAGATTCGACCCGCGCCCCCCATGACCGTCATGACATATGCCTGTAGTGATCATCTGTACTGGACATGTAACCATTAATATCCCTCACTGTCACTCCCATAGGACACGTGAACTTGATACACAGCCTGCTACATCTGCTTACGAGTGCAGTATGTAGATCTTACTAATCTACGAAGAAATCTTGGTCTTCAGAATTCGCTCAATATTATCGTATATCTTCGGTGGCGTAGTCGGTAGCCTGCTGGACTGCTATGCCCAAGATCACGGGTTCAAACCCGGCCGAAGTCGTCAGCTTTTTAAGGGAGTTAAAATCCTTCAGTAAGCTTATGCATTCCTTCGAAGTAAATGTCATAGATCTATGAAAAAGTTCCTATCACTTCAGTAAATGTGTAGGTTATTTAGTTAGAAACGCTCTATCAAGTTCCAACGTTCGCCGCTGGGTAACAGTGGCGCCTGGTAGCCAAAGTTGGAACTACTTGACATTGACCTTGCCCAGTCTCATTCATTTCATACCTCATTAACTCATCTCATGAGGTTGGCGTCAGGAAGGGCATCCGGCCGTAAAACACTCCGCTACATAGAATTTATAGCACCTGATCCCCGACCCCATTGGAAACGGGATTAATAAGGGGTAAACATACATTATCTTTTATTAGCCGATGACGTGGTAGCTGCTGATCGCGCCATGCGTTTTATAGATCTAGTGACTGATCTAAATATTCACAAGTGTAAATCAACTCAAAGAACTTGTTCTTTTTGAGCCTAATTTCATAATGTGAAAAAATAAGTTTGTGTGTGTGTGTGAGGTAGGAATCGAACCCGCCTCTTCTCAGTTTTGTGTCACGAGGCTGAGTGTACCCCGTCCCAGCCCTATGACCAGTATTAAATTTTTTGGCAGAGCCGGGAATCGAACCCAGTCCTCCGCGTTACAGCCAATAATGCTACCCACTGCGCAACGAAAGGGATCCCGTTCAATCTAATTGGGTGCACTCGTCTTGACCGACTGAAAAGCAATTCTATTAATAATGTAGTTTTTTTTTTGAAAATTTTATTTGGGATATATTTTTTTTTACAAGACTTTCAACTATTCTTCAAAGTAGAGACCATCTGATTCTATGGTATTGAGCCATCTTTCAGCGAGGTTTCTTAACCCGCGACGGATTTTGATTTTGATGCAAAGAATTCGGCGAGACCTACTTCCACAGCTTCAATGTTTTTGGAATTTCTTCCACGCAAGAATTGGGCCATGGATCGAAAATTATTGTAATCTGAAGGCACAAGATCAGGGCTGTATGCTGTTGGTTGATTCTTAAGTTTAGGGGCTGCGACAACGCGGTCATGTAGCCCCGTGTACTTTGGGTGTGTGTAGAATCTGTCTGATAACCGGTGTTAATTGTGATGACTGTATTAGTGTGTGTTATCTTTTTTAAAAAAAATTAAGTACTGCAACTTAGAATTTTTCAAATAGTTCCTACTTTTCCCGCCAAGCGCCACATTCAATGACTACTAGGCCAAGTTCAGGACTTAGCTACTAGACGCCACCGCAGTCGGCTCTTGGCAACGAACGTAGAAACCTAAAAGAGCGTTGTTAACCTATCCAATTTAGCTTCACACAGGTACAATTAGTGAAAGGTTCTTTAACATGCCATAAATCTATGACATGGGACTGCCGGCTTTGCTTCCCCTCCGAAGGAAGGCATACTGAGTGATTTTAACGCTCTTAAAAAATCCGACGACTTCGGTCGGGTTTGAACCCGCTATCTTGGGCATAGAAACTCAGCATGGTCTGTATGCTGGATGTAGTTCGACTCCACCCAATTCCTGAATTGTTGCCATGATTGTTCGTGCAATATGAGGTCTCGCATTGTCCTGCTACAAGAGAACTCTATTTCGGTTCACTAATGCTGGGGATCTCCGACTCAAAATTTCATGAACTCGTTCTAGTTGTTGAGAATAAAGATCCGCATTGACTGGACGCCCGTTTGGAACAAACTCGCAGAAAATCACTCCTTTAAAATTCCACCAGACACACAGCATCACTTTAGGGCCGATCCTTTTTAACGATGAGTTTGGCAGGTTGCCGGGCACTAAACCACTGTTTCGAGGCATCAGCGTTGCGGTAATAGACCCATTTTTCATCACATGTGACAATTCATTGGGTTACCGATAAGCTGACGACAGATATCCACTTTACGTTGAGCCTGTTCAGGGGTCAATTCATGAGGTACACATTATGTTTGATTATCCAAATTTCTTTATGGTATCTTTTGATGCACCAAGTTCTTCTGACAACCTACGAGTACTTCCTTGCGGATTTGTCTTTCAAAACTCTGCGTGTATTCTCAATATCCCATAGTTTAGGTCTTCCAGAACGCGGTAAATCTGTAATGTTTTCTTCTCCAGTGTTGAAACGTTGGAACCATCGTTGTGCCACACGCTACTAACAACGACACCTTCTCCTTCCAATTCACACATTCTTCTACAGGCCGGACGTTTGTTTTAGACGAGTGAAAAGTCTGGAGGTGAGTTACTACAGTACCTGTGTTGTTGTCACCTGCCCCATGCGGTCAGATGTTGGACAAAACTAACTCACGCTACAGAAGTACAGTCATTGGCAAATATAATGGCGTTCCGTTCCAAACTATGTAACGTGTACTTCCGCGTCACACAATACTTCGACGTGGACTGCACTGTCTGCACGGAGGTGTTGTCGCGTGCTTATGTCTGGAATTCCATTACATCAGACCGGTGGTGACAAATATGAAGCGAGAAGGCGAGAGAGCGACTGTGTACAGGCTCACCCGCAAGCTTCAAGGTCAAGGGCAATCGTCTAAAACAAACGTCCGGCCTGTACCAGCGGCAGCAGCTTTGTAATCTTGTTTCCAGTAGTGCTTTAGAAGGACCCTAACCTCGAATTTTGTAAGTTTCATTTGTGATAGTGTATCAACAACTGACGACTGATATAATCTCGTAATACAGATGACCTCGCTGTTCCGCCCCATAAAACAACAATATATAAACAAATAAATAAATAATAAAATGTGTACATCAGTCGAATACTGAATATGGATGATTTGCATTAGTAAATGTGATATCAGAAAAGTATTCCGAAATGAGTCTGATGTTATATTTCCTGCCCAGCCATTCTCCCTTGAGGAACCTAGAAAATGACCGTTGCCATCAGCAATTCTAAGCTTCCGCCAGGCAGACAGTTGGAGAAGTGGAGAGACATTTCAATGGAGCTGCATCGTTATGATCAAAAGACTTGATGAGAATGGTCATTGGAGGAGTTACAACGTCCTAACGACCTCCATTTAGAAAAGGATGCAATAGAACATCCATTAGCTCTTAAAGATACATCTTCCAAGTAAACAATCTGCGAGATAAAAGCAGAATAACTCTTCTGACAGGAAACTACTCAGCTAGAAGCAGCAAGCGTGTGAGTGAATCACCATTTGAGGCATCTGGTATCAAACCAAGACACAACACTTCATCAAAATATTTCAGGAGACACAAAAAACTGAGTAAGTCCTTTCTTTAATGACAAATAAATCTGCCTATTTTTGGAAAGTTGTAAGTGATATAGACAAATATTTCCCAAAAGTTTCATAACTCATGCTGTCATATTTTCCTTTTTATACGCGTTTTAATATTTGATGTGTCTAGTTTTGTTTTAAAACTTGCTGATGTATTTTGGTTTGTGACTCAGTAATCGGATGTATCTAATTTTTAAAATAAAATAATCACTCTTCACAAGTATAAAGTCGATTTAACACACCATTACAAATGTAGTCGCCTCCGTAGCGTAGCGGTCAGCATGGTTAGCTGCCGCCCCGGAGGTCCTGGGTTCGATTCCCGGCTCTGCCACGAAATTTGAAAAGTGGTATGAGGACTGGAACGGGGTCTACTCAGCCTCGGGTGTTCCAAATGAGTTGAGGGGGTTCGATTCCCACCTCAGCCATCCTCGAAGTGGTTTTCCGTGGTTTCCCACTTCGCCTTCGGGCAAATGCCGGGATGGTACTGTCCCCGTTTACCCGGATAGTAGGCTGTCAGATATCCGCCCCCTCAATCGGATTGCCAACAATCAATCGCACCAGCTCAGCTACATCAATGAAAATGGCACTGACAGATACTATCGAGGTTTGAACACAGAAGTTACCAAGAAAAATTATTGTGGAACACACCAAAATAGACGGGGTTTCATACTTACTTTTACTTACCTCTTATAAATATCTCGGGGATTGGGTTGACAACAGGATCCTTAAAGTATGCTCTCACAATAACCTTCACCATGACATTTAAAAATGAACCAGACCAAAGACGAGAACTTTGAACTGTACAAAAGCTTTATTTTCAAATAAAGAGTATGATTCTAACAACTCAACAAAATAAACGTGGCTATCAGTAGCCTATGTCAATCTGATTACGTCCTCCTAAAGGACTTGCAAATTTATCAAATAATATGTTAGCTCCCATGAGCTCAAAATAACGTAACATTTTAAAACACATTTGGATTGGATGAGGAAGTCAGGGTACGACATATATAGAGCATTTGGTTTCTTTTAATAAACATAACACTTTTATTAATAGGCACAAGGCCGGAGTATCGACCTCACCCGCTTGTAACCAGATGTCTGGCCGGCTGGTCTACTCTTTAACCTGGCTCACACCTGTCAAATGGGGCTCCCTAGTCACGCCACACTGGCGTAAGAATTCAGCTCCTTTTAAAGCTTTAAATGTCTACAAGACAACTCATACATATTGACGCAAATCGTTCAAATGCTTAACTCACATCCCACTGAATTAATTTAACTATCCTTAAACTTGTTAAGTTATCATCCAAATGTTTAAAAAGCATAGTTTAGAGTATCAAACACACTCTTAAATGTTTATAACAAAATCACATAAATTATTTATAACAATTAGAAATTGTTTATAATATTGTCGAAAATAATTACAAAAATTTTTAAACACGCCATTAACATTACTTTCGTTCCACATTATTGTCAAAGATATTTACATTTATTATTTACAATATCAACATTTAAATTATTTAAATTATTAATTTAAGAAATACATTGAACCACATGTTTTATCCGGTTGGTAAATTCATAATCTTGTTTAATATAATCGACCAATGAAGGTTAGTTATACATGTAAATGTCACAATCTGGTTTAATAAAGGTTGTAATAATTTTAATTATTTGTGACGGTAATCTTCATTCAAAATCTTATCTCAAATTCTTTCACAACTCTTGTTAATTATAACAGTAAATTCACTTGATTAATTTTCAACGAACTATGACAATACACTCTAGCGGAAAATACTTCGCTTACAAAATAATGCACAAACTGCATTGAAAATAGCCCAAAATTCATCATATATTAATCTATATGGCATTAAAATCTTCCACAGCATTTACAAAAACCTCCCCTAACACAATCTTTATCATTATTAATTACTGTGGGAATCTCCTTCATTTATTTAAGGGCATTATACATCAGCGACTTTCAACATGTCCGCTGCACTATCGATTATACATTCATAGTTCCACTTAAAAATTCATATATCAATAATTGTTTCAAAACTGTTGTCATTTAAACTTCGTGGATTTCATTCATGAATCGAAATGAAATAAAAATTTGCCAATCACAAACAAATTTAATAGTGAATACGCTTATATACGCCTGTCTGGTCTATCAAAATTTAAGATTAACATCTTCAAAGAATTGTAGTATAAAAATACTATCATCAAACAAAGTGCGACTAACTGCAAAATAGTCGAATAGAATCCAATTAGACTGGGGAATGCAAACATCATTATATAAATCTCTATATGAGAAAAAACCTAACACAAGTTTCACGAATTTAATGCATTCAATAATTCATAATTAATGTTCATCTTTCACAAAATTGCCTAAGATGCAATGGTCGTTCATGACTGACGATAAATGTCTGTGTTGCAATCAATTCAAATACCGACTAGTATTTCCAAGATCGTCGACAACGTACTGGATTTTAACGCTCTAAAATCATTTAAATGTTCTTCCTTCTTGATGATGACAGAAAATTGGTCAAAGTAATTAAACTGGGGTAGAATTACTTTAATAAAGTGACACGCTGTCTGAATTTAAATCTGCCATAAAAATCATTAACTTACAGTCAAATCGAGACTACAAAAATAAGCAAATTACTGAAAAATCTAAATATCAGTCTCAACTGATTCAAAATCATTTAACTATGCCCATGACATAACAATGTCTTAATAAAACGTCGAAAAAGGCATAACTCATCAAGGTGTACTGAGAATAGGAATCTCAAACAAGAATATCGGGCAAAATATACATGAGGACAAAAATATGGGAAAAATGGTTGCTCAAATATTGCTAAGAAACTCAAATACAATAAACGTTCACGACTACCTTATCTGCCGATTGACGTTCCAGAGGAAAATTCCCCAAAGAAGACTGTTGATGGATCCATTTCACCAAGTTAAAGCTGAGCTCCATCCTCGAAACCAGAAACAGCACCATCGGAGAATCGAACTGCTTCACGAAGACGAACGACATCCTTCCGGCAATAATCTTCTTTGTGAGTCGGGACAACCCTGACCTCTCTTGAAAAATCCCTGAAGTTCCAGTTGAAAATCGCCATGAAGTTTTTGTATAAATTTCCGAAGAAATATTCATATTCAGAAAGTATGAAATCATTTCTATTGCTGTTTGATAGTATTCAGCCTTTAATCACGAAACATGGGTGTAGATGGTTATTTACCACATGTTCGCTTGTATGGAATAGCAATTAGCGAAGTTCCATGCTGCTATCTTACTCCGTTGAAATATGTCCCAATTGCATAAAGTCCTTTAGCCTTCCATTTTCTCCTCGGTAATAGTATTAGAAGAACAAACTGCCATATTAGACTGCTCCATAATACTGTAGCGTTGTGTCACAAAAGCAATCTGAAGTCTCCCTATTTCACTAGCCCTGTCAGCCGTAGCGTTGAGTCTGGCTATACAAAGTGTTTCTCCTGTGGCGAGAAAATCACTTTTGTCAGTCGTCTAATATTGTCAATAACTTCCAAAATACTTCCTCGAAATTGTTCAGCTTTTCTACAGTCCTTACTGTAGCAATGCACAAGAGAATTAGCTTATAGGCGACCGCTAACTGTTCACAGCTAATCTTGTAGAAGCGTTATAAGTGTCGTTTCAACTTCACCTAGATTTACTTCACAGTAAATCTGCACTGCTTGTATGTTCGACTCTCGTTTTATGCAGTGGCTTCGCCACGCGTTACAAAGACGACTTTTTCACTACTAATCTCACTCGACGTTTCACTGAAATGACTATTTGAAATCTGACGATTGAATATCAGACGATTTATAATCTGAGAATGAGGCTCCTCTCTTCTGCGCAAGGCCTTTTATGAACTTCATGAGGGGCGTATCTATCCCTTCCATCGCGTGTTACTGCGTCATCGCTAGAAGTTCCAACTTCGTCAATACATGACGGATTTTCATAATTCAAAAACTGAAAATAAATTTCACCAAAATTCCAGATCAATGCCTCTACTGCAAATGGATTTCCACAATTCTGCATTCCAAAAAGTAATAAAAATACCATAGTTTCAGCAATCTCCGTCTTCCTTCAGACTATCGTTCATTGGTTTGAGCCTCCCCTCCAATAGCATAATTTCTTCCTCAGCAGAATTCCAAGTTTCCTGCGACTGCGTCGTACATCTTGGATCCTTCTCGAATAAATGCTGACGTCACTGAGAATCTCAGCTCAAGTAGCCTGCTGGCATAACATTTACGTCATCCGTGCTTACGTCATGACTACCCACGTCATAACTATGACAGCCATAACTTTCGCTATAATTTCCAAAATAGCCACCGTGGTCTCTATATAATTCAATTACGGGGGCAGTACCTTCTTCAAGGCCACGGCCGCCTCCTTCCCTCTTCCTTGCCTATCCATCCTTCCCTTCCATTACCTTCCCTCATGAGGCCCCTGTTCGCTTTGCAGGTGAGGCCGCCTGGCCGAGTGCCAATCACACCTCACCAGTTGTATCCCGCCCGATTAGATGTTCCCAGCTCTGGGACACTGCCCGTAGAGGCGGTAGTGGTGAGTTCCCTCGCTGAGTCCGTGGGAGCCACCAACCTGGAGGGTAAACGACTAAGAAAAAAAGAAAAGAAGAAATTACAAATGTAAACACACCGGTACTAAGAAAACACAAATGAATTGCATAAGCAGCAAACAGAGAGCGCCCTTTCAGCTGATGCACTGATCGATGCGCAATGGATCCTGCCAAGATGTGCCTTGTTATGATATTCAATTACCTACTTGTCTTATTTTGAAACCAACCGACTACTTCAGCATTTGAAAACAGCATGATTTGTCCTGTTTTGAATACCATTCTCTTCCCACATGTTGGTTCCTCAGTTTAGGGGCTGGGACAACGCGGTTATGTAGGTCCGTGTACGTTGGGTGTGTGTGGAATCTGTCTGATAACCGGTGTTAATTGTGATGACTGTATTAGTGTGTGTTATCTGTTTTCAATTCTTCCCACGTGTAAAGAGGACACTTACGACTTGTTAAATCAGCCGTAATCTCAAAATCGCAAAAATAGTGATGTGTCTTGTTTTGATACCAGACGACTCATTTCAATAATGTATCAGATAACTTTCGTTTTATCTTTGATGTAGTATCGGTAGTAATAGTAGAAATAGTAGTCTCGATAGTTCGAGGTGAACGAGACCGCGACCAACTCGAACTATTCAAATCTCGGACTAGCGAAATTTATATGAAAAAAGAAATACTGTATTGTAAAACGAAGTTGAAAATAATACGGGTGTCAAAAATGAACTTAATTAAAGCCAAGTGTTTACAGTAGGCATTTACTTTGGTAAAATGAAAGTTTTAACTGAAGTCTGTTAACAAGTTACACTTCGTCAAAAAATAATGGATTGTCTTTTGCGTATACAATTAGGCCTCATGAGGCAGTTTGTTAAGGCTCTTCGTCAAGATTCTGAAGCTTTTCAATATTTAAAGACTTATTTTCCTAAATTGTCAGAAGCTAAAATTAAAGCTGGTATTTACGCTTGTGCTCAAATAAAGAAACTAATGGCCAATGAAGAATTTCCACAATTACTCAACACCCACGAGAAACAAGCATGGTACAGCCTGCTGATAGGACCATATTTTAAATACATGTAACTTCTATACTATCAATTGGATTTCAACCAAATTTCGTATGTGCTATGTGTACTATATCAGATATGACTATGCGCATTCTTAAGAGCAATCAGGGCTGCCAACTGTTAATAAATGCTGTTTATATTTTACCCTAATATCAATATATCAGAAAGTATGCAAGCCAACAGCTCTAAACTTTGCGCACGTATAGTATCTGACATTCTAGATTAATTTGAAGTAACTTATATATGTCAGTGCTGCCAACATGATTCTAAGCCTGCTGATAGGTCCAATTTTAAAATACCAGTAACTTCTATACTAGCAAATGGATTTCATCCAAAATTGGCACGACAAGAGATCATAATATTTCAGATTATTTCTGACCAACACATGCATGACATTGTTGCCAACATGATTTTACGCGCACTGATAGATCCAATGTCTATCTGCATGTAACGTCCATGCTATCCATTAGACTTCAACCAAATTTTGTATTCTGTAGCTTAAGAGATGGAACTAAGAATATATTCAGTCACCAGGGCTGCCAACTGTAGTGCTCTATTAGGCTACATTATGCCAGGTATATTTCGAATTAATTAGAAATTTCGATATTACCAACTTAATTTCGTCATTATTCTAGATAGGTCCATATAGATTAGTCATTGGCATGAATCTTAAATTTTAAGAAAAGTAGGCTCTTTATTTCGTCACGGAACTTCTTGTTTCTTTCATTAGTTAGGCAAGACAAATCAAAATCACACGTACTGTACCCTTATATCTGGATGATCCACCAATATCCTCCGGCTGGAAATAATCTGGGATTGAAGCATCTTGAAGTCCCGGCTAAAAACGACATGGTGCTACTTGGCGAAAACACTCAGAATAAGGGACAGGTATTTTCTCAAACGGAATGTGCTGCAGTATCTAACTACAGAACAGTAGGGTCATCTAACTACTTAGGAAAATAAAATAACTCTATAAAAATCTCGGGCGTAAGGATACGGATTAGGTCCCTCGGGAACTTCCACCCTACAGCACATTCCTCTACCATCTAACTACAAGTATAATGCCAGTTTCCTATAAAACAATCACGAAATCGTCAACACGAATCCGTCTATTTATTAAAAAGACAATACACATCACGTGTCACCGAGCTTTGGTTAAATGCTCTCAAAAATAAACAATGAAATAATTATGAATGACTAAGTGTCATTAATCCATATAAAAGTACAAATTGTTTCACTAAGAAACCGTAAAAACTGTGACGTGTAAGCTTAAATAAGCTTCTATACAGCGAACAACTGCTGTGCCGTAGGTAACGGGAGTTTATAACAAGAAAAATGTTATAAGCTAAAAATTTAAATAATCCCAAAAGTAAATAACGTTACCCCTGACGTAGATCTCCGTCATTACACATATTAATCTTTACTCTATACAATTCATCTCCCGCACCCAAATATTAATATTTCTTCCTCTAAGAAGCGCAAAATCTCTACACAAAGTTTTAAGGTTTAAATTTAAAATATAAAACACTCTTAAATCTACTTACGACTCTATCTGAAATACATTTAATATAACGTTCTATACAATGAAAATAATCACGTCGTAGTTCATCAATTACTTACTTAGAAATAATATATACAACACGTTCGTTCCTTTCTCCCGACAATACAACATGTAACTGTCCTTCCACATCACTTCTAAATCTCAACGGGCTTCAGAAAAATATTACTTAACTCTACTTAGTCTTGTTCGTGTTTTACGTTACAATCTGGGATTCTATAATCCATACAATTTAGTAGAGACTAGTTCAAAAACCTCCTACCACTTATCTGTTCATGTAATAAATATACTTAATAAAAATACACATTTCTACTCGTCGAATAATTACTATAAATGACAAACATTTGGATAAGAACCATTTAATAGATCTCAGTTTACTCTCAGCTTCAACAAAGATCCTTTAAATCCTATAATTTCTATCAGATTTAACTTCATCCAGGATCCGCTGTCCTATGAATTTCAAGGAGTTTCAACTCTATTGAGACTATTTCAATAACATCCACAATTAATAAACTTCCATAACAATTCTCTTATAACTTCTTACTTTCATGAAATACACGCGTCTGTCACTACAGACATTTCCACAAAAATAGATCAATGGATACACACTGGCTCATTGTCTCACAACAAATACCTCCGTCTACAACGGGAATAATAAATCTCATCCATCGAGATACTTCTCAAACTTCCATAACATTTCTTTCTCTATACTTTCCAATAATAAATTCTTCTTTCAGTCATCACAATGTTAATGACCATATAATAAAAATACTGGTTCTCTCCCTGACTCAATTTAATAGGTAATGCGATAAAATGATAATCTTTAAATAAAATCTTATTTCTTTACTTCACTCATATTTCTCAAACTTCTTTCAACAAACTGTGACATTTCTTCCCTTCCATCATTACATTATTTCTTACTTCAAAATATGCTCTCGTTCGCATCTGTTAATTCCACATTATAATACTTCACAAATTCTTTCTTTACTATCTGTTCAACAAATTCTAATACTTTCAAAAAACATTACTTACAAAATTTATTCACTAAATCAGTTTCATTATTTCTCAGTTCGTGACTTTCTATAGATCTCTACAATAGATCTTTCGTAATTGCATTCTTTGACATATACTTCCTTTCACATACTTGGAAAATGTTTCCATCATTACATTTATTAATAAAACATAGATATCGTTCGATTTAATACACGTTTGAATTTTACTATCTGAACAAACTACAAAATTCTGAACCAACCTATAAAATCTGAATTAAACTATAAAATCTCCCTTCAAATTTCGAATATCGCAAAAATCGAAATGAAAAATCCCTAAAATTCCGAAGTCGTCGAAAAATACGATCAAACATCCGCATGATGTTTTCACGAATATAACAATGAAAAACTGCAATAAACTAATAAACAATATAGAAAAATGGCTTTCAACAATAGTTGTCGGATATTCAAGATATACAATTCTACAAAGTCGGATGTTCAATGTTGGTCCGTGGACTACCTTGTGCTGGGTTAGAGTTGACATGAAGTGGACTTCCTTTAGTTACCCATTAGAAACGGAATGTTTCTAGCGGCTTAAGACTGCGTGGTGGTCAGCATTCTTGTCCAATTCTCCCTCCGAATATCTCGTGCGGTCAGGACCTGGGATTCGAACTCGATCATCATCGTGCTGTCTCCTCCTTCCGCCGATCACTCTTCTGATTGAGATGGGATAGCCCTTTCTCTCTTCGACACCGGGTAATTCCCTGGTCGCCCTCGTCCATGAATAACTTCAAGTCTTCTTCCCCAAAGTTCCCTGTAGATCGTCATTTGAGATGGTAAAATGACTGATAATTGTAGAATTTCTATTACGGGAGAGATGAGATGTTAATCTCCCCCGATATGTTGATGTTAAGTCATTTCGGATGTTCTTGATGCCATCATATCGTCGTTCCCATAATTGTTTAAGCGTTCATCACGATGCCTGAAAAATCGTCATGAAATTCCTCCCTCAACTTTTGAAGTTTTATCTTTCTTGAAGCTGTAGCTTTGTCGTATAAATTTAAAATTGTTTCCTCGCTGAATGTCTATGTTAATATCACATGCACAATACTAAGTGCCTTCGATGAATAATTTTATCTCCTTCGTTCAACTTGGAGGCTAGTTTGTTTGAACGTCCTTCTGCTTCAAAGTCGTGGCTGATAAGAGTCTCGCTTCCTCTCTTCTTTCCCCCACGTCTAATTTCCAAAAACCGCGTCCTTTTCAATCCATGGCTCTGATTGGTTGCTTATATTAATTGATCAAACTCTTCATTAATGACTAAAAAACTCGGCTGTAATTATATTCAATCGTTCTTAATTATCATTTAACACTCTTCATGATGGTTTAATGTAATAACTTTGTCCTAGTAATTATATATGTTAATTACTCTGTTGGTGTTAATTTTAATATGTTGTTTCTCATTGGTCATTGTCGCGTGTCCGCCTCGCGTCGGCTCCCCTCTTCTTCTCCTCGCCACACGCTCTGTTCCTCTCTCCACTTTTCCACTCGGGCGTCCTCGTTGCTGCTCGGGCTCTTTGTCATCCTGGCGAAGCAAGTTCCGAGTCCCCTTGCGACTACTAATTTGCTATTGGCCGGCCGAATTAACTCAGTTAATTCCTTCGCTAACCAAACCAGTTTTATGTCCGCTTCCAGCATCGATAAATTTTAACATGGGCTAATTTAGAAAACTTTCCACTAGTTGTATAATTTTCTGTCTCGTCTCTCCAAACGCGTACAGTACAGAACCCAGACTCAAAATTAGTGTTGACTTGTGTTATGCAACGCTCTGAAGACACATTTCCTCAACAACAAGGAACTGTCTAAGGCAACAAAATTGACTTTCTCCAGGTCAGTCTTCGTGCCTACTTTAACTTACAGCTGCGAAACCTGGTGCCTTACAACGAAACTCAGAAGCAAGATAAAAACCAAGGAAATGAGATACCAGCGGGAGATTGAGAGCAAAACGTGCAGGGATCGAATTAGAAATATGACCATAAGATCCGGCCTAGAAAAGGAGCCACTACAGCAATTAATAGAGGCGAGGCAGCTAAAGTGGTTTGGTCAAGTCCTGATGATGTCAGAATCACCAATCGCAGGCTCTGTATATGGAGCACGAATGCAAGGCACCAGACCGTGGGGGAAACCTAGGAAAAAATAAACGGAAGAAGTCAGGGGAGCAGTAGAAGCCAGAGAAATGTCGTGGAATCAGGCCCAACAGCTTACAAGAGACAGGAAGGTCTGGTGCTCCTTTTGGAAAACCTCGACACGGGAAGGTGCAAGGAGACGAGTGAGCAACTAAGTCTGTCAGTAGCTTAGTAAGTCAGTAAGAAATTCAGTAAGATAGTAAGTCAGTAAGTTAGTCAGCAAGTAAGTCAGTGGGAAAGTCATTAAGTAAGTCAATAAGTAAGTCAGTAAGTAAGGAAGTAAGTATGGAAGAAAGGACGTAAGTAAATAATCAGCAATAACCTTGTCTATTTGCTATTTTTAAGGAAGCGTTGTGTGACAAATGAAATGTCGATATTCATAATAACTATGACAAGGCCCAACCATCCAAAAATGGTGTAACAGGGTGTATGCGTGTTAATTGAACAGGGCTGATTTATTATTTGACAACAACAGCTGAAATGAAGCATATTCTCTGGCAATGAAGTATTATACTGCTGTATTTAAATGTGTCAGAGCCCATTTAATATAAGTTATGACGTGTACAACATACACTTGTCAAAGGTTGTTAGTGCCACACTCACCCGTTCATCACGCGCACCGGAAATGGCAGGCGAACATTATGCATTGTATAAATAATATTGTCGCCTCGTTGTGTAGTGGTCAGCGTGCTTAACTGCCTTCTCGGAGGTCCGAGGTTCGATTCCTGGCTCTACCAATAGTTTTAAAAGTGGTATGAGGACTAGAACGGGGTCTACTCAGCCTCGGGTGGTCCAAATGAGTAGAAAGGGTTCGATTCCCACCTCAGCCATCCTCGAAGTGGTTTCCGTGGTTCCCCACTTCGTCTTCGGGCAAATGCCGGGATGCTACCTACCGTCAGGCCACGGCCGCCTCCTTCCCTCTTCCTTGTCTATCCCTCCCATTCTTCCCATCCCGTCCCATCCCTCATGAGGCCCCTGTTCGCTTTGCAGTCGTTTGTCCCGCCACCCCAGTTGTATCCTCCGTCCCGATGTCAAGCTCCAGTACACTGCCCGTAGAGGCGGTAAAGGTGGGATCCCTCGCTGAACCGTGGGAAAAGTCTACCTGGAGGGTAAACTGACTACGAAAAAAAAATCCTCTCGGCATGCCGGAAGGCGGAGGTAGATTTCACCTGGCAAACTAGGGGATAGGCTATAATAGGTAATATATGCAGGTTTTCGCAGAAGGATCAGACCTCATTTATTGCGAGAAAGTATTTTACAATGTAATTAGAGCTCAATTAACTTTTCTTTCGTCTTACTATGCATATTTTTTTTAACATGTTATTGTCTTAGGGGGGACGATAACCTTCTTGTAATTTTGGGTCCATTTTAATACTTTTGGTCACACCGTCCTTATGCAAGGTTTCGACACTGATGTGTAGCTATCTAACAGTCTGTTACTTCTTCACGTCAAATTTTATCTCCCGCAGAGATGTTGGTTGATTCCTCGGTTTAGGGCTGCGACAACGCGGTCATGTAACCCCGTGTACTTTGGGTGTGTGTAGAATCTGTTTGATAAACGGTGTTAATTGTGATGGTTGTATTAGTCTGTAATTCAGGTAAGGACTGCAGACGGTCAATTTCAAGTAGTAGTTCCTTATGTTGGTACCAAATATACCGTCAACGACACCTAGCTGTGAACTTGGCTACTAGATGCCACCGCAACTAGTAACTTGCAACGAACGTTGGCCTTCCCCTCTGAAGGAAAGCATACTGAGGGATTTTCAGTGATCTTTGAAAATCCGACGACTTCGGCCGGCTTTGAACCCGCGACCTTGGGCATAGAAGTTCAGCATGCTACCAGCTAGGCTACGTCACCGAAGCCACTTCCCACATAGTCAGATGGAAAACTGAATGTGATCTCGTTGTCATGGCAACCTCTGATAGCTCATTCCTCATCAATTTAGAAGCGTTGTCATGGTAACCTCTGGTGGCTCTTGGCATTTTCTTCTAATTCCGAAATCATTTTTCTCATCCCTTGGCGTAATGGTGGGTTGTATCAAAAATTCCTTCAGACAAAAGTTTTAGGTAATTATTAGGGGAATATCGTCCATTTTGTACGGTTTTGATATTGTGCCTATTAAGAGAGATATGATTAATGTTTCCCGAAAAACCCACTTTTTTCCACCCCTTTGGTCAATGGTTGGTGCTATCAAAAAAACTTTTTAAACATAAATTTTTGGCACTTATCCGACACATAATACGAACTTTGAAGGGATTCGATATTTCACATATTAAGAGAGTTATAGTGATATTTCACTTTTTCGAAAAAAAAAGGGCCCCCATTTTTACCGCCTTCGACCGATTTTGCCCATTAACGAACTCGACCGAGATTTTGTAGGGATACATATTATGTAAAAAATCCAAAGTGATTGGTGCAAAATTACGGCAGTTATCGTGTCCACAAGAAACTGATATAGATAGATACATATATACATAAACTAGCAGGTACCCGCGGCTTCGCCCGCGATCAAGACAATGGGGACGATGCATTATTGCTGATAATTGGTCTATTCTATTACAGCAATCGCGGCTATAGGTGTGTCCATTCTAATTCTGAATATTCTGATACATACAGTATATTGATATGATCAGCAAAGTGGGATTTTTATCGAGTTGTGAACGTCTGCAGTGTTCGTTGTTACATTATGTTAACACATTTTAAAATTACGTTTATGGTTTTGCCATCTTCTGCTGAGACATAACGATTTTGTTGTCCGGATGCTCGCGAGCACGCCACATACAGTTAGCCATGGGAAAAAATTGTTTTGTCTAAATGTACACGTGCTACTGTTAAGTGTGTGTCATTGCGCTTTGTTAAAGAAATTGCGAATATTGTTTGAAGAGGGAACTTCACTCTTGCACACTGGAATGGCAAATCAATCGGAATATGGGGAATTAAATGTATTCTTACTTGAGCTATTCTGGATGTAATTTGGCCATACTAATTGATGATTTGAACGTAAACATATCCCTATTAATAGACCTATAGTTAAATATCGCTCACCTTGGCCGCTGATGTACATTATGCAGTCTCTTCCAGTGTTACATCCCAGGGATTGAAATTCTCCAACGACCCTTTTGCCCCACATGCCTCTCTAAGTAATTAAAATTCCTGATTGTTGTTGTTTGAGTCTTGAGTTTTTTAACTGGTTTGATGCAGCCCTCCATGTATCCCTCTCCTGAGCTAATCGTTTCATTTCTACATAGCTACCACACCCTACATCCGAGGCAATCTGTTTAACCCTGGTTTACTCCTACAGTTCTAGTCTGCGACCCTCCCATCCATAACTACTGTCGACCAAACTATTATGTGTACTCGAGTTTGAAGTTTGTTTGTGAAGTAACTGATAGACCTATATAAAATCCAATAACATCATCATTTTCGTCGTTCTATTTTACGTTAGATCATGTAGGTTTGGAATTTTTAATTTATATTTTAATATTTTTTTATCACAGTTGGAACACAAGAAGTGCCTGTTTTTAAGCGTTTTTCAACCATGCGTCACATTTAAGAATTATTATCTCACAAACCCGTCATCAGATCGAATCCAAATTTTAACACAACATACACTGGAATGTTGTATAACAGGTTTATTAATTTTAAATTTTTTTGTGTCCAAGAAACAAAGTTGTTATTATTTTTGTAAGGTAACTTTTCCTCGGCTCGGGATGGTTTGAAAATGTAGTTGTTGGTCGCGTTGTAATCCTTATACATCAAAACGGTATGCTGTATGATTGTGAAATACGTAAATTAATTCACTTATTGTATATCGGTTTGTATTTGTACGGAGAATTAAGACATGGTTCACCAGTTAGCCGCTCCGGTGAAAGCAGTACATCATTGCCAAGATGGGCTACATCACGCGTCATGGCACGTCTCGCTCGGAAGTGATGGGCTCCATATCAGCAACGCTGTATAGCATTTCCCGGAGTGGCTAGCTGGTGAACCATGTCTTAATTCTCCGTACAAATACAAACCGATATAAAATAAGTGAATTAATTTACCTATTTCACAGTCATACAGCATAACTTTTTGATGTATAAGGATTACAACGCAACCAAGAACTACATTTTCCAACGACCCCGAGCCGAGAAAGAGTTACCTTACAAAAATAATAACATTCGTTCTTGAACACACAAAATTTTGAAATTAATAAACCAGTTATACAACATTCCAATGTATATTGTGTTAAAATTCGGATTCGATCTGATTACGGGTTTGTGAGATAATAATTCTTAAATGTGACGCATGGTTGAAACACGCTTAAAAAGGGGCACTTTTTGTGTTTCAACTGCGATAAAAAATATTAAAATATAAATTAAAAATTCCAAGCCTACATGAACTAACGTAAAATCGAACGTCGAAAATGATGATGTCGTTGGATTCTATGAAGGTCTATTGGTTACTTCACAAACAACCTTCAAACTCGAGTGCACATAATATTTTGGTCGACAGTAAGCTTCCTATTCCTGGGTGTCATAATATGTGTCCTACCCTCCTATCTCTTCTCTTCATTAGCAGTCGCCAGAAACATCTCTCCTCTCCCACTCGTCTTAATACCTCTTCATTTGTTACCCTAACTACCCATCTGATCATCATTCTCCCTTATCACCACATTTCAAAAGCTTCAATTCTCCTCTTTTCTGCTGCACCATTAGTCCATTAGTACAACTCAGCAACTTTTCTAGGTTTAAGCCGTGCCTTGTGCGGGGATTCAATGGCCGTGAAAGACAAAACAACAACTTTATTGAAATAAGTTTGCCCAATTCCTCAGTAAGAGTAATTAAGAAACAATAATAATTAACGGGACAGCCGGTAGAATACGACACATTCGACTGTGAATCAACGTTGCAGATCATGGTTAAAAACGAAAAAGAGCAGATCAAAATTGGCAAACAAAAATATTCAGTTAAGAAAAAACAAATTTATAAAGAAAATGAAAGCATACCGTGCAAAATAGAAAGTATCTTAACATTGTAAATTCGAGTAAACTTCTGAAAGCTCGCTTACAACAACCATCCGTAAGAGTATAAAAGTAGACTCAATCACGATCGTATCCGAGCCCCAAAAGCAACCTCTATATATAAAACTAGCTGACCCGGCAGACGTTGTCCTGCCAATCAAAGAAAGTGTTGTAACTTTGTTTCTTGAAGTGCTTTTGGATACACAATATTATTTTCAATTTCTGTTAACTGCCTCTAAACTATCGTGAAATGAATTAACTAATCTAGAAACATTCGTGAGAGCGTGCACAACAACTCTCCAACGTTTATTCGCAATTGGATAAATGGCATAAAACGCATACGGGATTTTGTTTAAATGATTCGTGCGCTGTCACTCATTTGTTCGTGCTCTACCAACTGTGAAATTGATTTACTAAGTTAGAAAGCTTCACGTAAGTATACACAACAACTCATCAGAGTTTCATCGGAATCGGATGAATGACATATGAACGTATACGGGATTTTTTAAAACGATTCCCGTGCCGTCACTCATTTGTTGAATCTACTCATGCGCTACCTATTGTAAAAAGATTTACTATGCCTGAAACCTTCTCTGGAGTGTACTCAATCATTCACCAAGGTTTCATCGCAATCGGATGAATGATATATGACCGCATACGCGACATTGTGGAAACGATTCACGCGCCGTCGCTCATTTGTTGAATCTACTCGTGCGCTACTTATTAAAAACTGGATTTACTAATCCAGAAACCTTTCCTGGAGTGTACACAACAATTCACCGAAGTTTCATCGTAATCGGATAAATGGTATATGAACGCATACAGGACTATGTTGAAACGATTCGCGCGCCATCACACATTTGTTGAATCTACTCGTACGCTACCTATTGTAAAATGGATTTACTGGGCCAGAAACCTTTACTGAAGTGTACACAGCAATTCACCAAAGTTTCATCGCAATCGGATAAATGGTATATGTACGCATATGGTACTTTGTTGAAATGATTCGCGTGCCGTCACTCATTTGTTGAATCTACTTGTGCGCTACCAATTGTAAAATGGATTTATTAAGCCAGAAACCTTCCGTAGGGTATACACAACATCTCATCCAAGTTTCATCATAATCGTAGGAATGGTATTTGAACGCATACGGGACTTAGTTTAAACGTTCGCACATCGTCGCTCATTTGTAGAATATACTGGTGCGCTACCTATTGTAAAATGGATTTACTAATCCAGAAGCCTCCCCTGGAGGGTAAACAACATCTCACCCAAGATTCATCGCTATCGGACGAATGGTGTTTGAACGCATACGGGACCTTGTTTAAATGCTTCCCACGTCGCCGCTCATTAGTTGAATCTACTCGTGCGCAACCTCCTATGAAATGGATTTACTAAGTTAGAAACCTTCACGTAAGTGTGCAAAGCAACTCATCAAAGTTTCATCTCAATCGATGAATGGTATATAAATTTATACGGGATTTTGTTGAAACGCTTCGTGCGTCGTCACTCATTTGTTGAATCTAGTCTTGCGCTACCTATTGTAAAATTAATTTACTAAGCCAGAGCCTTCCCTGGAGTGCACACAACATATCACTCAAGTTTCATCGCTATCGGACGAATGGTATTTGAACGCATACGGGACCTTGTTGAAACGCTTCGTGCGTCGGCGCTCATTTGTTTAATCTACTCGTGCTTAACCTCCTGTGAAATGGATTTACTAAGTCAGAAACCTTCACGTAAGTGTACACAACAACTCATCAAAGTTTCATCGCAATCGATGAATGGTATATAAACTTATACGGGATTTTGTTGAAACATTTCGCGCGTCATCGCTCATTTGTTGAATATACTCGTGTGCTACCTATAGTAAAATGAATTTACTAAGCCAGAAGCCTTCCCTGGAGTGTACACAACATCTCACCCAAGTTTCATCGCTATCGGACGAATGGTATTTGATCGCATACGGGACCTTTTTGAAACGCTTCGCGCGTCGTCGCTCATTTGTTGAATCTAGTCGTGCGCTATCTATTGTAAAATGGATTTACTAAGCCAAACACATTCCCTGGAGTGCACTCAACTTCTCACCCAAGTTTCATCGCAATCGGATGAATGGTATATGAACGCATACGGAACTTTGAAACACTCTAACGTGCAGAGACAAACAGAATTCGACATCACTGCCACCTTTGGTATAAAACACAACTTTCCGCCATGGGCGGAGTGTATGTTATGGCGGTAGTTGCGCAGGTTGCGACCAGGTGGCTCTACGTGCAGAGGCACACAGTCCAAAAAGATCACTTTTCACTAAGGCTAGCGGTTTCCATGACGACTGTTTATGACTGTATATTGTGGTTCTAAATTTGTGTGTAAATTGTGGTTCTAAAATTCTAAAACTCCACCTATCTGGTCAAATTGTGAATCTAAACCCTACATGGGCCCACCCTAACATTCATACAAAATTTCATCAAATTCGGCCCAGGCGTTTAGGAGGAGTTCAGTCACATACACACGTGTCGAAGAATTATATATATAAAGATATATCTCATTTTACGCGTATCAATGCGAGGAGCAACGTTCGTGGTTAGAGGTGGGAACCGAACCCAGCGTTTAAAGGCCCTAAAACGAACGGTTTTCGAGATATTGCCAGAAAACTATCCCCGGTCTGTGAAATTTCAGCGGTTGCCATAGTAACGTTGATCTGTTTCTCAGAGGGAACACAGTTATTTGGGAATATCTCCGAAACCGTTCATTTTAGGAACTTAAAAAGTGTGTTTCGGGGTCCCTACAGGACCTCCTAGTATTGTTTCTCGTATGTGGCGGCTTAAAATGAGCTAAATCCGAACATTTTACCGACTGTCCTTTCTCAGTGCCAAAGGGCCGAAAAAAGTCACTTACAAATTGAATTTTCAAAAACCGTTTCTTATTGGGCCTCTACATACTCGGATCAACCAACATGCAAAATTTCAGCTTTCTAGGTCTAGTGGTTTGAGCCCTGCGTCGATGAGTCAATTTTGGATTGTCAATGCCAAAGGGCCGAAAAATGTCACTTACAAATTGAATTTTCAAAAACCGTTTCTTAGTGAGCCTCTACATACTCGGATCAACCAACATGCAAAATTTCAGCTTCCTAGGTCTAGTAGTTTGAGCCCTGCGGTGATGAGTCAGTTTTGGATTATATATAAGAGATTATATATAAACTTTTGGGGTCTGGGGGATGTGAAACGCGAAGATATGCCGAAATTTTCCGGAAGTCGAAACATGGTACCCATTGCAATAGTTAGCTTTCTAATGAAATCTACCTAAAATACTGCCAGCAGCGCCAGTCCGTTAAGATGCTCATTACAAGTTATCCTGTTTTCTTTGTATCACAGAGGCTAGCATTCTTGGCTGTCACCCCTAAAATCTGGGTTCAATTCCCGTTTCGTCAAAGAAATATAATTCTGGTCTGAGTGCTTGAACGGGATGCACTCTGCCCCGTGAGGCAAAACTGAGGAGAGGTGGATTCGATTCCCTCCAAAGCCATTCTTAAAGTAGTTTTCCGTGGTTTCCCCACTTATACTCCAGGCAAATGCTGGGATGGTACCAGTACTGGTCAAAAGTTTAGGACAACATAAAGAAATCATGATATGTAGGGTCTAACCGAAAACCTAAACTTGTGGCACTAGAGTTCTGCAATTTTTTTTTACTGAGTTCTTACATCTGATAGCATATATATAGCCTACGTCCTGATTTTGTTGAATTGGGCAAAGTATTGTAGAAGTTATGATTTTTAACTGTTTGAAGGTCACACAAAACAAATCACCATTTTCAGAGGTATTGTATGTATTCCAACTGGTTGCAGGTATTGCCACCAATTTCCTATTTTAGACTTAGCAATAGTTGGGGATCATTGTGGTATAAATATACAAATTCCGGACCTTCCTTTTTTGCGGGTTTATACTTCTTCAAACCAGCGCTAAAATGGTCGATTTTTCCTTGTTATTATCACGCTTGTCGTAAGGAGTTGATAGGGGGACACACACACACAGCCAGACAGACAGACAGACAGACAGACACACATTTTCCCGGATCGATCTCATAAGTCTACTTTTTCCTCATTTTTGCAAAATGTAAAAAGTAGGCTAAAAATTTGGCAGTAAAATAACCCAAAACACAATAGCCAATAACGGGGCTTCTCCCAACCAATCAGAGACCGGCCAAGGCGGGCGCGCGTTCAAACCATCTTACAGCCTCGACAAGAGAGCGCTTGGTCCGTATTAAGGATCTGAAAGGCACTTCCTGTTCGAACATACGCTGGTAACGTTCTTCTACTCGCATTTACCTTATTGCAATGTAACTAACATTACAAATCTCAATTTTAAATACTGCTACCAAACAAAACACATATTATTAGGGAAATAGATGACAATTACATCTTTTCCCGAATAAAATTATAACCACATACAACTAAATTAACATGCAATCATTCCACAGCAGAGTACAAGGAGCCTAGTTTATAGGCACCAGACTCTATCTTTTTCCCTAATACTCCGTATAACCGAAATAAATACAGAGGAAACACAGCATGAGAGTAGCCGGTAATAAGGATGCAGTGTTGCACAAAGACCAGATTTTTTAAAATAAATAAATAATAATAATACTGTGACAATAATCTTTTAGCAATAAATAAGCATGCGCCTCTTGCATGCACACGAATTTATAGTTTGGTTATTTAATAATTCGGAATAAGGCGGCTTCGGTGAAGTAGCTGGTAGCATGCTGAGCTTCTATGCCCAAGATCGCGAGTTCAAACCCGGCCAAAGTCGTTGGATCTTATAAAATCGTTTATGTTCGACCCTCACTATTATGTGTCAGAAAACTGTATCATAATGATGGTCATTATAACACTGATTTTCAGTATGATACAGTTTCTTCAGCTAATCAGAGCTCGTTCATTGACCAATACCTTCGCGCATGCGCTCAAAATCCAACATGTCGGACATGAACACAACATCGAACTAGGCTATAATAAATTACCGACATGGAATACGCACCTTCCATATGTTCGCGTAAATAAACTGGCGAATATGAAACAAGAAATAGCACTGTACCTTAAAATCACCAACACTAATTTCTACACAGCGCATTGTCTTCAAATGACTCCGGTGACAATATTACTGAGGGACGGCAGATGTAAACATATGGCCTGCATATGGCATTGCAAGCACACAGAGCGCATGCGTCGGTCGTTCAAAGATCTTGAAAGACAGAGATATAATGCCCAACGCTCGCTCTGCGATCACAAAATTCAAGTAGCTGACTCTCAACAGATATTTATGAATATTTATGTTAAAACATATTGTTACGTTTACGGTTCTTGAAATAACCGGTCAGGCATATACAAATACACTACCGTACTTCTTTATTTAGCAAACCTTACACTACTAAATATTAATGTAGTGTTCATTATATTTAAACTGGGAACGTCGAGCTCTAGTCTTTCTGAAACTACTACACTCCAAGTCTCAACACTCCTTTTCACCGAATCCTAAATCTCTTCTCTCTCGTATCGTCGCCTTCTCGATTCATCCACTGCCAGCTTGCCGGCCCAACTCACAATTGCAGCCAGCGCGCCACGCGCTCGCACGAGTCTGCCACCAGGTGCGCTCACACGTGTCTGTCACACTGTCCCCTCCTTAAGATTGTTCCGTCCCGGAGCAGACACCTCGTCTTTGGGACCAGCAGCATGCCAGAATTTCAATCCCTGTGCGCCGAAAGACTTCTTCTAGCATGCTTCTTACGATCCTCCAGTCCAATCCATCCTGCCCACAGCCCAACTTGGGCACAGCTAATCTGGATATGTTCCGCTGCAGTAGGAGCTCTCGCATCGCAAGTAGACTATCCCAGACGGCACGATAGGTCGGTTTCTGATGGGAAAGTTCTTTCGTCACTAGATAGAATAGCGATCGCTCGTTCCTGGGTAAATACAACACGTTTCCGACACGAGGCTCTTGACGCTGCAGCTCTTCAATCCCACCATACTTCCGCCGGAATACTTGGGCGATTCCTCGGCTCATCCTCAGGTCCTTAGCCACAGAGTGAGCCAAGGCATACTCACTGGAGGTTTGGAATAAATCCTGCCGAATCTCAGTACTGACGCCATAACAAACATTGCGGTCAGTACCACATTGGGACATGAATTCTTCGAACGATCGTTCCGACTCCGGGACTCGACATATACGGGCGAGTTGCCCGTGCTCCTCGTCATGGTTGTCGCCCAGGAACGATGCCAGCCGATTGAAGTGGACCACTCGGGGTTTGCCATTCGGTCTCCTCCTGATACGGTAGACGACGTCGTTAATCCTCTTCAGTACCTCATATGGTCCGTCCCAGGAGCGTTGCAGCTTTGGAGAGAACCCTCGCCGTCGTTTAGGGTCGAAAAGCCAGACTAGATCTCCTGCTTGGTACCCGCCTGATTCGGCTCTTACGTCGTATCGCTCCTTCATCCTGTCGCTCGCATTCTGAATGTTTGTGCGAACGCGGTCGTGAATGTCATCCATCCTTCGACGAAGGCCGGAGATGTAGTCCTCCCCAACGACATTATCCTCAGGTTTGCAACCGAACGCCAGGTCACACGGCAACCGCAGTTCTCGGCCAAACAGCACATTAGCTGGTGTTTGGCCTGTGGTCTCATGGATAGAAGAGCGATATGCCAGTAGAAACAAGTGGAGAAACTTGTCCCAGTCCCGCTGGTGGTCGGAGACAATTTTCGACAGGTATTTCTCTACTGTCCTGTTCATGCGCTCCACCATTCCATCGGACTGTGGGTGCAGGGCAGTCGTTCTCGTTTTCCGGATTCCGAGAATCTGGCACATCTCCTGGAACACCGACGACTCGAAATTTCGCCCCTGATCGGAATGCAGTTCCAAGGGTACACCAAATCGGCTCACCAGCTCCTTTATTAGCGTCTCGGCAACCACCACAGCTTCTTGGTTGGGCAACGCATATGCCTCTACCCACTTGCTGAAGTAATCTATTGCCACCAAGATGTATTTATTCCCACTCTCAGTCGTAGGGAAAGGGCCCGCTACATCGATGGCGATCCGTTCAAACGGGGCACCAACGTTGTACTGTCTCATCGCTGCTCTTCCCTTCTTCTGTGGCCCGTTCGCAGTGGCACAAACCACGCACTTCCTACACCATTCACGTACGTCATCTGAGTAATTAGCCCAATAAAACCGCTCTCGAACTTTCTCCATGGTTTTTCGAACTCCAAGGTGCCCCCCAGAGGTTCCATCATGCAGCAACTGTAGTACCTCGGGCACTCTGTTTCGTGGAACAATACCCTGTAGCCTCTCCTGAGCCCCGTCCTCTCTCCCCAGTACCCTCTTTAGCACCCCGTTTTCCAAAATCACGGAATTCCATTGAGCCCAGTAGGCTTTCACAGTGCGCGTGTAGGGTGCTACCTCTTCCCAAGTCGGTCGTTGCTCAGACGTCTTCCACCGCAGTAGGTGTTTTAAGTCCGGGTCATTTTCTTGATCCTTACGGATTTCCTCATCCTTCCAGTGGTCGTCGATCACAGTGCTTCTTCTCACTGCTGCAACTTTTTCGTCAATCCGATTGCAGTGCTTGCAGTCTTGTGCGCATGGTCTCCTTGACAGAGCATCAGCATTTCGGTGCTTAAGGCCAGCCCTGTGTTCAGTGTCGAAGTCGTACTGCTCGAGCCTTTCAATCCACCTGGCTACCTGTCCCTCCGGGTTCTTGAAGCTCAGTAGCCACGTAAGCGCTGCATGATCAGTCCGTAGAAGGAACTTCCTCCCATAGAGATATTTGTGGAAATGCTCCACTGACTTCACTACAGCGAGCAATTCCCTTCTAGTTACGCAGTAGTTCCTCTCCGGTTTAGAAAGAACCTTGCTGAAGTAAGCTATCACCTTTTCTTGTCTACCTTGCAGTTGGGAAAGCACGCCACCTACTCCCACATTGCTAGCATCGGTGTCCAAAACGAATAGTCCTTCCGGTTGTGGGTAACTCAGGATAGGAGCATTGGTCAATACCTCCTTCAGTTGTTCGAAGGCTTGTTGACAGGTCGCGTCCCACACAAAACTCCGACTTTCCTCGGTAAGTCTGGTCAGAGGCTTAGCAATGTTAGCATATCCTGGCACGAATCGACGGTAATAGGTGCACAGTCCGAGGTAACTCCTGACTTCTTGCTTATCTTTCGGTACTGGCCATTCCTTCACCGTGTTAATCTTTTCCGGATCCGCGGTGACTCCCTCTCCGGAAACAACATGGCCGAGGTAGTTAACTTGTTTCCGAAACAGGAAGCACTTCTTGGAGTTAAGCTTAAGATTGGCTTGCTTAAGACGTAAGAACACCTGGTCGAGATTTCTCAGGTGATCTTCAAAAGTTCTTCCCAGAACGATGATGTCATCCAGGTAGACCAAGCATGTTTCCCAAGACAGCCCTTTTAAAACGCGATCCATCAGTCGTTCAAAGGTCGCAGGGGCATTACAGAGTCCGAATGGCATAACTGTGAAGTCCCAAAGCCCAGAACCAATCGTAAAAGCGGTCTTCTCCTTGTCCCTGGGGTCCAATCCTACCTGCCAGTATCCACTCTTGAGATCCAACGTGGAGAAGATCGTGCTCCCACCCAAGGTGTCTAGGGTGTCATCGATGCGTGGTAGTGGGTAACTGTCCTTTTTCGTCACATTGTTCAGTTGACGGTAGTCTACACAAAACCGTGTAGATCCATCTTTCTTCTTCACCAGGACCACTGGCGAAGCCCATGGGCTGCTTGAAGGTTCAATCACCCCATCGCGAGCCATATCATTTATTATCTGCTCTGCTTCCTCTCGCTTGGCTATTGGTAATCTTCTGGGAGTCTGGCGAATTGGTCTTGAGTCACCCGTATCGATGCGATGTTGAACCACGTTCGTTCTTCCGTTACTGGTCCCGTCCTGGAAGACATCCTTATGACGTCGAAGAAGTTCCCTCACTTCTCGGCTCTGCCCAGGATTAAGCTCTTGACACGCTGCCTCGATAAGACCGTCGAGCCACACCGAAGATATATCGGATGAGGAAGTAGCTGTTTGTACTTGGCGTACGACGGAGGACACAGACGAACAGCTTCCCAAACTGGTTCCTTTCCGAACGATTATCGAGCGATCATTAAGGTTCATTACTCGCACAGGAATTTTCGCCCCTGCACGGACCAAAGCTCTGGCTACCAGTATTCCACGTTCAGGTTCATCGTCAGCAAACCTAGGCCCTACCATGACGACACAGCCATGAGGAACTCCACCATCCGGCTTTCCTTCTACCATCACTTCACTAAGCCCAGGTAGTACAACATCTACCGCTGCGATCACCCGTACCGATGAGGCGTTCCTCCTCTGCAGCACTACTTCCTCGTTTCCGACTCTCAAAATCCCACTCTCCAGGTCCAGTCTAAATTTATACTCAGTCATGATATCCATCCCGAGAATGACGTCCTCCTCCACTTCAGCGACCAAGACACGATGGCGAAACTGGGTATCACCGATGACGAAGTTGACGTCTACCTCCCCGTGAACGTTGGCTGGTTCCCCCGTAGCCGTTCGCAGTGTCCATCTCGTGGTTGTTACTGTTCGTCTCACGATGCCTGGTCTGATTATTGTCATTGTGGCCCCTGTATCCAGCAGTAGGTCTCTGGGCTCTCCGTCCACATGGCCACTAATAAAAATAGATTTGGCTTGACAACCCAGAGACGCGACGATAGAAGTGGGGGCATTTCTGGTGTTGCCACTGGTTGACAGTCGCCCCTTTCTATCAACCCTGTTTAGTTTTCCTGTGGCTGGTGCTTCCCGTTCATAAACTTAGGGCATCGATCTCTGAGATGCCCCATCTCCCCGCAGCCCCAGCACCTCGTCCGTTTCTTCTTGGACTGCAAGGCTTGAAGTACTTTCTCCACGATTTCTTCTATGGAAGGCACTGGCTGGACCTCCTTGTCTCTCTCCAGAGCTCGAATGCGAGCCTGGCCGCGCACGGATTGTTCGACAGCCTCAAACTCAAGAGCCAGAGTCAAGGCATCATTCAATGTTTGCGGACGCGCCAGTTTCACAGCCCGCTGCGTATCAATCTCGCGGAGCCCATCGAGAAACTTCTCGGTAGCAAGACTCTCATACACATCGCTGGGCACTGTTGGATAGGCGCTCCTAACGAGACGTACTATGTCTGCTTCGAACTCCTGTAGGTTCTCGTTGGGTCTCTGACAACGGTTTCTCAACTGGGAGCGATACAGCTGTTCCATGTGACGATGACCGAACCGCATTTCAAGTTTCTGTACAAGAATGTTGTAGTTCTGCCTTTCCGACAAGGGAACAGCCTGCAGGACTCGTAGGGCCTCCCCGCGCAGCGACAAACTCATCAATGAAGCCTTCGTGGCATCCGCCCATCCATTAATCATGGCAGCGGTCTCGAACAAGGTGAGGTATTCTTCCCACGCAGACTTCCCATCGAAAGTCGGCAGGTCAGTCCGACCAAACGCGGAAACAGGTATACGCTCCTTACCTTCCGATGGTCCACCAGCGGTAATGATTTCGTTTTCCTGCTTGTCTTTATTTGGAAGCACACCGCTCGCAAGCTCGTCCTCAAACTTCCGCAGGGATTCTTGAAATTCTTCCCTCAGTTTGGTTTCGGTAGTGAGCGTTACTTCTTGAAGTTTCCTCTCGAGGTTGGCAGTATTTTCCATTAACTTCCTTTCCAAATTCTCTGAGTTTTCCGCTATTTTCTTTTCCAAGTTTTCTAATACCTGACACAAACCCTCAGTCCCACCAGTAATCTCGAAAAGAAATGTTTCTGGATCCTCACCTGTGTCCACCAGTACCTGTCTTAACCTCGCTTGCAGCACAGATTTTATTCCCGTAGAATCAACTTCCCTTTCTTCCAGTTCCTGACGTAACTCCGAAACCTTCAGTGCTGAAAGTTTAACTTTCCTGGTCGTCATTTCACACTCTAAAATGCGGTACCTCAAGACTTTCACTTTGTATTTACTCTATAGCCTGACCCCACACGTCTGACACCAGTTGTTACGTTTACGGTTCTTGAAATAACCGGTCAGGCATATACAAATACACTACCGTACTTCTTTATTTAGCAAACCTTACACTACTAAATATTAATGTAGTGTTCATTATATTTAAACTGGGAACGTCGAGCTCTAGTCTTTCTGAAACTACTACACTCCAAGTCTCAACAATATAATAAAGTTATAATTATCGTCGAACATAAACAGTCGTAAGCAACTCGCCTATAATGGTAATTAAGACACTCGTATGGAAATTATAAAACTCACATACGCTCGTTTTATAAACATACTCGTGCCTTAATTATTGCCATTATAGGCTCGTTGCATAATGCACTATAATAATCCCTCAGTACCTTCCTTCGGAGGGGAAGTAATGCCGACGGGCCCATGTCATAGATTTATGACGTGTAAAAGAACCTACCAGTACAATTGGTAGTGTGTCGCCAATTTCGTAGATTATATTTGGTTGGTTAGAAACGCACTATCAAGTTCCAACGTTCGCTGCTAGGTGTCCGTGACAGTGGCATCTGGTAGCTAAAGTTGGAACGACTTGAAATCGAACTTGCGGGGAACCTACGGGCGTTCTAATAAAATACACTGCTATGGCCATTGGCTGCAATTCATGTATCAAATGTGATGTTCTCAGGATTATGGCATTCATCAGTTTTACCGAGCACATACCGTCTTCTCTGGTATCAGGCAGTATTTTATCCAACCCCTTCTCTTCATAGTGTAAATAGTGCAACATCCACAACAATTATCCGCTAGCCACCACTGACGACAACAACAACAACAACATTTGAGGAACTTGGATATCGTGGTCACTTAGCCCCGTGCATTTTGGTATGTGAGAGTGTGAGGATGCACGGTTGTGGGAAATACAGACTAGGGAAAGTAGTCTTAACAAGTAGTTCTGTGAAGAACTAAATAGCTTATTTTCATACATCCTACATATGTTAATTGCCTCTATCAACATACGAAATTTCAGTTTGACTGCAGTAACAGATTCGTAGATATTGAGAACCGTCTAAATATCTCGGATGGTCGCCATCTTGGATTTTATATATCTACAATTAGATGACGATTATTGCGTAGGTGTAGTATTCAAACTTCAATCGAATGATTAGGACACAAGAAATAAAATAGAGATTTTAAAATTTCGCACAGCTGCCATGTTGACGTTATGTAAACAATTGAACTAAATTAGATGCCAGTACATTGCAATGTGTATAAACATTTACTGTGCAATGTTTCACTGCGTTTGGATGATTAAATCGCGAGAAAAGTCTATTTAAATGTTTCAAATTCGCTTGGCCGCAATGTTCGTTTTGTAGTTAACGGGTTTTTGAAAGTCTCATAGGTGAACGTCTTGTAGTGCCTTTTATAACCGTGCAAAATGTCAAGGCGAAGTCAGTAATTGTTCCGGAGATATAGAATGCCGGTTAGATATTTCGCACAACCGCCATGTTGGATTGGTGAGACGTAATTCAATTTCAAGGGCACGGTCGGGGTCGGCCAAAACGGTGCTATGACCTCACTGAGTTTCATTGAAATCGCTTCAGTCGTTTAGATTTCATCATGGGGACACACCCACACAGATACGCACACACACACACGGACAAAAGGTGATCTCATAAGCCTATTTTTAGCCTACTTTCGATTTTTGCAAAAAATGAAAGTAGACTTATGAGATCAACACAGGGCGAAAAAAGTGTGTCTGTCTGTGTGTGTGTATGTGTGTGTGTGAGTCTGTGTGTGTGTGTGTGTGTGTGTGTGTGTGTGTGTGTGTGTGTGTGTACTCTGAATGTCTGCCCCCGCCCCTATCAAATCGAACACGGTGAATGCGAATTGAACGAAATTTGGTACAAAGGTAGCACTAGCAAAGGACACCTCAGTGTCCTGTTTTATATCGCCGCCATCTTGACGGAAACGTAATGGTGGCCACACAAATGTTCAAAGCTTAAATCAAATTAGGACTAACCTAATCATCCGATCTCTACCAAATTTTGCAACAACATTCCTTTATGGGGGGAGCATCCTTTGACCAAACTAATAGGTCATCAGCGTAATAGTTTGCGGATGGCGGCCATCTTTGTGTGAAAATCGATTCCCCCTATTAATTTGAACACGGTGCAACCGAATGAAACGAAATTTGGTACAGAGATAGCACTAGCAAAGGGCATCTCAGTGTCATGATTTATATCGCCGCCATATTGACAGAAACGTAATGGCGGCCACACAAATGTTTAAAGCTTAAATCAAATTACGACTAACATAACCATCCGATCTCTACCAAACTTTGCAACAACATACCTTTATGGAGGGAGCATCCTTTGACCAATCTAATAGGTCATTAGCCTAATAGTTTGCGGAAGGCGGCCATCTTTATGTCAAAATTGATTCCCCCTATTAATTCGAACACGGTGGAACCGAATGAACGAAATTTGGTACAGAGGTAGCACTAGCAAAGGGCACCTCAGTGTCATGTTTTATATCGCCGCCATCTTGACGGAAACGTAATGGCGGCCACACAAATGTTCAAAGCTTAAATCAAATTACGATTAGCCTAATCATCCGATCTCTAGCTAATTTAGCAACAACATACCTTTATGGAGGGAGCATCCTTTGACCAAACTAATAGGTCATTAGCCTAATATTTTGCGGATGGTGGCCATCTTTGTGTGAAAATCGATTCCCCTTATCAATTCGAACACGGTGAAACCGAATGGTACGAAATTTGGTACAGAGGTAGCACTAGCAAAGGACACCTCATATTCACGTTTAATATCCCTATAGCACGTTGTATTTCAACAAGCTACTACAACCAACATTCAATCATACTCCTTGAAAAGGACAAAGAGTTATAACAATACCCATGCATTTAGGAGAAAGTAGGCTATATGTTCTTTCCTGAACATCTTGTTTTTTCATAAATTAAAATAGACTAAAATACTAGAATATGGGAAATTATTCGGATGTCAAGGGAGTTGTAAAATGTGGCACACGTAGGAAGACATTGCCCCAAATGTGTAGATTATAATAATGAAAAATCCACAACCTGCTTCCAGTCTCCGACCGGGTCAGGAATGGAATGAATGAAGCCCCCATCTAGCGGCGAGGATATGAACTGTGCCGGCTGCCGAGGCCTGACGCACTCCTCTGAGGCAATGATTAAATGAATGACAGATGAAATGAAATGATAGTGGAGAGTGTTGCTGGAATGAAATTTTGACAGGGAAAACCGGAGTACCCGGAGAAAAACCTGTCTGCCTCCGTTTTGTCCAGCACAGATCTCACATGGAGTGACCGGGATTTGAACCACGGACCCAGCGGTGAGAGGCCGGCTTGCTGCCGCCTAAGCCACGGAGGCTCGCAGATAATAATAATAATAATAATAATAATAATAATAATAATAATAATAATAATAATAATAATAATAATCTGGTCAGGTTTGTTTATTTATTTATTCATTTATGTATTCATTTATTCATTCATTCATTTATTTATTTATTTATTTACTAGCTGTACCCGGCATGCGTTGCAATGCCAATCAAAGAAAGTGTTGGCGTTGTAACTTTGTTTGTTGAAGTGCTTCAGGATTCCCAATATATTTTTTCTTTTTCCGTTAACCACCTCTTAACTAATGTAAAATTGATTTACCATCTCAAAAAAATCATGGGAGCGTGCTCAACAACTCAACAAATTTTCATCGCAATGAAATGAATGGTATATGAACGCATACGAGACTTTGTTGAAACGATTCACACGCTGTCGCACATTAGTTGAATCTACTCGTGCGCTACCAATTGTAAAATGGATTTACTAAATCAGAAATCTTCGCTGGAGTGGAAACAACATTTCACCAAATTTCATTACAATCGCATGAATGGTATATGAACGCATACGCATTTTTTTTTACGATACGCGCGCCGTTAATCATTTGTTGAATCTACTCGTGCGCTACCTATTGTAAAAAGGATTTACTAAGTCAGAAACCTTTCCTGGAGTGTGCACAACAATTCACCAAAGTTTCAAAGCAATCGGATTAATGGTATATGAACGCTTACGGGACTTTGTGAAATGCTTCGCGCATCTTCTCTCATTTGTTGGATCTACTTGTGCGCTCCCTATTGTAAAATGGATTTACTAAGTTTGAAACTTTCCCTGGAGTGTACACAACAACTCACCCAAGTTTAGTCGCTATCGGACGAATGGTATATGAACGCATATGGGACTACGTTGGAACACTTCGCGCGTCGTCGCTCATTTGTTCAATCTACTTGTGCGATCCTGAAGTGTACACAACATCTCACCCAAGTTTCATTGCTGTCGGACGAATGGTATTTTACGCATACGGGACTTTGTTGAAACGATTCGCGAGTCTTCGCTCATTTGTTGAATCTACTTGTGCGCTACCTATTGTAAAATGGATTTACTAAGCCTGAAACTATCCCTGGAGTGTACACAACAACTCACCCAAGTTTAGTCGCTATCGGACGAATGGTATATGAACGCATACGGGACTTTGTTGAAACGCTTCGTGCGTCGTTGCTCATTTGTTGAATCTACTCGTGCGCTACCTATTATAACATGGATTTTATTAAGCCAGAAACCTTGCCTGTAGTATACACAACCTCTCACCCAAGTTTCAACGCTATCGGACGAACGGTATATGGACGCATAAGGGACTTGGTTGAAACGCTTCGCTCGTCTTTGCTCATTTGTTGAATCTACTTTTGCGCGACCTGTTGTAAAATGGTTGAGTAACTAACGGGATTTCATGTTAAGAGCCTCATTTTCTATACCGGTAGTGGAGAGCGCTACTCCCATTCAGTCGGCCGTGTCTCGTCAAGAGCCGGAAACGACTTGCCTTGCCATTCTTTCATGAGTTTATTTTAGCTGTCATTTGCGTTACGTTTTATAGTGACTTGTATTCTCTTTGACGTTTTATGTCACGTCACGGGATTAAAGAAAAGGCATCCTATGTCCGTCTCCTGGTTCTAAGCTACCTCCACACCAATTTTTAGCCAAATCGGTTCAGCCGTTCTTGAGTTATAAATAGTGTAACTAACACGACTTTCTTTTATATATTATATACTAGCAGGTACCCGTGGCTTCGCTCGCGTCATAGTCGTGTCATATTGTTATTCAATGAAATGCAGGTTTAACCCCGTTAACACCCCTTTAGAACCTGAATATCCAAAAATCCCTCATTGGTAGAAGTTTTCGACACACAACAAACATGTCAAAATATCATTCTTCTAACTGTAATAGTTTTGGTTGATCGATGAGAGTGAATATCCAAAAATCCTTCCTTAGTGGACGTTTTTCTTCCAGAATTTCACCCCTCCCCATGGGCCCCTTAAATTGGATTTATGAAAAAACGGTCGAACACCTATTTCTTTAATTATTTATTTATTTATTATTAAGCTGATTGTTTTCCTCTGAGTTTCAAACTCCTCGCCTATGTCGTTTAAAAGATGCACGCTCCGCTAGGAATCCTTCAACCCCCACTTTTCACCCTTTTCACTCATAATATACACCACATCGAAAAACCATTACACATGTGTCAGCTTATTTTTATGATTAGTTTATATGGCAAGTATCACATCCCCAAACGAAACCACTTGTGAGATAATGTTATTCATTGAAATGCACGTTTACCCCCTTAACACCCCTTTAGAACCAGAATACCCAAAAAATCTTTCCTTAGTGGACGTTTTCGACATACAACGAACATATCACCAGAATGTCTTGTTTCTAACTTCAGTAATTTTGGCTGGGCGATTATTATTATTAGCGTATGGTACAACACAAAACAAACAACATAAACAATATACATACATACAATAGGTAACACATTACAACTGTAACTATCATGCAAGGGAAAGGGTGTTCAAATATTAATGTCTAAATTTCCTAGCCATCTTATGGTTTCAGTAGAGACTATTACAAAGTCCTGTGTTGGTCCAGTGTATGCCCTACTAATACACTCATGACGATATGGTTCATAGTCTTTCTAACTGCACCACAATCACAGGTTGGGGAAGATCGCATACCCCACTTAAACATCATTGATCCGCATCTGCCGTGGTTAGTGCGGACTCTGTTGAGAGTTACCCATGTCTTGCGGGGCAAATCAAATCCAGCTCGCAGATTTTGAATGTTGAACAATGCCTGTCATTGCATTGGAGCTGTGCTGTTCCACTCCTATTTCCAATCAGCTTTTGGATCATAAACCTTCCTAACCAGTTCCTGTGCTGTTTGAATAGGTGGAGATCTTGACTTGAGACGGCTATATCTGGTGCTAGCATATTCATGAATGGGGAGTTCAGGATTGGCCAATATCTTGTTGTATTCCATGACCAAGTTGTTCAGTCTTCTAATTCTAGGCGGTTCTATGTGGCTACGCACAGGCAACCAGAAAAGAGGGGTAGATTTTACTGTGCCACTAATAATACGCATTGTCTCATTCAGGACTATATCCACCTTTTTAACATGAGAGCTGTTGACCCAAACTGAGGAACAGTACTCAGCTGTTGAAAGTACCAGTGCTATCGCTGAAGTACGCAATGTAGTTGCGATGATGAGTGAGTGAGACAGTCCGGAAATTTTCTTTCATTTATTTTTGAGAATTTCACACCTCCCCATGAACCCCTTAAATGGGATTTATGTAAAAAAAAACGGTCGAACACCTATTTACTTATTTTTTAAGCTAATTTTTTTCCGCTGAATTTCAAACTTCTCGCTAATGTCGTTAAAGAGATACACGCTCCGTTAAGAATCCTTAAACCCCCAATTTTCACCCCTTTCACCTCATAATATACACCATATCGATAAACCCTTAGACATATGTCTGCTTATTTTTAGCCTATTTTCAATTTTGAAAAAATAGGCTTATGAGATCACCTTTTGTCCGTGTGTGTGTGTGTGTGTGTGTGCGTGTGTGTGTGTGTGTGTGTGTGTGTGTGTGCGTGTGTGTGTGTGTTTGTGTGTGTGTGTGAGGTGTGTGTGTATCCACACCCCCCCCCCCTAATAAAATCTAAACGGCTGGAGCGATTTCAATGAAACTCGGTAAGTTCATAGCACTCTTCCGGGCGACCTCGACCGTGCCCTTCAAATTTTGTTACGTCACACCAATCCAACATGGCGGCTGTGCGAAATATTTCACCAGCATTCAATATCTCCGAAACTATTCCCGATATCACCCTGGAATTTTTTACGATGATAAAGGGAACTACTAGAAGTACACCTATGTAACTTTTGAAAACCTGATAACTACAAAACCAACATGGCGGCCACGCTAATTTGCGACTTTTAAATAGACGTTTCTCGTGATTTAACCAACCAAACGCAATAAAACTTGGTACAGTATTTGTTTATACACATTGTAATGCACCGACATCTAACATCGTTCAATTGTCTATATAGACACAAGATGGCGGATGTGCGAAATATTTCACCGGCGTTCTATATCTCTGAAACTATCAGCATTATCACCCTGAAATTTTGTACGTAGATAAAGGGCACTACGGGAAATTCATCTATAAGACTTTCAAAAACCGGTTAACTACAAACCGAACATGGCGGCCAAGCGAATTTGAAAATTTTAAATCGACCTTTCTCCCGATTTAATGTTCCAAACGCAATGAAATCTAGTACAGGGAATGTTTATACACATTTTAATGCACTCGTATCTAATTTAGTTCAATTGTTTATATAACCTCAAGATGGCGGCTGTGCGAATTTTAAAATTAAGTTTTTATTTTTTGTGTTGTAATCATGCGATCGAAGTGAAAGTTTGAATAATGAACCTACGCAATAATTTTCTTTTAATGATACATGACTCTATGGCCTATACATTTAACAATCCAACATGGTGACCATCCGAAATATTTAAACGGCTCTGAATATCTACGAATCTATTATAGCAATCAAACTGATTTTTTATGTTCATAGGGGCTATGAACTTATGTTCACCTATAGGACTTTAAATAACTTGGTGATCACAAATCCAACATGGCGGCGACGCGAAATATAAATATTCGCATGGACGTTTCTCGCAATTTTACCATCCGAGTGCAGTGAAGCTTGGTACAGTAAATCCTTATACGAATGTTAATCCACTGACATCTAATTTATTTCAATTGTTTCCATAACCACAAGATGGCAGCTGTGCGAAATTTTAAAATATATTTGTTACTTCTTGTGTCCTAATCATGCGATTGAAGTTTGAATGCTACACGTACACAATAATCTTCATGTAACAGTACATAACTCTAGGACCTACATATATAAAATCCAACATGGCGACCATCCGAAATATTTAGTCGGTTATCAATTTCTACGAATCTATTACAGCAAACAAACAGAAATTTTGTATGTTGATAGTGCCAGTTAACATAAGTAGGATATATGAAAATAGGCTGTATAGTTCTTCACGGAACTACTTGTTTATTGATTAATTTATATGCCGAATATCACATCCCCAAATGAAACAACTCGTGAGATATTATTAATCAATGAAATGCAAGATTAACCCCCTTAACACTCCTTCAGAACATGAATATCCAAAAATCCATCCTTAGTTTACGTTTTCGACATACAACGAACATATTCCCAAAATTTCATGTTTCTAACTGCAATAGGTTTGGCTGGGGGATGATGAGTGAATATCCCAAAATTCTTCCTTAGTGGATTTCTTTCCCCAGAATTTCACCCCTCCCCATGGGCCCCTTAAATAGGATTTATGAAGTACGGTCGACCACCTATTTACTTATTTTTCAAGCTGATTTTTCCCCTTAGTTTCATACTTTATGCCACTGTTTTTAAGAGATACTTGCCCCGTTAGGAACCCTTCAACCCCCACTTTTCACACATACACCTCATAATATACACTACATCGAAAAACCCTCAGACATTTTTCTTCTTATTTTTAATGATGAGTTTATATGCCGAGTATTGCATCCCCCAAGGAAACCAATCGGGAGATATTGTTATTGAATTAAATGCAGGTCTACCCCCTTAACACCTCTTTAGAACCTGAATATCCAAAAATCCTTCCTTAGTGGACGTTTTCGACATACAACGAACATAGCCCCAACATTTCATGATTCTAACTTCAATAATTTTGACTGGGCGATGATGAGTGAGTGAGTAAGTCAGGATATTTTCTTTCATTTATTTTTCAGAATTTCACCCCTCTCATGAACCCCTTAAATTGGATTTATGAAAAAAAACGGTCGAACACATATTTACTTCTTTTTAGGCAGTTCTTCCCCCATGAGTGAGTGAGTTAATCAGTTAGAACACTTTCTTTCCTGTTTTTCCTCCAGAATTTCACCGCTCTCCAGGGATCCCTTAAATTGGATTTATGAAAAAGAAAACGGTCGAACACCTATTTACTTATATTTTAAGCTGTTTTTGTCCGCTGAATTTCAAACTTCTCGCCTATGTCGTTTAAGAGATACACGCTCCGTTAGGTATCCTTCAACCCCCCAATTTTCACCCTTTTCACCTCATAATACACACCACATGGATAAACCCTTAGACATATTGACCCCTTCAGAATAGCAGTGTTTATATGCAAGAATCTTGATCAAGGGGTCGCGCTCAGTTCCTAGTGTGATGTTTACGTTCGCCAAACAACATGCTCTACTGAGGTAAGGGTCATAGGATTAAAACTATAATTAAGAAAGAAAGGTGACGAGACGTAAAATAATAACATGATTTAATGACTAATAGTGCATAAAATTAATATAAACAACAATAATAAAAATATCCTCCCTGAATTTTTCCCATGACAGGAATATCTATCAAAGTGGAGGAGTCAGACGGATCTCCCCCTTTATTAAAAAAATGTGGATCCTGGTTCCACTAACTTGCATTTGGATTTTATGTACGCGTAATGACTAACTACGAGGAATGAGTACTTTGGATGACTGTTCGTTTACAGCGGGTTAACAGCCACGATGCTTACGAACAATCATCTCGTAAATCAACGTTTACGGATATGGAACATGACACTAATAAAAACCCTTAAAAATGTAATGCTGACACACACACTAAAAATCTACTATTTACAGGAATCTCTCGAGACCCTCATTTAGCGCGATGACGCACTGGACAAAATGAGCTGCCAACTCCGGCCAATTGCTCAATCCACAAACAAGGAAATACAGCATCGCACGTGACTTCACGGGTCACTGATATGGAATATAAACATGGACTAAACCAACAACAACAAAAGCCTGACTGGCTGAGATTACTTTATATGAACAAAACTGCATGTTAAGGTAACGCTTCGGAGATTATCGTGATTCGTAGGCAACTCCCATTTATTTAAACAATTTTTATCATTGATCAGTTCTTAATTCTGTATTTCAAGTAATTACGGAGTCAAACAAGCACTCCCCACTAATGACCTTGCTTGCAACCTTCAGTCCGTCTTGTGAAACAGCTCCCCTCTTCCTCAATACCTGTCATTGTCCCAACTCCAGTGTGTAAAAATAACTGACCAGCTGTGCCGTTATCTCAAGGAATCAACAGCAACAAATCTCAACCACCTCAACATATGGTCAGACATTAATCAAAATATCCACAATTGCCCTCGCAAGGTAACAATATGGACATGGCATCAAGCTGACAGAAATCAGTCTATGCTGAAATTCCCGCTTGTAATGACCACAAAATACACACACACACACACACTTCTGGGAATGACATGACGTTTTTTCACACAGGTCGGCTGAATAGACGCTCACAAGCTATTTTAAAAACATATTAAAACCTACGATAGAGCTGACTGCTCTTCGTCACAAATCACATTGCTCCAAGGCAATAATCTCACTGAATCTGATCAATAATAAACCTTAAAAAATTTAATTACCCTCCATTCTACTGTATAATTATATTACTTCAGTCCTACTTCTGAAACACAACATATCTCCGAGAGACGTTTTTAACCGCATTGCGTAACATATGCAAACACGGTCGTCCACAAAGCTACGTTAGTTAAAACAACAAACAAACAAGAACCTTCCACTAATAACATATATGCGAGCTGTTTCCATGCAAAAGGTGTGTCAGACCAAAACTAAATATACTACGTTAATCACACAAGCAAAACATTTACAAAACAAAATATGTCCCATACACCATAAGTTAATCTATCAGATAATAAGAATATTATTCTGTACTCATCCTCGGCCAGTCACCCGTCAAAGGACATCCGCTGCCATCTCCCAACTGAATGCTTCTTAGCTCATCTTAGCCATCTGGACGGAGTGTTGATAGTTCCAAACTTCCTCCAGGATAAGCGATGTCATCTCTCGTGCTGATTCAAAAAGTTAGATTATTATACACTTGATCTCTGACTACTAAATTCGCCGTTTCAGGTACTACTTTCCCCGGAACTGTCTGTTGGCGAATTGTCGATGCTACTGTCCTTACAAAATATAGTACTGTGACTACCTATCACTGAATTTAACACATTTATTAATAATTTCTGTGTCCTCGACACACAAAAGTATATTAGCCTGTGTCCATTGACACACAAAAGTATAATAACTTACGTCCTCAGACGAACAAAAGTAATAGCACTGTCTTGGCTCTTCACGCCACTTATAAATGAACCGGCCCTAGGTATTGATAGAGGGGGAAATTATATAAAAATTTCTCAAAATAATAGTGGTACAGGAATGAAACAAATATCACTGAACTCGAAAAATAGCGCAGGTCAAGAATATGCCCATTAATCCTAGAATCGATCGTAGAGATGTTGTCTAGGCGATCTCCCGCGTTAATGCTAGCCATCGCGTGCCCAAGCTAGACTTGCCGCGCTGGTAAGCATTCTTCTCTCATTGGTTCCACATTTTCTGTAACTTGGCGGTTTTTATCAGACCTTGGCCTCGAAGGAGTGTCTAGTATTTTCATCAGCCACTCACGTTACTGCATCATATTTTTTCTAGGCGCGAATATTACAATGAACATACCAGAAGCGTGTCTCACTGCGCGTCGCTTCTATTTTGAGGTGGCCACCACCTGTCCTTCTGAATCATTGCTAGGGTCTATCTTTTCACAATCCTAAGTATTTAGCCTTTCGTCAAACTGCTGCAGGTATGTCCCCATTGTCTCCAACGAATGCTTGAAATTTCCTCATCTCCGTCTGGCTATTTTCATGACGCTGGTAGAAATATTTATTAATTGAAGAAATAAAACATCGAATCATTTATCCATCAGAGGGTAAAGGGTTCACAACTCCTCCACTCACAAAATTTCGAACTTAGGAGAAAGTCGATAATTTTAAAAAGACTCCCGTAGGCCAATTTGTTTTATTTCAGAATCACCCCTTTTCTATTACTTGGACTAGCCGCTCCTGTCTTGAATGGCATTTACTCGTTTCATTTCCTGCTTGTAATGACCCTCTCAACTGCTTGCATGACGCGCTGGTGCCTTAGGCAACACTCTGCTCGTCTCGTTAATGTTTGTCAACACCAATTCCACTTCCTTCTTCACGTGCCGTACTCAACTGCTCCCCGTTCACTTGGTTGATATTGGACGTCCATATATTTAAACTGCATCATTATTTCGGCGCTCTCATGGTTCGCTTCTACGATACTTTTTTAAGTAGGCTGCATTGTAGACCGACATTGTTCCTGTGCTTAACTCTTTCACTCTGTATGCATTATTTCCAAGGTTTCTTACAATAGAATAGGGTCCTATGAACTTTTCGCAGAATTTGCTGAAGATCTTCTTCTCTGGATCCGATGTAGCGGGTCGTTTCACCAAAACGAGCTGGTTGATTTCTAGATCACTGTGAAACCTCTTATTTCTCACTCGCCGTAATCTGCGGTCTGCTTGTTTTCTCATGTAGGCTCTCGTTCTCTCAATTCGCAGGTCAGGTGCTATCATTGGATCTTGTGGGCAGTTAATGATGCTTTTCCACGTACTCACTGGATACTCGTTTTTGTGTAAGACCATAGGGATCTGTCCTGTTGACACGTGCCTGGTAGAATTCATGCATGTCTCTACATCCTTAATTTTATCCACCCATTTGTGATGTTCATTTGGAATGAAGATTCTCAAGTATGATGTTACACATTTTATTGCTCTCTCACTTGGATTAGCTTGGGCATGTCGGATACTGAGTAAAACGTGTTTTATACCCATGTCCTCCATACCTTTCTTGAATTCGGCGCTTGTAAAGTAACTGCCATGGTCTGACAATATAAATTCTGGTTTTCCAAGCATTGGAACAACTCTATTTCGAATACGACTGAGTACTTGTTTCGATGTAGTTTTCTGAATGGGGCATAATACGACAAACTTAGAAAAGACATCAATGCACACTAGCAAGTGACGGCAACCTCGCCTTCCTTTCGGAATTGGACCGAAACAATCTAGGGCCAGTAGCTCGCATGGTTTCTGAGATAGCAATGGTCTAGGATACTGCCTCATTAAATAGTTATTGGGCTTTGTCCTCTGACAAGGATCACAAGTCGTAATGACGTCACATATAGTTGTTCTCATACGTGGACATATAAATGTCTCTCCTATTGTCGCTTCGCACTTGTCTAATCCGACGTGTCCGTAACTTTCGTGAGTATGCCATGTCAGTCCTCGCTGTAAGGATGCAGGTACTAATATGCGTAACTTGGTGTGGTCATTATCTACCCATTTGTGCAGAAAATTGTTGACATAAACATATCTTCCTTCTTTGGCTTTCGCTTCTCGAAATGCAGGTGTTCCTGTAGGTAGTTGCTTTCTGAAGTATTGAATTAATAGCTTCATCCATGGTTCCACTTCCTGTTCTCGCTGTATCTCACGTAACTCCTCCAAGAATTCCCGGTCCTTCGGTGTTAACTCCAAGTGTTGTACCATCGCTGTTTCTTCATTATCAGGCTCTGGGTTCCTGCTGAGTGCATCCGGAATCACGTTCATCTTCCCTGGACAATGTTCAATCTCAATGCTAAACTGCTGAATATATATAGACCAACGTGTCACACGTTCGCTTGCCATCGACGTCTTAAACAAGAATGTTAATGCCTTATGATCAGTCCTGACAACAATAGGGTATCCATAAATTATTATTTTCCTTTGTTGGAGCGCATGAAGTATGGCCAACAACTCTAGTTCCGTTACAGTATAATTGCGCTCGTGCTTACGCAATTTTCGGCTGACAAATGCCAAATATGTTTTATGTTGCAGGTTAGCTGGATCTTCTTGGTAGAGCATAGCACCTATACCAATTAGTGAAGCATCCGCTTGGATTATAAATTTGTGCTTGAAATCTGGATATCCTAATTTAATGCAGTTTTCCAATAGCTGTTTTGTTGCTTGGAACGCCTTCTCACACTCCGCATTCCATAACCATTTATTATTCTTTTTTAGCATTTCCTGCATTGGAGCTACAGTCTCCGTGTAACCTGGACAGTTTTCCTTAAAGAATCCCGTTACGCCTAAGAAAGCCCGAATGTGCTTGACTCTCGTTGGTGTAGGGAAATTCTTTATCGCTTCGATCTTAGCTGGATTTGGCTTCACCCCCTCCTTGTCAATGATGTGACCCAAATATAAGATCTCGCTCTTGAAGAAATGCGATTTCTTCAGGTTTACTTTGAAATTTGATGCATTCGGGTTGCCTAATACTTTATCTAAATTTTCCATGTGAGTTTCAATGTTGTCGGATGCCAGCAGAATGTCATCAATGTAGCGTACTGTCATCTCCTTAACTTCCTCGGTTAGATTCCGGTCCAGGGCTCGGATTAAAGCACAGCCCGCTGTTTTGACTCCAAAGGGCATTCGGACGAAGCAAAACGTTTGGTTATCGAATAAGAAGCCAGTTAGAAGCTGAGACTTCTCATCCAATTCAATATGGTGGAACGAACTCGTCAGGTCAACTGATGAATAAATGCTTTTGTTTTTAAAGCCTTTTAGTACGTCTCTGATAATTGGCGCTCTGTCATACTCAGGAAAAATGAGTCTCATGTTGAGATTTCTGGCATCTAAACAAAGTCTAATAGATCCATTTGGTTTTGTGACTGCCAAAATCGCATTTAGATAAGGTGTAGGTGTCTTCCTTATCACTCCAGCTTGTAACATCTCATCTATAATGACCTTGACTTGACCACGATATTTTTCAGGAATTGGGTACAATCTACTTTTGAAAGGTGACCAATCCTCGACTTGCATTGAATATTTGAAATTTAATATTTTTCCAGGTACTGTATCAAATACTGTTTTGTGCTTCCTTAAAATCTCTTCCAATTGTTTTCTGTGTTCACCCCCAAGTTGAATGTCATTGAGCCGCTCCTGTAGTAACTCTTCAAATTGTGCATCACTGTCGTCTCCTTCCGTTAATAAAGACCATATCTCCTGGGATTCACTCTCCTCATCTAGTTCCACAACAGCTCCTTCTATGATGTTATCTTCTGCCTTTCGAATCTCCTCTTCCGTCTCTTCCGATATTGCTTCCAATGCCCAAGAATTTACATCTCTTCCGGTAGTGATTTCATCCATATGCAATCCCACATTCTTCAGCTGATCATACTCTCTAAAACTGACTGTATTCTTGTGCAAATCTATCACTGCTTGATAGTCACAAATAAAATTTGCACCAAGAATTATATTGAAATTCATCTTTGCCATGATAATGAATGTTTGCCCAAAAGTGTGTTCCAATATGTTCAGCTCTAAGTATGCCTGACATTTACAAGTGACGGTGCGTTCAGGAATAACACCCCTCACTTTGAGCTGTGGTACGGGAATTACAGGAATATTCTGACTCCGTCCCAACTCTCGAACCAAGGCCTCCGATACCAGACTGATCTGCGACCCCGTATCCAATAAACATCTTATATTAATTCCACCAATCCTCGCGTAAATAATGGGTAACTGCCTAATTTCATCGTTCCGTGGTTTCACCGTCTCCTCCAGGCAGTCTTCTGGCAAAGCAATCCATTCTTGTATGTTCGCTACTATCCATCCATCTTCAACTTCCGACTGTTGCATTTGTAGACTGTCTTCTTTATCCAAATTTAGCATTTTTTTTTAGCTCCGGTGCGACTCCCATCATACTTTTGTCGCCCATGCCCTTGATATTCCTCTTGTCTCAGTATACTTCCAGCTTCCTCAGTATGTGTGTCTGGATTCTTCATGTTCCCATGGCTTTTTCCCATCTTCCTAGCTCTCCACCTTGACTAGCGTGTAATTCCTCTAGGTAATTTTGTGATTGAGCGTGCCTATCATCCCAGTCATTTCGATAATTACATGGCTCTCCTTGATTTTGATCTCTCCTTCCTTTCCATCTTTGCTTAGCATTGTAATCACCGTATCTTCCATAAGGCCTGTCATTTCTTCGATTTTCACGCCATTGCTGATATCCTCTCTGTTGATATCGTTGCCTTGATATGACCTATTGTTATAGTTATTCTCGTTACGCTGGTATGGTCTGTTTTCTCCTTCTTCCTGGTTTCGCCTAGGTGTGGACGTGCTTGTATTAGTACCCTGCGTTTTGGTGTTTGCCTGTTTAGGTTTTATGACCTCTGTCGTATTGACTAACTCCAGCTGTCTTCCTCCTCTATAATGATTATGAGATGTAGTCTCATCTATCTGGCGTAATATCTGCTCTGCATGTATGGCCGTACTAACGTTCGCTGCGACTAGTACTTGCTGCACGTTGACTGGTAATTGCCGCGCTATTGTCAACACCAGATCCGCTTCATTTAAAGGGTAATCAAGGTCGCGAAATTTTAGCATTTGCATGGTAAAGAAATCTGAGTATTTCGTTTGCTGGGTGGTTGGGTATTTTCTAGAGTAAAGCTCCATCCTTAGACTCTGTTGTATTGCTGGCGACCTGTACTTGCGCAGAAACGCCAATTTGAAATCTGACATTGTTCCAAATGTATATTTGAAGCTTAAAAACCATGTAAGGACATTTCCTGATAAAAATCTCTCCATCATCCTCAATCTACGTGCTTCAGGTACCCCAGTGTCATTGTAATGATCTTCAATTTCTCTAATAAAGGCTTTAGGTATCACCCCTGAATTCTCCGTGTATTTCTGCGGTTTATAATCGTTCGAGCGAATTACTTGGATAAGTTGTGTGGGCTGATGACCGTCTTGTGGCGTGGAACTCCTTTCGATATTCTTGCGAAACCCTTCCGTGTTTGCTGTTAATGGGCTCTCTGTCTGAGCTTGACTTCCTGCTGTGCTTTCCTCCCCCGGGCTATTTGAGTCGTCCTGCCTATCTCTCATTGTTCCTGTTTTAAATATCGAGGATTTTTCTAACGACCTCAGTTCAGCTTTAATGATCCTGTCTGTTTGCTCTTTAAGTTTACTCTTAATTTCTTGCTCTAATGCTTGAATACGAGTATGATTTTCGCCTACTGTCTTAAGGATGGTTGATCTTTCCTCTTTAGAATCGATATTCATTTTTCGCCAATCTTTCCTTATTTGCTCCTTAACCGTGCTTACTTTCTCTTCAATCTGGCTTTTAGTGTCATCCTGATTGCTTTCTATCTGGCTTTTCATTTCTTCCAATCTCGCGCTATTTTCGTCGATGGTACTCTTTAATTGACTCTGATCCGCTTCTAGGCTTTTCCATTGCTCCGCTGATTTTATTTCGAGACGGTCCATATCTTTAATTATGCCGGATATATTTTCATCTACCGTTGATAATTGTTGTTGAATGACTTTGCCGCTCTTTTCCATTTCCTTAAATCGTCCTTCTAACTTATCCTGAGCTATCTTGACCTCGCTTGTATTCATAGTGCACGCTAGTTCAATTTGCTCTAATTTAGCTAACACCGTTTCATCCAGAATGCTAAGTTTTTGATCAAAAATACTTTCCATTTTCTTAATCTGATCAGATTGTTTTTCATTGTTTTTACTAACATCTAGGGCCAGCAATACCATCTGTTGATTAGTGTGATCCTTCATTTCTGCGGTTAACGAAGCTAATTGGTTCGTGTTTTTAACATTCTGCGCCTCTAACTGCGAATTTATAGTGTCATTGATTTCATTTTTTAGTAATCTAGCTTGTTCCGCCTGATATTCACTTTGTTCAATCCTACTGTTATTTAATTGTGTCCGCAATGATTCACTTTGTTCGGATAATTTGTTTATAGACTCACTTTGTTCTAACATAGTATTGTTTATTGCTTCACTTTGTTCGGATAACCTCGCGTTTAATGCTTCACTTTGTTCTAACGAACTATTGTTTATTTGTTCAGATAATTTCGCATTTAATGCTTCACTTTGTTCTAACAAACTATTGTTTATTTGTTCAGATAATTTTGTGTTTAGTGATTCACTTTGTTCTGATAGTTAAGTGTTTATTTGTTCAGATAATTTTGTGTTTAGTGATTCACTTTGCTCTGATAGTTTAGTGTTTATTTGTTCAGATAATTTTGTGTTTAGTGATTCACTTTGTTCTGCCAATTTAGTGTCCAACAATTTCTGTGTTCTCCTAGCCGCACTCTCAATGATTTCTTGAATCTGTTCCACCGTTGCCATGTTATATACTTTATATGAGACATTAGGGAAATGGCATAAAGCAATGCCCTTTGACACACACATACAATCCAATGCACATTTAATTTCTTTACCCAACTCAGTTCATTTATTTTACATTTAATCCCACTAGTCGATTGCATCTCTGAGTGGTTCTAATTTTACTCAATTTAATTTAAACCCAAATACATATTTAGTTATTAAATTGTTATCCTAAACTGATATTAACACTGACTAATTAACAAAGTATTAATTGTCATTTAAGGCTACCAGCCTCCTAACATTTTCATGAGTTTGACTTTCTAAACAAATCTAGTTTTAACTTTAATCATTGGGCGCCCGGTATCACGTATATTAATTTATTTAAATTCAATAGACAAAACGTGAGCCGTATTTTACATTGCAAACTCCTGATATTAATTTATATTTCACACATTTGGCGGTATTCTCTTCGCCTCAATTACTTTTGATAAAATATCACCTTCCGGTGATTACTGTCATATTTGCCTGCACTTGCGGCATGTCAGTTTTACTCAAATACGCCACTTAAATGTGTTCCAGCAGCGAACCAGCAACAGAATTACACCTTCATTGTTGCTTCAGTTTGAAAACCCAACTACGCTTACATTGGCATGTGCAATTTCTCTGCCGTTACACCACAGTGAACCGCCCCACGCTTGGCCGCGCCAGTTTACATCCTATGAACCCTTCAGAATAGCAGTGTTTATATGCATGAAACTTGATCAACGGGTCGCGCTCAGTTCCCAGTGTGATGTTTACGTTCGCCAAACAACATGCTCTACTGAAGTAAGGGTCATAGGATTAAAACTATAATTAAGAAAGAAAGGTGACAAGACGTAAAATAATAACATGATTTAATGACTAATAGTGCATAAAATTAATATAAACAACAATAATAAAAATATCCTCCCTGAATTTTTCCCATGACAGGAATATCTATCAAAGTGGAGGAGTCAGACGGATCTCCCCCTTTATTAAAAAAATGTGGATCCTGGTTCCACTAACTTGCATTTGGATTTTATGTACGCGTAATGACTAACTACGAGGAATGAGTACTTTGGATGACAGTTCGTTTACAGCGGGTTAACAGCCACGATGCTTACGAACAATCATCTCGTAAATCAACGTTTACGGATATGGAACATGACACTAATAAAAACCCTTAAAAATTTAATGCTGACACACACACTAAAAATCTACTATTTACAGGAATCTCTCGAGACCCTCATTTAGCGCGATGACGCACTGGACAAAATGAGCTGCCAACTCCGGCCAATTGCTCAATCCACAAACAAGGAAATACAGCATCGCACGTGACTTCACGGGTCACTGATATGGAATATAAACATGGACTAAACCAACAACAACAAAAGCCTGACTGGCTGAGATTACTTTATATGAACAAAACTGCATGTTAAGGTAACGCTTCGGAGATTATCGTGATTCGTAGGCAACTCCCATTTATTTAAACAATTTTTATCATTGATCAGTTCTTAATTCTGTATTTCAAGTAATTACGGAGTCAAACAAGCACTCCCCACTAATGACCTTGCTTGCAACCTTCAGTCCGTCTTGTGAAACAGCTCCCCTCTTCCTCAATACCTGTCATTGTCCCAACTCCAGTGTGTAAAAATAACTGACCAGCTGTGCCGTTATCTCAAGGAATCAACAGCAACAAATCTCAACCACCTCAACATATGGTCAGACATTAATCAAAATATCCACAATTGCCCTCGCAAGGTAACAATATGGACATGGCATCAAGCTGACAGAAATCAGTCTATGCTGAAATTCCCGCTTGTAATGACCACAAAATACACACACACACACACTTCTGGGAATGACATGACGTTTTTTCACACAGGTCGGCTGAATAGACGCTCACAAGCTATTTTAAAAACATATTAAAACCTACGATAGAGCTGACTGCTCTTCGTCACAAATCACATTGCTCCAAGGCAATAATCTCACTGAATCTGATCAATAATAAACCTTAAAAAATTTAATTACCCTCCATTCTACTGTATAATTATATTACTTCAGTCCTACTTCTGAAACACAACATATCTCCGAGAGACGTTTTTAACCGCATTGCGTAACATATGCAAACACGGTCGTCCACATAGCTACGTTAGTTAAAACAACAAACAAACAAGAACCTTCCACTAATAACATATATGCGAGCTGTTTCCATGCAAAAGGTGTGTCAGACCAAAACTAAATATACTACGTTAATCACACAAGCAAAACATCTACAAAACAAAATATGTCCCACACACCATAAGTTAATCTATCAGATAATAAGAATATTATTCTGTACTCATCCTCGGCCAGTCACCCGTCAAAGGACATCCGCTGCCATCTCCCAACTGAATGCTTCTTAGCTCATCTCAGCCATCTGGACGGAGTGTTGATATTTCCAAACTTCCTCCAGGATAAGCGATGTCATCTCTCGTGCTGATTCAAAAAGTTAGATTATTATACACTTGATCTCTGACTACTAAATTCGCCGTTTCAGGTACTACTTTCCCCGGAACTGTCTGTTGGCGAATTGTCGATGCTACTGTCCCTACAAAATATAGTACTATGACTACCTATCACTGAATTTAACACATTTATTAATAATTTCTGTGTCCTCGACACACAAAAGTATATTAGCCTGTGTCCATTGACACACAAAAGTATAATAACTTACGTCCTCAGACGAACAAAAGTAATAGCACTGTCTTGGCTCTTCACGCCACTTATAAATGAACCGGCCCTAGGTATTGATAGAGGGGGAAATTATATAAAAATTTCTCAAAATAATAGTGGTACAGGAATGAAACAAATATCACTGAACTCGAAAAATAGCGCAAGTCAAGAATATGCCCATTAATCCTAGAATCGATCGTAGAGATGTTGTCTAGGCGATCTCCCGCGTTAATGCTAGCCATCGCGTGCCCAAGCTAGACTTGCCGCGCTGGTAAGCATTCTTCTCTCATAGGTTCCACATTTTCTGTAACTTGGCGGTTTTTATCAGACCTTGGCCTCGAAGGAGTGTCTAGTATTTTCATCAGCCACTCACGTTACTGCATCATATTTTTTCTAGGCGAGAATATTACAATGAACATACCAGAAGCGTGTCTCACTGCGCGTCGCTTCTATTTTGAGGTGGCCTCCACCTGTCCTTCTGATTCATTGCTAGGATCTATCTTTTCACAATCCAAAGTATTTAGCCATTTGTCAAACTGCTTCAGGTATGTCCCCATTGTCTCCAACGAATGCTTGAAATTTCCTCATCTCCGTCTGGCTATTTTCATGACGCTGGTAGAAATATTTATTAATTGAAGAAATAAAACATCGAATCATTTATCCATCAGAGGGTAAAGGGTTCAATATGTCTGCTTATTTTTAGCCTATTTTCAATTTTGAAAAAATAGGCTCATGAGATCACCTTTTGTCCGTGTGTGTGTGTGTGTGTGTATGAGGTGTGTGTGTGTGTGTCCCCCTAATAACTTTTGGACGGATGGAGCGATTTCAATGAAACTCTGTAAGTTCATAGCACTATTCCGGACGACCCCGACCGTGCCCTTCAAATTTTGTTACGTCTCACCAATCCTATATGGCGGCTGTGCGAAATATTTCACCAGCATTCAATATCTCCGAAACCATTCCCGATATCACCCTGGACATTTTTATGGACATAAAGGGAACTACTAGAAGTTCACCTATGTGACTTTTGAAAAACTGGTAACTACAAAACCAACATGGCGGCCACGCGAATTTGCGACTTTTAAATAGACATTTCTCGAGATTTAACCAACCAAACGCAATAAAACCTAGTACAGTATATGTATATACACATTGTAATTCACCGACATCTAATTTCGTTCAATTGTTTACATAACCACAAGATGGCGGATGTGCGAAATATTTCACTGGCATTCTATATCTTTGGAACTATTAGCGGTATCACCCTAAAATTTTGTACGGTGATAAAGGGTACTACTGGAAGTTCATCTATAAGACTTTCGAAAACCGGTTAACAACAAACGAACATGGCAGCCAAGCGAATTTGAAAATTTTAAATAGACCTTTCTCGCGATTTAATGTTCCAAACGCAATGAAATCTGGTACAGGGAATGTTTACACACATTGTAATGCACTGGCATCTAATTTAGTTCAATTGTTTACATAACCTCAAGATGGCGGCTTTGCGAATTTCAAAATTAAGTTTTCATTTCTTGTGTCGTAATCATGCGATCGATGTGAAAGTTTGAATAATGAACCTAAGCAGTAATTTTCCTTCAATGGTACATGACTCTATGGCCTATACATTTAACAATCCAACATGGCGACCATCCGAAATATTTAGACGGCTCTGAATATCTACGAATCTATTATAGCAATCAAACTGAATTCTTTTATGTTCATAGGGGCTATGAATTTAAGTTCATCTATAGGACTTTAAATAACCTGGTGATCACAAATCCAACATGGCGGCGACGCGAAGTATAAATTTTCACATGGACGTTTCTCGCAATTTAACCATCCGAGTGCAGTGAAACTTGGTACAGTAAATCCCTATACGAATGTTAATCCACTGGCATCTATTTTTTTTTTCAATTGTTTCCATAATCACAAGATGGCAGCTGTGCGAAATTTTTAAATCTCCTTAATACTTCTTGTGTCCTAATGATGCGATTGAAGTTTGAATGCTACACGTGCACAATGATCTTCATTTAACAGTACATAACCCAAGGACCTACATATATAAAATCCAACATGGCTTCCATCCGAAATATTTGGTCGGTTCTCAATATTTATGAATCAATTACAGCAATCAAACAGAAATTTTGTATGTAGATAGAGGCAATTAACATAAGTAGGATATATGAAAATAGGCTGTATAGTTCTTCACGGAACTACTTGTTAATGATTAGTTTATATGCCGAATATCACATCCCCAAAGAAACAACTCATGAGATATCGTTATTCAATGAAATGCACGTTTACCCCCTTAACACATCTTCAGAACCCGAATAAACAAAAATCCTTCCTTAGTTGACGTTTTCGACATTCAACGAACATATTCGCAAAATTTAATGTTTCCAACTTCAATAGTTTTCGCTGGGCGTGATGAGTGAGTCAGTCAGTCAGGTCATTTTCATTCAAATATTTTTACCAGAATTTTACCTCTCCCCATGGCCCCTTAAATTGGATTTATGAAGAAACGCTCGAACACCTATTAACTTATTTTTAAGCTGACGTTTTCCCTTGAGTTTGATGAGTGAGTGAGTTAGTCAGTCAGTTAGGACACTTTCTCTGCTTTTTTTTTTTTTTCAGAATTTCACCCCCACCCCATTGGCCCCTTAAATTAAATTTATGAAAAAACGGTCGAATACCGATTTACTTATTTTTAAGCTGATTTTATCCGCTGAATTTCAAACTTCTCGCCTATGTCGTTTAAGAGATACATGCTCCTTTAGGAATCTTTCAACCCCCACTTTTCACCACTTTCACCTTATAATATACACCACATCGAAAAACCCTTAGACACATGTCTGCTTATTTTTAATGATTAGTTTATAGGCCGAATATCACATCCACAAATGAAACCACTCGTGAAATATTGCTATTCAATGAAATGCAGGTTTAACCCCCTTAAGACCCCTTTAGAACCTGAATATCCGAAAATGCTCCCTTAGTGTACGGTTTTGACATACAACGACAATATCCCCAAAATGTCATGTTTCTAACTTCAATAATTTTGGCTGGGCGATGATGAGTGGGTGAGTGAGTGAGCGAGTGAGTCAGGACATTTTCTTTCATTTTTAGCCTATTTTCAATTTTGAAAAAATAGGCTTATGAGATCACCTTTTGTCCGTGTGTGTGCGCGCGCGTGTGTGTGTGTGTGTGTGTGTGTGAGGTGTGTGTGTGTGTCCCCCTAATAAAATCTAAACGGCTGGAGCGATTTCAATGAAACTTGGTAAGTTCATAGCACTATAGCACTATAAATATTTAAAAGGGCGTTTCTCGCGAATTAACTATCCGAGTGCCGTGAAACGTTGCACGTTAAATGCTTATACAAATGTTGATCCACTGGCATCTAATTTATTTCAATTGTCTGCATAATCACAAGATGGCTGCTGTGCGTAATTTTAAAATCTCGTTTTTACTTCTTGTGTTCTAATCATGCGATTGAAGTTTGATTACCACACGTACACAATAATCTTAATGTAATAGTACAAAAATAAAAATCCAACCTGGCGAACATCTTAAATATTTAGACGGTTCTCAATATCTACGAATCTGTTACAGCAATTAAACTGAAATTTTGTACGTTGATAGAGGCAATTAACATTAGCAGGATATATGAAAATAGGCTGTATAGTTCTTCACGGAACTACTTGTTTTTCTTTCAGACTTTCACCCCTCCCCATGAATCCCTTAAATTTGATTTATGAAGAAAAACTGTCGAACACTTATTTACTTATTTTTAAGCAGTTTTCTCTCCCTGAGTTTGAAGAGTGAGTGAGTCAGTCAATCAGGACACTTTCATTCCTGTTTCGCCCCCCCCCCCCCCCCAGAAATTCACCCCTCTCCATGGGCCCCTTAAATTGGATTTATGAAAAATAAACGATCGAACACCTATTTACTTACTTTTAAGTTGATTTTTTTTCGCTGAGTTTCAAACTCATCGCCTATGGCGTTTAAGAGATACACGCTCCGTTAGGAATCCTTCATCCCCCACTTTTCACCTCTCTCACCTCATAAAATACACCACATCGAAAAACCCTCAGACACGTGTCTTCTTATTTTTAGCCTACTTTTCACATTTTGCAAAAATGAGGAAAAAGTAGTCTTATGAGATCGATCCGGGAAATTGTGTGTCTGTCTGTCTGTCTGTCCTTCTGTCTGTCTGTCTGTCTGTCTGTCTGGCTGTGTGTGTGTGTCCCCCTATCAACTCCTAAACGGCTGGAGCAATCGAAATAAAATTTGGTAGGAGTAAAGATCTATGCCTGAATATCTCACGGCCATATTTGAATATGATGTCAGTGCTACCTACTGCTGAAAAATCGTAATTGAAATTTGAGCTCCATGTTGGATATCTTGGAAGGTATAAATGGGAGCTATTTCAAAATCGGCACACATATAGATAATAATATTGCAGTTTAATTTCCAGAAGGCCATACATGGCAATGTTGCCAAAATGATTATAAGCCTACTGATAGGTCCAATATTTAAATGCATATAACTTCTACACTATCAATTGGAAATCAACCAAATTTCGTATGTTGTATGTGTACATAACCAGATATGACTGAACGTATTCTTATGAACCACCAGTGCTGCCAACTGTTAAAAAATGCTCTTAATTTATTTTATCCAAATACCAATATATATGAGAAAGTATGCAAGCCGACAGCTTTAAACTATCCACACGTATAGTACATGCCATTCTATATTAATTTGGTGTAACTTATATACGTCAGTGCTACCAACATGATTCTAAGCCTGCTGAGAGGTCCAACTTTAAATACATGTAACTTCCATACTATCATTTGGATTTCAACCAAACTTCGTATGTGCTATATGTACCATAACAGCTATGACTATGCGTATTCTTAAGAGCAACCAGGGCTGCCAACTGTTAATAAATGCTGTCTCTATTTATGTTACCCTAATATCAATATATCAGAAAGTATGCAAGCCAATAGCTCTAAACTTTGCACACGTATAGTACCTGGCATTCTAGATTAATTTGGAGTAACTAATATACGTCAGTGCTGCCAACATGATTCTAAGCCTGCTGATAGGTCCAATTTTAAAATGCATGTAAATTCTATACTAACTAATGGATTTCATTCAAAATTGGCACAACAATAGATCATATTATTTCAGATTATTTGTGACCAATACATGCATGACATTGTTGCCAACATGAGTTTACGCGCGCTGTTAGATCCAATGTTTAACTGCATGTAACGTCCATGCTATTCATTGGACTCCAACCAAATTTTGTATTCTGTACCTTAAGGGATGGAACTAAGAATATATTCAGTCACCAGGGCTGCCAACTGTAGTGCTCTATTAGGCTACATTATGCCAGGTATACAGTATTTCGAACTAATTAGAAATTTCGATATTACCAACTTAATTTCGTCATTATTCTAGATAGATCCATATCGATTAATCATTGGCATGAATCTTAAATTTTAAGAAAAGTAGGCTCTTTAGTTCGTCACGGAACTTCTTGTTAATGATGAGTTTATATGCCAAGTATGACATCCCCAAATGAAACCAATCGGGAGTTATTGCTATTCAATGAAATGCAGGTTTAACCTCCTTAAGACCCCTTTAGAACCTGAATATCAGAAAATCCTCCCTTAGTGGACGATTTTGACATACAATGATCATATCCCCCAAAATATCATGTTTCTAACTACCATAATTTAGGCTGGGCGATGGTGAGTGAGCCAGGACTTTTTCTTTCAATTTCCTTTTTTCAGAATTTCACCCCTCCCCATGAACCCCTTAAATTGGGTTTATGAAAAAAAAAACTGTCGAACACCTATTTACTTATTTTTAAGCAGTTTTTCCCCCCTGAGTTTGATGAGTGTGTCTGTCAGTCAATCAGTTAGGACACTTTTTTTCCTGATTTTTCCCCCAGAATTTCACCCCTCCCCATGGGCCCCTTAAATTGGATTTATGAAAATACCGTCAAACATTCATTTACTTATTTTTTAAGCTGATTTTTTCCGCTGAGTTTCAAACTCCTCGCCTATGTCGTTTAAGAGATATACGCTCCGTTAGGAATCCTTCAACCCCCACTTTTCACCCCTTTCACCTCATAATATACACCACATCGAAAAACCCTCAGACACGTGTCTTCTTATTTTTAGCCTACTTTCGATTTTTGCAAAAAATGAAAGTAGACTTATGAGATCACTACAGGGCGAAAAAAAGAGTGTGTGTCTGTGTGTGTGTATGTGTGTGTGTGTGAGTCTGTGTGTGTGTGTGTGTGTGTGTGTGTGAGAGAGAGAGAGAGAGAGTGAGTGTGTGTACTCTGAATGTCTGTCCCCCCCTATCAATTCGAACACGGTGAGCGCAAATTGAACGAAATTTGGTACAAAGGTAGCACTAGCAAAGGACACCTCAGTGTCATGTTTTATATCGCCGCCATCTTGACGGAAACGTAATGGCGGCCATACAAATGTTCAAAGCTTAAATCAAATTACGACTAACCTAATCATCCGATCTCTACCAAATTTTGCAACAACATACCTTTATGGGGGCAGCATCCTTTGACCAAACTAGTAGGTCATCAGCCTAATAGTTTGCGGATGGCGGCCATCTTTGTGTGAAAATCGATTGCCCCTATTAATTCGAACACGGTGAAACCGAATGGAACGAAATTTGGTACAGAGGTAGTACTAGCAAAGGGCACCCCAGTGTCTTGTTTTATATCGCCGCCATCTTGACGGAAACGTAATGGCGGCCACACAAATGTTCAAAGCTTAAATCAAATTACGACTAACCTGATCATCCGATCTCTACCAAATTTTGCAAAAACATACCTTTATGGAGGGAGCATCCTTTGACAAATCTAATAGGTCATTAGCCTAATAGTTTGCGGATGGCGGCCATCTTTGTGTCAAAATCGATTACCCCTATTAATTCGAACACGGTGAAACCGAATGGAATGAAATTTGGTACAGATGTAGCACTAGCAAAGGGCACCTCAGTGACATGCTTTATATCACCGCCATCTTGACGGAAACGTAATGGCGGCCACACAAATATTCAAAGCTTAAATCAAATTACGACTAACCTAATCATCCGATCTCTACCAAATTTTGCATCAACATACCATTATGGAGGGAGCATCCTTTGACCAAACTAATAGGTCATTAGCCTAATATGTTGCGTATGGCGGCCATATTTGTGTGAAAATCGATTCCCCCTATTAATTCGAACACGTTGAAACCGAATGGAACGAAATTTGGTACAGAGGTAGCACTAGAAAAGGCCACCTCAGTGTCATGTTTTATATCACCGCCATCTTGACGGAAACGTAATCGCGGCCACCCAAATGTTAAAGGCTAAAATGTAATTACGACCAACCTAATAATCTAGTCTCTACCAAATTTTGCAACAACAAATCTTTATGTGGGAAGCATATTCTGACCAAACTGCTAGATCATCAGCCCAATAGTTTGCAGATGGTGGCCAAGTATGTGTGCAAATCGATTCCCCCTATCAATTCAAACACGGTGAAACCGAATTGAACGAAATTTGGTACAGAGGTAGCACTAGCAAAAGGCACCTCAGTGTCATGTTTTATATCGCCGCCATCTTGACGGAAACGGAATGACGGCCACCCAAATGTTAAAAGCTTAAATCAAATTTCGACCATCCTAATAATTTGATCTCTACCGGATTTTGCAACAACATGCCTTTTTGTGGAAAGCATCTTATGACTGACTACAAGGTCATCAGCCCAATAGTTTGCAAATAGCGGCCATGTATGTGTGCAAATCCATTCCCCAGATCAATTCAAACACGGTGAAACCGAATTGAAAGAATTTTTTTACAGAGGTAGCACTAGCAAAGGGCACCTCATATTCATGTTTAATATCCCTATAGCACGTTGTATTTCAACCAACATTCAATTATACTCCTTGAAAAGGACAAAGAGTTATAACAATACCCATGCATTTAGGAGAAAGTAGGCTATATGTTCTTTACTGAACATCTTGATGATGCGTTTATATGCCGAGTATCACATCCCTCAATGAAACCAAGCCGGAGATATTGTTATTCAATGAAATTCAGGTGTACCCCCTTAACACCCCTTTAGAACCTGAATATCCAAAAATCCTTCCTTAGTGCGCGTTTTAGACTTACAACGAACATATCCCCAAAATTTCGTTTTTCTAACTTTAATAGTTTTGGCTGGGCGATGATGAGTCAGTGAGTCATTAAGTCAGTCAGTCAGGACACTTGTTTTTATATAAGAGATAGATTTATTTATTTATTTATTTATTTATTTATTTATTTATTCATTTATTCATTTATTCATTTATTCATTTATTTATTTATTCATTTATTTGTGTATTTATTGACGGTACACAACAGGGCTCAGTGTGCGCCCCAATAATGATGATGATAATTGTTGTTTTAAGGGGCCTAACATCTAGGTTATCGGCCCCTAATGATCTGGGTGATAGCGAAAATGAGAATGAAATGGAAACCAGAACGAAAATTATGTGAGACGGAAAATACGTACAAAGAGAAACGCAGATGGAAACAACTCACAATATGGTCTTACAAAAGGGAATTTAGAACGAAAAGATTCACAAAAAGAATAGATTGAAAAGGACCAACAAAACGTAGGCTAGATTCAAAATACGTACAAAATGCAATGTAGCGTCGAAATACTTACAAAATGCAACTGAAATTCAAAATACTTACAAAATGCAAATGAGATCGAAAATACGTACAAAATGCAATTGAGGTTCAAAATACTTACAAAATGCAATTGAAATTGAAAATACACAATGCAATTCAGATTGAAATAGGCCCTATCCCAGTTCCAATCCAAATTATTCACAAAGTGCAATTGAAATTCAAAATACTTACAAAATGCAATTGAAATTAAAAATGCTTACAAAATGTACGGTAGATTCAAACGACTCATGTGGATTGGCAATACTTACAAAATGCAATTTAGATTGAAAATACGTGACAAAATGTAATTTAGATTCAAAATATCCACAAAATGCAATTGAGAATCAAATTATTTGCAAAATGCCCGCCAAACAAAATGCAATTTAGATTCAAAATTCTTGCGAAATGCGGTTTAGGTTGAAAATACTTACAAAATGCAATTGAAATTCAAAATACTCACTAAAAGGCCCGGCCACCTGCATTGAAAGACTTACTAAATAGCAATTTAGATTGTCAATCTTTATAAAATGCAATTGAGGTTGAAAACAATCGCGAGATGTAATTTAGATCGAAAAAAGTTACAAAATGCAACGTAGATTAAAAATGCCTTTAAAAATCGCTAAAAGGGAATTTAGATACACGGTGAACCAAGTAACAAAAACAGTGCTGGAACATTAAAGAGAAAAGGAAATATAAGGAAAAGAGGAGAGGAGAGGGTCCGCCCCAATGGTAAGGGACTAAAGGGGAAAACGGACCCAGCTCAGGAATCCCTCGGGGTCGCCAACTGCCGAACTCACCAGCCGTGAGCCCCTGAGGGTGTAGCATTATCTAGGGTGCACTAGAAGTGGTGGGGCTACATACACCCTACCTCCTTAAGAGCCTTGAGCACAAGGCAGGAGGTAAAAGGAAAAGAAAAATATGGCTGACCCCTCACAGAAGGAGGGAATCAGGAAAGATGAGACAAGGGCCAGTTAAGGCGGGAAAGTGAAAGACTCCCTAGGCCTCGGATACCCTAACACCGTCGGAGTGCGCCCCAATAACAGAGCGCCTACACAGTAAAATGCATTTCTAGGTGTATCTACATTATTAAGTATTAATAACTAAATGCAACGCTAAGAAGATCACACACATGTCTAAAAGCATAGTGGTAAAACGATAAATCTAATTATAATATAAAAGCTAAATCTAAATTTGATCTAATGCCAAATATAAACACAATTTAATTATTACATAGAAAACTAGCACTTTAATAACTACAGAACAGGGCTATCCATATAGTGTACATTGTTGGTTCTGCTTTGTGTGATAGCGGTAGATAATATTATTTCAATTATCAGTTCAGTTACTGGATTATAATTTCCAAAAACGGTCTAATTTAGAGACAGAAAATTAGTTCACCAGCAACTGGCTATATTATTCTCGACTAGTGCATGTTGCTGCGTCAAGTAACATGATGACAAAATAAAATGTTTCAGACTGGACAGACACACTTTAAGACGAATTTATTGTTTCACTGGTCGAAGTGTTGCTTAGTTGTCAGAGAAAGTTTAGGAGTCACATAAATAATAGGGAAGAGGGAAAAGAGAGAGAGATGGAGATGTACGGAAGGGATGTAGTATAATCCGACAGTCACACACTCTCTTCCTCCGCATTTCTCTGGCTTTATCGAACACTTTATCTCCCTGCTTTGTGTGCCCTCAACCTGCCGTTGTATTCACGAGTGGCTTCCAGCCCTTTCCACATTTATCACCATTTTCCGGCCTCTTATACCCCTGCCTTCTACCCTTGTCTGCACCGTACAAGCACTGCATGAGTTTGTGCTTGTTGAGGACTGACATATGGAAAAAAATACAAAAAATCTCTTTTTTTTCACGTTATAAAATAAACCAGATTTTCCTGTGTTTAAAACGTCTATCATTTGCTTCCAGGCACAATTTTTTATGTATTTTCGGCGTGTTTAAATGCACCTCAGACCTTGAAACTCCTGCACGTCATATGTTCATGGTTACGAAAATAAATGATGATAATATGGTGTTGAAGGGGTCCAACATCGTGGTTATTGGTCCCTAAATGTTTGAGTGAACATGAAAAATTGTGACCAAATGAGCACTGGAACTAGAACCAACTACAAGCTACAACTAACTTAGCTACTAGAAGATGAAAAGGACAAGAAGAAAGGAATACGGGAAATAAAAGACAGGGAAAACAAGATGTTCAGTAAAGAACATATAGCCTACTTTCTCCTAAATGCATGGGTATTGTTAAAACTCTTTGTCCTTTTCAAGGAGTATAATTGAATGTTGGTTGTAGTAGCTTGTTGAAGTGCAACGTGCTATACGGATATTAAACATGAATATGAGGTGCCCTTTGCTAGTGCTACCTCTGTAAAAAATTTCATTCAATTAAGTTTCACCGTGTTTGAATTGATATGGGGAATCGATGTGCATACATACATGGCCGCCATCTGCAAACTATTGGGCTGATGACCTTGCAGGTTAGTCAAAAGACGCTCGCCATATAAATATATGTTGTTGCAAAATTTGGTAGAGATCGGATGATTAGATTAGTCGTAATTTGAATTAAGCATGTAACATTTGGGTGGCCGCCATTCCGTTTCCATCAAGATGGCGGCGATATAAACATGACACTGAGGTGCTCTTTGATAGTTCTACCTCTGAACAAAATTTCGTTCAATTCGGTTTCACCGTGTTCGAATTGATTGTGGCGGGGTGGGGGCAGACATTCAGAGTACACACAGACAGACTCAATTTTTGGCCCTGTGTAGATCTCATAAGTCTACTTTCAATTTTTGCAAAAATCGAAAGTAAGCTAAAAAAAAATGCCCTCAACCCTCGAAGAATGAGAATTGAGGGACTTGGAAATAAGTAGGGACAGGAAAGGCCCATAGGAAATGGAAAGAGGAGAGGGTCTGCTCCAAACACCGGAAAGGGGGAAAACCCGGACCAAGTTCAGGAATCCCTCGGGGTTGCCAACTCCCGAACTCACCAACCATGAGCCCTTGAGAGTGTGTGTAGCACTATCCAGGGTGCACCATAAGTGTTGTGGCTATACACACCCTGCCTCCTTTAGGGCCTCGAGCAGAAGGCAGCAGATATCATGAAAAGAGAAGAAGAGGTCTGCCCCCTCGAAGAATGAGGGCACCAGGAAAGATAAGACAAGTACCAATTAATTAAGGCGAGAAAGTGAAAGACACCCTAGGACTCGGACGCTCTAATACCATCACGTTCTCTTTCGCCCCCGGCTGTATTATACTTTCATTCTTGAACGGGCCAGGCCCTTTTTTCCTGTCTTCTGTACAAAGGCAGGATGTATGTATCCCTACCTCTTACAGTGCACCTTGGGAAGTGCTGCACCTTCAAGGGCTCACGGCTGGTGAGCTTGGGTGTTGGCGTCTCCGAGGAATACTTAAGCACGGTCCATTTTCCCCTTCTTCAATTGGGGAGAACTCTCTCGTCTTTCCATTTCCAATCTGCCTTTTTCTGTCTAATTCCTTGAATCCTCATTCTTCGAGAGTTGAGGGCATTTCTTTTCCCTGTCTTTTATTTCCCTTACTCCTGTTTTTTCCATGTCTTCTTCTAGTATATAAGTTAGCAGTAATTCAATAGTTATTTGTAGTGTGCCCAACTCTAGGAATGGGTATTCCAAGATTCAGACACCTAGATATCAAGGGAAAGGCTGTAGCCGCTTTTGAAAGTTGAGATATTTGAATATCGCGCTCCATTGCTTCTCGAAGCAATTGGAAAGAATTTACCGATACTTGCATGTCAAGTGACGTAGCGAGTAATAGCAGAGGTCGAGGCTATTTATTGATTAAATAGTTAACCATGGAGTAGAGACTTGAGACATGGATCAGATTACTGGCACGGCCAAATGAAAGAGAATGCAATTAGTATCAAGTAAATCGGACCAGGGATACCAGAGATATGAGGATTTCCAGATATCAGCTGATGACGCGTGACCCTGGCAGTTTTGAATAAAAGCCGGCCGGCCGAGGCATCGATAGCTCATTCCAACACAAGCACTTGCAGAGCAAGTTGCTGCTACGCTGAGCCAAGGCACATGGTTGCCGGATCTACGCAGAAGTAAGTTTCAAAGTTATGATAGTCACAAAAGTGCTGCGCTACGAAGTGGAACTTAGTAAGTTTCCGGCGAGGAGAATCACTGAGGTGATTGAATTTTTTTTCTACAGACATTAGTGGAAATATTTATGTTTCTATATGGACATATGCTAGACTTTGTCTAGAATTAGTACTTTGTCACAGTCCAGTAATAACATAATACTTGGATAGTTAAATCCATTGTAGTCAGTTTTCATATTGGTAACTTGTTAACCACTTCGATCTATCAGTACACTGAAGACCAGTCTATCACGGTGGTGTTCATTAGTCTACGCAAGGGAAACTACAGGTTGCTTAGCGCATGGTAGATGGTGTTAAACCATGCCCAGGGAACGATCTTCAGAACAACCGTTGATTGGTTAGACTGTCAGTGTCTTCTTGTATTGATAAGATTACCGTGAGTTATGTTACAACTGACATATCTAAGAATAGATCACTTAGATCTGACCCCATTTCAACAAACTGTTATGGCTTTGATAGAAGCCCATATTAAAATGGAACAACAGTTAATTCAAACGTCAAGAGATACTACCACTATGTCTGACTAGACGGATTGTGGGTATATAATGGCGGCCGATACAAGGATTATACATGCTTGTCCGATAGGGCATGTCTATGGATAAATCTGGTACAGACCAGGTTCACTACGCTTCAAGACCATCAAGAAATGTAAGCCACATTTGAATTATATTATACCTAGCTAATTGGAACAAACTATTTTTCGGCAGATGACCAACACATTTATTTTTCTTCGTATTTAAATCTTGCAATGATTTACGCAAGACTTATTAGAGTTATTCTGAGTATTTTCAGCACTCAGAACAGTTTAGGATCGATGACCGAGCATTTCGAGCATTTATTTGAATATTTCGTATTTTTGGGAAATCATGGTAATCAGCCGATGTAACTGTAAAAGTTGATAATTGTTTTTGTTGAGGAATGGATATTTTTTCCATATTCGAAGGTTCGAACATGTGGATTCTCACATAATGAGATGATAAATTAAACATATTTAAAATAATATAACTAATAATAATAATAATAATCCACTGATAATAATAATAATAATTTTCATAATTTTTCTAAATAATTCTTGGATATTATATTTTATAATACTCATATGTATTGAGAAAGAGCCTATGAAGTAGTTTAAACATTTCTAGTTTGGAACAGGAGATTTTCCGAAGGAGAGTGGTTAGCGCAAGCCCGCATTCAACCAACATTTCAGTTCTGGTTGAACAGTTGATATTTGCATTGAGCTAAGTATATTTTTCAGATAACACGGAGAGGCATGAAACGGGAAGCAAATGATATTTGTATCAAATAGGATATTTTTGTATTTATATAAAATCATGACGTAAATACACTCGAAAGTGAAATAAAGATTTTCATAAGTATGGTAAATTCACGGGTTGAACTGAATGGTAAAATAAAATAAACTTGTAAGTTTATTAATCCTCCAGTGTTGATAACAAGCAGAGGCTTGATTTATTGTATAAATTTTGGGAAGAAAATTTATATGTGTGGAGTAGTTGAAATGCCATTCCCAGGTGCGCATGTTTAAGTCGCAGGAATGAGGAGGTTTTTTCGAGCATCAATCAAATAGCAGGTTCGATGGCTCAGGTTTATAGTAGGAGTATTGGAACCACACATTTCGTCGTATGAATGACCCGAAGGTTATTTCTTAGAAACCATCAGTTCTTATTTCAACCTTGTTTACGAATTCCATTTAGACTTTGATTTTGCTAGAACCTGGATTTGTCATGATAGTAGTTTATTCTTCTTTGCCGTTGTTGTTGTAAAATTGTGTTCTTACACAAATAATAGAGTGGGCCACTGCCAATTAAAAATAATTCTTTAACCACGAATAATTTGAAGGATATTTTCAATCCTAGTGCCATGAACTAAATGAATTTATTATGAAGCTACAATTCTTATTTCCGCATTCTGTCGAAGAATTGCAAGTTGTGAAGATTGCTAAAATGGCCATGAATATAAATATTTTTTATAATGATGATCCTAAGTGGAGAATCGAATAGTTGAATGGTTCAACAATTTATTGATCAAGTTGATGATTCAGAAATCATATATTTTGTGAGGAACTTGAATTTCATAATCGAGTCACTTCTCGAATGTTTAATGTCAGAAGAACAATTAATTTTTTTGTTGTGCTTCGCACAAGTTCTTCGATGCTATGCTCAAGGTCAAATACTTTTCAGATGTTATTAATATGTGTAAATAATTTGTGTTGCTTCAATGATAACAATATTTTTCGACAATATTTTTGAAACTGGAAATATAAGTGAAAGTTAAAAATTCTATGAACATTTATTCTACGAGTGTTAATATTATGTAAAAATTCAAACAGTGAACTACGATATTTCCAGTAGAGACAATTAAATTTGAACTGGATTTAATCATAAATAATTTTGGAACACAGTCTACAGGACTAACAATCAGACTTGTGTTTCCAAAAAAATAATTGTCAAATGTGTTTGGGAAATTTCTGTATATTGTGTAAATAGGAGTGTGGGTCGCCACACGTGAGTGATGCTGCTTTGAGCATCTTGGCAGTCAATTTTAAATTCAAAATAAACTGAGATAATTTTACAGGATGTGTTATACCCAATTGAATCTCCTTCTATCCTTATTGTTGCATTGAGCCAAAAATCAGTAAAGCATTTTTTTTATTTTGATGTCGTTTTTGCGATTAGCTTTAACCCATCTGGCGCTCCGGGATATTTTGACTCTCGTGCTGACTGATTATTGGTAAAATGCATATGTGGTCGTGCGGACTCCGGTCTAAACGGGCACAGTAGTACGTAGTTTTCATTTCACTACCATTTCCTCACTAACACCATGTCATTAGGGGCAGATAACCTAGATGTTAGGCCCCTTAAAACAACAACTCTGTCAGCGTATGGATTCAACCCTACGATATCCGGGCTTGCTGCAGCTGTCCACGTGGTTGAGAAACTCTAACTCTCTTGGATGATTTGTACCTGAGATTAAATTAATTTTCTCATGTAATTACCAAATGTAGTACAAAAGTTACTCGTATTTTACGAGCTAACATATTTTCGGATATAGGCTATTTCCCGCCCTTCAAAATTTCGTCTTAGTCGGCCGAGAATCAAAACCCCCGATCGATCCCAAGCTGGGTAGGATAGGGTGACCAGATTCTGATAATGAAAAAAAGGGACACTCAGGCATGTCGCGTCAATTATTGTCTCTCGAGAAAGCGGATCCTATAATTGGGCATTTGTGCAATATTTATGATATTTAATTTCAAAACAAATATTTTATTCACTAAAACATGATATAGTATATGGCATTTCTTAAATCACGTCTATATAGTCACTCTCAAACATATTCTAAAAATTATACTACCTCACAGATAAATTTAAAAAAAATATCACTTATAGGCTATATTGAATCCTTGACCAAGAAAACCGATTCGCATCCAATATCTGGGTAAGTCTTTTCTTTTTTATATACCTTAAAGAGTTATGAATTTCCTTCAAAAGGTTTGGGTGTTGTAACAAAAATTTATAGAAACTTGAGCAAGATACATCACGAAACTGTGGCTTGGTCAATATCATTGCCTTAACAGTTTCAACACTGAGCCTGTTCTTTTCATCTGACCACATACAATTGATAATTGAAAACATTCTCTCTAAGGCTGCATTAGTTCCTGGAATCGTCAAAGCAAAGGTCACAAGACACGCAATACATTTGTATTCAATGTTTTCCCTGTCCATAACACTAAATACCTCAACCCACTTATCTTCAGTTGCTGTACCATTTATCTTCCAGGTTTCACTTTTTGCTTCAAAAATGTTTTGGACATGTCTTACTTCATCAAATAGTTCATCTTCATCAATTACTTTTTCTGAATGACTGTCAATTTCTGCAATCCACTGCACACACTGCTGAACCTCATTCCACAATGGAGGACTATTCAGCTGAACCCACTGAAGTTCTTTCAGTTTATCGAAGGGTAGTGTCCAGTTCTCCAAGTATTGAAGGAAAGTGACATAAAAACTGTTCGCAGACTCCGTAAATTTATGATCATTGATCAAACCACCATCTTCTAATTGCTTTCGTAAAGAGATCATTATGGATGTTCGAAAATTCTTATCATTCCTGCAAAAAAACTTATTTTTCAAGGCATGTAATTCATTAGCAACTTCACTGCCACATATATTGTCTTTCTCAATTTTCTTTATTGTGTTTGCACACACCTTGAGTTGTGAATTAATAAAATGAAGCCAAAGTAAGGATTGTGGGTTACTGAAAAAGTCTTTCAGCACTGTAGGATACTTTTCTTTTGAAAGAAAATAAGGCTTGAGACTGTCAAACATATCAATAAGTCTGTTAACAGCTGGTTGTAAAGAAAGCCGTCTTGTTTTTACACTTCCCAATATCTGCTTGTACTCAACATCCACAAACTCACAGATGCTCTTCAATTCAGCCACTCGAACAGCATAAATGTGAAAATACTGGAACACTTTATTAACAATTGTGTCAACATCAATAGGTAAAATGTCTGCACTTGTCTGCATAGCGTTGTGTACAATGTGGGCAGCACAACCTATTCCAAAAATGTTTTCATTTATCCCCTGTCTTAACTTTAAAAATCATTGTTGTTGCCTTTTCTTCCAACCCCGCCGAAGTTGGTGTTGCAGTTATCACCACAGAAAGCAATAACTTTGTCAGTTAACTTGTATTGTTCCAAGATGTGAAGAATGTGATTTGTTAGCATCTCTGCTGTTTCCCCGGAAAGTGCTTGAAACTCAAGAAATTTGATTTGAACGCCTTTATTTGGTACGAAATACTTTACAAGTACTGGAACTAATTTCAAGTTGTTGTGGTTTGAAGTATCAACCATAACTGATACATATCTGGCATTTTGCAAGTCACTGGTGATTTCGCTTAACGCAAAAGGAGCTAAGACATTAAAACGATGGCCTCACACTTGGTTCTCCCACATGTAAACTTCCTTTCAAATAAAATACGCACAAGAGTTGATGTAAAATCCATCGATCTGAAGGAGTGGTTATGTTTAACCGTATGTAAAGTAAACACACCTTCTAAAGCAGAAAGACGTTTCCCTTCTTTCATCGTCTTTCCCTTGTGTTGTCATGAAGGAGGTTAATTTATGGCTTGAACTCTTAGCAGCCTCTGACACTTTATGCTTCTTCTTTTGTATATGTTGGAAAATGTCCGATCAACCGCCATGTTCGATAGAAAACGCACCTTTACATAAAGTACACACTATTTTGTCTTGATCTTCCTTAAGAAAAGGAAATCCTTCCTTTAATACATCCGTAAAATTACACTTTCGTTTCGGCATTCTCAACTATTGATAAAATATTGCGGAACAACTGGTCACGATTAGTAACTATAGAGTACTGAAAGACACGTGCTTGTAAACATTATAAGACGTTAAACGTGAAGTTTTATGTATCAAGCACCATTACTTACAATAAAACAAAGTTTCCCTCGCACGCAACGATGGTATTACGTTACAAATTTGTTATTCCGCATGCATCGGCATGTATGCCAACCACAGCCTACAAAATTAACCCTATGAAAGAGAATTATTTGCGAAATTACCCTAGGAATGAGAATTATAGTGTTGGTTGATTGGCGATACCTTCTACGAAGTATCTCTTGGATAATATTTGAATCTTGGGATACAGAAAAACAAATGAATTAAGTAAAGCATGTACGCAAAACTGCCCCCACATTAAAATATCTCAATAAAACGGGATTTAACGGGACGAATGTTAAGAAAACGGGACATTTTGCGTCTCGTCAAAGATTTGTCGGGTCAACGGGACCAACTACTGAAAGAAGGGGCAATCCCGTTAAAAACGGGACGTCTGGTCACCCTAGGGTAGGAGCGATCATCCTTTCAAAGTTAAGGGCCGACCACAGCGAACAAATTATGGTAAATATTATTTCGTAAACCGTGACATTGATATCTTGTACTCTCTACCTGCCGCAGTCTTAGAACCTTTTCCCAAACATATAGGTGTGTTTAAGAAAAGACTGACTATTTGTTTAAATACTCCAGTTTAATTGTTATTGAATTGTTAGGTATAATTATTTATGTGTTATGTATATCCAATTTGCCACGGGGACACACCCCCAATTGCAAATGAATGAATGAATGAATGAATGAATGAATGAATGAATGAATGAATGAATGAATGAATGAATGAATTAATGGACAATCGTGGGAACGAAAAAGCTTCAATCGAAGAACGCACAATACTGTTTGTATCCTTGGTGCTACAGTTCTTTCTTTTCTCCTCATTTAACCTTTTATCTTAGATCTTTAGAGACTTCCAAGAAAGTGAACCTCGTTGGAGCCATTCTCTACATCCCTTCACCTCCTTCATCTCACCCTCTGTTTAATTTAGAGGGAGGCAGTATCACGCCGACAAGACATCTGCTCCCCTTTCACTCAGCCCAGATCGCTGTATTGTAAAGAAGCTGTACCATTTCAGGGGCTTGTGTGTGTAAGTTGTCTGATAATCTGCGTTATTGGGGTATCTGTAGTAGTGTGGGTATTTATAATTCAGGTAAGGATTGGGAAGGAATCGGCCATAGCCTTAAGTTAGGAATTATCTCGGCATTTGTCGGGAGTAGAAATTGGAAACCACGAACAACCACTTCCAGAATGGCTGAGGTAGAAATTGAACTTATCTCTTCTCAGTTCTCCCTTACGAGGTTGAGTGTACCCCGTTCCAGCCCTCATACCAGAACTTAATTTCTTGGCAGAGCCGGAAATCAAACCTGGGTCTCAGGGTGACAGCCAAGAATGCTAGCCGATCTGCCACAAAGCAGACCACACAATATTATCCGGGGTCTGGTTAGCCTATTTGTATAATTGTATACTGCCTGTATGCTGTGAATTACATTGTACATGGTGATCGTTTTGCTGGAGCGGGGCTAGAGGCTAGCTACAAGGTGCGCGCACGCTTTCCGCCAGCCAACCAAACTTGGGCCGCATATTGCGCGGAGGTAGAAACAGTACATTAATTAATGGTAAATTCACCAGCAAATCATGATTAAAGGGCTTACCTTTTCACAGAAGATGCTGAAAATACTGAAACAATACAAGTGCTGTGTTTGGTGACAGGGTGATTAGTGCTGGATTATGGCCGCCTCGAAGCCGGGCTTTAAAACCGTGTGATTTTTAGCCTACTTTTCACATTTTGCAAAAATGAGGAAAAAGTAGACTTATGAGATCGATCCGGGAAATTGTGTGTCTGTCTGTCTGTCTATCTGTCCTTCTGTCTGTCTGTCTGGCTGTGTGTGTGTCCCCCCTATCAATTCCTAAACGGCTGCATCAATCAAAACCAAATTTAGTATGAGTAAAGATGTACATCGGAATATCTCACGTCCATATTTGAAAATGATGTCAGTGCTACCAACTGCTGAAAAAACGCACTAGAAATTTGAGCTCCATGTTGGATATCTTGCAGGTTCGAAACCTGTCGCAGTCAGCTGGCATTTGAGGGTGCGCAAATGCGAGGGAGCCGTGTCAGTAGATTTACTGGCACGTTAAAGATCCCCTTCGGGGCGAAATTCCGGCACCCCGGCGTCTCTAAAAGCCAGTGTAGTTAAAAGGGACGTAAAACCAATAACATTATTATTATTATTTGGATATCTTGCAAGGTATGCATGGGAGCTATTCCAAAATTGGCACACATGTAGATAAGACTATTTCAGTTTAATTTCCAGGAGGCCAACCATGACAGTGTTGCCAAACTAATTTTAACCCTTCTGATAGGTCCAATGTTTAAATGCATATAACTTCTACACTATCAATTGGATTTCAACCAAATTTTGTATGTAATATCTGTACATAAACAGATATGACTGAGCATATTCTTAAGGCCACCAGGGAGGCCAACTGTTAATAATTGCTCTCTCTATTTTTTTTTCATCCAAATACCTATATATCAGAAAGTATGCAAGCCAACAGCTTTAAACTACGCACACGTATATTCTGACATTTTAGATTAATTTGGAGTAACTTATATACGTCAGTTCTACCAACATGATTATAAACCTGCTGATAGTACCAATTTTTAAATACATGTAACTTCTATACTAACAAATGTATTTCATACAAAATTGGCACAACAAGATATCATAATAGTTCAGATTATTTCTGACCAGCACACGCATGACATTGTTGGCAGCATGCTTTTACGCGTGCTGATAGATCCAATGTCTAACTGCATGTAACGTCCATTGGACTTCAACCAAATTTTGTATTCTGTACCTTAAGACTAAGAAAATGAATATGGAACTAAGAATATATTCAGTCACCAGGGCTGCCAACTGTAGTGCTCTATTAGGCTACATTATACCAGGTATATTTTGAACTAATTAGATATTTCGATATTACCAACTTAATTTCGTCATTATTCTAGATAGGTTCATATTCTGTAGAATAATCGTTGGCATGAAAAGTATGCTGTATAGTTCTTCACGGAACTTCTTGTTATTTGTAGGATAGCTTAGAAGACAAAGTGTATCGGTCTAATCCCCGTACCAAAGAGGAGCTGTAGAACAGCATACGGCCGCAGATATCCCTCATTACGGAAGGAGAATTACAACGTGTAAGCGCTAATTTATTTACACGGTACAACACCTATCTGTCAGCTGAAGGAGAATATTTTCAGCATCATTTTTGAAAAGGTACCGATAAGTCCTTTAATCATTATTTGCTACCGGGTGAGTTAACCGTGGTCGTTACGACATGACAGCTGGCAGTCGCTCACATCCGGGAGGCGAGGAGGTTCGAATCCCCCAGCCGGCAACCTTGAAGATGGTCTTCTGTGGTTTCCCATCTTCCTTCCAGGCAAATGCCGGGGTTGGTCCCTAACTATAGGCCACAGCCGCTACCTTCCAACTCCTCGACCTTCCATTCCACCTTTCCTCCCCAACGGTACTTGTAGCTCACCCATTGGGTGTCCGTCTCGAAGCAGCTACAAAAACTGGCGAGCCGAACATGTCCTCGGACACTCCCGGCTCTAAAAGCCATACGCTAAAAAAACATGATTTGCTGGTGAATATACCATAAATTATTGTATTCTGTTACTGTTTCTACCTCCGCGCAATCTGCGGGGTGAGTTGGGTTGGCTGCCAGAAGGCGTGCACGCACCTGGTAGCTGGCCACTGGCCCCGCTTCAGCAAAAAAAAATCACCCAGTACAACCGACCGCAATGGGAAAAACCAAGCGCGCTGAGACAAAGTATTTGCAGGATTAAATCTCAATGCTAACCAGACAACTCGAGAATTGAGAATGAGATTGAGATAGAGAGTACGAATATTAGTTTGATTAAGAATAATGTTGTGAGTTTAAGTCCCATGTAACCGGTGTGGCTTCAGAGACGCCAGCGTGCCGGATTTGTTCCCATGAAGGTGATCTTAAACAAACCAGTAAATTGACTGACATGAGGTTGTTAAATACACGCAAAAATTATTTTTTGTCTGGCTGTTTGCACGCTAGATGGATGAGTGTAAAAGTTGGTATGGGTGTCCATCTTTAACAAGGCACCAATCATGTATATACATTTTCACCGTATTTCTCATAAAAGGAGGCAATGGGGGACGCCCCACAACCCAATCCAAAAATGAAAAAAAGGAACACGCTAAAATAGGTAAAATATCAAAGTTACTATAGATGGACCAAATAAGGCTCATTTTAAACCCCAAGACGTGAGAAACAAAACTGGGAAGGTCCCCAACGAGACCCTTAAAATCACATTTTAAGACCCTGGAAGCAACCACTTCCGAGATATTTCCATGAAACACATCCTCGCTGTTTGCGGATGAATCTTAAATTTTAGTGATCATTGGAGGGACTGGTAAGTAGTAAAGGCCGTTCAAAAACCAGGTACTTCTGCTAGCTATAAATATAAATATTTTAAGTGAACTGTTGGCGCAGCAGAGAGAATAGAAGCGTTTGAAATGTGGTGTTACAGAAAAATGAGGAAGATCAGATGGGTAGATAGGGCTACAAATGAAAAGGTATTAGTACGAGTGGGCAAGGAGAGATGTTTCTGGCGACTGCTAATGAAGGGAAGAGATAGGTTGGTAGGATACATCCCAAGACACCAGGAATAGCAAACTTAGTTATTGAAGGAAAAGTCGAGGACAAGATCTGTAGGGGTAGACCAAGGTGAGCATATGTTAAACAGATTCTCTCGGATGCAAGGTGTGGTAGCTATGAAGAGAAGAAACGATTAGCTCAGGACAGAGAGGCATTGAGAACTGCATCAAACCATTCGAAAGTCTGAACACTCAAACAACAACAATAATATAAAAAGTAAAATCTTATATATATAAAGGAATGTCTGTGTGTTCGTCTTTTATGCGTTCATAAACCATTCATCCGATTGCGATCAAATTTTGGTGTGTTGTTGTAAACACTTCCGGGATGATCATAGGCATAGTTAATCCATTTCACAATAGATAGCGCGCGAGTAGGTTAAACAAATGCGTAATGGCGATGCGTTCATATACAATTCGTCCGATTGCGATCAAATTTTGGTGAGTTGTAGTGCACAGTCCCGGAAAAGTAATAGGCGTAGTAAATCCAATTTACAATAGATGCCGCGAGTAGCTTCAACAAAATGGCGTGCGTTTGTTTCAAGAAAGTCCCACATGTGTTCATATACCATTCATCCCATTGCGTTGAAACTTGGGTGAGAGGTTGTGTACACTACAGGCAAGGCTTCTGGCTTAGTAAATGCATGTTATAATAGGTAGCGCACGAGTAGATTCAACAAATGAGCGACGACGCGCGAAGCGTTTCAAGAAAGTCCCGTATGCGTTCATATACCATTCGTCTGATAGCGATGAAACTTGGGTGAGATGTTGTGTACACTACAGGGAAGGTTTCTGGCTTAGTAAATCAACTTAACAATAGGTATCGCAAAGTAGATTCAACATATGAGCGACGACGGGCGAAGCGTTTCAACAAAGACCAGTATGCGTTCACATACCATTCGTCCGATAGCGATGAAACTTGGGTGAGAGGTTGTGTACACTACAGACAAGGTTTCTGACTTAGTAAATCCATATTATAATAGGTAGTGCACGAGTAGATTCAACAAATGAGCGACGACGTGCGAAGCGTTTCAACAAAGTCCCGTATGCGTTCATATACTATTCGTCTGATAGTGATGAAACTTGGCTGAGATGTTGTGTACACTTCAGGGAAGGTATCTGGGTTAGTAAATCCAATTAACAATAGGTATCGCACAAGTAGATTAAAAAAATGAGCGACGACGCGCGAAGTGTTTCAACATAGTCCCATATGCGTTCATATACCATTCGTCCGATAGCGACTAAACTTGGGTGAGTTGTTGTGTACACTCCAGGGAAAGTTTTAGGCTTAGTAAATCCATTTTTCAATAGGTAGCGCACAAGTAGATTCAACAAATGTGCGAAGTCGCGCGAAGCGTTTCAAGAAAGTCCCGTATGCGTTCATATACCATTCGTCCGATAGCGATGAAACTTGGGTAATATGTTGTGTACTCGTCAGGGAAGGGTTCTGGCTTAGTACATCCACTTTACAATAGGTATCGCACAAGTTGATTCAACAAATGAGCGACGGCACGCGAATCGTTTCAAACAAGTCCCGTATGCGTACATATACCATTCATCCGATTGCTATGAAACGTTGGTGAGTTGCTGTGAATACTTCCGAAATCATTATAGGCATAGTCAATCCAATTTACAATGGACAGCGTGCGAGTATTTTAAAGAAATGTGTGTTGGCGATGCGTTCATATAGCCTACAATTCATCCGATTGCGACCAAATTTTGGTGGGTTATTTGGCACACTTCCAGGATGGTTATTGGCATAGTTAATCCAATTAACAATAGATAGCGCACCAGTAGTTTAAACAAACGAGTGTTAGTGATGCGTTCATATACAATTCATCCGATTGCGATCAAATTTCAGTGAGTTGTTGTGCATACACCAGGAAAAGTTATAGGCATAGTAGATCCAATTAACAATAGATGGCGCGCGAGTAACTTCAACAAAATGGCGTGCGTTTGTTTCAACAAAGTCCCACATGCGTTCATATACCATTCACCCCAATGCGATGAGACTTGGCTGAGATGTTGTATACACTCAGGGAAGGTTTCTGGCTTAGTAAATCCACTTAACAATAGGTAGCGCACGAGTAGATTCAACAAATGGGCGACGACGCGCGAATTGTTTGAAAAAAGTCCCGTATGCGTTCATATATCATTTGTCCGATAGCGATGAAACGTGGGTGAGATGTTGTGTACACTTCAGGGAAGATTTCTAGCTTAGTAAATCCATGTTACAATAGGTAGCGCACGAATGGATTCAACAAATGAGCGACGACTCGCGAAGTGTTTCAACAAAGACCCGTATGCGTACATATACAATCGTCCGATAGAGATGAAACTTTGGTGAGTTGTTGTGTAAACTCCGGGGAAGGTTTCTGATTTAGTAAATCCATTTTACAATTGGTAGCAAACGGATAGATTTAACTAATAAGCGACAGCGCGTGAATCGTTTCAATAAAGTCCCGTATGCGATCATGTACCATTCATCCGAGTGTAATAAAACTTTGGAGAGCTGAGTACAGTTCTGCGAAGTTTCATAAATTAGTAAGTCCGTTTTTTCAATGGGTGGCGCACAACAATATTCAACAAATGAATGACGGCGCGAATCGTTAAAACAAAATCCCGTATGCGTTCATATGTCATTCATCCGATTGCGATGAAACTTTGATGAGTTGTTGCGTACACGCCAGGAAAAGTTTTCGAGTTAGTAAATCCATTTTACAATAGGTAGCGTACGAATATATTCAACAAATGTGTGACGGCGCTCTAATCGTTTCAGCAGTCCCGTATGCGTTATACCATTCATTTCATTGCGATGTAACTTTCGTTAGTTGTTGATCACGCTCCCGTGAATGTTTCTGAGATAGTAATTTTTTTTTAATAGTTTAGAGGTGGTTAACGGAAAAAGAAGAAAATATTGGGAATCCAAAAGCACTCCAACTAACAAAGTCAAAACCGCAACACTTTCTTTGATTGGCATTGCAACGCATGCCGGGTACAGCTAGTTGCTTATAATAATTAAAATTATCAAATTAAAATTATAAAAAAAATGAAGTAAAATCATAAAATAAAATTAACTCATAGAAAATTAACACAACATTTCAAGGATTACCAGGAGAAAGGAAAGATGGAACGGAGTAACATCTGGACAGAAGGGAAGAAGAAAAAGCAAAGTAAAGCAATTAAGGACTATTGGAAAACAAGAAATGAAGCAGGAAACTAGCGAAAATGGCTGCAGTGTGTTATTTTACTTGGTCCTAAAATGGCCGCAATCGAGAAACGGAGAAAGAAGAAAAACAACACTAAAAATAATTAAAAATAAATTTACATAAATACAAATAATATTTCAGAAAAATGTCCTATAAAGAGTTGAGGCAATGATCACATACACTGTTGGCTTTAAAGCGAACTCACTTTAATTAAATTTGTAAAGATATATATTGTTCTGATGGAGTATACTGTATCTCCATGGTCATCGTGGAACCTTCCTTCACGTCCATTTCCCTTGCTCTGGATTTCCCCAGCTGAAAGAACTAATTAGCGGAATGTTTCCCCTGAAGACTAGCGTTTGATTCTCGGAACACGACACCAGATAACAGCCTCGAGCTATCAGTCTTTTATCGACTGCAGTGTCTATCGTGAAAGGGTTTCGATGTCCACGTAAAGCTTGTGGCGATAGTCGTATCTGGGAAAAACCGCACTTAGAGAGGGATGCGAAAATTTACGATAAGTAGCAGTTGATGTAATAGGAATTAACCAGAATTTCCCATTCAACAGATATAGTGATGATAATAATAATAGCAATAATACAGTGCACTAGAGAACATTCTTCAACCCTGCGGCAAAAAATACCGTGCGCGTTAAATCGTCACCACGATTGCGATGCAGAGCTACAATAAGTCCGGAGATTGGAGGTTTGAAACCCGGCGCTGACAGCTATCATCAGTGTGATTTATTTCGTTTTTTCCACACTCCCTCCAGGTAAATGCTGGGATAGTACCTTATTTCACGTTCCATGGCACCAACCCCATCCCCGACTCCAATAAATACAGTTAACGTACAAAAACTAATATAGTCACCGAGTCATGTACCCTGCCTAGCGACTCGCTTAATATTCAAAACCAGCCCGTGTCTTCCACTAATTTTGGGTTTTAAATGCCATGTTATTATTATACATTGGAAACACAAAAGCTGTATTCTGTAGAACCTGCTTTAAACGTGCAAAAGCATATTGCTAGACCCTCCCAGGCCAAGCCTTGTTATAAACCCGAGAGTAAAACCATGTAACTTCACTTAAAGGAAACATGGAGCACTACTCTCAAAACACAGGTCAGATAGCAGTTTCCTAGAACGCCAAGTTGACTCCAATATTTTCGTGAACAACTCCTGGAAACAGCCTGACTCTCCTCTAGTAGTCATACTTCTTGGAAATTGGGATTTCCAAGAAAGTGGACACCGCCCGAGAAACCATATTGTCATAGGCTACTGTCCTTCCCTTTCCACAGGTTTACCTCTTATTGGTTGTAGCTAAATTAAAGTGTATTCTTATTGGTAAAACTCATTCGGAGACACTCGGGTTAACCTCGTGCCTCCCCACCAATATTAGCCTAGTATTTAAACCCATGTTGGAGCTCATTTCTGCCTCTTCAACAGCATACTTCTTATTATGTAGTCACTGTGTTAGCTTTGCTAAGACAAGCAAGATAGGCTTCGTGCTAATGTATATATTTTATGTAAATACTTGGTGTTTGGTGAACCAAATAAACAGCATTTCAAAGTCCTCATATTCTTTTTGAAATAATATAATAACGCAGACGCGAGGAGAACCTGTGAGGACCTGACTAGTAGATTCTCACTCAAGTATTCAAATATTCATCGATAAGTTTATATATCCATCTAGACAACTGGCTAGAGATCTACAAACTAATCTACCGTAGTCACTATAGTCACAGATTATCAGACAAATTGAACACACACGCGAGTACACGTGACTGATGACCAACTTGTCCCAAGCCCGTGAAATGAATTGACAACAACAGCTGGCCATTCTTCGCAGTGAATCCAAACTGACGAGCGCGCTAGGAGCAGCAATTACCCACATCAAAATAAGTTTTGCATATTGCCATGGAGCACAGTGATGACGGACTTATTTATTAAGCAGTGCTCACACCTGCTCTACACAATTGAGATCGAGAGCATAGTCAGGCCATTTCATTCTGTGAATACGATTCGCCCGAAGAAAGGCATTGTGCGGGCGAGCGTTATCGTCTACGAAAGTGAAATTTGGGCCGCAATTATCAGCATAGCCTTTCACTACAGGTGCTAGGAATGTATCTAGTTTTTCTGTAATCTCATTGATATACTTTCTTTGGCCACATTGTTTAATTCCATTGATAAAGGAGGCAAGGTTCCTTCGAAACGCCTGGTGGTATTTTTGATGTGTAACATCTTTCCGCTCGGTTGCTGGATAGTTTTGTGGGAGTGATTTTGAAAATTGGGGACGGAAGTGGATCGGAACGATCGAGCTGGCGGTGGTGGATCAAATGGAAGTATGCACTGCCCGCTCGATTGATCAAACGGAAGTGTACTAGCTGGCAGTGGTGGACAACGGAAGTATGCACTGCCCGCTCGATCGATCGAATGGAAGTGTGCCCTAGCTGGCAGTGGTGGATCGAACGGAAGTATAAGACGCACTGCCAACTCGATCGATCGATCCAGCTTGCACTGGTAAGAGAAACAATCAGCGTGCGGTGTCGAAAATTGATACCATGACGCACTCTCGGCCATGTGGAATTTATATGACATACTGAACGGAAAACGATCATGCGAACTCTGGTGTCAAGTGATTTAAACAAATGACATGGTACATGTTCGTAGTCTTCGTATCAGTATTTAAATGGTAAAATGGCTTAATATCAAACATTGTAAGTAGTCGGCATTGCATTGGCATAAGGCATTTTAAACTCAATGTCACTCAGGAACATTATCGCAACAAGCAAAATATAAATGAAACTTAATTCTGTAATGCAGTATAATTGGAATGTGGAAATAAGTCACCATCTTGTGCACAATATTTGCGTAGTCGAAATAGCCGTGGGGTTATTGCGTATGACTGTGAATCTAGAGATCTTGGGTTCGAATCCTGGGTGGCGTAGATATTTTTGCTACCAGATTATCATTTTAAACGATATTTATCATATCAATATGACTCATTTTAACAGAATCCATATGAAATTACGTGTTGGTCTGTGAATCAAGAGGACCTGTTTATAAGGAATTTAAGGTTATGAGCGGTGTCGCGTCTATTAAACTAGTTGATCCTTATCGTATTCTTTATTTAGGCTAGTGCTGGTGGAAGCTACAAATCATCTAATAAAATGAGTTCCGTATTACAAACTACAATATCTGTAAAACACTCCCTTTAACAATAGATTAATATTTGTGCCAATAATACTATAAAATACCGGTGTATCAACAATTTCACGTGAGGTTTCTTCTATGTCAGATGTTACACATCATATGCGACTACTGTAAGGCTCGTAATTTTTGCCTACTTTTCACATTTTGCAAAAATGAGGAAAAAGTAGACCTATGAGATCAGGAAAATGTGTGTCTGTCTGTCTGTCTGTCTGTCTGTCTGTCTGTCCTTCTGTCTGTCTGTCTGTGTGTGTGTGTGTGTGTATCCCTATCAACTCCTAAACGGCTGGAGCAATCGAAACAAAAATTGTTAGGAGTAAAGATCCATACCTGTATATCTCACGGCCATATTTGAAAATGATGTCAGTGCTACCATCTGCTGAAAAATCGCAATTGAGATTTGAGCTCCACGTTGGATACCTTGGAAGGTATGAATGGGAGCTACTGTATTTCAAAATTGGCACACGTATAGATAATAATATTACAGTTTAATTTCCAGGAGGCCATAAATGGCAGTGTTGCCAAAATGATTATAAGCCTGCTGATAGGTCCATTTTATAAATGCATATAACTTCTACACTATCAATTGGAATTCAACCAAATTTCGTATGAGCTATGTGCACATAAACAGATATGACTGAGCGTATTCTTAAGAGCCTCCAGGGCTGCCAACTGTTAATAAATGCTCTCAATTTTTTATCAAAATACCCATACATTAGAAAGTACGCAAGTCAACAGCTTTAAACTATGCACACGTATAACTTAGTACCTGACATTCTATATTAATTTGGAGTAACTTATATATGTCAGTGCTACCAACATGATTCTAAGCCTGCTGAGACGTCCAAATCTAAATACATGTACTTCTATACTATCATTTGGATTTCAACCAAATTTCGAGTGTGCAATGTGTACCATAACAGATATGACTATGCGTATTCTTAAGAGTATCCAGGGCTGCCAACTGTTAATAAATGCTGTCTCTATTTTTGTTACCCCAATATCAATATACAGTATCAGAAAGTATGCAAGCCAATAGCTCTAAACTTTGCACACGTATAGTACCTGGCATTCTAGATTAATTTGGAGTAACTAATATAAGCCTACGCCAGTGCTGCCAACATGATTCTAAGCCTGCTGATAGGTCCAATTTTAAAATGCATGTAACTTCTATACTAACTAATGGATTTCATTCAAAATTGACACAACAATAGATCATATTATTTCGGATTATTTCTGACCAATACATGTATGTCATTGTTGCCAACATGATTTTACGCGCGCTGTTAGATCCAATGTTTAACTGCATGGAACGTCCATGCTATCCATTGGACTTCAACCAAATTTTGTATTCTGTACCTTAAGAGATGGAACTAAGAATATATTCAGTCAACAGGGCTGCCAACTGTAGTTCTCTGTTAGGCTATATCATGCCAGGTATACAGTATTTCGAACTAATTAGAAATTTTGGTATTACCAACTTAATTTCGTCATTATTCTAGATAGATCCATATAGATTAATCATTGGCATGAATCTTAAATTGTAAGAAAAGTAGGCTCTTTAGTTCGTCACGGAACTTTTTGTTTTATTTTATTTTCACACAGCATTAGCCCAAAAACCATGAATTATTTGAATAGCAATCCGGGCCGTGAATGCCTTAATCTACATAGTATTTGAACTGTTCGATTTATTTTAATAATTGACTATTCAAAGTACTGGAGTAGCTTGAATGTTCGAATGATATATAGAGCCCTAGTAGGGACCACCTCCTGATATAGCGGTTAGCATTATTGGCTGTCGCTTCTGAGGTCCGTAGCTTATTATGGTATTTAAGGCTGGAAGACGGGTTGAGGTCATTGTCCATCTCTGACAGTGAGAGTAAGTGGGTAAGGCCAGCTAACGACAGTAGCAACGGTCGACTATAGATTATCCTGCCAGAGAATTGTTGTTGGTGGCGGAAATCGGAACTAACGCGCTCCACCCAGCCACACGCCTGCGATGGACGTACAGTCGTTGCAACGAAACCCTCATCGCATGTCGTGTGTGTGCATGGTTCGAGCTGGGTCGTGTGGTGTGTTCTCATTGTATGACTGTACATGTGTTTCCCCTCTTGCTCCGCACCCGCCCGTGGCAACCATGATGTGGCGAGCTGACGTAATGTATACACAACAGGCCTGCCCCATGTCTAGCGGAAACAATTCCCTGGCAGGGTAGTATGTATTTATGATAATAGAACCCCTTTGTTCATGTATTTCTATATATCGAATTTTCGATAGCTCGAAGTAATTTTTATCTCCGAAACCACATCGAGATATCAAAGTTCGTATGTACATCGGGAAGTATGTTGCATGACCTCGTCGGGAAATAGTTGCCATGACTTAGGAATCGACCTACTTAGATAATGGCGGTTAATGAAGCCGCTCGTTAGTGCAGGAGATACTGCTAACTTACTGACCAAATTGTAAGATTGTATAGGGCTCCGCCCTTTGGCTAAAACCCGGACATAAGGCAAGCTTCCCCTGATTGTCCTGTCACGCAACACAGGCACGTGTGAAGGGCAACCGCTGATAACAAAGCTTCCCTTCTGGCTCACCCGTTAAAGAAAAGAATCTTTACCCAAGAAATATTTACGAACATCTGAAAATAGCTATCAACCGTGGCCTACGTTATACTCAAGGCCTGGAAATAGAGCGGAGACTTGGTACGCCAAACTGGTAGTTCCACTTTACGCCACTAGGATCGCGGCTCGACGCCCTAGTTGTCTGCTTTTGACTATGCGTTACACGCAACTCAAGTACATTTAATACATGTTTCTTAGCACTTCTTACCTGTTTTCCTCCAGTTTCCCCCAAATGATGAATACAGCTCACTCTTGACTGTATTTCACTTCACTTTAAGGATTTTTCTGTCAAGTGATTTACTTCTTAAATTCAGAAACGTTGCACTACTGCCCGTGTGGTTCACACCAATATCCTTTAAAAGCGGCCTATAGAACTTTTGCAGAAGAACTACGGAGAGAGAATTGTCAATACACACTTCGCATTTTGTGTGCTCGGAAAACGTGTCAGTTAAAATATTTGTGAAATTTGACACTAAATATCTTCGAGACATGAAATTTATGGCTGTTGTGACAAAGTGAGAAATTGTTTCCAACAGATAAATAAAAGAAGCTTTGGGATATCTTAATCCCCCTCTGTCTTGAAAATGTATTAAACTAATTGGCAGGCTTGAATTTGCTGGAGCTGATATTTTCTCTAAGCAACCTTCACAGTCTGTTCTCTATTCTGCCACTCTTACAAGAAATCCCGCTACCATTGCAATTGAAATGGAAAATAGAGACGCTGGCTTTTCTGAAAACAAAAATACAGATTTTAATGCTAAAATGTCAACCATAATGTGTTATTTCAATGAACTTAATATAGGCTATATGCCCCATATTCTTACCTTGAACAGGGCTTTCAAGAATCTCCAAGACATGTGCCGGAAGCTGGGGTGTTTCTTTAGCATTGGCTGGGTTTTGCACCTTCCGAGATTTTTTAGGCTTCAGAAACTTGGTCAAGGCGCCTGTCACGACTGCATCTTCCCTCAGCTCCACATTCCCACTTCTAGAAGATGCGATAATTCCTGTGCTAAGTGTTGACTCGATGGCATGCAGGCATGATCTCACGTCCATCATGTCATTTTTACCTCCATTATTTCTCAGGTGACTGAAGAGCAGTTCTACATCGTCACTTGAGAGATTCCGCGTAAGCACATAATGGAAGCCGATACTGATTAGAAATCGTATGCAGGACACGGTTGATGAAGTTGTTAGCACCAAAGCTTGATAAGTTTCCTTTGTAAGTCTCCTCTTTTTATCGGGATTACTTTGAATCTGTGACAGGTAGGGCAGAAATTCATTGGTCAGCCATGAAAGTCTCTCATCATTAACTTCACTGAAAATAAGCTGTCCGTATTTCTGGAATGAAGTCCGTGTGTGTTGTTGCAGATATCATGTATATCAAACCATTTTCTAAAAATTTCCAAGAATTTTGTTGTTTCGTGCATGCTGTCCTTATCTTCAACTTTCTCTGGGCACACGACTTCCATGCTCTTAAGTCCAGCTATTGTCACTGGAGTAAACACCAATTTGGCTCTTACCACATTCATTTTTTCTAAATTGCTTGGATATACAACCTTCCTGCTTAATTTTCTAACTGGCTTTACTACTAGCTTTTTCTGTAAGTGGTACAGATTCTTGAGATGATCATTAGTTATTAAATTGTCATCTACATAGAAGTTCATACTCAGATATTGTGATCGTAAATTCTTAATGATGTGACTCGGATCGAAACTAAGAAAGAGTGGCCTCTGCTCGTCTTTCGGGTGACGAATTTCATGACACATCCGCCACACAGAGCCTCAAACATTGACACATTCACCTGACAGTTGTCCGTCACTATTCTGATGACCTTGAAGCAGCATTCCTCTACCGCAGCCGGTGCGACCAGTGTTATTCTAGATAACTGTTGTCCTGTGAGTCCACATGATTGTAAAGTAGAACGAAACAGGTATCCTGTAGAAGGATGACAGTCCCTTGAACAGTATGCATAATAATAATTTATTAGCTAATTTATGTTCGATTCCAATCGCATCTTTCTCAAGATCACTAATGCCGAGAAACATGTCTAAATTCTTGTCATACAATAGTCTAGACTTTATGGCCATTTCATCAATGATTAATGAACCAACCTTCTCATTATCGTGAGTCAGTGACTTTTCTTCAGCTGTCAACCTAGCTTTTGCAAGTGACGTGACACCTGTCTCTCTGTTCGTATACCCAATGTACGTTATCAGTGTTTGTGGTTGAGGAAGTTGTAAAATATTTATATCTCTCAGTAAGCGGTAAGCCGACGGTGATTTATTAGAGAGCAATACACATATTTTTGTTGTTTAATTGTATTTAAACTTTCGTTTCGTGAAAGCTCGAATTTGTTCAAGTAAGAAATTAGCCTTCAAGTCCCCACGATCCGCTTCACTCTTGAGCTTCGATATTTGAACATCGAGTTTGTCCTGACGTTGCACTGAATGTAATTTTTGTTTCAATGAAATTATCTTCTGATTCAATGACTTAATTGTAGTTCTGTATACTGTATTTTTTCTTAGTGCCCTCCTTAATTTTAATTTTGTTGACTTGCAATGCGTTAGCTTGATTCTAGAACATTGCGTTCCTACACTAACACCTGGTTGATCATGGTTTTCTTCAATTCGTTCATCACAATAGTCTTCTGTAAAATTTAAATTACCTGAACATTTCCTTTTATTGTTGATATGTATGTCTCTATCGACACGTGCTCTTTTGCGCGTATTTCTACTTATTTGTGCTTGTTCATGTTCGGGGTAGTCCTCAAAAACCGTCGGAAATGCGTTCGGTAAAAGCGTTCTCTTTGTAGTGAAATGAAAATCCACAGCCTGCATCCAGTCTCCGACCGGGTCAGGAATGGAATGAATGAATGAAGCCCCCATCTAGCGGCGAGGATATGGACTGTGCCGGTTGCCGAGGCCTGACGCACTCCTCTGGGGCAATGATTAAATGAATGACAGATGAAATGAAATGATAGTGGAGAGTGTTGCTGGAATGAAATTTTTGACAGGGAAAACCGGAGTACCCGGAGAAAAACCTGTCTGCCTCCGTTTTGTCCAGCACAGATCTCACATGGAGTGACCGGGATTTGAACCACGGACCCAGCGGTGAGAGGCCGGCGTGCTGCCGCCTAGGCCACGGAGGCTTCTCTTTGTAGTACTTATACTGAAATCAGAATCCTTGAAATGCTTGCTACAAATTGTAGAAGACCGTTTTAGTGTCCACAAAGACCCTGGCTTTACCCCCTCACGTGAAACAGCTAAAACCCATTGTTTCAGTGTGTCATTGTTCAATGGAAATTTATGAAACGAAAGTCCATTGCCTTTAACTTGACGAGATTTACAATACGGCACGCTACAGTACACCATTTTGACGAACACAATAATAACACTAATATTTACACATAAGTTACTCTATTAAAATCATTAGTGATTTATATCTAAAGTATTTATCACACATACATGTCACATTTACGCTAGTACACTGAATTAAAACTTGCATTTCACTACGTCTTGTTCATAAAGACCACTAGCACCCATCTCAATATCAGTCAAACAGCAGTCTACTGCTCTCAACGACAGCACAACTATAATACGACACGCTTCGCCAGTCAATTTTAAACTCACCTTAACTTTCTCACTCATTAGGGCATCTTATTTACCGCCAAATACAGACACGCTAATCACATTGTACGCAATGCAAACGGTACGATTAAGGGCGCCAGACAGCGAACCTAGCGGCAAAATGCGGAACAAGTTCGAACCATCGCTCGTAATGTTGTCTGGCACCTCATTTACAGGCCTTATATATAACGTAGGCCACGCTATCAACACTGTTGTAAAAAATATATAATCATCAATTCCAGAAGTCCTTGTCATTGTAATCACATCCTTCTTTAGTTCCTATAATGTCAACCGCATGAATCACAAAAATTGGCAATTAGTTATTACTATTATTGTACCGATCTAATATCGTTGAGGGAAGAATGGGTCTAATCTCAGTGTCCTGAAGAACTAAAGGTTAAAGGAAACACATTACTTCTCAAATAGGCCTAATCAGATATTGAACACAATAATAGAATAATTAAATACAAGTCTTTCGGGCTTGTAGGCCGTGGTCCAGACAGGATATCCACGGCCTACAAGCCCGAAAAACTTGTATTTAATTAATTAATTATGAACGCCGGCCGTGAAAGCCTAAGCTGTTATAACAATAATAGAAATCGTTCTCTCTTTTCTTATTTTTATTTCTCCAAACTGATCATGACTAGCATGGCGCACAACAACATAACACAAAATAAAAACTAAAAACAACACGACAAAATCATGGCCCCACCCTCCTAACGAGGACCATGTCCCCGAAGAATAATAAACCTTCGTATTATGTTCATGTGATCGCAATATAAACCATTATCACATCCAAACAACATCCCCTACTCACCAGCCCAAAGAAAGAGCGCCCGGCTCACCTGACGAAAACAAATAGAAGGACAAGGACACCCACAAAATAAATATAATAGATGGCATTGCGGATCACGTGAGCAAAGAGATTACCTGATTCCCCACTCCCATGTTATTACAATGCACAATTCACAACTAGGTTTGTAATGTCCGACCAACAGCACGCCACGTTTTTCATTCCAAATTCCGTAAATCATCCTGAATAGCATTTACGTAACAGAGGGGAAACACTGCCCGAAGGATCATTGTAACACTGTTACAATTATTATATGAGTCGTCCAGTTGCAAAACTCGTTTAATCCACTTGTGATTAAGCATCATGTCGTAAAATTATTTATTTAATTATTTTAGTTTGCTTTATTTTATTTTGTTTTATTTTGATTTGTTTATTTTTTATTTTGTTTTCTTTTACTTTATTTCGTTTTAAATTGTTTTGTTTTATTTATTTATTTATTTATTTATTTATTTATTATTGTTTTTTTATTTTGTTCTATTTTATTTTGTTTTGTTTTATTTTGATTTTGTTTTGATTATTTTGTTTTATTTGTTTTATTTTGTTTTGTTTTATTTTGATTGTCCAGAAAACAAACACAAAACCAAAAATAAAAAACACGAAACACAAAGCAAAATTAAAACACAGAAGCAAAAGCAGAAAACAAAAAAGAAACACAAAGCAAAAAGCAAAATTCAAAAACATCAAAAGCAGAATACAACCACAAAACCGAAACAAAAAAGACGGAGCAAAAAGCAAAATTCAAAAACAAAAGCAAAAGCAGAAAACAGAAAACAAGAAACATAAAGCAAAAAGATAAATTCAAAAACAGCAAAAGCCGAAAACAAACACAAAACCAAAACAAAAAAGACGAAGCAAAAAGCGAAATTCAAAAACAAAAGCTAAACCATAAAACAAAAAACATGAAACATAAAGCGGAAAGGAAACTTACTGAAGAAGAGGACCAAGAAATGATTGACTGAAGTGGTCCAATGAGGCTGTGAAAGCAGAAGAAGAAGAAGAGGAAGAAGAAGAAGAAGAAGAAAGCAAAATTCAAAAAAGCAAAAGCAGAAAACACAAAACCAAGAAAGAAAAGTAAAAAGTAAAATTCAAAAGCAAAAACACAAAGCAAACACAAAGCAAAAAGTAGAAAAGAACAAACACAAAAGGTACGTGAGGCAAAGTCCAAAGAAACGTTTCTCATGAAAATGAATCTTATTCACAAGTGGATTAAATGAGTTTTGTAACTTGACGACTCATATTTATTTCATTTCCGGCCATTAGAGACCACGTCAAGCAACTGTTACACAATCAGCCATCTTTGCAGCCCAGTTTCGTTGTACTCTTCCCCTGGCAGTCTGCCTCCTTTCCACCGTCCATCCACTGTTCAGCTTGCCTTCTTCGTGAAGGCCCTTAAAGTTATAGACCTCCTGCCGGTCATCATCATTTGTCGTTTTACCCATTGCTGAGCGGAGCGTCGTGACCTCATTTCTTCACTTCATTAGTAACTACATCCTTGACGAGACGTTTCCATCTTAAGCGATCTTCAGCCCTTCGTAAGATATCGTGAAGAGGTAGGCCGGTGATCTTCTTTGCTTGGTCTAACCATCTGCTTGTTGTTCTACCTCTTGGTCTGGTACCTTCAATTTTGCCTTGTAGAATGGTCTTTTCTAGATTGTCTCCTTCTCTCCTCAAAGTGTGTCCCGGGAAGATAAACGTTTTGTGATGCTCAGTTCTTCTATAATGGAGGCATTAATTCTTCTTTTTGTCCATGGTATACATAGCATCCTTCACCAACACCACATCTCAAAGGCATCTATTCGGCTCTTGTCATTAGCCTTCACAGTCCAGGTTTCACAACCGTATAAGAAAACAGAAAACACCAGTGATTTCACCAATCGCATTTTCACTGTTTTGGATAATGCCCGGTTCTGCCAGATCTGCCGGTACTTGATTCTATTAGCGATGTCCCCGTGCTTCATAACCATTTTCTCCAGATCCTTCCTGACTTCCCTGAACCACTTATCAGAGGTTTTAGTTATGCCATCAATTATGGTGAAAATTCTGCTAGTCAACCTCCTTTCGTCCATTTTAAATAGGTGACCATAGAATTTGAGTCTTAACTATTATTATTATTAATTAATTAATTAATTAATTAATAAGAATATATAGTAATTATTAATTATTAAGACTAAAGACTGAATAATGGCAATGAGCCGAAAACTAGAATAATAATAATAATAATAATAATAATAATAATAATAACGTTGTTATATAAACTGGCAAACTGCAGTATGGTACCTTATAATTGATCATAGACGTTTCCGTGCAACTACTTGCCTTATTTTATTCATCAACGTAGAACGGGTTCGAGTCCTGGTTAAGGTATATGGGAAGAAAGAAGGCATTTAGTTTTACGCGACCGTCAATTTCACGACCGTAAATTACGAAACTACGGACGTGGCATTTCACTTCGACAATCTCTCTACATGCATTAACCGGGAATCGAACCCAGTCTGCCTTTATGAAAGACAAGCAGCTTAACCGCTGCGTCACCACGCTCCTAAATGATACATTGGGGACTTTCTAAGCTATTAACAAGATGTTCAGTAAAGAACATATAGCCTACTTTCTCCTAAATGTATGAGTATAGTTATAACTCGTTGTTATTATCAAAGAGTATAATAGAACTATTCTTTGTTGAAGACCTTAGAAACGATTTACCTCTACCAAACGCCACAACCTAGATAAAAACTGCTACCATCATTGAAGAAAGGAAGAAAGAAAGAAAGAAAGAAAGAAAGAAAGAAAGAAAGAAAGAACGAAAGATAAGAAGTATATCAAGAATGTTATGGATCTGGAGACATAATCGACCGGACAGGCTGCGTGGCTCAGCGGTAACGTTCTCGCTTGCTGGGCCCTAGGTTGCAGGTTCGTATCCTGGCGCAGTCAGCTGGCATTTGAGGGTGCACAAATGCGAGGGAGCCGTGTCAGTTCATTTACTGGCACGTTAAAGATCCCCTTCGGGCCAAAATTCCGGCACCCCGGTGTCTCTAAAAGCAGCAGTAGTTAAAAGGGATGTAAAACCAATAACATTAATATTATTATTATTATTATTATTATTATTATTATTATTATTATTATTATTATAGTTTATTGTTTGACAACATTATCACGGCAAATACCGGCTACATTTTCTTTTACGGCCTGGTTCGGCCTTAGCAAGGAACCATCTGTACTGAGATAATTACGATTACACTGTTCAGAGACCTCACATCCATGTCGTGCCCGCATTCTTCACGAGTCTCCTTCATTTGTAGGATGAGCTAAATCCCATCTGGATCATCGAGCTTTGCTGAGTATTCGGCCAGGGCATTGTCACCAAGGAACTTCCTAACAATATGGCATGTGTTTAACAGAACTGCCTTCTGAAGTTCAATATATATCTGCGGGTGCAGATTCAATATTGATAGACTACTATGGAGAGTTTTCGGTATAACACCAGTACACGATACAATTATTGCTTTATCTCAATTGCCAGCTCTGTGTATTTAGATATTTTAGTAGCAGCTGTTGTTTGGATGTTTTGATTGTTGGGACATGCGACATCTATCAGTAATGCCTCTTTGTGTACTTTATTGATGACAATGATATCTGGCCGGTTGTTACTGACTGCGACATCTGTCACAACTCCTCTGTCCCAATAGAGCTTGTGTGTGGCATTTTCGAGTACTGAAGATGGTGTGTATTTCCAATAGGGGACGGAGCTTTGAAGAAGTTTGTACTTCAATGCCAGTTTCTGGTGGATAATGTTGGCAACTTGATCGTGTCGATGTTTGTAGTCAGTGTTGGCAAGGTGGGAACAACCTGATATGACGTGTTGAATGGTCTCACTACATTTGCCACAGCGGCGACATTTCTCACTCTCTGTTGCTGGATCTTTTATGATAAATTTCCGATAGCTTCGAGTAGCAACAACTTGGTCTTGGATAGCTACAACAAATCCCTCTGTTTCCGGAAAGAGGACCGAGTGGGTCAGCCATGCGTGCGACGCTAACTTGTCGATGTGAGGCTGGTCCAACTCATGTGGAAACTTCCCATGAAGCGCCTTCTGTTTCCTATTCCCGATCTTGTATTCAGTAGTTTTCATTTCTTTTACTGGTGGATCTAAAGATGACAGATGGAGCGGTGTGTAATTATCATCAGCTGAAGATACAGTGTGATGGAGAGGGGATGTTTCTCCTTTGTTTATTATTATTATTATTATTATTATTATTATTATTATTATTATTACATATACGACCTGCCGTGGGCAACATCCAACTTTGAGTTGAGGCATGTCTTTACACGTCTGGTTGTGCATGGCTTTCACAGCCCTAATTGAATTAACAAATCTTTCCATGACCCTACAGAGACGTGTGTATACAAACTATGTGGATATTTTCGATTGCTATTTGCCTGAAATAAAAGTAGTAATTAATAACCTGAACTAACACCAACGGCTTGAATTCAGTTACTATGTGAAATCGTTTTGTTCTTTACTTCAAATAACATTTTCAAGTAACGCAAAATAGGCTGTTACAAACCCTTTAAAATAAAAAGTAAAAATGTATCGTAGTATCATCTTGTCATTCTTCAAATTCGATGCGCATAGAATGCCAATGGTATAGTAATCAATGGAGCCACACGTAGACTAGTCGTGACATCTAGTGGTGAAATATCGAACAATATAATCCTAACAGAGCGAGTGCATTCTAGCGGCCAGAAGAAGAAACTTTTCAATAAAATCTGGAAGTTAATAAGTAGGTCGGCGTGCAGTTACCTTTTTGGCAGCTAGATGTCTCGAGTAAATCTGCTGGCGAATTATGTTTTAATTAAATATATATATTTTACACCATAATAAGCACAATATAACGCTTAATTTTAAAACGTCTGAGTCATTACAAAACAATAAACATATAACATTTCAAGCAAAAAACCTAGCTCTGATCGGGTTTGAACCATAGGCATTTGAGCGATAGGCTAACGCTCTACCACTGAGCTAATTGTGTCAACGAATATCGTTCTATATAAAATGACTTACATAGAACTTGTTAGCAAATAATGATTTATACTAAACGATTTCATCACTGGAGTATATTATTTATATATAAAGCATTTCATACAAAGTTTATTTATTTTGTATCAGTACGCTATATTGCATGCAATACTCAAATTAATGAAATATAAGTCAGGCACAAGATATCCGCTGCCATCTTGTCTTATTACTGAATCGGCTCAGCTTTTTAAAATCACGTCTGCACTATAGTATTACAAAATAAACTTATAATTTCGAACGTGCCTCTTCCTTTAGAGCAGTTAAAACGATTCTCGGCTCGATAATCGGAACTGGTGGGTCCCATGATATGGATTATAAAGTTTGCATAATTCGCACGGCCGTCATCCTGAAATGGTATGGCGAACGACCTTGTAGTTTGGTCACAAGACGCACCCTATACGAAGGTATATTGTTACCAAATTTGGTAGAGATCGGATGATTTGGTTAGTCGTTATTTGATTTTACGTTTTGAACGTTTGAGTGGCCGCCATTACGTTTCCGTCAAGATGGCGGCGATATAAAACATGACACTGAGGTGCCCTTTGCTAGTGCTACCTTTGTACCAAATTTCGTTCAATTCGCATTCACCGTGTTCGAATTGATAGGGGGGAACAGACATTCAGAGTACACACACTCACACACACACAGACACACACACACAGACACACACATACACACACCCACAGACAGACACGCCCAATGCAACAGATTCTACGTGAAAAGGAGGCCATGTGGTTAATGATCGTGACAATTTGTGTTCAGCTAGTAGGCGATGAAGAGGAAACCCAAGCGAGTGTTAGCCTATCTAGGTGGCCATGCTCCAGACAATTTGTGTTCAGCTAGTAGGCCATGAAGAGGTGACCCAAGCGAGTGTTATCTCAGCTGGCCTTGGTCCCCACAATTTGTGTTCAGCTAGTAGGCCATGAAGAGGAGACCCAAGCGAGTGTTATCTCAGTTGTCCATGGTCCCGACAATTCATGTCCAGCTAGTAGGCCATGAAGAGGAGAAACCCAAGCGAATGTTATCTCAGGTGTCCATGGTCCCGATAATTCATGCCCAGCTAGTAGGCCATGAAGAGGAGGAACCCAAGCGAGTGTTATCTCAGCCGGCCTTGGTCTCGACAATTCATGTCCAGCTAGTAGGCCATGAAGAGGAGAAACCCAAGCGAGTGTTATCTCAGCTGGCCTTGGTCCCGACAATTCATGTCCAGCTAGTAGGTCATGAAGAGGAGAAACCCAAGCGAGTGTTATCTCAGGTGTCCATGGTCCCGACAATTCATGTCCAGCTAGTAGGCCATGAAGAGGAGAAACCCAAGCGAGTGTTATCTCAGCTGGCCTTGGTCCCAACAATTCATGTCCAGCTAGTAGGCCATGAAGAGGAGGAACCCAAGCGAGTTTTATCTCAGCTGGCCTTGGTCCCGACAATTCATGTCCAGCTAGTAGGCCATGAAGAGGAGAAACCCAAGCGAGTGTTATCTCAGCCGGCCTTGGTCTCGACAATTCATGTCCAGCTAGTAGGCCATGAAGAGGAGAAACCCAAGCGAGTGTTATCTCAGCTGGCCTTGGTCCCGACAATTCATGTCCAGCTAGTAGGTCATGAAGAGGAGAAACCCAAGCGAGTGTTATCTCAGGTGTCCATGGTCCCGACAATTCATGTCCAGCTAGTAGGCCATGAAGAGGAGAAACCCAAGCGAGTGTTATCTCAGCTGGCCTTGGTCCCAACAATTCATGTCCAGCTAGTAGGCCATGAAGAGGAGGAACCCAAGCGAGTTTTATCTCAGCTGGCCTTGGTCCCGACAATTCATGTCCAGCTAGTAGGCCATGAAGAGGAGGAACCCTAGCGAGTTTTATCTCAGCTGGCCTTGGTCCCGACAATTCATGTCCAGCTAGTAGGCCATGAAGAGGAGTAACCCAAGTGAGTGTTATCTCAGGTGTCCATGGTCCCGACAATTCATGTCCAGCTAGTAGGCCATGAAGAGGAGGAACCCAAGCGAGTGTTATCTCAGCTGGCCTTGGTCCCGACAATTCATGTCCAGCTAGTAGGTCATGAAGAGGAGAAACCCAAGAGAGTGTTATCTCAGCTGGCCTTGGTCCCGACAATTTTTGTCCAGCTAGCAGGCCATGAAAAGGAGGAACCCAAGCGAGTGTTATCTCAGCTGGCCTTGGTCCCGACAATTCATGTCCAGCTAGTAGGCCATGAAGAGGAGAAACCCAAGCGAGTGTTATCTCAGGTGTCCATGGTCCCCTCAATTCATGTCCAGCTAGTAGGCCATGAACCAAGCGAGTGTTATCTCAGGTGTCCATGGTCCCGACAATTCATGTCCAGCTAGTAGGCCATGAAGAGGAGAAACCCAAGCGAGTGTTATCTCAGCTGGCCTTGGTCCCGACAATTCATGTCCAGCTAGTAGGCCATGAAGAGGAGGAACCCAAGCGAGTGTTATCTCAGCTGGCCTTGGTCCCGACAATTCATGTCCAGCTAGTTGGCCATGAAGAGGAGAAACCCAAGCGATTGTTATCTCAGGTGTCCATGGTCCCGACAATTCATGTCCAGCTAGTAGGCCATGAAGAGGAGAAACCCAAGCGAGTGTTATCTCAGCTGGCCTTGGTCCCGACAATTCATGTCCAGCTAGTAGGCCATGAAAAGGAGGAACCCAAGCGAGTGTTATCTCAGCTGGCCTTGGTCCCGACAATTCATGTCCAGCTAGTAGGCCATGAAGAGGAGAAACCCAAGCGAGTGTTATCTCAGGTGTCCATGGTCCCGACAATTCATGTCCAGCTAGTAGGCCATGAACCAAGCGAGTGTTATCTCAGGTGTCCATGGTCCCGACAATTCATGTCCAGCTAGTAGGCCATGAAGAGGAGAAACCCAAGCGAGTGTTATCTCAGCTGGCCTTGGTCCCGACAATTCATGTCCAGCTAGTAGGCCATGAAGAGGAGGAACCCAAGCGAGTGTTATCTCAGCTGGCCTTGGTCCCGACAATTCATGTCCAGCTAGTTGGCCATGAAGAGGAGAAACCCAAGCGATTGTTATCTCAGGTGTCCATGGTCCCGACAATTCATGTCCAGCTAGTAGGCCATGAAGAGGAGAAACCCAAGCGAGTGTATTCTCAGCTGGCCTTGGTCCCAACAATTCATGTCCAGCTAGTAGGCCATGAAGAGGAGAAACCCAAGCGAGTTTTATCTCAGCTGGCCTTGGTCCCGACAATTCATGTCCAGCTAGTAGGCCATGAAGAGGAGGAACCCAAGCGAGTTTTATCTCAGCTGGCCTTGGTCCCGACAATTCATGTCCAGCTAGTAGGCCATGAAGAGGAGAAACCCAAGTGAGTGTTATCTCAGGTGTCCATGGTCCCGACAATTCATGTCCAGCTAGTAGGCCATGAAGAGGAGAAACCCAAGTGAGTGTTATCTCAGGTGTCCATGGTCCCGACAATTCATGTCCAGCTAGTAGGCCATGAAGAGGAGGAACCCAAGCGAGTGTTATCTCAGCTGGCCTTGGTCCCGACAATTCATGTCCAGCTAGTAGGCCATGAAGAGGAGAAACCCAAGCGAGTGTTATCTCAGCTGGCCTTGGTCCCGACAATTCATGTCCAGCTAGTAGGCCATGAAAAGGAGGAACCCAAGCGAGTGTTATCTCAGCTGGCCTTGGTCCGACAATTCATGTCCAGCTAGTAGGCCATGAAGAGGAGAAACCCAAGCGAGTGTTATCTCAGGTGTCCATGGTCCCGACAATTCATGTCCAGCTAGTAGGCCATGAACCAAGCGAGTGTTATCTCAGGTGCCCATGGTCCCGACAATTCATGTCCAGCTAGTAGGCCATGAAGAGGAGAAACCCAAGCGAGTGTTATCTCAGCTGGCCTTGGTCCCGACAATTCATGTCCAGCTAGTAGGCCATGAAGAGGAGAAACCCAAGCGAGTGTTATCTCAGCTGGCCTTGGTCCCGACAATTCATGTCCAGCTAGTTGGCCATGAAGAGGAGAAACCCAAGCGATTGTTATCTCAGGTGTCCATGGTCCCGACAATTCATGTCCAGCTAGTAGGCCATGAAGAGGAGAAACCCAAGCGAGTGTTATCTCAGCTGGCCTTGGTCCCAACAATTCATGTCCAGCTAGTAGGCCATGAAGAGGAGGAACCCAAGCGAGTTTTATCTCAGCTGGCCTTGGTCCCGACAATTCATGTCCAGCTAGTAGGCCATGAAGAGGAGGAACCCAAGCGAGTTTTATCTCAGCTGGCCTTGGTCCCGACAATTCATGTCCAGCTAGTAGGCCATGAAGAGGAGAAACCCAAGTGAGTGTTATCTCAGGTGTCCATGGTCCCGACAATTCATGTCCAGCTAGTAGGCCATGAAGAGGAGAAACCCAAGCGAGTGTTATCACAGGTGTCCATGGTCCCGACAATTCATGTCCAGCTAGTAGGCCATGAAGAGGAGAAACCCAAGCGAGTGTTATCTTAGGTGTCCATGGTCCCGACAATTCATGTCCAGCTAGTAGGCCATGAAGAGGAGAAACCCAAGCGAGTGTTATCTCAGCTGGCTATGGTCCCGACAATTTCTGTTTAGTTAGTAGGCCATGAAGAGGTGGAACCAAAGAGAGTGTTAGCCTATCTAGGTGGCCATGGTCCCGACAATTTGTGTTCATACACCATATGCTTTGAAGTAACCTCTCTTTGCCTAGAGATCACCTTCCATCACGTCGGGTTTCTTAAAGCCGCTTTGTTTTGAAAAGGCTAAATTTGGATCTTTAAACATACAGGCTCTTCATTAGTTATAGACCTACACGGATTGGTGAAGTATTGTTGTTACATTTTATCTACGATTTCAAGCTTCAATACGGAACTACTACTGTATTTGTCATGAGCAGCTGATCACTGTCACCATCTATTTCATTTCACTTATTCTGTGCTTATAACCTAAATTTTATGGTGCACCATATTAGGTATAATACGTATATTATTACTGTGCTACGCTTTGTATTGTGTTTTTTTTTTTTTTTTTTTTTTTTTTTCAATAGTTGATGAAGGGGATAAAATGTAATTAATCCTCAAAACATGTACTGAAAACAAGTTAAATAATTATTTTGTTTCTTTATAGTATTGATTCAGGCGGATGTACATTTCTTGTTAATAACTATTTCAGCTGGTAGGCCATGAAAAGGAGACCCAAGCGAGTTTTAGCCTATCTCAGCTGGCCATGCTCCCGACAATTTTTGTTCAGCTAGTAGACCATAAAGAGGAGAAACCCAAAAGAATATTATCTATGTCAGCTATAGGCCTAGTTACATTTATCGACACATAATATCATAATAGCTCACCCACACTCAGCAAATAAAGAATTATTACCCAGAGCCATTTTGCTCCACAATATTAATGAATATAGAATGCTATAATGACATTACCTTTTCATGGAACAAAATGAATTGTCAACTGCAATATGGTGCTCAGTTAGACGATTATTTCAACAAAATAAAACAACATTTCCTCTGTGGTCAAAAAAAAACAGCCACACGCGTAAATAAAGTTTGAAATACCCAGCAGAATATAAATGCCGGACATTTGTTATTTCCGCTCTAAACATGTAAACAGTCATATATTTAAATGTAGTCATTAATTACATTATAAAAAGTACAAATATTTAAAAGTGCTCGAATAAATGGATACCTATTTTACACAGTGCAAGAACTTCGTTTACGTTTTCGTTATCGTTTTTAGTTTTAATTTTTGTTGTTTCTTCAAGGGGTGGAATGTGTCTGTTATGTAGTCAGTCTGGAGGCTGTTCAGATCCTCTAATAGTACCGTCAAAGGTTGTGTGAGCAGAGACTCGAGGCTACTAGGCAAGGTGAGGAGTGAAGTAGTTTCCCATCACTTTCCTCAATGAGCCAGAGCAGCAACGTTAACCCTATGAGCAGAACCTTTCACAACATCCACCGACACCAGTTGTGCCCTGAACGCCATTACTCAGCACTACCCATACCTCAGTAGCTTCCATATTATTACAGCCATGAAACAGATCGAGACATGAGTGGAAAATCACATTTTGCTCTAGCCTGTGCCAACAGACATGGAAGAAAAAATACTGAATTCATCAAGAAATTCCAGAGGTCATTTAAAGCCCACCAATGAATATAGAGGTCTCTAATAACATACAATAATTATGCCATGAAATAATGGCCCGCCTCGTTTTGTAGAGGCTAGCACTCAAGGCTGTCACCATGGAGGTCCGGGTTCGATTCCCGGCTTTGTCAAGAAATTCAATTCTGGTCAGAGGGCTGGAACCGGGTACATTCAGCCTCGTGAAGCAAAACTTATAAGAGGTGGGTTCGATTCCTATCTCAGTCATCCTGGAAACGGTTTTCCGTGGTTTCCCACTTCTACTCCAGGTAAATGCCGGGATGGTTCCTAACTTGAGGCCACGGCCGCCTCCTTCCCAATCCTGATCTGAATTACAAATATTCTCACTAGTGTAGCCATCACAGTAACACAGGTTATCAGACGAATTCCACACACCCAAATACACGGGGTTTCATTACCATGATGTCGCAAGGACCCTAAATAATCAACAAGAACAACATAAAAGAATGGCCTAATGGGATGCTACGTGCGGTGACATGCAAGGTCATGGGCCAGAAACTAAAGTAATTTCATATAAGAAAAGCAAAATAATGGGTTAGTATAACCATTATACATACATGGGTTGGTTTTTTAGTTTTGGCACCTTAGTTATAACTGGATTAATAACTAACTTAGATGGTTCCAAGTTTCACAGGCCCTCGATGTAGTCCCCACCGTTGCGTACAACGTGTTTCCAGCGATGCGGAAGTCGTTGGATCCCGTTGGTACTGCCCAATCTATTGATGGTACGAAGAGAGCGCTCGGCAGCCTGATTAACGTCATTGTCATCTTCATCTTCGGGATGAGATCATAGTCGCAGGGACTGATGTCGGGAGAATATGGGGGATGATAGAGGACCTCCCAGCCCCAGCGATCCAACAATGCCGACACAACGCCTGCTGTGTGTGCCCTAGCATTGTCATGCAGAACGATGGGCGGTGTAACCATGTGGTGGCCCCATTTCCTTCTCAGAGCTCCTCGGAGATGGTCTTGCAGTAACGAACAACAGTAGCCGCATTAACGGTTTGCCCTCGGGGAACAGTATGGAAGCGCTTCGGTACCATTGAAGACGTTAATCAGGCTGCCGAGCGCTCTCTTCGTACCATCAATAGATTGGGCAGTGCCAACGGGATCCAACGACTCCCGCATCGCTGGAAACACGTTGTACGCAACGGTGGGAACTACATCGAGGGCCTGTGAAACTTGGAACCATCTAAGTGAGTTATTAATCCAGTTATAACTAAGGTGCCAAAACTTAAAAAAAAAAACACATGCTACTTATAGCACTGGTACCTCTACACCACACGTAGATCATTGGCCCCTATACTAAGTAATCAATATCTATAGGTAACGCAATATTGTCTGCGACTTCGCGCTTATGAATCACACTGTATACACAACGCTGTCGTTACAACCAACGAAGCCAATAATTTGCATAGTAGGCCCTCCCGCAAAAGGGGTTTGGGTGTATTCCCCTTGAGACTAATGACAGGCGTTCTGGGTGTGCACTCCGCGTCGTATAATCTCATACTAGGCAACCAACTAGCAGGAGTGCTGAGTGGGAGGCCTAATTAACAAAAAAGGAAGGAAGCTTGTAGTTTAACGTGACCGTTAATCTTGAGATCATGAGCCACGGGACCTCCTTTTTACGTGGAATCCGAACCACAGGACATGGCATTTCACTTCGAAAATCTCACATGCATTGACCGGGAATCGCCTAATTAACAGATGGAGCTACAGTATTGAGCGATAGTGAAGATACAATATTTGACTTGAGTCTCGCTGCACATGACAAACTTGTTCAGTGTTGTAGAGAAGTATTCTAACTTGCGTACCCTAAGCTATCCCTTCTTCAATGCTGCAAGTAGTCTGGTAGGTTGGTTCCTTAGTTTAGGGGCTGCGACAACGCGGTCATGTAACCCCGTGTACTTTGGGTGTGTCTGATAACCGGTGTTAATTGTGATGGCTGTATTAGTGTGTGTTATCGGTTTATTTTAATTCAAGTAAGGACTACAGACATTCTATTTTTAAGTAGTTCCTACTTTCGCTACCAAATGCTACCGTCCACGACACCTAGCTGTGAACTTGGCTACTACTAGATGCCATCGCAACCAGCGCCTAGTGTCTAACGTTGGAACTTAAGAGCATTAATCAAACCTATCCTACAAATGTTGCTTCACACAAGTTTAGTTAGTGGAAGGTTAGCGGCTTCGGTGGCGTAGTCGGTAGCATGCTGAACTGCTCTGCCCAAGATAGCGGGTTCAAACCCGGCCGAAGTCGTCGGATTTTTTAAGAGCGTTAAAAATCCTTCAGTATGCCTTCCTTCGGAGGGAAGTAAAGCCGGCGGTCCCATGTCATAGATTTATGGCATGTAAAAGATCCTCCCACAGAATAAACTTGTGCAAAGCAAAATTGTTAGATTAGATTTTACAAAACGCTCTATCAAAGTTCCAACGTTCACCACTAGGTATCATTGATATCTGGTGGCGAAAGTTGGAACTACTTGAAATTAAACGGAACTTGTAGCTCAACCTTTAGGGTGTCCGCTGGAAGCAGCTACAGACTCAGGCGAGCCGAACATGTCCTCGGACACTCCCGGCACTAAAAGCCATACGATAAATAAATTAATAAATAAATAGTGGAAGGTTCTTTTACATGACCTAAATCTATGTCATGGGCCCACCGGCTTTACTTCCACTCCGAAGGAAGGTATACCGAGGGATTTTTAATCCTCTTAAGAAAATCCGACGACTTCGGCCAGGTTTGAACCCATGATCTTGGGCATAGAGGCTCAGCATGCTACCAACTACGGCACAGAAGCCGCCGTGGAACTAGTCTCGCTGATTCATCAAGGAGAAGTTGCTAAGTGTTTTACAAAAAAACAAGAAAACGCACAAACACACACTCATATTTATCTATAGCAGGGGTCTCCAAACTACGTCCCGCGGGCCAACAGCGGCTCGCAAGCACCATCAATCTGGCCCGTGGTAGACTGCCGGACATACCCAGTATCCGGCCCAACATAGCTTATTTTGATTAGGCTACTTTGTAAAATTTACAATGTAAGTAAATCATACAAATTGTGATCAAATGTTTTTATGTAACGACCAATTAAGAAACTCAATATAATAAATGCAATACATAATTTAATTGAACCTTTTAACTGTAATAATTGATTTATCCTAAAAATTTAACAAATATGTGAAATACTTAGGTAGGTCCTAATTCACATAATTAAATTATTCATTATTATTATTTTATTATTATTATTATTATTATTATTATTATTATTATTATTATTATTATTATTATTATTATTATTAATATTTATTTATTTATTTATTTATTTATTTATTTATTTATTTATTTATTTATTTATTTACTAGCTGTACCTGGCATGCGTTGCAATGCCGATCAAAGAAAGTGTTGGCGTTGTGACTTTGTTAATTGAAGTGCTTTTGGATTCCCAATATTTTCTTCTTTTTCCGTTAACTACCTCTAAACTATTGTAAAATTGATTTACTATCTCAAAAACATTCAAGGGAGCGTGCTCAACAACTCACTAAAGTTTCATCGCAATGAAATGAATCGCATATGAACGCATACGGAATTTTGTTTAAACGATTCGCGCGCCGTCACTCATTTGTTGAATCTTCTTGTGCGCCACCCATTGAAAAACGGCTTAACTAATTTATAAACCTTCGCAGGACTGTACTCAATTCACCAAAGTTTTATCACAATCGGATGAATGGTATATGAACGCATATGGGACTTCGTTGAAACGATTCACGCGCTGTCGCTTATTAGTTAAATCTACTCGCGCGCTACCAATTGTAAAACCGTTTTTCTAAATCAGAAACCTTCGCAGGAGTGAAAACAACATTTCACCAAATTTCATTGCAATCGCATGAATGGTATATGAACGCATACGGAATTTCTTTTAATCGATACGCTACCTATTGTAAAATGGATTTACTCAGCCAGGAACCTTTCCAGAAGTGTACACAACATATCACCCCAGTTTCATCGCTATCGGACAAATGGTATATGAACGCATACGGGACTATGTTGAAACGCTTCGCGCGTCTTCGTTTTTGTTGTTGTTGAATCTACTCGTGCGCTGCCTATTGTAAAATAGATTTACTAAGCCTGAAACCTTCCCTGGAGTGTACACAACAAATCACCCAAGTTTCATTGCTATCGGACGATTGTATATGAACGCATACGGGTCTTTGTCGATACACTTCGCTCGTCGTCGCTCATTTGTTTATTCTATGTACTTGTGCGGTACCTCTTGTAAAATGGATTTACTAAGCCAGAAAGCTTCCCTGAATTGTACACAACAACTCATTCAAGTTTCATCGCTATCGGACGAATAGTATATGAACGCATACGGGACTTTGTTGAAACGCTTTGCGCGTCGTCGCTTATTTGTTGAATCCATTCTTGCGCTACCTATAGTAACATGGATTTGCTAAGCCAGACACCTTGCCTGGAGTGTACACATCCTCTTACCCAAGATTTATCGCTATCGGACGAATGGTATATGAACGAATACGGGACTTTATTGAAACGCTTTGCGTGTCGTCGCTCATTTGTTGAATCTACTCGTGCGCTACCTATTGCTAAGTGGATTTCCTAAGCCAGAAACCTTCTCTGAAGTGTACACAATATCTCACCCAAGTTTCATCGCAATGGGGTGAATGGTATATGAACGCATGTGGGACTTTGTTGAAACAAACGCACGCCATTTTGTTGAAGTTTCTCGCGCGCCATCTATTGTGATTTGGATTGACTATGCCTATAACGTTTTCTGGAGTATGCACAACAACTCATCGAAATTTGATCGCAATCGGATGAATGGTTTATGAACGCATAAAAGACGAACAGACGAACATCCTTATGTATATATATATATAAGACTGGCTGACCCGGCAGACTTCGTACTGCCTGAATCGATAAATGAAAGACCTAAACTTTTGTATAAAATAAACTTAAATCAAACAAAAGTAATCCATAATTAATTTTTTAAAATGCTCGGTATGAATGAAGTTTTATTATTATTTTCGATTAATTACACATGATGTTGCTTACTTACAAAACGGAGTTTTCCTGAAATACTGGCTATTTATAAGGTTTCAATTTGATATTGACAGACACACACAGTTATGATACAGTCTGTTAATCAATTTAAAGCTTTCTGATAAACTATATTTTTGTTTTGTTTTGTGGTGCGTAAATAAACAAAGATGACGGTTTTCCGACGCGCAAACACGTGACGTATAATTGTCCATGCGCGAAACAGGGAAACTCCATGTTGATTCCCCAAACTTCCAACGACTGGCCTTGCGATTTATTTATGGTCATCGCAAAGGCCAGACGTACTGGAAATTGTAAACGTTTAAAATCGAATGGTAAACCGTTGGAATCATCGGTATACGCGGGATCAAGACACCCTCTCCTTTGTATTTTCATGTTATGATTGTTGCCTCAATGACGTTATTCATCACCTTTTTCACAGCCAGTCTTGTTCCATTGCACAGTCGAGGTTGATTAATGTTACGCAGCATGATGACAACTGATCCTACTTTTAACTGTAAATTGTGAGGTGGTAATCCAGGCAATTCCAGTGAATTTAAAAACTCCGTGGGATAGTTGACTACGTCATCCTGGTTCATAACGGTGTCGACTGATTTGAAGGAAACCAACTGTCCCGGAAGAAAATTCTGAATGATCGCATTGAGATCCTCGACATCATTATTTTTCGCCGCCAATATTGCTCGTTCACCCAGCCAATTATGGTTATTGAACTGTTGCGCTATATCTGGGAAAACACGCTATAATAATAATATCGTATGGCCTCGGGTGCCTGGTGCAAGCTTTGTTAATTGACACCCAGAGGGTAGCTTGCATGTCGAATTTCGTCATTCCTTTGAACGCTATGAAAGTCAAGGAGGTTAGATATCTAAACTCCTTGACACTACTACAGCGCTTTCAAGTAGAGAATGGAGGAACTTTGTGTTGGCGGAAAATCCCGAGATTAATTTTGCCATTGAACACGGCCTACTGAATTCAAATGGGTTATTTAACATGCCAACGACGTATGACATGAGTATCGTGATTTTTGTCGCCTTCAAAAATCACTTACCATGGCCAGGGGCGAACCTGCAATCTTGGGGTTGGTAGTCCGACACTATAACCACTCACCCACCGTGGCAAGCGGAAAACACGCTGAATAAGCTCCTTTTTGAGTCTGTGATGTGACAGAAATCTGTGGGTAATGTGATGAATCCGGTCGAGGTGTCCACTGCGACTTAATTATTTCCAATGTCTAACAATTGCTTCGCAAACACATTTGCAGTTTCATTTCGTTGCAAAAATACTCGCATGTTAGTTGTTAATGGAGTGTCTTTACATACCGCCACAAATTCGATGATTTTAGGCATGCGTTTAGTTCATCAGCAACAGTTGATCGGGGAATAACTGGAAGAGTCTGACGAAAATCACCTGACAACAGAATCATGGCCCCACCAAAAATATTTCGGTTGTCACGAAGATCTTTCAACGTTCTGTCCAGTGCCTCCAGTGACCTCTTATGGGCCATTGCGCATTCATCCCAAACAATCAATTTGCATACCTGTAGGATCTTGGCCATTGCGCTATTTTGGCGATGTTGCAAATTGGTGTTTCGTTGATTTGCATGTTTAATGGTAATTTCAATGCTGAATGTACAGTACGCCAGCCTTCTGGCAGAGTCGCAGCTATTCCAGATGAAGCCAACGCTAGAGCTACATCATTACGCGATCTGATCCTCGCCAAAAGCAATGAAATTAAGAAGTTTTTCCGGTTCCTCCGGGAGCATCAAGGAAATAAATTCCACCAGATCCACTGTTCACAGCTTCTATCAAAGGGTCGTACGCAATTCTTTGTTGTTGATTTAATTGTGAAACATTTGTACGAACTGTTTCGGTCAATGCTTCAATGCCGTACTGTTGTTCTCTTTGCAACTCGTGGATTAATGCATCGTGCATACGACGATTGGGTGCTGTCATTCCCAAACACGACAATACTTTATTTGCCATCAATAAACACATATATTCTAGCATGATCAATGTCTCATTGTAAATTTCTGCAGTAATTTGTAGTGTAGGATTCAAAGTTTGACGTCGCACACGATGCAAAACATCCTCAGACATGTCATCTCTATACTTAGCCCACAAATCTTATTGATTCGAGGGTAAACATGTCGATATGATAATCGCAAACAATGTATGAATTTGATGCGGCGATGAAGATATTACGGAATCCCTGAGCGTATCATCCCAGTGCGAATCGTTCTCGAGTAAATGTAATAGTTGACATGCCTCACGGTAAGTCGCACACAGCTGTCCATGAACTGTTCTCAGTTGTTTAAACGATGTCGGACCACGAACATTCACCAACAACAACCGCAAATAATAACATTCATCGTTATTTGGATGTACTGTGTAGATGCGACCCAGAGCGTCTGAATCAAATACATTTGGATGTCCTTCAACTGGTGTTCTTTATTTTCGACGCTGAAACGATTTCGATGATGCATTCCATGTGTAATAGCGTGGCATGTCAGCATACAGCAAAGTGCGAGCAAAATCATCAATTTAACAGACTGTGAAGAAACTTGTTAATGTTGTCGACGGTGGACGTGCCACTCTGTCTGCCGCGTTCGATTCATTAAAATAAACTCGTTGACAACTTTCTAAATGGGCTACTGTTGGGTGTCTTTCATGGATCGCAAATGAAAAGATACGCCAAATTGCTTCGTTGCTACTTACATAGCGACCCATCTGGTACTGTGATACTTCGTCATTTGCATTGGTTACAGCGAAGACGCCCATATCGCTACCTTTGTTAACATATTTACATATGTACTTTATCGAATTCACAGAGTTACAATATTCCACATTGATGTGAGTCTCAAAAGCTTTGGACAATATTGGCGAGTATGGCACAATCCAGCGATTGTCTACATCAACATTTTGTCCTCTTACCTTCACAACTACCGATCGCCCATTGTCCGTACCTGATCGCCGACGATACAATGGGTATCCATCATTTCCCGTTATGGTTTCAGCAATCAGGTCTCTAGGGTATCGCTTGGAACACTTGCCGTCGACCATAAAGGGTGAATTGTAGTTGAAAACTCCGCAAGGTCCATGTATCATGTGTTTGGTAACTACTGCATGCAATTTTGGGTCAACTGTTTCATCAGGAATTTCAACTGAAATTATGGAATCAATCTCATCTGGCCTTATTTTGTCCACTAACCAGACTAAAATGTGCGCATGTGGCAGACCACGCTTTTGCCATTCTACAGAGTACATCCAACAACGGACTTGGCCATACACGCGATGCTTTATGAAGAAATTCATGAGAGATTTTTTTTTGTTTAAAAACTCTGGCAGTGATGTCGTCTATCAACTGGTGTTTGGCTATGTAGCAATTCCCTCTTGATTTCGGACCATTGTGCCTAACATATGACATAGCATCCTGAGCATATTCGTGCATGTGTCGCGGGCTTCCTATGTAAGTAGCTGGCAAAATTGTCATTCTTCCCACATTATTCACATTGCCATCGGCATTTATAGCATCGCGGAGATGAATGTATTCCTCTGATCGAAGCTGTCCTTGGTTCAAACGTTCAGTCTCAATTTTGACATACATGTCAACAGCAAACTGATGAAAAAGTCGTCGACACATCAAAATATGATTGACTTCACCTTCACGCATCATGAGTCTGTATGAATAGAAATTCATAGCACTAACTTTTTTGTTGGTTTCAGCACCTGCAATCAAAAATGACAAATGTTTAATTTGTTACTTAAATGAATTGAATTTAAAAATATTATTTAATCTTGTTCAATCTAGTTACCTGTTACTTGATTTATCATTTTGATATTAAAATGGTATCCATCTTCCCCCTGCCAGAAAATCAAAGGATATTGCAACGCATCATAAGTCCTGTGTGTTTCAGATACAAGTTTTAAATCATTATTCCGACGATGAAGCACAATATCTCTAGATTTTAAATTTTCTCCCACAATGACAACAGCCACTTCGTCAATGGTAGGTGAATTAAACCTCCTTGTGTCGGCAGGTGTTTTGTCAGCTCGAATGACAATATTATGGCTGTGAGATGGCATCCGATCCAATGCTATTTTGAACATGTTTACTAAATTGTTGTTCTGATGAAGAAACATTTGTAATTCTTGGACACTGGTTCTCTTCACTTTTGGTTTGTGAGCACAACGCTTATCAACTTCCGCATCTGAATTGCCCATAAAATAAATTTATAAAAATTGATTATCTGCATCTGGTAGTGGTAACAGCGCCCCCAATAAGTGATAAATTTGTCCTTGCATCAGTAATTTTTAAAGATTTGTCCAATAATTATTTCCGATATATATTTTAATACAAACTTGAATAATATAAAAAATAGTATGGTATAATACCTTGAAAGTGGGCATGAAATTGTCCTATATAATATGTATAGCGCCAAACGATGTCATCTGGAAACAGCTGTTTTATTTCTGAATGTTGGCCAGGAAGTGCTTAGAATCATTTCCAATCCCAGAAACTAAAGAGCGTAAAGAATCTGGTGGTGGGACCAATTGTGGCAAATTTACTTTGCCTCCAGCACAACATAATCCAGTAGATTCACCACTGTGTTTTAACGCCTTACAAAATTATTTACAGATTATTGTCATTTCCCCAATTGTTACCGATTTGTCGGCACAATAATCTATTGCCGGATCATAGTGAAATGCAGCTCGTTCCAGAATCACAGGAGCACTGCGTCTGAGGAATCGCTCAATTTCATTATGTCGTGCTCGCTGTTGATGTGTTTGATGTGCACGAACTCGTTGCATTTTAAGCCTATCAACTTCATTGTCACTCACTAAAGAACGCAATTATGACATAGCAATACGACCATTTTCTTGATCTGTCTCTCTCCGGTCATCAGTGCGGTTAGCACGTGAGGTAGCTCTTCGCACTTTTGATTGACTGCGACGACCTAAGTCAGGTCGTCTTCTCCTCGGCATCGTAAATTGTAATTAATCAAAGTGAAAAAAGATCTCGAGCACTTAGCAGTAAAGTGACACTATCACAAAACATCAACAAAAAAGAGCACATAACTTGAATGTCACTATCACAAAGGATCACCGAAGTAAAGAAAGTTCTAGTTGATTGTCAAATGTCAATAATCATGGTTGCATTCAGAAATTTAATTTGTGACGAAAATTAAGATTTATCAATCTACATAAAAATAATCTGAAAGATAGTTAACAACTTTCATATTTATTCACCTTTTAAACCTTCTCTGTACTTCCACAAATTATTCAAGACCAAAATAATCCAAATCGGGTACAGCTGGCGTTGAAACTTTGTTTGTAGAAGTGCTTTTGGATTCCCAATATTTTTTTTTCTTTTTCCGTTAACCACTTCTAAACTATTGTGAAATTGATTTACTATCTCAAAAACATCATGGGAGCGTGCTTAACAGCTCACCAAAGTTTCATCGCAATGAAATTGATGGTATATGAACGCATACGGGACTTGGTTGAAACGATTCCTGTGCTGTCACTCTTTAAAAGAATATAACCGTGCGCTACCAATTGTAAAATGGATTTACTAAATCAGAAATCTTTGCGGTGGTGAAAACAGCATTTCTCCAAATTTCATTGCAATCGCATGAATGGTATATGAACGCATATGGGTTTTTTTTTTTTACGATACGCGCGCCGTTACTCATTTGTTGAATCTACTCGTGCGCTACCTATTGAAAAAATGATTCACTAAGTCAGAAACCTTTCCTGGAGTGTGCACAACAAAACAACCTAAGTTTCATAGCAATCGGATGAATGGTATATTAACATATACGGGACTTTGTTTAAGCGATTCGCGTGCCGTCACTCATTTGTTGAATCTACTCGTGCGCTACAACTTTCATATTTATTCACCTTTAAAACTTTCTCTGGACTTCCACAAATAATTCAAGACCAAAATTAGCCAAATCGGTCCAGCCGTTCTCGAGTTTTAGCGAGACTAACGAACAGCAATTCATTTTTAGCCTATTTTCAATTTTGAAAAAATAGGCTTATGAGATCACCTTTTGTCCGTGTGTGTGTGCGTGTGTGATTCGTGTGTGTGTGTGTCCCCTAATAAAATCTAAACGGCTGGAGCGATTTCAATGAAACTCGGAAAGTTCATAGCACTATTCCGGGCGACCTCGACCGTGCCCTTCAAATTTTGTTACGACTCACCAATCCAACATGGCGGCTGTGCGAAATATTTCACCAGCATTCAATATCTCCGAAACGATTACCGATATTACCCTGACACCATGTATGGTGATAAAGGGAACTACTATAAGTTCACTTATGTGATCTTTGAAAACCTGGTAACTACAAAACCAACATGGCAGCCAAGCGAAGTTGCGACTTTTAAATAGACGTTTCTCGCGATTTATCCAACCAAACGCAATGAAACTTGGTACAGTATATGTTTATATACATTGTAATGCTCCGACAACTAACTTCGTTCATTTGTTTACATAACCACAAGATGGCGGATGTGCGAAATATTTCACCGGCATTCTGTATCTCTGAAACTATTAGCGGTATCTCCCTGAAGTTTTGTACGGAGATAAAGGGCACTACTGGAAGTCCATTTATATGACTTTAAAAAACCGGTTATATACAAAACAAACATGGCGGCCAAGCGAATTAGAAAATTTGAAATAAACCTTTCTCGCGATATAATGCTCCAAACGCACTGAAATCTGGTACAGGAAATATTTATACACTTTGTAATGCATTGGTATCTAATTTATTTCAATTGTTTACATAACCTCAAGATGGCGGCTGTGCGAATTTTAAAATTAAGTTTTTATTTCTTGTGATCTAGTCATGCGATCGAAGTGAAAGTTTGAATAATGAACCTACCCAATAATTATCCTATAATTGTACCTGACTCTATGGCCTATACATTTAACAATCCAACATGGCGACCATCCGAAATATTTAGACGGCTCTCAATATCTACGAATCTATTGTAGCAATCAAACTGAATTTTTTATTGTTCATAGGGGCTATGAACTCAAGTTCACTTATAGGACTTTAAATAACCTGGTGATCACAAATCCAACATGGCGGCGACGCGAAGTATAAATAATCACATGGACGTTTATCGCAATTTAACCATCCGAGAGCAGTGAAACTTGGTACAGTAAATCCTTATACGAATGGTAATCCACTAGCATCTAATTTATTTCAATTGTTTCCATAACCTAAAGATGGCAGCTGTGCGAAATTTTAAAATCTCCTTGTAACTTCTAGTGTCCTAATTATGCGATTGAAGTTTGAATACTACACGTACACAATAATCTGCATGTAACAGTACATAACTCTAGGACTTACATATATAAAATCCAACATGGCGACCATCCGAATTATTTAGTCGGTTCTCAATATCTACGAATCTATTACAGCAATCTAACTGAAATTGTGTATGTTGATAGTTGCAATAAGTGGGCTATATAAAAATAGGCTGTATAGTTCTTCACGGAACTACTTGTTATATATATAGAAGACTAGCTGTACCCAGCATGCGTTGCAATGCCAATCAAAGAAAGTGTTGGCGTTGTAACTTTGTTTGTTGAAGTGCTTTTGGATTCCCAATATTTATTTATTTTTCGTTAACCACCCCTAAACTATTGTAAAATTGATTTACTATCTCAAAAGAAATCATAGGAGCGTGCTCAACAACTCACCAAAGTTTCATCGCAATGAAATGAATGGTATATGAACGCATACGGGACTTTGTTGAAACGATTCGAGCGCCGTCACCCATTTGTTGAATATACTTGTATGCTACCTATTTTAAAATGGATTTACTAAGTCGAAAACCTTCCCTGGCGTGTACACAACAACTCATGAACGTTTCATCGAAATTGGATGAATGGCATATGAACGCATACGGAATTTTGTTTAAACGATTCACGCGCCTTCACTCATTTGTTGAATCTTCTTGTGCGCCACCCATTGAAAAGCGGATTTACTAATTCATACACCTTCGCAGGATTGTACTCAACTCACCAACGTTTCATTACAATCGGATGAATGGTATATGAACGCATACGGGACTTGGTTGAAACGATTCACGCGCAATCGGTCATTAATTGAATCTACTCGTGCGCTACCAATTGTAAAATGGATTTACTAAACCAGAAATCTTTGCGGGAGTGGAAACAACATTCCTCTAAATTTCATATTAATCGCATGAATGGTATCTGAACGCATACGATTTTTTTTTAACGATACGCGCGCCGTTACACATTTGTTGAATCTACTCGTGCGCTACCTATTGTAAAAAGGATTTACTAAGTCAGAAACCTTTCCTGGAGTGTTCACAACAATTAACCAAAGATTCATAGCAAACGGATGAAAGGTATTTGAACGCTACGGGACATTGTTTAAGCGATTCGCGTGCCGTCGATCATTTTTTGAATCTACTTGTGCGATACCTATTGTAAAGTGGATGTACTAAGCCAGAAACCTTCCCTGGAGAGCACACAACATCTCACCCAAGTTTCATCGCTATCAGACGAATAGTATATGAACGCATACGGGACTTGGTTGAAACGCTTCGTGCGTCGTCGCCCATTTGTTGAACCTACTCGTGCCCTACCTATCGTAAAGTGGATTTGCTAAGCCAGAAACCTTGCCTGAAGTGTACACTACCTCTCACCCAAGTTTCATCGCTATCGGACGAATGGTATGTGAACGCATACAGGACTTTGTTGAAACGCTTCGCGAGTCGTCGCTCATTTGTTGAATCTACTCGTGCGCTACCTATTGTTAAGTGGATTTACTAAGCCAGAAACCTTCCCTGAAGTGTACACAACAACTCACCGAAGTTTAGGCGCTATAGGACGAATGGTAAATGAACGCATACGAGACTATGTTGAAACACTTCGCGCGTCGTCGCCCATTTGTTTAATCTACTTGTGCGATACCTATTGTAAAGTGGATTTACTAACCCAGAAAGCTTCCCTGAAGTGTACGCAACATCTCACCCAAGTTTCATCGCTATCAGACGAATAGTATATGAACGCATACGGGACTTTGTTGAAACGCTTCGCGAGTCGTCGCTCATTTGTTGAATCTACTCGTGCGCTACAACTTTCATATTTATTCACCTTTAAAACCTTCTCTGGACTTCCATAAATAATTCAAGACCAAAATTAGCCAAATCGGTCCAGCCGTTCTCGAGTTTTAGCGAAACTAACGAACAGCAATTAATTTTTAGCCTATTTTCAATTTTGAAAAAATAGGCTTATGAGATCACCTTTTGTCCGTGTGTGTGTGCGTGTGTGATTCGTGTGTGTGTGTGTCCCCTAATAAAATATAAACGGCTGGAGCGATTTCAATGAAACTCGGTAAGTTCACAACACTATTCCGGGCGACCCCGACCATGTCCTTCAAATTTTGTTACGTCTCACCCATCCAACATGGCGGCGGTGCGAAATATTTCAACAGCATTCAATATCTCCGAAACTATTACCCATATCACCCTGGAATTTTGTATGGTGATCAAGGGAACTGCTAGAAGTTTACTTATGTGACCTTTGAAAACCTGGTAACTACAAAACCAACATGGCGGACAAGTGAAATTGTGACTTTTAAATAGACGTTTCTCGCGATTTAACCAACCCAACGCAATGAAACTTGGTACGGTATATGTTTATATACATTGTAATGCACCGACATCTAACTTCGTTCAATTGTTTACATAATCACAAGATGGCGGAAGTGCGAAATATTTCACCGGCATTCTATATCCTGAAACTATTAGCGGTATCACCCTGAAATTATGTACGGAGATAAACGGCACTACTGGACGTTCATCTATAAGACTTTCAAAAACCGGTTAACTACAAAACGAACATGGCTGCCAAGCGAATTTGAAAATTTTAAATAGACCTTTCTCGCGATTTAATGTTCCATCCGCAATGAAATCTGGTACAGCAAATGTTTATACACATTGTAATACACTGGTATCTAATTTAGTTCAATTGCTTACATAACCTCAAGATGGCGGCTTTGCGAATTTTAAAATTAAGTTTTCATTTCTTGTGTCGTAATCATGCGATCGAAGTGAAAGTTTGAATAATGAACCTACGCAATAATTTTCTTTTAATGGTACATGACTCCATGGCCTACACATTTAACAATCCAACATGGCGACCATCCGATATATTTAGACGGCTCTGAATATCTACGAATCTATTATAGCTATCAAACAGAATTTTTTATGTTCATAGGGGCTATAAACTTAAGTTCACCTATAGGACGTTAAATAAACTGGTGATCAGAAATCCAACATGGCGGCGACGCGAAGTATAAATATTTGCATGGACGTTTCTCGCAATTTAACCATCCGAGTGCAGTGAAACTTGGTACAGTAAATCCTTATACGAATGTTAATCCACTGGCATCTAATTTATTTCAATTGTTTCCATAACCACAAGATGGCAGCTGTGCGAAATTTTAAAATCTCCTTGTTACTTCTTGTGTCCTAATCATGCGATTGGTGTTTGAATGCTACACGTACACAATAGACTTCATGCAACAGTACATAACTCTAGGACCTACATATATACAAATCCAACATGGCGACCATCCGCAATATTTAGTCGGTTCTCAATATCTACGAATCTATCACAGCAATCAAACTGAAATTTTGTATGTTGATAGTGGCAATTAACATAAGTAGAATACAGTTCTTCACGGAACTACTTGTTATATAATAGACTAGCAGAAGTACCCGCTCTTCGAACGGTCTTTGGTATTAATAACCAGACACTATCAATTGAGCTACTGTTGCAATGGTTAGGGGCTTGTCATTCCTTCATAAATTCATCAGAACGAAGTTAGTTTTCTGGGTATATCAGTAGTAAGTGTTTGTTAGACTCTAAATATTGCATCATCATGACCAGAAATTGCGTAATCCTGATGACGTCATGGGATGACGTCATGGGTCCTTAGAGCGAGCACGTGGTCCAGGAGCGAGCATGTGCAGTACACGTGTTAGCGTGGGAAGAGGTTGACCCTTTGGCTTGTTTGTGCGATGGTGATAAAAAGTTAATGGGTGTTGACGTCATGGAGGATGTTTATTAGGATGCTAACTGTCATCTGACACCCATGCGAGTGTGAGCACCAAAACAAAAGGTTATTCGCGGGTAGTGGGGTAGTGTATGTTCTCTTGCAAGTCGCGTGTGTGCTTGAATACGTATGGCTATGTTGGGAAATGTTTGGTGGTGGGCGAGGACTAGGGTTGAGTGAGGGTTCGTTTAAATGCTATTTTTCCCGCTCTATTTGATGGTGAGGTAATTTTTTAAAATGGGTGGAATTTGGAAACGCAATTTGAGGTAAACGTGCTTTTTTGACAATTTGGCGAATTTAATGAGCTTGTAAGGCTAGAACGATGCATATAGGGTGTCGTAGGACTTGTGGTGAACCACCCCTTGCTATGGACGGGAGTATATCCACCCCAAAATAAATCTACCCTTACCCGGAGGTTAAGTAGTGGTTATTTTTGTATGCATGCGCACTTGAGGGCTTTTGTAAGAGAGCGGAATTTTTAAAAGATTCTTTATAGATGAGGCTTTTTAAAAAATTTATTAAAAAAACAAAAAACTAATAGGTCATTCGATTTTTAGTATCTCGCTAACCAATAATGCGATGTAAACATATGGGGTGTCATAGGACTCGTAGTGAATTCTCCTTTTGTATGAATGAGGTATGTCAACCCCCAAAATAAAAACTACCCTTACCTGGGGTGAAAGAGCAATTTTTGTATGTATGCACACCGGTGGCTTTTGTCAAAAGGGTCTAACTACACATTTGTTAATATTTTCTGAACCCAGGATGGGATTTTCCCATAGGCAGTATCCTAGCACTTGGGGTGACACCTCGTTTTTGAAAGTATCATTCATTTATTTTCTTGTGAAAAGGGCCTAACTACACTTTTGTTAATATCTCGTGAACCAATCATGCTAGGGACTTGTATGAGGGGTCCTAGCACTTGGGGCGACGTCCCCCTTTATGGGGTGAAACTACCCCCCCAAAATTGAAAACTCAATATCTTGGAAACTATGAACCCTAAAATTAGGCGTTATAGCTTTAAAAATAGGTGATGACATAGGCTTTTACCTGGATTGGTCATTTCACCCCTAAAACAGTAAATAGTCATGTTATGGGGAAAAAACGTGTTAAACACCTAAAAATGATAAATGAAACTAAGATCTTTTGTTTTTGATGAAAAATAGCAGGGGGGGTGAAAACTACCCCCAAATTGAAAAATCGATACCTTGGAAACTAAGAACCGTAAAATTATGTGTAATAGCTTAAAAAATTCGTTGTGACATAGGCTTTTACCCGGATAGATGATGTCACCCCTAAAACGGTAAATAGTGATTTTACAGTGGGGAAAAAGGTTTTAAACGGGTAAAAATGATAATTGAACCTAAGATCTTTTGTTTTTGATGAAAAATAGCAGGGGGGGTGAAAACTACCCCCAAATTGAAAAATCGATACCTTGGAAACTAAGAACCGTAAAATTATGTGTAATAGCTTAAAAAATTCGTTGTGACATAGGCTTTTACCCGGATAGATGATGTCACCCCTAAAACAGTAAATAGTGATTTTACAGTGGGGAAAAAGGTTTTAAACGGGTAAAAATGATAATTGAACCTAAGATCTTTTGTTTTTGATGAAAAATAGCAGGGGGGTGAAAACTACCCCAAAATTGAAAAATCGATACCTTGGAAACTAAGAACCGTAAAATTATGTGTAATAGCTTAAAAAATTCGTTGTGACATAGGCTTTTACCCGGATAGATGATGTCACCCCTAAAACAGTAAATAGTGATTTTACAGTGGGGAAAAAGGTTTTAAACGGGTAAAAATGATAATTGAACCTAAGATCTTTTGTTTTTGATGAAAAATAGCAGGGGGGTGAAAACTACCCCAAAATTGAAAAATCGATACCTTGGAAACTAAGAACCGTAAAATTATGTGTAATAGCTTAAAAAATTCGTTGTGACATAGGCTTTTACCCGGATAGATGATGTCACCCCTAAAACAGTAAATAGTGATTTTACAGTGGGGAAAAAGGTCTTAAACGGGTAAAAATGATAATTGAACCTAAGATCTTTTGTTTTTGATGAAAAATAGCAGGGGGGTGAAAACTACCCCGTATATGAAAGGAGTGTAGACTTATTGATGTTGCAGATTGGAAACAGTGAAAGTTATCACTTTTGTTTAATTAGAAATCTTGCTCGCCTTGTGCGTTCAAGCATCACTAGCACTCAGAGAAGGATTTATATATGTAGACGTTGTTTGTCATATTATCTTCTTGAGGATGAGTTAAATGTTCACTTTGCAGACTGTAAACAGTTTCCTGTTGCAAAAAGCATAATGCCGACTGATGAACAAAGATTTGTTAATTTTACAGAATTCCGAGTTAAAGATACAGTTCCATTTATAATATATGCAGACACTGAATGCGTTTTGTCTCCAATTTCCTCCTGTTTTCCAAATAGTGACATTCATAACTCTACTTTAACACATAAACATATTCCTTACAGCATTTCTTTATACCTTCATTGTAATTTCGATAGTGAATTGTGCAGTTTCAAGCTCTTTAGGGGAAATAATTGCATTGAATTGTTTGTAAAGGAACTTTATAGTATTGTGGATAAACTTCAAACATATTACTTATCGGTTAAGCCAATGTTAAAGATGACCGAAAATGAAGAAAGATTATTTTTGTCAAGTAAAATGTGTCACATTTGCGAGAAACCGATTGCAGTTAATGAACTCAAAGTACGCGATCATTGTCACTTAACTGGAAAATATAGAGGAAGCGCACACAATAGTTGTAATTTAAATTACAAAGTAACAAAGGTTTTGCCTATAGCATTTCATAATCTAACCGCCTATGATGGACATTTTATAATTAAAGAAATTTGCGAGAAACGTGATGGAGAGGTGTTACATAATCCTGGTCATATAAAATTGTTAGCGATGAATATGGAACGTTACAAAGGGTTTACAAAGTATGTACGGGCTAAGAATGGATTCATTCAGTTAAGATTTTTCGATACATATAATTTCTTGTCCTCTTCACTAGATCAATGTTCATCTTCGTTAAGCGAAGATTCAAAGCAAATAACACAACGTTATTTTAATGATGATGCACAGTTTCGACTTACTGCGAGAAAAGGTGTGTTTCCCTATGAATACGTCACGAGTATGGATGTTCTTAACGAAACTAAATTACCTGAAATATCCAAGTTTTATAGCAGCCTTAATGATCAAACAATATCGAATGAAGAGTATGAGTTTGCTCAATCGGTGTGGGAAACGTTTTCCTGTCAAACATTAGGAGAATACGCAGATTTGTATTTAAAAGTTGACACACTTCTTTTGGCGGATGTCTTTGAAAATTTTAGATCGAATGGCATGGAAACTTATGGCATTGATGCAGCTCATTTTTACACTGCTCCATCTATGTCTTGGTGTGCTATGAAAAAGATAACCAACGTTCAACTTGAATTGCTTCAAGATATTGATATGTTACACTTTTTTGAACGATCTATTCGAGGAGGAAATGTTCAGTGTATAACACGACATGCGATTGCTAATAATAAGTATATGAAAACTTATGATGAGAAAAAGCAAGAGTCCTACATAATGTACTTTGACGTTAATAATTTGTATGGATATGCGATGATGGAATATCTTCCAACGGGTGGCTTTAAATGGATTGCAAATGTTGAAGGCTTTGATGTTTTAACTATTGATGATACTTCAGAAATTGGATATATTTTGGAAGTAGATTTGACTTATCCTCAAGAGTTACATGACAAACATTCAGATTACCCTCTATGTCCAGAAAAGTTGACAAAGCTAATGGCTACCCTAGATAATAAAGAACGTTATGTTTTGCATTATAGATTGTTAAAGCAATGTATTCAACTAGGAATGAAATTAGATCGTATTCACAGAATAATTGAATTCAATCAGAGCCAATGGCTAAAACCATATATTGATGTGAACACAGAGAAACGAAAACAAGCCAAAAATGATTTTGAAAAGAATTTTTATAAATTGATGAATAATGCAATTTTTGGTCGTTCACTGATGAATGTGAGGAAGTTAAGGGACATCAAATGGGTCACCAAATGGCATGGAGCTCGTGGTGGTAGGTCTTTAATAGCTAAGGCTAATTTTAAACATAGAATTATATTCGATGAACAATGTATGGTCATCGAGATGAGTAGACTAAAGATTTTTCACAATCAACCAGTATATGTTGGTGCATCTATATTAGATTTGTCTAAATGTAAAATGAATGACTTTCATTACAATGTTATTTTAGCAAATCCTGAATCAAATGTGAGGTTGTTATACACAGACACCGATAGTTTTATGTATATATTCTATTATGATATTTATGAGTTCATGAAACAACATTCAAATTTGTTTGATACTGGAAACTATGAAACAAACAATCCTTTTGGCATTGTGAGACAAAATAAAGGTGAAATTGGTTTAATGAAAGATGAAAATGCTGGAAGGATTGTTGAAGAATTTGTGGGGTTACGACCCAAAATGTATGCAATAAAATTGTGTGATGAAATGAATAGCTTGTGTAAGGCTAAAGGCATTAAGAAGAGTGTGAGTAAAAGTAAGAATATTGATGAGTATCGAAAGTGTCTTTATAACAGAGAAAAAGTCAACAAAGTTCAAGTTTGTATAATTTCAAAATCTCATTCTGTATTTACTGTTCGGCAAAATATGTTGGCAATTTCATCAAACGAAGATAAAAGACACATAACTGAAAACGGAATTGATACTTTACCGTTTGGTCATTTTTCTCTGAAAAATGATTAGAAACAAATTGAGATTAAAGCAGTTCATCTCACTTACTTTATTTCTTTCACACACACACTTTTATGCTGGTAATAATACTAATTTTTGTGTGTTCCTTTGCTTATGAAATCCTAGACTAGGAGTTCCACATTCGACATGATAGCGGAGTTTCATCTCCCAAAAACTCGTCTCTGAGGTGGGTGCCAGAAAAGGCATCCAGCTGTAAAAACCACACCCTCACATAGACTTTCATAACTTCTTACGTTGAGGTTCATAACACTACGTTGATTGATTTATCGGTTTCCTTTTCACAATTCCTGTCTATACATTCCTCTTGAAGGTTGCAAGATGCTTGCAAGGTTCCTAAAATGCAATTAAATTTAATAAATACCTTAAGATGGTTTGATTTGTTTAATGATATGGTGTTAATAGTATTTTTAGGTTTTGACTGGCTTTGCATTAAGAATTGACTAACCAAACATGAGTTACCTATCAGGGAAACATTTTGGCCACTATGTTGGCTATTGACCAGTGAGTTTAGCTGTTTATCATTTTTTTAAATCATAAACAACAGAGGGTTAAACGTATAGATAAACCGTGTGACCATGTTTGTTAAACAAGACATTATACCAGAGACAATTAGAATACTTATGTAGAGTTTACCAAAAATAATGTTGTGTAACAGTAAATGCTAGTCAACAGTTATACACTTCTAAAAAAAATCATCATACAATACCTGAGAGCTCTTCTAAAATTATTGATGTGTAACATGATTCCACTAACTTGCTATGTATTTTTTGGCTTGGGGGTGATTTTCAAGAAATGCAAATGGAACTGAAATGCAATACAAACAATGAGCGTGCCTGGTGGCTGAGATTGATACCACGACGTACTGTCGGTTATGTAGCTATGTGGAATGTATATCAAATATGGTTTACTTCAAGGTCTGGAGATCCCTACAATTCCTACAATAAATGATCTTGAAATGGTCATCCTATGGTGTGAAAATATTTATTATGTATATATATATTTACTGAAAACAATTATGATTTATTAAATGTTTATATGTTTACAGTATTGTTATTTAATGTAAGCACTTGAGGCACTACCGACCAATGGGAAGCAAAAAGTGGGAGCATATATGGGATGAAATGTGGGAGCAAAGCAAATATAAAAAGTGGGAGCAAATATGCTAACTTGAATTGTGTATATACTTTACTTTCAACTATCTTGAATTGTGTATATACTTTTGCCGGCATATTTGTTGACATATTTGTTAGCATATTTGCTCCCACTTTTTATATTTGCTTTGCTCCCACATTTCATCCCATATATGCTCCCACTTTTTGCTTCCCATTGGTCGGTAGTGCCTCAAGTGCTTACATTAAATAACAATACTGTAAACATATAAACATTTAATAAATCATAATTGTTTTCAGTAAATATATATATACATAATAAATATTTTCACACCATAGGATGACCATTTCAAGATCATTTATTGTAGGAATTGTAGGGATCTCCAGACCTTGAAGTAAACCATATTTGATATACATTCCACATAGCTACATAACCGACAGTACGTCGTGGTATCAATCTCAGCCACCAGGCACGCTCATTGTTTGTATTGCATTTCAGTTCCATTTGCATTTCTTGAAAATCACCCCCAAGCCAAAAAATACATAGCAAGTTAGTGGAATCATGTTACACATCAATAATTTTAGAAGAGCTGTCAGGTATTGTATGATGATTTTTTTTTAGAAGTGTATAACTGTTGACTAGCATTTACTGTTACACAACATTATTTTTGGTAAACTCTACATAAGTATTCTAATTGTCTCTGGTATAATGTCTTGTTTAACAAACATGGTCACACGGTTTATCTATACGTTTAACCCTCTGTTGTTTATGATTTAAAAAAATGATAAACAGCTAAACTCACTGGTCAATAGCCAACATAGTGGCCAAAATGTTTCCCTGATAGGTAACTCATGTTTGGTTAGTCAATTCTTAATGCAAAGCCAGTCAAAACCTAAAAATACTATTAACACCATATCATTAAACAAATCAAACCATCTTAAGGTATTTATTAAATTTAATTGCATTTTAGGAACCTTGCAAGCATCTTGCAACCTTCAAGAGGAATGTATAGACAGGAATTGTGAAAAGGAAACCGATAAATCAATCAACGTAGTGTTATGAACCTCAACGTAAGAAGTTATGAAAGTCTATGTGAGGGTGTGGTTTTTACAGCTGGATGCCTTTTCTGGCACCCACCTCAGAGACGAGTTTTTGGGAGATGAAACTCCGCTATCATGTCGAATGTGGAACTCCTAGTCTAGGATTTCATAAGCAAAGGAACACACAAAAATTAGTATTATTACCAGCATAAAAGTGTGTGTGTGAAAGAAATAAAGTAAGTGAGATGAACTGCTTTAATCTCAATTTGTTTCTAATCATTTTTCAGAGAAAAATGACCAAACGGTAAAGTATCAATTCCGTTTTCAGTTATGTGTCTTTTATCTTCGTTTGATGAAATTGCCAACATATTTTGCCGAACAGTAAATACAGAATGAGATTTTGAAATTATACAAACTTGAACTTTGTTGACTTTTTCTCTGTTATAAAGACACTTTCGATACTCATCAATATTCTTACTTTTACTCACACTCTTCTTAATGCCTTTAGCCTTACACAAGCTATTCATTTCATCACACAATTTTATTGCATACATTTTGGGTCGTAACCCCACAAATTCTTCAACAATCCTTCCAGCATTTTCATCTTTCATTAAACCAATTTCACCTTTATTTTGTCTCACAATGCCAAAAGGATTGTTTGTTTCATAGTTTCCAGTATCAAACAAATTTGAATGTTGTTTCATGAACTCATAAATATCATAATAGAATATATACATAAAACTATCGGTGTCTGTGTATAACAACCTCACATTTGATTCAGGATTTGCTAAAATAACATTGTAATGAAAGTCATTCATTTTACATTTAGACAAATCTAATATAGATGCACCAACATATACTGGTTGATTGTGAAAAATCTTTAGTCTACTCATCTCGATGACCATACATTGTTCATCGAATATAATTCTATGTTTAAAATTAGCCTTAGCTATTAAAGACCTACCACCACGAGCTCCATGCCATTTGGTGACCCATTTGATGTCCCTTAACTTCCTCACATTCATCAGTGAACGACCAAAAATTGCATTATTCATCAATTTATAAAAATTCTTTTCAAAATCATTTTTGGCTTGTTTTCGTTTCTCTGTGTTCACATCAATATATGGTTTTAGCCATTGGCTCTGATTGAATTCAATTATTCTGTGAATACGATCTAATTTCATTCCTAGTTGAATACATTGCTTTAACAATCTATAATGCAAAACATAACGTTCTTTATTATCTAGGGTAGCCATTAGCTTTGTCAACTTTTCTGGACATAGAGGGTAATCTGAATGTTTGTCATGTAACTCTTGAGGATAAGTCAAATCTACTTCCAAAATATATCCAATTTCTGAAGTATCATCAATAGTTAAAACATCAAAGCCTTCAACATTTGCAATCCATTTAAAGCCACCCGTTGGAAGATATTCCATCATCGCATATCCATACAAATTATTAACGTCAAAGTACATTATGTAGGACTCTTGCTTTTTCTCATCATAAGTTTTCATATACTTATTATTAGCAATCGCATGTCGTGTTATACACTGAACATTTCCTCCTCGAATAGATCGTTCAAAAAAGTGTAACATATCAATATCTTGAAGCAATTCAAGTTGAACGTTGGTTATCTTTTTCATAGCACACCAAGACATAGATGGAGCAGTGTAAAAATGAGCTGCATCAATGCCATAAGTTTCCATGCCATTCGATCTAAAATTTTCAAAGACATCCGCCAAAAGAAGTGTGTCAACTTTTAAATACAAATCTGCGTATTCTCCTAATGTTTGACAGGAAAACGTTTCCCACACCGATTGAGCAAACTCATACTCTTCATTCGATATTGTTTGATCATTAAGGCTGCTATAAAACTTGGATATTTCAGGTAATTTAGTTTCGTTAAGAACATCCATACTCGTGACGTATTCATAGGGAAACACACCTTTTCTCGCAGTAAGTCGAAACTGTGCATCATCATTAAAATAACGTTGTGTTATTTGCTTTGAATCTTCGCTTAACGAAGATGAACATTGATCTAGTGAACAGGACAAGAAATTATATGTATCGAAAAATCTTAACTGAATGAATCCATTCTTAGCCCGTACATACTTTGTAAACCCTTTGTAACGTTCCATATTCATCGCTAACAATTTTATATGACCAGGATTATGTAACACCTCTCCATCACGTTTCTCGCAAATTTCTTTAATTATAAAATGTCCATCATAGGCGGTTAGATTATGAAATGCTATAGGCAAAACCTTTGTTACTTTGTAATTTAAATTACAACTATTGTGTGCGCTTCCTCTATATTTTCCAGTTAAGTGACAATGATCGCGTACTTTGAGTTCATTAACTGCAATCGGTTTCTCGCAAATGTGACACATTTTACTTGACAAAAATAATCTTTCTTCATTTTCGGTCATCTTTAACATTGGCTTAACCGATAAGTAATATGTTTGAAGTTTATCCACAATACTATAAAGTTCCTTTACAAACAATTCAATGCAATTATTTCCCCTAAAGAGCTTGAAACTGCACAATTCACTATCGAAATTACAATGAAGGTATAAAGAAATGCTGTAAGGAATATGTTTATGTGTTAAAGTAGAGTTATGAATGTCACTATTTGGAAAACAGGAGGAAATTGGAGACAAAACGCATTCAGTGTCTGCATATATTATAAATGGAACTGTATCTTTAACTCGGAATTCTGTAAAATTAACAAATCTTTGTTCATCAGTCGGCATTATGCTTTTTGCAACAGGAAACTGTTTACAGTCTGCAAAGTGAACATTTAACTCATCCTCAAGAAGATAATATGACAAACAACGTCTACATATATAAATCCTTCTCTGAGTGCTAGTGATGCTTGAACGCACAAGGCGAGCAAGATTTCTAATTAAACAAAAGTGATAACTTTCACTGTTTCCAATCTGCAACATCAATAAGTCTACACTCCTTTCATATACGGGGTAGTTTTCACCCCCCTGCTATTTTTCATCAAAAACAAAAGATCTTAGGTTCAATTATCATTTTTACCCGTTTAAGACCTTTTTCCCCACTGTAAAATCACTATTTACTGTTTTAGGGGTGACATCATCTATCCGGGTAAAAGCCTATGTCACAACGAATTTTTTAAGCTATTACACATAATTTTACGGTTCTTAGTTTCCAAGGTATCGATTTTTCAATTTTGGGGTAGTTTTCACCCCCCTGCTATTTTTCATCAAAAACAAAAGATCTTAGGTTCAATTATCATTTTTACCCGTTTAAAACCTTTTTCCCCACTGTAAAATCACTATTTACTGTTTTAGGGGTGACATCATCTATCCGGGTAAAAGCCTATGTCACAACGAATTTTTTAAGCTATTACACATAATTTTACGGTTCTTAGTTTCCAAGGTATCGATTTTTCAATTTTGGGGTAGTTTTCACCCCCCTGCTATTTTTCATCAAAAACAAAAGATCTTAGGTTCAATTATCATTTTTACCCGTTTAAAACCTTTTTCCCCACTGTAAAATCACTATTTACTGTTTTAGGGGTGACATCATCTATCCGGGTAAAAGCCTATGTCACAACGAATTTTTTAAGCTATTACACATAATTTTACGGTTCTTAGTTTCCAAGGTATCGATTTTTCAATTTGGGGGTAGTTTTCACCCCCCTGCTATTTTTCATCAAAAACAAAAGATCTTAGGTTCAATTATCATTTTTACCCGTTTAAAACCTTTTTCCCCACTGTAAAATCACTATTTACTGTTTTAGGGGTGACATCATCTATCCGGGTAAAAGCCTATGTCACAACGAATTTTTTAAGCTATTACACATAATTTTACGGTTCTTAGTTTCCAAGGTATCGATTTTTCAATTTGGGGGTAGTTTTCACCCCCCCTGCTATTTTTCATCAAAAACAAAAGATCTTAGTTTCATTTATCATTTTTAGGTGTTTAACACGTTTTTTCCCCATAACATGACTATTTACTGTTTTAGGGGTGAAATGACCAATCCAGGTAAAAGCCTATGTCATCACCTATTTTTAAAGCTATAACGCCTAATTTTAGGGTTCATAGTTTCCAAGATATTGAGTTTTCAATTTTGGGGGGGTAGTTTCACCCCATAAAGGGGGACGTCGCCCCAAGTGCTAGGACCCCTCATACAAGTCCCTAGCATGATTGGTTCACGAGATATTAACAAAAGTGTAGTTAGGCCCTTTTCACAAGAAAATAAATGAATGATACTTTCAAAAACGAGGTGTCACCCCAAGTGCTAGGATACTGCCTATGGGAAAATCCCATCCTGGGTTCAGAAAATATTAACAAATGTGTAGTTAGACCCTTTTGACAAAAGCCACCGGTGTGCATACATACAAAAATTGCTCTTTCACCCCAGGTAAGGGTAGTTTTTATTTTGGGGGTTGACATACCTCATTCATACAAAAGGAGAATTCACTACGAGTCCTATGACACCCCATATGTTTACATCGCATTATTGGTTAGCGAGATACTAAAAATCGAATGACCTATTAGTTTTTTGTTTTTTTAATAAATTTTTTAAAAAGCCTCATCTATAAAGAATCTTTTAAAAATTCCGCTCTCTTACAAAAGCCCTCAAGTGCGCATGCATACAAAAATAACCACTACTTAACCTCCGGGTAAGGGTAGATTTATTTTGGGGTGGATATACTCCCGTCCATAGCAAGGGGTGGTTCACCACAAGTCCTACGACACCCTATATGCATCGTTCTAGCCTTACAAGCTCATTAAATTCGCCAAATTGTCAAAAAAGCACGTTTACCTCAAATTGCGTTTCCAAATTCCACCCATTTTAAAAAATTACCTCACCATCAAATAGAGCGGGAAAAATAGCATTTAAACGAACCCTCACTCAACCCTAGTCCTCGCCCACCACCAAACATTTCCCAACATAGCCATACGTATTCAAGCACACACGCGACTTGCAAGAGAACATACACTACCCCACTACCCGCGAATAACCTTTTGTTTTGGTGCTCACACTCGCATGGGTGTCAGATGACAGTTAGCATCCTAATAAACATCCTCCATGACGTCAACACCCATTAACTTTTTATCACCATCGCACAAACAAGCCAAAGGGTCAACCTCTTCCCACGCTAACACGTGCACTGCACATGCTCGCTCCTGGACCACGTGCTCGCTCTAAGGACCCATGACGTCATCCCATGACGTCATCAGGATTACGCAATTTCTGGTCATGATGATGCAATATTTAGAGTCTAACAAACACTTACTACTTATATCGCAGACACTGTTAAGTTAAGGGCCATAAAATATGGTTTTCGGAGACCCTTTATAGACTCCCTAGTTTTTTGTCACACATTGAGAAGCGCAACGTATGTTTTGGTCGTCCTTCTAGGATAATTTTTATTTTTCTCCTATTTTAGCATGTATTTTGAAAAGTTGTTTCTTATACCCACCCTTCTACGAGAAGTACGTTGAAGATTTTATTAATGATTGGTGTATTGACTCGTTGTTAAAATACCTAATTTTACGATGCTCCAAGCATCCGAACATGAATTATAGGTGTACATAAACATTAAGATATATCAACCACACAGTATTAAACAAAATCATCTTTACGATGAACCCGTTTGTCGACAAATATATGATTAGTTAAAATGTGCTCTCAAACTTAATTCACCTAACGTGTACTTCTTGACGTGAAAATAATATTGCATACCACGTAGACGAAACACTATATATGTCAAATTAAAACTGACCCTCACCGTTGTGGAAAGTCCCCATCCCCAGGAAGACCCCTTTAATAAATTATAAAGGCTTGTGGTGCATGGAAATTCGGGATTTTTAGCCTCAAGTGGCCCAAATTCCCAAAAGCTGCAAAAATCATTATTCCAATCCAGGAATTTTTGAAAATAATGTTGCTGTTTGGAGATATAATATACCTTCTGTACAACATATTGCATATCGAACGTGTAAAAATTGTGGGGTACCGGTACCCCTTGACCCCCTTAATCGCATTGTTGAATTTTACAGTCTATGTTTGATTCCACGATAACCTTATAGCCATTTGCAAACTTCCACAGAAATGTAATAAATTGAGTGGCATTGCTTCTGACAGAAATAGATGGAAAGTTGCAGGTCACCTCTTGTGATAGGCCTACTGTTGTCATGGTTACTGGCTTGCATTACTTCATTAGTTTCTTCTTGTTCTTCTTCTTTCGGATGGGCCAGGTAAGGACCACGACGTTCAACTTTTCAGCTTGGCGAGGGACTTGATGTTTGCCCAATATTCGCGCATTCTCTGGCTATGTTGCTCCTTTCTGTCTTTTGTCCAGATGATGCCGGTTTCCTTACAGGGTGGTCTGTCCTGAATACTCTTCTGTTTAAGTATCTTTCTGAGATGTGATCGGCTTCTAATATTTCTTTTCATTATCTTCAGTTCTTGGATATCCTTGTTAACTACTATTAGTGACGGTGTCACGCTCTTTCTATTCCCCCAGTATATGAGAAGCCGGTTGGTTAATCTTGTTGGGTTCATCCATGAGACATGTCCGTAGAAAACCAGACGTCTCTTCCTGGTCACATATGTGATTTTCTCTGTAGATCTATATAGCTCCTGATTTGGTCTTCTTCTGTACTCGTCATCTATTTATTAGTTTATTAAGGGACACTAGGGCTGAGTATTTCAACTTCCACATTTATTATCAGAATGAGTTGAAATTTAAACTGCATACATAGAATAGTAACACTAAGTCACATACCAAATTTGAAAACAATTGGATGAAATGTAATTGTTTTTTTTTTAATTATATTATTAAAATATACCGTGTGATCAAAATGCTCCATGCGCATTAGCAATTGTGTAAAACGCTTGATATTTTTATGACATATACATAAAACTATTCTAAATATTATAACATTGAGACATTTCAGGAAAGTAACACATGTATGCTGTCAGATAATTTTTTTCTTTATGTGCCATCATGTCTTATAAATTTTGATAATTTTTCATAGTTTTTAAATTTTTTGGTCTGTAATTTACAAATAGGCTGGAGATATTGCAATGTCATCTTGCAACACATGTGTTTCTGAATATCCAGTGATTTTTTTAGTAAAATTGGTGAATACCTCATGCACATGGAGCATTTTGATTACCTAAAAACGATGTTTGGAGATAAAAGCATTTTTATAAAATCGCATATTATATTAACCAGTTTGGCTCACCCAATGAAACTTTTGTGGGAAAAATGTGAAAAATACAATGTTTTGTTTTAGAGATAAAGAGCATGGAGACCTTTCATTTGAGTTAACCTACGACTTTCTAGGATTTCTAGTTTTAAAAGTATAGCCTACTTTCTATGATTTGCCTTCCATCTTCTTTTTAGGCAGAGGAGATTTAAAAATGTCGCTGAGCGTTTAAAAATGGCGGTGCATGAAAATTGTTTTACTGAAATGATCCACAGGGGTCCATAAGATATATATATGGAAAAAACAAAAAACAGTTATTTTGCCATTTTTGCCTAGAAACTCAGCCCTAGTGTCCCTTAAATGAAATTGGTTTTCTGGGAATATCTCAGAAACGTGGTTTTAGAGCCTTAAAATATAGTAGCCACCGAGGGACTGAAAATGAGTTTTGTCTCGTCCTTGTACGCCATAATACGTATAATCATAATCTTAATAATAATTTAATAATATAGGGATAGGTATATAATATACCTTTAGTACCACACCCACCCGTGTAAATCATGTAAAAAAAATCAAGAGTACCCCTTGACCCCCTTAAGCGCATTATATACGTATTGATGAATTTTACAGCTTAAGTTGGTTCCGCGATAACCTTATAGCCGTTTGCGAACTTTCACAGTAATATAATTGCGTCTTACAGAAATAAACAAGTAGTTCCGTGAAGAACTATACAGCCTATTTTTTTATATCCTACTCATATTAATTGCCTCTATCAACATACAATATTTCAGTTTTATTTCTATGTTAGATTCGTAGATATTGCAGATGGTAGCCAGGTTGGAATTTTATTTATGTACTATTACATGAAGATTATTGTGTACGTGTGGTTTTCAAACTTCAATCGCATGATTAGGACACAAGAAGTAAAAACGAGATTTTAAAATTTCGCACAGCTGCCATCTTGTGGTTATGAAAACAATTGGAATAAATTAGATACCAGTGGATTAACATTTGTATAAGCATTACCGTGCAAAGTTTCACTGCACTCAGATGGTTAAATCGCGAGAAAAGTCCATTTAAATATTTATACTTCGCGTCGCTGCCATGTTGGATTTGTGCTCACCAGGTTACTGAAATTCATATAGGTGAACTTATGTTCATAGCCTCTATGAACATTAAAAAATCAGTTTGATTGCTGGAAAAGATTCTTAGATATTGAGAACCGTCAAAATATTTCGGATGCTCGCCATTTTGGATTGTTATATGTATAGGCCATCGAGTTATGTACCATTAAAGGAAAATTATTGCGTAGCTACATTATTCAAACTTTCACTTCGATCGCATGATTACGACATAAGAATAAAAACTTAATTTTATAATTTCGCACAGCCGCCATCTTCATTTTATGTAAACAATTGAACTAAATTAGATGCCAGTGAATGACAATATGTATAATCATTTACTGTACCACATTTCAATGCGCTCATATGATTAAGTCACGAGAAAAATGTATTAGAATGTTTCAAATTCGCTTGGCCGCCATGTTCGTTTCGTAATTTACAGGTTTTTGAAAGTTACATAGATAAACTTGTAGTAGTGCGCTTTATCACCGTACAAAATTTCAGGTTGATATCATAAATAGTTTCGGAGATATTGAATGCTGGTGAAATATTTCGCACAGCCGCCATGTTTGATTGGTGAGACGTAACAAAATTTGAAGGACACGGTCGGGGTAGTCCGGAATAGTGCTATGGACTTAACGAGTTTCATTGAAATCGCTACAGTCGTTTAGTTTTTATTAGGTTAGGGGGGAAGGGGACCACACATACTAATCACGCACATATACACAGACAGATTCACGGACAAAAGGTGATCTCATAAGCCTATTTTTTCATAAATGAAAATAGGCTAAAAAGGAAGCTTGTAGTTTAACGTGACCGTCAATCTTTAGATCATGAGCCACGGGACCTCCATTTTACGTGGAATCCGAACCACAGGACATGGTATTTCACTTCGATCTTACAGAAATAGATGGACTTCTGAGATTGTGTTGTCATGGTTACCGGCTCACATCCTTTCAATAGCTTAATAAATGAAATTAGTTTTCTGGGTATATCTCAGAAACTGTTGGTTTTAGGACCTTAAAATGTGGTTTTCGGGGCCCGTAGGGCTCCCGAGTTTTGTTTCTCACATTGAGACGCTGAAAATGAGCTTTATCTCGTCTTTCTACGCCCATTTCAACATGCATTTTAATGGGGTAGGCCCTCTTTTATGAGAGGGGCAGATGACCTCGTAGTTCCGCCCCTTAAAACAACAATAACTAACTAACCTCTTTTATGAGAGGTATGGAGAAGAGTTACATCAATGATTACTTTCGTGCCTCTGGTGGACATCTGTACCAAATTTTACGTTTATCCACTCAGCCGTTCTCGAGTGATGCGCGTGCAAAATTGTACACAGACAAACAAACAAACAGACAAAGAGACAGACAAAAAAAAATTTTTTTTGCGCGCAACCGCCATAGACCAGTCTGAAACGCGTTAATAACTCAATTTTCCGTGGAAATTCAGAAAAAACAGACAAACTTTCATTTTTAGCCTACTTTCGATTTTTGCAAAAAATGAAAGTAGACTTATGAGATCAACACAGGGCGAAAACAAGTGTGTTTGTCTGTGTGTGTGTGTGTGTGTGTGTGTGTGAGTCTCTCTCTCTCTGTGTGTGTGTGTGTGTGTGTGTGTGTGTACTCTGAATGTCTGCCCCCACCCCCCACCCCTATCAATTCGAACACGGTGAACGCGAATTGAACGAAATTTGGTACAAAGGTAGCACTAGCAAAGGACACCTCAGTGTCATGTTTTATATCGCCGCCATCTTGACGGAAACGTAATGGCGGCCACACAAATGTTCAAATCTTAAATCAAATTACGACTAACCTAATCATCCGAACTCTACCAAATTTTGCAACAACATACCTTTATGGGGGGAGCATCCTTTGACCAAACTAATAGGTCATTAGCCGAATAGTTTGCGGATGGCGGCCATCTTTCTGTCAAAATTGATTCCCCCTATTAATTCGAACACGGTGAAACCTAATGGAACGAAATTTGGTGCAGAGGTAGCACTAGCAAAGGGCACCTCAGTGTCATGTTTTATATCGCCACCATCTTGACGGAAACGTAATGGCGGCCACACAAATGTTCAAAGCTTAAATCAAATTACGATTAACCTAATCATCCGATCTCTACCAAATTTTGCAACAACATATCTTTATGTGGGAAGCATATTCTGACCAAACTGCAAGATCATCAGCCAATAGTTTGCAGATGGTGGCCAGTATGTGTGCAAATCGATTCCCCCTATCAATTCAAATACGGTGAAACCGAATTGAACGAAATTTGGTACAGAGGTAGCACTAGCAAAGGGCACCTCAGTGTCATGTTTTATGTCGCCACCATCTTGACGGAAACGGAATGACGGCCACCCAAATGTTAAAAGCTTAAATAAAATTACGACCATCCTAATAATTTGATCTCTACCAGATTTTGCAACAACATGCCTTTTTGAGGAAAGCAGCATATGACTCACTACAAGGTCATCAGCCCAATAGTTTGCAAATAGCGGCCATGTATGTGTGCAAATACATTCCCCTTATCAATTCAAACACGGTGAAACCGAATTTAATGATTTTTTTTACAGAGGTAGCACTAGCAAAGGGCACCTCATATTCATGTTTAATATCCCTAAGGCACATTGTATTTCAACAAGCTACTACAACCAACATTCAATTATACTCCTTGAAAAGGATAAAGCGTTATAACAATACCCATGCATTTAGGAGAAAGTAGGCTATATGTTCTTTATTGAACATCTTGTTATATATAGAAAGATTTATTTATTTATTTATTTGTTTATTTATTTGAGCTGTTTAGACCCATAGGATCACATTAAAAAAATATGATCTGCCACTGTTTTTCTTGGTCTTCCAAAACTCTTTCATCGTTTCGCTATGACGAACTCGACGTTCCTACGTCCATCGTTTCCCCATTCTCTTTGGTCGATCTTCAGGTGTAACATCCCAAATGGGTATCTTTTGTCTGAAAGTCATTGTATCTCCGATGTATGTTGTTGTGATATTGGCACTTCTGAGATCAATTTGGACCTGTATAACCCAGACTGTTGTCACTTTAAGTTTTCTTAAGTATGTCAGAATTTTCTTTGGTAATCTGTCGTCATTCAGTCTCATGTGGCCGTAAAATCTCAGTCGTAGTTCGCAGAAATCTGTCTCAAATTTTAGCCTATTTTCATTTACGAAAGAATAGGCTTATGAGATCACCTTTTGTCCGTGTGTCTGTCTGTGTGTGCGTGTGTGATTCGTGTGTGAGTTTTCCCCTAATAAAATATAATCGGCTTGAGCGATTTCAATGAAACTCGGTAAGTTCATAGCACTACTCTGGACGACCCCGACCGTGCCCTTCAAATTTTGTTACGTCTCACCAATCCACCATGGCGACTGTGCGAATTATTTCACCAGCATTCAATATCTCCGAAACTAATACCGATATCACCCTAGAATTTTGTACGGTGATAATGGAAACTACTAGAATTTCACACATGTGACCTTTGTAAACCTGGTAACTACAAAACCAACATGGCGGCCAAGCGAAGTTGCGACTTTTAAATAGACGTTTCTCGCGATTTAACCAATCAAACGCTATGAAACTTTGTACAGTATATGTTTATACACATTGTAATGCACCGACATCTAACTTCGTTCTATTGTTTACATAACCTCAAGATGGCGGCTGTGCGAAATATTTCACCGGCATTCTATATCTCTGACACTATTACCGGTATCACCCTGAAATTTTGTACGGAGATAAAGGGCACTACTGAAAGTTCATCTATGAGACTTTCAAAAACCGGTTAACTACAAAACGAACATGGCGGCCAAGCTAAGATAAAAGTTTTAAATAGACTTTTCTCGCGATTTAATTATCCAAACGCAATGAAACTTTGTACAGCAAATGTTAAACACATTGTAATGCACTGGTATCTAATTTACTTCAATTGTTTACATCAACTCAAGCTGGCGGCTGTGCGAATTTTAAAATTAAGTTCTTATTTCTGGTGTCGTAATCATGCGATCGAAGTGAAAGTTTTTATAATGAACCTACGCAATATTGTCCTTTAATGGTACAAAACTCTAAGACCTACATATATCAAAATCCAACATGGCGACCATCCGCAATATTTAGTCGGTTCTCAATATCTACGAATCTATTACAGCAATCGAACTGAAATTTTGTATGTTGATAGTGGTAATTAACATAAGTAGGATATATGAAAATGGGTTTAGTTCTTCACGGAACCACTTGTTGAGTGTGTCTCTGTGACTCTGTGTGTTTGTAGACGATATCCTTCATCTCTGAGTTTGGGACCATAGATTTCCGGATGATTTTTCTCTCCGCCTTCTTGATGTTTTCGAGATCCCCATTGTAGTTCAGGTTTAAGGTCTCGCTGGAGTAGAATGTCTCGATTTTAATGACAGTCGTGTATTGTCGAATTTTTGTCTTGGTGCTCATGCATCTCTTGTTGTAGATGTTCGCGATATTCCCGTATGCTTTCCGCATTTTGATTATTATTATTCATTCATTCATTCATTCAATTTCGCTAATCGGCCAACTAGGGACCACGATAAGCCTCATTTTACATTCTGGCATTTGTTCATTTTTCGATTGATCCACTTTGTCTTCATGAGCTCACTGTGTTTAGCATGACTTTCTTCTGTCCATTTCACACCAGTTGTCCGTTTTCCGTCCAGGAAAGTTCCAAACGTCTTGATGGCTCGGTCGTGTGCATCTTCTGCTCGTATCCCCATTTCTTTCAGATCTTTCTGGACGTTAATGTTATTATTATTATTACTATTATTATTATTATTATTATTATTATTATTATTATTAAACTAAAATGAGACACTACCAGGCAGTTATACGTCCTTAAGCCTTATATGCTTCAGAATGTATAGTATTCAACCGGAAGGAGCTCAAGGACAAACTAGAAAGACAGGAGAGAAGGATAATGAGGAAGATATTGGGGCCTGTTAAGGAAGGGAATGGATACAGAAGGCGACCTAATCAAGAGCTCTACACGTACTGTGACAGAATCACGGATGTTGCTAGGAAACGACGTTTATCATTTTATGGACACGTCTACAGGATGCATCTTACCAGGTTGACCAACCAGCTCCTCGGTTACTGGCAAAAGCGGAAAGCCAAGTCACCATGGTTGTGGGAAGTGAGCAAAGATCTGCAAGAACTTGGAGAGATGGAAAGAGACTTAAAAGACCGGACATCTCTGAGGAAGATGCTTCAGCAATTGAGGTTCCAGGACAAACCGCAAAGAAAGAAGACAGGTGCCATCTGGACACAGGAGAGGAGGGAACAACACAGCCAGAGGATGTGTAACTACTGGGCAAACATCAAAGCCCACTCCAAATGTAATAGTTGAATGTCTTTGTCCTTAGATGCCCTAGATGAAACAAGAAGAAGAGGACTACTATGATTAATGAGATTTATGCATCTGTAACCCTCCACTGACAATTGTTTGCAGTTGTGGAAAGAGACTTTACTCGTGCTTGTGGAAATTATCAACAGGGACTTCAAATGCTCATCAGTTAATTTAGATATTTTCCACACAGACAAGTAAGTAGTGCCGAGAGCACATTTATACAACTGATCAAACTGTGTGAGTGAAAGACCCTTATACGATTCCAGCAATGATGAAATTAAACATATTTCTTTAAAAATATCGCTACTCTGCAAATCAACACCGCGCAGTGCGCCATAGATAGGCTATCTCACTCGCCACCCAGTCCCGAAACGAAACTTTGCGCATACAGTGAAACCTCTATTAAGAGACCAGTGATGGTTCCATGGAAAACTGGTCTTTTAGAGGGGTGGCCTCTTAATAGGCGTAGGTATTAAAAATAATTGTATGCATTATTAATGAAGTACAGTTGGAACACATAGTTCATTACAATTTATCTGTTTTGGTTCACATTTAGTACAAATTAATTACAATTAGTTATTTTCTGAGCTCTGTCATTTAAAAAAGACACGAATTGATCTCTGTTTCAGATTAGCACAGGTCTTTTTTTTTCTTTTCTTTTTTTTTTTACAATTTCACTTTCTAGAATATCTCTGGTTGAGTTCGAAAGTCTATTAATTTGTTCTGGGTTCGAACGATCTTCCCTTTTTCTAATGACATTGTATGCTGATGCAGTTCTGTGTCTACCGTTGTTTACATCATCACCCTCATCACCATCTCCAATGGGAAGGCAGACGAGAAGTTGTCTTTTGAAAGAGGTCAGACTGAGAAAATGCCTGGTCTTTGGTCGGGGAGAGGGGTGGTCCTTAAATAGAGGTAACAAATTCATTGACCTTTTGAGGTTTTAAATCGGTTCCAAGAAAAATTGGTCTTCAAGAGGGGTGGTCTTTTAATAGGGGTGGTCTTTTAGAGAGGTTTCACTGTAATTCAAAACTACAGCATGTTGGTATAATGAGCTAGCTAGGTCTTGGCCCTTGGGACATAGTCCAGGAGTCAGTGTGGCCCGTAGGCTAAAACGTTTGGAGACTCCTGATCTACAGAGGTGTGCAAATTATTAGACTCGATGGCAGTTTTCCAACATTTACCTTGTACGTTTTGTGACTTAATACAGTAGAAATACTTTACAAGGCGCTGAAATTATTTCAATTGTTAAATCAATAGTCTTAATAACATATTTTTAAAGAACCTGACAGTAAACTAATGTTTTACAGTTTCCACTAAAAGAGGAGCCTTGTTAATGTAGAATGCCACACGTTTTGTTTGAATTACTCTTGTGTTCAAACATTCTCTCTGGTAGCTATTAAAAGGAATTTCACATTTACTTACTTATGTAGTTTAATATCTTAAAACTAACTACATCACAATTGTAACAAGAGAGGATAATATACAATAATACAAGACAAAGAGCTCATGAAGTCAAAGATATGGCATTACACGGAATGCGCAAGATTCCCGACCGTGCTACGGGCGTTGCCGTACGTGGGCACTGGGTGAACTACCGTTAATATAGGGAGCAGCAACGAACAATTACTTTATTCTAGTTTTCGTGCGAATTTAGACCAGAGAGATTGGAAGTCTTTTATTATTGAGAGCAAACGGACCCGGTTCAGGAGTCTCTCAGAATCTCCAATTTCGAAAATTGTCCCACGCAATTTCTTATGGGATCAGTTATAGGTTCTTAGGGGAGAAAATAACACAAAGTAGATGATGATGATGATGATGATGATGATAAATGTTGCTTTTAGGGGCCTAACATCTAGGTTATCAGCCCCTAATGGTTTGGGTGATAGTGAAAGATGAGATGGGAATGAAAACTATAACTAATATTAATTACAAACTTACATACTAGAAGAAGAAATGGTAAACAAATAAAGGATAAGGCAAATAAAGGACAGGAAGTAAAGAAATGCCCTCAACCCTGGAAGAATGAGGACAGGGACTTGGAAGGAAGTAGAGCCAGGAAAGGCAGATATGAAAGGGAAAGAGGTGAGGAACCGCCCCAAATTCAGAGGAAAAGGGGGACAAAACGGACCCAGCTCAGGAATCCCTCGGGGTCGCCAACTCCCAAACTCACCAGCCGTGAGCCCTTGAGGGTGTAGCACTATCCAGGGTGCACCAGAAGTGGTGGGGCTACACACACCCTGCCTCCTTGAGGGCCTTCTGCAGAAGGCAGGAGATACAATGAAAAGAAAAATAAGGCTGACCCCTCGCCGAAGGAGGGTATCAGGAAAGATGAGACAAGGGCCAATTAAGGCGGGAAAGAAAGAGACTCCCTAGGTCTCGGATACCCTAATACCGTCGGGGTCGGAATAAAACAAGAGTTGACTACGAGAGGTCGACAGAAAAGAAGACGGAGAGGAGCCCGGCACAAGTAAGTGGAAGCAATGCCGGACTCAGCTGGGGTCCTGTGGTCGCCAGCCCACGTCCAACTAGATGGGATCCCCTGGGAGGAACACTAAGTAGGATAATAAAAGTAAAATAAAATGATTTTGAATGAAAACAATTGTGACATTTAAATTCATTATTTTAATGTAATAATTTGCACACCGATGCACAGTAATGAATCAATGTGACCAATGCAGATGTCAAGTCCTGGAACTCCACAGCTCCAATGATACGGTGCTCGAGACACTCACATTCAATTAAAAGTAAACAAGATTGGAGTTTAGTATTTATTTATTTATTTAATTAATTATTTAATAATTATTAGATACAAACATGAAAGGTCATTTTACACTAATATTTTAAAATTTCAAATAATATTAACAAAAACAACAACAACAATAACAGGTAACAATTGGCAGTGATGGCAGAAGGGACAAATCTCGGGAAGGACGCAGGGAGTGATTGGGGTAGTGAGTGATTAGGAGGGTGAGGGGGTAGGGATTGAGGATGAAAGGGATCTTCTAATGTTATGTTTGAATGTTCTATAGGGAGAGAACATGTCAATATTTGGAAGGGAGTTGCTAAGGGTAGGTAGACGGCGGAAAATAGAGCGCTTCTGTACTTCAAGTCGTGGGCGAGGTATATGGTGTAAATTGTTCTGACGTGTTGAACGGGAAGGAACATGGAATGGGAAGTAGCTTAAGAGCATGTTACATGTTGTGTAACCATTCATAATTTTATGTAAGAAACACAGGTCAGTGAATTGTAGACGGCTTCTCAGGTCGAGTACATTGAGCTGATTTAGAATATCGGATTTGGCAAAGTGCCTTAGTGAAGGATTGCGAGCTTTGACTATTGACATGAAGAAATTATGACACTGTTCAATTTAGAAATATTGGTTATAGCCGAAGTAGACCAAATTGAAGAAGAGAAATCTAGGATAGGGAGAACATATGTGGTGAAGTATAATTTAAGAGCAGTCAGGTCTTTAATTTCTGTGAATCTGTATACAATGCCAAGACTGCGCATTGCGTGAGGTTTGATATGGTCAATGTGGGGAGAGAATGGCAGTTTATCATCGTGAATAATACCTAAATATCTTACCTGTGAAACCGTATCCAATTTATTTCCACATATTTTATAGTCCGCTTGATTTCCAGATTTCAGTAGTAAGAAAGACACATTGAAGCACTTTTTGGTATTTGGAGATAACCTCCATTTGTTGAACCAATCAGTACATGTATTCACTGCTCCCTGGAGCTCAGCGTGGTCGTCAGGACTGGATTTTTTTCTGAATATCTTGAGGTCATCAGCGTACAGAAGAAGGGAACACGGAGAATTTTGCACGCATGTGTTTATATCGTCCACATACAGCACGAAGAGAAGGGGTCCCAGGATACTGCCCTGAGTTATTCCTGATAAGACTGGGAGCCAGGACGATACAGACCCTGGGAGCACTACCCGTTGTTGCCTATTGGACAGGAAGCTTTGTATTAGGGATAGGAAGGATCCATGTACGTTGTATCGTGAAGCAAGCTTGTGGAGAAGGAAATGGTTTACGGAATCAAATGCTTCGGAATGCAAGAAAGCTTGATGATACACAGCACTTGGTAGTGGATATACCGCCTGGGTGGGGACTACAGGAGGGAAGGAGGTTTGCGGTGAACTCGAGGAGTATTCTCGACACTCCAGTTAAAATATAGCTCAAATCTAACTTTTAATTAGTACATCACGACAAAACTAAGTTAATTAACACAAACGTAACTGTGGATTCAATTAGAAAACTAATTATTTTATAGTAACAGTTTACCTCAGAAGCAGTCAGATGTGACGTAAGGAATTATATGTGTGTATAAATGTCCGTCCGTTTGTTTATTTATTTATTCATTGATTCATTCTTTCTTGGATCGAATCCTGCTGCAGTCAGTTGGGATTTGACGGTGCGCAAATGCTAGGTAGCCGTGTCCGTATATTAACTGGCACGTTCAAGCGACTTCGGAGACGTAGTCGGTAGCATGCTGAGCTTTTATGTACAAGATCGCCGGTTCAAACCCAGCCGAAGTCGTCGGATTTTTTAAGAGCGTTAGAATCCTTCAGTATGCCTTCCTTCGGAGGGGAAGTAAAGTCAGCGATCCCATGTCATAGATTTATGGCAATGTAAAAGAACCATCCACTAACTAAACTTGTGAGAAGCCAAATTTCTAGGTTAGATTTTGTTGAAACGCTCTATCAAAGTTCCAACTATCACCACTAGGTGTCAGTGACATCTGGTAGCGAAAGTTGGAACTACTTGAAATTGAACGGAACTTGTAGCTCACCCCATGGGTGTACGCGTTGAAGTAGCTACAGCCTCTGGCGAGCAAAACATGTCCTCGGACACCCCCGGCACTAAAAGCCATACACTAAATAAATAAATAAATAAATAAATAAATAAATAAATAAATAAATAAAACTGGCACGTTAAAGATTCCCTTCGGGGCAAAACTCCGTCACCCCGGTGAGGTTCTACTATAGATCGTAGTCCCATGCAAAAGTTTCACGTTGACAATGTAAAGTGACTAAGCGGGCGGGCATCAATTCCACTCGGGTACCTGAGTCAGGTAGCCAGCGTTATCTCAATTCCACTCGACACTCCAGGTAGTCGCCAGAGGAGTCCCTCAACTCCGCTCGGTCTCTTTATCCTTATGCATTCTTAGAACGACACAAGTCTTCCATGCTCACTTCTACCATTGATTATAATCAATGCTTCTAATATAACTAATATAACTTCTAATAATGATAACAAATTAAGTATAACTTCTCAAAATATCCTACCGTGGTCAGTTATATTTCATCAGTACAATAACCACTGCTTCAGTGTTTACATTTATAAGTTTACTAAAATAATGCATAAAATTTGTAGAAAAAATAGAAAACTTGGCATACATTTAAAAGAATATTATGATTAATTTTAAATCACTTGAATTTTCTGCCATATAAGTTATAATGTGCCAAACACTTTACACCTGATTTAACGAATGAGCGGACTTGACATCAGAGTGGTTGACCAATGGCACAACAAGGTCTTGCGAACACTACCACGCCATCGGCCAAGTGCTCTGAAGTCATTTTTTTTCTACAAATTGTTTTTAACATGTGCATAATAAAATTTTTGTATGTTTTTAACCTAGTCAGACATTATAAAATTACATTTAGATAATAATAGGTGTAGGGTCCCAGGAATAAACCTGGGAGGAGTCATTGTGACATTGGCGAATGGGAGTGAAATGCGTCGTTGCTAATATCTGCAACATTAACCTATTGGATTCAGCAAGAGAATCCAACTTAGCCTCTTTCACTCCAACTCCAGCACGTAACCTACACGAGGTGCCCCTGTTAAGTCGACCAACCCAGTGGAAGGTTGGGTAACCAATCCCAGCGGGAAGCTGGGTCGACAAACCGATCAGTGCTGGGAGACTCCCAGGCTTGAAGCCTTGGTAGTATAGAGAAGCCAGAAAACACCTTGAGGCAACCTCTAGGGCTAACAACCTTAGTTGCAACATGGATGCGTATGTGTCCAAAACAAACTCAAGTCAAGTGAGCATGATCGCAAAACATTTCAACATTTCTTTTACCCCAGGGGGGTAAGTCTTCTGATAAATTCCTCGTCGTGAAAACTGCGAAGCACGAGTCTCATTCGGATTCTGGGGGAGACTCGACATCATGCGAGAGACGAGTCGGAGCGTCTCGGTGTATCCCAACCAGTCAGAAACTCAGAACCAAATCAAAAACCTTTCTAGCAACGTTCAACATTAACACCTTTACACAAATTGGCAAACTGAAAACTCTCACCGACGCACTACATGAAAATCTGATATGTATCATTGTCCTACAAGAAACACGTTACCCAGACGAAGAGACTTTCGAATCTGAAGGTTACCGCTTTTTCAAGAGCAGAGCTCAAAAGAGGGTCCTCAATGGATCTGTGATGCTTGGAACAGCGTTTGCTGTGAGAACCAGAATCCTTAAGTCGGTCGCAAATTTTGAGCCAGTTAATGACCGATTGTCCATATTAACAATCAAATGTCCCAACAAAACCTACAGCCTAGTTAACGCACATGCCCCCACAAATGACAAGAACAGATCTGACCCGGACGAAGTGGATAACTTTTGGGACCTACTGGATGAAAAGCTCGCCAAAATTCCAAAACACCATGTTAAACTTCTTATGGGGGACTTCAATGCTCTACTTGGTCGAGAACACAAGTATAGGAAAATCATTGGAAACTATCCTGCCCACAAAAGAACCAATCAAAATGGTGAGAGATTGGTCTCCAGTTGTGAAAACCATAACTTGCAGATCATGTCGACACACTTTCGCCATCTTCCCAGAAAGCAGACAGACAACATGGCGATCTCCTGTCGACGCCATCGGAGAGTTTCAAATAGATCACGTCGCAATCTCTAGGAAAAACAGCCCTGAGATTATGAATGTTAAGGTTAAACAAGATGTTCGGGAAAGAACATATAGCCTACTTTCTCCTAAATGTATGGGTATAGTTATAACTCTCTGTCCTTATCATCTCCTAATTTCTTCCTATTTGAAGTGCAAATTGGCACACAGGATTTGAACAGTGGCGTTCAAACCATAGTTTATAATTTACCCCAGCATTTTGTAATTTCATCAGCAAACACTCCAAACACCGACTACTTACAATAATTGAAACTTCGTTGCTCTAATAAGGCCCATCTACAATGCGCAGTCGGCAGTCCGTAGTTGGTAGTCCTCGGTCAGCAGTCGCGATCGACTCCGTGTATACTATAGGCATCATACACAACATGAAGTTGCAGTTGGTAGCTGGCAGTTGGCAGTCGCGAATTTTATCCTTGACTGCCAACTACCCGACTGCAGCAATGTAATAGCCAATCAGAGCAGATCAGAAACTGACGTCACGTTGTTGTTCTGTGTCGTATACGAATGATATAGGACTAAGTGAAGTAACTTCGCAACCCGTTAATTTATAGGCTAATCTTAAATACACGGTATAACAAAATAATCCATCTCCAAATCATCCATATTGCAAGTTTTGAGGTTATCAACAACGCCTCTGTGCACAAGGAATAAACGAATGTTACTGTATTATTACTCCTAGCAGTCGTTAAGACTGGGTTCACTAACTGGCCGGTATAGAGCGCTGCTCGAATCTATAGTTTCTGCATAGTACAACTGAAGGCTGGTAGATGTCACTCCGGTGGAGAATGTCGTTTTTTTTAATATATAATTTCCATTGCAAAAAGCACCATATAACGCTTTATTTTATAACGTCTCAGTACTTAAGAAACAATAAATATAAAAAAATCAAGCAAAAAAGTTCTACTCTGATAGGATTTGAACCCCGTCCAGCCACATGAGAGACGGGAGCTCTAACCACACAGCCAATCGTACACTCATAACTCACGCGTTATCGATCAAATACATATAACGTACTGTATTAGCAAATAATCACTTGGACTGAAGATTTCTTCACTGGAGTGTATTTCAAACCGAGTTCATTTCATATTAAGTTCATATAATTTTTATCAGTAGGTTATATTGCATGCAACATACTGAAATTAGTAAAATGTAGGTCAGAACGAGAGATCAGCTGCCATCTTGTCAAATAGCCGAGACGATTCAGATTTTTAAAGTCACTTCTAGATTATAATATTACAATATAAACTTTTAATTTCGAACGAACCACGTCGCTTAGAACAGATTAAACAATTCTTGGTTCGATGTGCACAAGGAATAAACGAATGTTACTGTATTATTACTCCTAGCAGTCGTTAAGACTGGGTTCACTAACTGGCCGGTATAGAGCGCTGCTCGAATCTATAGTTTCTGCATAGTACAACTGAAGGCTGGTAGATGTCACTCCGGTGGAGAATGTCGTTTTTTTTTAATATATAATTTCCATTGCAAAACGCACCATATAACGCTTTATTTTATAACGTCTCAGTACTCAAGAAACAATAAATATTAAAAAAATCAAGCAAAAAAGTTCTACTCTGATAGGATTTGAACCCCGGCCAGCCACATGAGAGACGGGAGCTCTAACCACACAGCCAATCGTACACTCATAACTCACGCGTTATCGATTAAATACATATAACGTACTGTATTAGCAAATAATCACTTGGACTGAAGATTTCTTCACTGGAGTATATTTCAAACCAAGTTCATTTCATATTAAGTTCATATAATTTTTATCAGTAGGTTATATTGCATGCAACATACTGAAATTAGTAAAATATAGGTCAGAACGAGAGATCAGCTGCCATCTTGTCAAATAGCCGAGACGATTCAGATTTTTAAAGTCACTTCTAGATTATAATATTACAATATAAACTTTTAATTTCGAACGAACCACGTCGCTTAGAACAGATTAAACGATTCTTGGTTCGATAATCGGAACTGGTGGGTCCCATGTTATGGATTATAAATTTTGCATAATTCACACGGCCGCCATCCTGAAATGGTACGTTTGATGACCTTGTAGTTTGGGCACAAGACGCGTCCCATATGAAGGTAGGTTGTTACCAAATTTGGTAAAGATCCGATGATTAGTTTGGTCGTAATGCATTATTAAGTTTTGACCATTCGATTGGCCGCCATTACCTTTTAGTAAAGATGGCGGCAATATAAAACATGACACTGAGGTGCCCTTTGCCAGTGCTACCTCTGTACCAAATTTCGTTCAATTTGGTTTAACCGTGTTCGAATTGATAGGGGGGGGACAGACATTCAGAGTACACACACTCTCACACACACACACACACACACACAGACTCACACACATACACATACACACACACACACAGACAGACACACTTTTTTTCGCCCTGTAGTGATCTCATAAGTCTACTTTCATTTTTTGCAAAAATCGAAAGTAGGCTAAAAAGGCATAAACGTGGCTTCAGACATTATGTCCATAATTAAATTCAAGCCGGTCCCTGCAAACACCAACAAGACGCCCAAACAAATTATTCGCTTTGACACTGATAAACTCAAACAGAATGTAACCGAGTTCCAGGAAAAGGCTTGACCAATCGACTGTGACTTTAACAACACAAAAAACGCCTGATCGAGGCTGCCAAGGAAATTGCTGAAATTAAAAGAAGCAAGAAACATGCCTGGTGGAATGATACATGTGTTTCAGTTCTCAAGAAAAGGCTCGATGCATGGAAACAATATTACTCAACAAAATCGCAAACTGATTGGGAAACCTACAAAGCCCAACGAGCCCAGACAGCTAAAGTGATCCGAGCTGAGAAACGTAAATATGAAAAGTCACTTATTGAGAAGATCGACCAAGACTTTAAAAGAAACAACACCAGAGAGTACGACGGAACGTTCAAAAGGAAACTTACGGGTTATAAACCTCCGTCGTTATGCTTTCAGCGAAAGGACGGTACACTGGCGACCTCAAATGAAGAAAATTGTACCATCCTAGCTGATTACTTTAAGAATTTACTAAATTGCGATCAACCCAAAAATCCCATCAAGACCGAGGAACCCATTCGCAGATGCCCAGAATCAAGACCATCCAACAAAGACGAAATCAAGCGTCACATTGCCCGACTAAAAAACAACAAAGCGCCCGGGGAAGACTCTGTAGTTGCAGAACTTTGGAAATATGCTCCCGAAGAAGCAGTTGAAATTTTGCAGAAGCAAATAGAACAAATTTGGAAAAATGAAATTCTACCAGAAGATTGGAAAACGGCCTTGATCCATCCGTTACACAAGAAAGGCAGCATGAAAAACGTCAACAACTACAGAGGAATATCCCTCCTACCGGTAACATACAAAATTCTCTCACTTGCTATCCTGGAGCGATTAGAAGCCGAAGTCGAGCATCAAATAGGAGAATACCAAGGGGGATTCAGAAAGGGTCGTTCAACTGCCGAACAGATCCACAACCTCAAAACAATCATTAGATATTGCAATCTCAGGTCCAAATCGTACGTATCAGTCTTTGTGGACTTTGATGATGATGATGATAATTGTTGTTTTAAGGGGCCTAACATCGAGGTTATCGGCCCCTAATGATCTGGGTGATAGCGAAAACGATAATGAAATGGAAACCAGAACAAAATTATCGAAGACTGAATATACGTACAAAAAGGAACTCGCATGGAAACAACTCACAATATGGTCCTACAAAAGGGATTTTAGAACGAAAAGTTGCACAAAAAGAATAGATTGAAAAAGACCCACAAAACGTAGGTTAGATTCAAAATACGTACAAAATGCAAAGTAGCGCCGAAATACTTACAAAATGCAACTGAAATTCAAAATACTTACAAAATGCAAATGAGATCGAAAATACGTACAAAATGCAATTGAGGATCAAAATACTTACAAAATGCAATTGAAATTGAAAATACACAATGCAATTCAGATTGAAATATCCCAGTTCCAATCCAAATTATTCACAAAGTGCAATTGAAATTCAAAATACTTACAAAATGCAATTGAAATTGAAAATGCTTACAAAATGTACGGTAGATTCAAACGACTCATGTGGATTGACAATACTTACAAAAAGCAATTTAGATTGAAAATACTTGACAAATGTAATTTAGATTCAAAATACCCACAAAATGCAATTGAGAATCAAAATATGTGCAAAATGCCCACCAAACAAAATGCAATTTAGATTCAAAATTCGTGCGAAATGCGGTTTTGGTTGAAAATACTTACAAAATGCAATTGAAATTCAAAATACTCACTAAAATGCCCTGACGCCTGCATTGAAAGACTTACTAAAAAGCAATTTAGATTGTCAATCTTTACAAAATGCAATTGAGGTTGAAAACAATCGCGAGATGTAATTTAGATCGAAGAGACTTACAAAATGCAACATAGATCAAAAATGCCTTAAAAAAAATGGTAAAAGGGAATTTAGATACACGGTGATTCGAGTAACAAAAACAGTGCGGGAATCTTAAAGAGAAAAGGAAATAGAAGGAAAAGAGGAGAGGAGAGGGGAGAGAGGAGAAGGTCCGCCCCAAAGGGAAGGGACAAAAAGGGGAAAACGGACCCAGCTCAGGAATCCCTCGGGGTCGCCAACGCCCGAACTCACCAGCCGTGAGCCCCTGAGGGTGTAGCATTATCGACGGTGCACCAGAAGTGGTGGGGCTACATACACCCTGCCTCCTTAAGGGCCTTGAGCACAAGGCAGGAGGTAAAAGGAAAAGAAAAAGAAGGCTGACCCCTCACAGAAGGAGGGAATCAGAAAAGATGAGACAAGGGCCAATGAAGGCGGGAAAGGAAGAGACTCCCTAGGCCTCGGATACCCTAATACCGTCGGGGTCGGAAGAGAACAAGAGTTGACCAAGGGAGGTCGACAGGAAAGAAGAAAGAGAGGAGCCGGCACAAGTAAGTGGAAGCAATGCCGGACTCAGCTGGGGCCCCGTGGTCGCCAACCCACAACCCACTAGATGTGAGCCCCTGGGGGGTTTGTGGACTTTAAGAAGGCTTACGATTCGATAGACCGCGAAGTTCTGTTGAACATCCTCAACGAATTCGGGGTTGACCTGAAACTGCTGGCATTAATTAGAGCCACCCTAACTGAAACAAAATCCAAAGTAAAGTTCCTGGGATGTCTGTCGGATTCCTTTGAGGTCAAAACGGGAGTCAGACAAGGTGACGGGCTCTCTCCAATGCTTTTCAACTGCGTCCTCGAAAAAGTCATTCGGACCTGGCGAACAAAATTATTAGAAACTGAGTATAGCCCTCTGAGAATGGGAGCAAAATCCAAGGGGATCATAGTCGACTGTCTAGCATTCGCTGATGACATCGCCATTCTGTCGAACGACGTAGAAACTGCTAAGATGCGAATCGACCTTTTAAAAGAAATCGCTGAACAAACTGGCTTGCAGATATCATTCGAAAAAACAGAAATAATGACCAACATCAAAGACGCCCCAGCAAAACTGCAGACAAAATACGGGAAGATCAACAGTGTGGAAAAATTTAAGTACTTGGGAGAGACCATCATGAAAAGTGGACTGGACAAAGAAGCACTCAAGGAACGAGTACGCAAACTCGAAATAGCCTATCAAACATCGCGCTCAATATACAACAAAAAATGCCTGTCCAAAAATACTAAACTACGTCATTATGAAACTGTTCTGAAACCAGTAGTTATGTATGCAGCCGAAACCCTATCCCTAAATGCTAATAAAGGACTCCTTGAAGAACTGGAGAAAAAAGAGCGCAAAATCATCAGAGGTATAATGGGATCAAATTACAAGAATGGTATCCACTATTCAAAAAATCCAACAAAGAAGTCTACAGTGAAATAGAGAAAATTTCAGAATCGATCCGTAAAAGGCGGGCACGGTATTACGGTCATCTCAAACGAATGGACGGAAACAGACTGACTAAACAGATTTTTCATTTCTTTGACTCCAATCCCAAAACCACAATGCCCTGGTTTATGAATACCAAAGACGACCTCAAAATACTGCATCTAAAACCCGACGAGGCCTTCCATAGAGATCTCTTCCGCAAAAAGATACTGACTAATGGGCTAACCCGAGACGAGACATCGAACCCGAATAGAAGACAAAGTACCACTTGGACAGCGGAGCACAAGATGGCCCACTCACAGAGAATGAGGGAATTCTGGGCTCAGAGGAAGGCGAAACAAATTGCCAAGTGTAGCAAGACTTAACGTGGTCCTAGATGGCCTCAACGAATTATATATCTTTATATATATAATTCTTCGACACGTGTGTATGTGACTGAACTCCTCCTAAACGACTGAACCGATTTTGATGGAATTTGGTATGTATATTAGTGTGGGTCCATGTATGGTTTAGATTCACAATCCAACCCGGTAGGTGGAATGAACACAATTTTAGAACCACAATTTACACACAATTTTAGAACCTAAATATACAGTCAAAAACAGTCGTCATGGAAACCACTAGCCTTGGCCTTCGTGAAAGCTGATGTCTTTGGACGGTTTGTCTCTGCACGTTAGAGCCACCTGGTCGCAATCTGTGCAACTACCGCCATTACTTACACTCCGCCCGTGGCGGAAAGTTGTGTTTTATACCAAAGGTGGCAGTGATGTCGAATTCTACTGTTTGTCTCTGCACGTTAGAGCGTTTCCAAGTCCCGTATGCGTTCATATACCATTCATCCGATTGCCATGAATTTGGGTGATATATTGAGTGAGCACCAGGGAAGGTGTTTGGCTTAGTAAATCCATTTTGCAATAGATAGCGCACGAATAGATTCAACAAATGAGCGACGACGCGCGAAGCGTTTCAAAAAGGTCCCGTATGCGTTCGAATACCATTCGTCCGATAGCGATGAAACTTGGGTGAGATGTTATGTACACTCCAGGGACGACTTCTGGCTTAGTAAATAAATTTCACATTAGGTAGCGCACGACTAGATTCAACAAATGAGTGACGACGCGCGAAGCGTTTCAACAAAATCCCGTATAAGATTATATTTCAATCATAGATTGAGATGAAATTTGATGAGTTGTTGTGTACACTTAAGTGAAGGCTTCTAACTTAGTAATCCATTTCACAGGAGTTTGCGCACGAGTAGATTCACAAATGAGCGGCGACGTGCGAAGCGTTTCAACAAAGTCCCGTATGCGTTCAAATACCATTCGTCCGATAGCGATGAAACTTGGGTGAGATGTTGTGTACACTTACGTGAGGGTTTCTAACTTAGTAAATCAATTTTACAATAGGTAGCTCACGAGTAGATTCAACAAATGAGCAACGACTCGCGAACTTTTAATCAAAGTCCCGTATGCGTTCATATAAAAATTCATCCAATTGCAATGAAACTTGGGTGAGATGTTGTGTACACTTACGTGAGGGTTTCTAACTCAGTAAATCCATTTCACAGGAGGTTTCGCACGAGTAGATTCAAAAAATAAGCGACGACGCGCGAAGCGTTTCAATAAGGTTCCGTATGCATTCAAATACCATTCGTCCGATTACGATGAAACTTGGGTGAGATGTTGTGTACACCCTGCGGAAGGTTTCTGGCTTAATAAATCCCTTTTACAATAGGTAGCCCACGAGTAGATTCAACAAATGTGTGACGGCACGCGAATCATTTCAACAAAGTACCGTATGCGTCCATATACCATTTATCCGATTGCGATGAAACTTTGGTGAATTGTTGTGTACACTCCAGGAAATGTTTCTGTCTTAGTAAATCCAGTTTTTAATAAGTAGCGCACGAGTAGATTCAACAAATGAGCGACGGTGCGTGAATCGTTTCCACAATGTCCCGTATGCGGTCATATATCATTCATCCGATTGCGATCAAACCTTGGTGAATCATTGAGTACACGCCTGAGAAGGTTTCAGGCTTAGTAAATCTATTTTACAATAGGTAGCGCATGAGTAGATTCAACAAATGAGTGTCGGCACGCGAATCATTTAAAGAAAATCATTTATGCGTTCATATGTCATTCATCCGATTCCGATGAAACTTTGATGAGTTGTTGTGTACACGCCAGGAAAGGTGTTCTACTTGGTAAATCCATTTTACAATATTGGTAGCGCACGAGTAGATGTAACAAATAAGTGACGGCGCGCGAAGCGTTCCAACACAATCCTGTATGCGTTCATATACTATTCATCGATTGCGATGAAACATTGATGAGTTGTGTACACTTACGTAAACTTTCTAACTTAGTAAATCCAATTCGCAGTTGGAAGAGCGCGAGTAGATTCAACAAATGAGTGACAGCGCACGAATCATTTAAACCAAATCGAGTATGCGTTAAATGCCATTTATCCGTTTGCGATGAAACTTTGGAGAGTTGTTGTGCACGCTCCAACGAATGTTTCTAAATTAGTTAATTCAATTCACGACAGTTTAGAGGCAGTTAACAGAAATTGAAAAAAATATTGTGTATCCAAAAGCACTTCAAGAAACAAAGTTACAACACTTTCTTTGATTGGCAGGACAACGTCTGCCGGGTCAGCTTGTCTTTATATATATAATTCTTCGACACGTGTGTATGTGACTGAACTCCTCCTAAACGACTAAACCGATTTTGATGGAATTTGGTATGTATATTAGGGTGGGTCCATGTATGGTTTAGATTCACAATCTGACCCGGTAGGTGTAATGAACACAATTTTAGAACCACAATTTACACACGATTTTAGAACCACAATATACAGTCAAAAACAGTCGTCATGGAAACCACTAACCTTGGCCTTCGTGAAAGCTGATGTCTTTGGACGGTTTGTCTCTGCACGTTAGAGCCACCTGGTCGCAACCTGTGCAACTACCGCCATTACATACACTCCGCCCGTGGCGAAAAGTTTGTTTTATACCAAAGGTGGCAGTGATGTCGAATTCTACTGTTTGTCTCTGCACGTTAGAGCGTTTCAAAGTCCCGTTTGCGTTCATATACCAATCATCCCATTGCGATGAAACTTGGGTGATATGTTGAGTGAGCTCCAGGGAAGGTGTTTGGCTTAGTAAATCAATTTTACAATAGATAGCGCACGAATAGATTCAACAAATGTGCAACGACGCGCGAAGCGTTTCAAAAAGGTCCCGTATGCGTTCAAATACCTTTCGTCCGATAGCAATGAAACTTGGGTGAGATGTTGTGTACACTCCAGGGAAGGCTTCTGGCTTAGTAAATCAATTTCACATTAAGTAGCGCACGACTAGATTCAACAAATGAGTGACGACGCGCGAAGCGTTTCAACAAAATCCCGTATAAGTTTATATTCCATTCATAGATTGAGATGAAACTTTGATGAGTTGTTGTGTACACTTAAGTGAAGGCTTCTAACTTAGTAATCCATTTCACAGGAGGTTGCGCACGAGTGGATTCAACAAATGAGCGGCGACGTGCGAAGCGTTTCAACAAAGTCCCGTATGCGTTCAAATACCATTCGTCCGATAGCGATGAAACTTGGGTGAGATGTTGTGTACACTTACGTGAAGGTTTCTAACTTAGTAAATCCATTTTACAATAGGTAGCTCACGAGTAGATTCAACAAATGAGCAACGACGCGCGAACTTTTAATCGAAGTCCCGTATGCATTCATATACCATTCATCCGATTGCAATGAAACTTGGGTGAGATGTTGTGTACACTTACGTGAGGGTTTCTAACTTAGTAAATACATTTCACAGGAGGTTTCGCACGAGTAGATTCAACAAATGAGCCACGACGCACGAAGCGTTTCGATAAGGTCCCGTATGCGTTCAAATACCATTCGTCCGATTACGATGAAACTTGGGTGAGATGTTGTGTACACCCTACGGAAGGTTTCTGGCTTAATAAATCCATTTTACAATAGGTAGCACACGAGTAGATTCAACAAATGTGTGACGGCACGCGAATCATTTCAACAAAGTACCGTATGCGGCCATATACCATTTATCAGATTGCGATGAAACTTTGGTGAATTGTTGTGTACACTCCAGGATATGTTTCTGTCTTAGTAAATCCAGTTTTTAATAAGTAGCGCACGAGTAGATTCAACAAATGAGCGATGGCGCGTGAATCGTTTCCACAATGTCCCGTATGCGGTCATATATCATTCATCCGATTGCGATCAAACCTTGGTGAATCATTGAGTACACGCCTGAGAAGGTTTCAGGCTTAGTAAATCTATTTTACAATAGGTAGCGCATGAGTAGATTCAACAAATGAGTGTCGGCACGCGAATCATTTAAAGAAAATCATTTATGCGTTCATATGTCATTCATCCGATTCCGATGAAACTTTGATGAGTTGTTGTGTACACGCCAGGAAAGGTGTTCTACTTGGTAAATCCATTTTACAATATTGGTAGCGCACGAGTAGATGTAACAAATAAGTGACGGCGCGCGAAGCGTTCCAACACAATCCTGTATGCGTTCATATACTATTCATCGATTGCGATGAAACATTGATGAGTTGTGTACACTTACGTAAACTTTCTAACTTAGTAAATCCAATTCGCAGTTGGAAGAGCGCGAGTAGATTCAACAAATGAGTGACAGCGCACGAATCATTTAAACCAAATCGAGTATGCGTTAAATGCCATTTATCCGTTTGCGATGAAACTTTGGAGAGTTGTTGTGCACGCTCCAACGAATGTTTCTAAATTAGTTAATTCAATTCACGACAGTTTAGAGGCAGTTAACAGAAATTGAAAAAAATATTGTGTATCCAAAAGCACTTCAAGAAACAAAGTTACAACACTTTCTTTGATTGGCAGGACAACGTCTGCCGGGTCAGCTTGTCTTTATATATATAATTCTTCGACACGTGTGTATGTGACTGAACTCCTCCTAAACGACTAAACCGATTTTGATGGAATTTGGTATGTATATTAGGGTGGGTCCATGTATGGTTTAGATTCACAATCTGACCCGGTAGGTGTAATGAACACAATTTTAGAACCACAATTTACACACGATTTTAGAACCACAATATACAGTCAAAAACAGTCGTCATGGAAACCACTAACCTTGGCCTTCGTGAAAGCTGATGTCTTTGGACGGTTTGTCTCTGCACGTTAGAGCCACCTGGTCGCAACCTGTGCAACTACCGCCATTACATACACTCCGCCCGTGGCGAAAAGTTTGTTTTATACCAAAGGTGGCAGTGATGTCGAATTCTACTGTTTGTCTCTGCACGTTAGAGCGTTTCAAAGTCCCGTTTGCGTTCATATACCAATCATCCCATTGCGATGAAACTTGGGTGATATGTTGAGTGAGCTCCAGGGAAGGTGTTTGGCTTAGTAAATCAATTTTACAATAGATAGCGCACGAATAGATTCAACAAATGTGCAACGACGCGCGAAGCGTTTCAAAAAGGTCCCGTATGCGTTCAAATACCTTTCGTCCGATAGCAATGAAACTTGGGTGAGATGTTGTGTACACTCCAGGGAAGGCTTCTGGCTTAGTAAATCAATTTCACATTAAGTAGCGCACGACTAGATTCAACAAATGAGTGACGACGCGCGAAGCGTTTCAACAAAATCCCGTATAAGTTTATATTCCATTCATAGATTGAGATGAAACTTTGATGAGTTGTTGTGTACACTTAAGTGAAGGCTTCTAACTTAGTAATCCATTTCACAGGAGGTTGCGCACGAGTGGATTCAACAAATGAGCGGCGACGTGCGAAGCGTTTCAACAAAGTCCCGTATGCGTTCAAATACCATTCGTCCGATAGCGATGAAACTTGGGTGGGATGTTGTGTACACTTACGTGAGGGTTTCTAACTTAGTAAATCCATTTTACAATAGGTAGCTCACGAGTAGATTCAACAAATGAGCAACGACGCGCGAACTTTTAATCAAAGTCCCGTATGCGTTCATATACCATTCATCCGATTACAATAAAACTTGGGTGAGATATTGTGTACACTTACGTGAGGGTTTCTAACTTAGTAAATCCATTTCACAGGAGGTTTCGCACGAGTAGATTCAACAAATGAGCGACGATGCACGAAGCGTTTCAATAAGGTCCCTTATGCGTTCAAATATCATTCGTCCGATTACGATGAAACTTGGGTGAGATGTTGTGTACACCCTACGGAAGGTTTCTGGCTTAATAAATCCATTTTACAATAGGTAGCACACGAGTAGATTCAAAGGTCAACATAATGCCCAAGTTGTTGTCTTTAAATGCGCCGCTTAGTCGGTCGAACATTATTTCCCCCCGATTTTCCTTAATTCCGTTTGTTCCTCCAAGGGACCCAAAAATGAGTTCCTCAACTCCGCTCAGGCTTTGGCAAGGGGTCGGCAAAGGGGTTATCCCCAATGACGTAGCCTATACAAATGTCATAACCCTCCTGCTCGCATACCAAGGGCCGGGTCAAACACCTTCTGCAGCGCATGAGCGAATTCTTGAATGCAGCTGATTTTTCCGTTCTAGGCTGGAAAACAGTATTTTCAGCATCCGCAGCTGATATCGAAAGTTTCCATCGAGTTCCAGTGAATGAGTTGTTGTTGTTGTTGCTGTTTTTGTTTCATTTGTTATTAATGATTTAGCGTATGATTGATTTATTTATTTATTTATTTACCGTATGGCACTTAGTGCCGGAAGTGTCCGAGGACATGTTCTGCTCGCCAGAGTTTGTAGCTGCTTCTATGTGGACACCCATTGGGTGAGCTACAAGTACCGTCGCATGTGGATGAGAGGAAATGAATGGAGGTGAATGAGCAAGTTCAATTTCAAGTAGTTCCAACCTTGGATACCAGATGCCATTGACACCTAGCGACAAACGTTGGAACTTGATAGAGCGTTTCTAGCGAAATATTTTGGTTGGTTGGTTCCTTAGTTTAGGGGCTGCGACAACGCGGTCATGTAGCCCCGTGTACTTTGGGGGTGTGCAGACTTGGTCTGATAACCAGTGTTAATTTTGTGATGGCTGTATTAGTGTGTGTTATCTGTGATTCAGGTACAGTAGAAGGACTGCAGGCGATTATTTTTTTCAAGCAGTTCCTACTTTTGCTACCAAATGCTACCATCCACGACACCTAGCTTCGGACGTGGCTACTAAATGCCATCGCAGTCAGCACCTGGCGGCAAACGTTGGAACTTATTATTTAGCGTATGGCATGGTACATCTACATAATTACAAGCTAAGGAACAAATTAAACATATACATTAGTATTTAGCCTAAAAGAACAATAAATATTAAAGTAAATTTTGAGTGACGAGACACATTTTCAATAGATAAAATGTTCAGATTTACAAGGTAATATTTAAATTTGAAATCCAATCTAGAGCAGGCTGCGTTGCATCATGAAAGTCTTTCAGGTTCCCATTATAGGCTCGAAGGCTGCAGTCCTCCACAATATGATGGTTTGTCTTGCAAAACCACGGTCGCACTGAGGTGAGGAAGCCTTATTCCACTTATATAAGCTGTTTTTGCAAACCCCAATGTCCCGTTCGAATCCTGTTGAGTGATTTCCATGTATGACGTGGAAGTACCATGCCAGCTGGTTTCTTGACAGGATCAATTTAGTTTCCATATTCCTCATGGAATAAATTATTCCATACCTCAGACCACTTGTTGTTAATCTGAAAATTATTTAATTGTACAGATTCCGCTGCTAGGATGGGTGGTCGGCGGGATTTCAAGCGAATTATCTTTGCTGTAGGTAGGCCTATGTCACAATGAATAGGAAGCTTTGGAGAGGAAATTATCTTTTGATATTCCCTCAGGAGGGAGTTCTGTCTACGTAGGTCAGGTGGAGCAATATGACTTAGAGGTGAAGTTATTCGCGTCCGCAGCATTCCTTAAGCTGTACGTGTCCCCTGGGTGGTGCTAAACGAATAACAAAAAAAATGGCTGCCAGACCTATCTGTTACACATCTCCTGGCGAACGATTTAGAATCGGTCCTTCTCAGGACCAGCAACTACAACAAGTAAGACATCTTGGTTACAACTTAATTTGGAACTAATGTAGCATTATCAAACTAACCTACAAAGTTTAGTTTCACACAACTGTAGTTAGTGGAAGGTTCTTTTCCATGCCATAAATCTATAAAATGGACCCGTCAGCTTTACTTGCCCTCCAAAGCGTATGATGCTATACAGACAATCAAATAAATATATATGCAGTACACATTATACTAAATTGCAATATCAAAGTGTTCCAACCCCACAACTGCTTCAGGGCTTCATTCAGCTCTTCCTGAGATCCATAGAAAGCACGAAGTGGACAGTCTTGCACAACATTCTGGATTGTTTGAGCTACTTCGCTTTAGTCGCAGTGAGGAGAATCTTGCCATCGCCATTTGTAAGGAGTATTGGCAGTTGTTCCTGTCCCACGTCTTATACGATTGCATTTGCTTGTATATCGTGGTCATTTAGCCTTGTGTACTTGAGTGAGAGTAATATTTAGTCCGATAATCCGTCTTTATCGGATGGCTGTATTACTGCGTGTATCTGTAATTAAAGTGAGGATTAGGAAGGAAGCAGCCGTGGTCTTAAGTAATGAATGAACCATCCCGAAATTCACCTGGAATAGAAGTCGTAAACCACGAAAAACCACTTCCAGAATAGCTCAGGTGGGAATCGAGCCTACCTCTTCACTGGTTTACCTCACGAAGCTGAGTGAGCCCCGTTCCAGCCCTCAGACCAGAATTAAATTTCTTGGCAGAGCCGGGAATCGAGCCTGGACTTCCGGAGGTGACGTCCAAAAATGCTAGCTGCTACACTAGCAAGTGAACTCCAGTGAATAGAGTGTCACGCAACATTCTAATATTTACAGTACAAGAGGGAGCCGAGGATGAAAACTGTCCTCCAAGTGAAACGAGATGCAACATCACCCAACAGCTTCCAATGATTGCTTCGTGGATGAGGAGGGGTGAAGGGAGAGTACTAAATTACAAGAGACAAATCACTCCCTCATCTCTCTCCCCATTTCCATTGTTCCCTCGGTCAGCAGGTGCTGTGTTGGCTATAATGGTTAGCGGGGAAATCACAATCATGAGTAGGCCAAATCTCTCAAAAATAAAATATTCTTGCCTTATTTTTAGTGTAGAAATTATAGAAGCCAGTTTCTTTTGGTGTTGCCTTGATAATCTAGAAAAACACCTACTTTTTAATAGGTAACACATTAATGTGCCCAATTGAATTACTTGGGGAACAAACTGTTGTTGTTGTTGTTGTTGTTGTTGTTGTTGTTGTTGTTGTTGTTGTTGTTGTTGTTGTTGTTGTTGTTCCTATGGCTAGCCCGGATTCCAATCCATCAGCTTTCTTGCGTTCCAATAGAGTTGTGTGAGGTTTCCTGAAGTTCTAGCAGTCACATCAAGCTTTTTGCAATGTAGCAGGTGCCCCTTATCCAATTTACTTCCAGGTTCGTGACAAAGTGTGCATTCTTCAGATCTCAAGATTGGGGAACAAACTTTTTTGACTCACGCTTACTAACCTGGAAAAATAATAATATAGTAATGACGCCCGTCGCGTATCCAGGTGGCATTATTTCATGCCCTTAATCCTGCCGCTCAGTCCCGCCCAGTTAGAAACGAAGGCTCGCTGCTGTTGCCTATTTTATAGGCTGCAGAATCGCGTCATATAGCCCCGTGTATTTGGATGTGTATCTGCTGAAACCGGTGTTATTGTGATGGCTGTACTATCGTGTGAATTTATTGGGGATAGCATTGGGAAGTAGACGACAGTGGCCATAAGTCAGGAACCATCCTAGCATTCACCTCGAGTAGACATGGGGGTTGGGGCAACTACGGCAAACCACTTCCAGGATGGCTGAGATAAGAATCAAACCCTCCTCTTCTCAGTTTTTCCGCACGAGGTTGAGTATACCCTGTTCCAACCCTCACAGCAGAATTGAAATTTCTTGGCAGAGCTGGGAATCGAACCCGGGCTTCCGGGTGACAGCCAAGAACGCTACCCGTTACACCACGGGCGATTCGGCTTCCTTTCTCTCAACAACTGATGTCCCTCGTGATTTAAATGTATTTAATGGTAGTGTGGCTGTATAACTATTGACTTTTAGAGGGAAACTTAAGAGACAACTTCTACTTAAACCCTCATAAAACCGTCCCCTGCTTAGCGAGAAACACTTGTATAACGCTTAGGATCAATCGCATGCCGATTTGTTTGAAACTGCCTTGGACTCAGTTGGCCGTCGAGAATATACTGTACATGTATAAAATCATCATCATCATCATCATATATTATTTCAGTAGCATAGATCCTTGGGGGGCCACAAGAAACCAATCGTAACAAATGAGCCTTCAAAAGAAAGTGAATTGCCAGGAGCAGTGACGAAATACATACAGATTTCTTAAATATCGACGTATGGTTTATAGACAAATGTTCAAACAACTATACAAAACGATAGCCCCTGCCAGAACTATGTCGCCTCGAGCCCGCATAACAGTAAAGCCGGCCTCGTACACAGCCATCGTCTGCCAGAACTGTGTCGCGTCTAGCCTTACTGCTGTGCGAGGCTAACGCAAAACGACAATGATAAAATGCGAGATTTTTCGCAAGGGTCTCCTACTTGTAATTTATTCCTCATCAACAAAAATTAATACTGTATTTAGAATAATACGGAGTAGTGCACGTTAGTAACACAGAGGATATTCACAACTTTCTTATCTCTACACAATATAAAACCAAGTTTCCGATTCTTGGATGTCACGGGTAATCTCGAGAACCACTGGATGGATTTTGATGCGGTTTTCACCATTCTGTAAAGGATTTCTCGAGGACACTTTCTGTAGAAAAACATTCATTTATGACCAAAGGAAGCCGAGCAGTAACGATTTCAGTGAATTTATTGGAAGAAAAACCTACCGTCCGTGCGCCTTTTAAGCTTACTCTGGGTAACCGTTATAGATACTGCGCGATATATATTGTTGATGACAATGTGGGTGGGTCCAGTAATTCAACTGATCAATTCCCGTCTTTATTCCAAAATTTCAAGTTCTCGTTTGTTATTATGCAATATCACATGAGATTTGTTTATAAATATGCGTGACACCTATGAAGTGAACTCGTGCTTCATTTGTAGTATGGATGTCATGTAATGTGATATTATATGACAGAGGTGACCGAATGGATTTTGGGTGCTCATGTAAAAACAGATTTGATGGTGAGGTATATTACGCATATAACATACTTAAAACTGGAAATGCTGTCCTTCATTTTTTTAAGGACGCTAGTTTCTGACAATGGCTTATATTTCACAAGAAAATGAGCAAATTTTAAAAACAAATATCTGTTATTTTCGTTTGGTCAATGGTTGTTAATTTCGCACTAAACAAAGATCTAGCCTTTCTAAGACTCCTGCTAACAATAAATATGAAATATTATTGTCTGATTGTGTACAGGGTGTTCAAGAACATGGCCACAGAAAGCAATTCTAGTACACTATATACATTTCCCAAGTTTGGTACACTTTTGTTGTAACTTTCTTGTCATGGATACTTATTTTTTTCCTGGAATGTAAAGAACATGTGGATTGACAATATGAATGGATTGGTTTTTCTAGAATAATTATTTTGAGCCGTTTAAAAATTAACAAACTCAAAAAATATGTTTGCCTCTTAAAATGTATGATTTTATAATTTATAAATTGAAAAGATAAAGATTATTTTAAATATTTTAGGTTCATTCTATAAAACTACATAGTTACCAACACATTACAAATGATCAGGCCAATAACGTAAATAGTTCCTGAGAAAAGTGTGCCAGAATCTCTAAAGTCTTAACTTGGGGGATTGTTATCTGTGATCTTGTTTTTGAACGCCCTGTACAAAATCAGACAATAATATTTCATATTTATTTTTAGCAGGTGGCTTAGAAAGGTTAGATATTTGTTTTTGTTTTTTTAGCGTATGGCTTTTAGTGCCGGGAGTGTCTGAGGACATGTTCGGCTCGCCAGTTTCGTAGCTGCTTCGAGACGGACACCCAATGGGTGAGCTACAAGTACCGTTGGTGAGGGAAGCGGGAATGTAAGGACGAGGAGTTGGAAGGTAGCGGCTGTGGCCTATAGTTAGGGACCAACCCCGGCATTTGCCTGGAAGGAAGATGGGAAACCACAGAAGACCATCTTCAAGGTTGCCGGCGGGGGGATTCGAACCTCCTCGCCTCCCGGATGTGAGCGACTGCCATCAGTCATGCCGTAACGACCACGGCTAACTCACCCGGTACTGTAAGATTAATAACCATTGACCAAACGGAAATAACAGAAATTAGTTTTTAACATTTGCTCATTTCATCATGTAAAATTAGCCATTGTCAGTACTCAGTGCCCTTAAGACACCTTTCACCAACGTAAGAAGTTTTGGTACACTCACTTTAATTCATCCTCACTGATATTTCGTATCAGTTCAGTTATTTCCTTCTCGAGAGTCTCTAGAGTACGCGGATTGTTTCTGTACATCTTTTGTTTGAGGTTCCCCCACAAGTACAAATCACACAGTGCTGAAACGTACGAACACATTTATTGTAAGGCTTCTTCTTGAGAAAACAAGTTTCCACTAGGAAAATTCGATGTTCTGTTCTATATCTAACCAGATTCACGGGATACGATACAGGCTACAGTACTTCACCAGAAGTCTTAATTCTCTGAACTAAGGTATCTTACCAGCTGGGAATGTAATCACTGCTATGACCGCATGCGGTGATTCCCAACCCCATGTTGTGTAACGGTAGATGCTAATCGACTGGCGGTGACTAATCACTCTCCGACCGCCACACGGCCCGGAAAAGCTCCGTTCTATAGGGAAGACTCTCGCTGTACAGCGTGTTCCGATTCAACACGGAACTGTAAAATGGGTTGCCTACCCACCGCAGTCGGCTTGAAATCAGCTCGCAGCGCGCTAGCGACGGGGCTGAGTTCGATTTTACTGATTGCCGCCTTCTTATGCAGCATTGCAAAGTCCTGGATTTCTTCATTTGGGGCTACGTCAGGTCGAGAGCATTTTTAAGATCACCAATAACACCCGAAGAAATGGAGCTCGTCATTACCGAAGCCATTGCGGAAATTACTCCTCAGATGTTGTCGAATGCAAGAGAGACGAGTGGCCCTCTGCTTGGAAAATGATGGACGCCACTTCGAACACCTTCCATAAATGTCCATTTGCAGTGGATGTAACGTCTGTGATAAATTAACTTTTTAGTCGCATCGAAGACTGATTACAATTGTGTAACAAATCATTTCCAAATTGTAACTGGTTTTGTGGTATTGGGTTAAAAAGCAATACATTGTGTTTTAATAAACTATGTTGTAAAATAAAATTTTATTTCATAGAAAAAGCCATTAACAGAAGCGTAAAATAACAAGTTCTGAAACAGAAATCGTTCAAAGTTATTGTGAAGCCTGTGCAAATACATTTTCAAAGAGCAAAATACTTTGCAATGCTGCATAAGAAGGCGGCAATCAGTGAAATAGAACTCAGCCCCGTCGCTAGCGCTCTGCGAGCAGATTTCAAGCCGATTGCGGGTGGGTAGGCAACCCATTTTACAGTTCCGTGTTGAATCGGAACACGCTGTACATGGGAGTGAATGAGGCGAGGAAGCTTGTGACGTAAACCGAAGAAGGAAAGTAAACAGGCTGCTGGCCGTGGAAGGAAGCTTGTGGCAGCAGCGAAGAGTGAAATGAAGTCATGTAGCTATCATAATATTTAAGCAGCCATGTATTAGATTTGCAGTGTTGGCACAATTTTGGGAGGTAGTTGATAAATCAACCCCTGTATTATTCTCATCTCTATTCATAACAGATGTACGTGAGTGTGAACCTGCAGCAAATATTGAATGCTCATTAGCCAGGTGTCACTAATTAGGTCAGGTATTCACAGCTCGCTGTGCGGGAAACTGCGAGTGGGCACATAGACATACAGAGCAGTTAGTTGGGTTGCATAAGCAGCCAGGAAATGAAACAAGAGCTGACGGACATAGGTAGATACTCAAATTATTCGAGTATACCGTCGAGTTAATACAGTAATTCTATCCCTTATTACCGACGACGACGACGATGATTATGTTTTAAAGCGAGGAATAGCGAGGTCATCAGCCTGTCGCAACACAAATGAAAATTTTAAAAATTGATGATTTATTTATACATTTCTAGGTGAAGATTCAAGGAGAAATAGATCCAATTCTGAGATTTACCGATGACATCGTCATCTTGGCCAACACGCCTGAGGATTTGAATGAGTTTGTGAATGGTATGGACTTAGTCTTGAGGAAAGAATTCATGATGAACATTAATAAATGTAAAACAAAAATATTGGAATGCAGCCGAAATAAATCAGAAACCTCTATGGACAACAAATTAGCAGATGAAAAGCTGAAGGAAGTAGGAGACTTCTGTTACTTAGGATGCAAAATAACCAGTGATGGACGAAGCAAAGAGGACATAAAATGTCGATTGGCCCAGGCAAGGAAAGCATTCTACAAAAAAGGAATCTGTTGACTTCGAATATAGATTTAGGTATTAGGAAGTCATTTTTGAAAGCCTTTGTCTGGATCATGGCACTCTATGGAAGTGAAACTTGGACTATTGGTGCAGCAGAAAAGAGGATAATTGAAGCGTTTGAAATGTGGTGTTACAGGAGAATGATGAAGATCAGATGGGTAGATTTTGGCCAACTAAGGACTACGTAAATAACTTTTCATGATTTCAGTTTCCTTTGGCGCCAGTTCCTTCATTCTCTTTTCACAGTTCCATTCTTTCTTTCTTTCTTTCTTTCTTTCTTTCTTTCTTTTCAGCTGTCCAATTTTGTTTCTTCTTTGTCGCTGTTTCTGGCTCTAGAAACCCCTCAAATGTGTGTATATTTTCTGAAAGTGATTCTGTTGCGGATGTCTTGATCAGTGATGTCTATTTCTTGTAGATCCTTCTTGTTGTTAGCAAACCATTTTTCATAAGAGTTGCCTTTTCTATTGGGCTTGTTGAAGTGGTTAAAAATTTTCTTAGTGAGTCTGTCAACAGGCATTCTTGAAACATGTTCAAAGAATTTAACCCTTTGTTTTCGTATGGTATCTGAGATTCTTCTGCTGGTTTTATATACAGTACTTCTTTGTTGCTACGTAATCGGTATGTGTCAGCACATTTTTTGGTCCGAGAATTTTTCTAAACATTTTTCCTTCCTTTTATTCAATGTCTTCAATATCCTTTTTTGGTGTTAGTCCTAAACATTCTGAAGCATACAGGCACTCTGAATGAATTACTGTTTGATAGTGTCGTAGTTTAGTCCTAATAAATATATAATAATAATAATAATAATAATAATAATAATAATAATAATAATAATAATAATAATAATAATAATCTATGGCCTCGGGTGCCGGGTGCAAGCATCGTTATTTGACCCCCAAAAGGTAGCTTGCATGTCGAATTTCGTTGATCCTTGACGCACTATGAAAGTCAAGGAGGTTAGATATCTAAGCTCCTTGAACACTACAGCGCTTTCTAGCAGAGAAATGAGGAACTTTGTGTTGGCGTAAACTCCCGATATTAATTTTGCCATTATGAACACGGCCTACTGAATTCAAATGGGTTCTTTGACATGCCAACATCGTATAGCATGGTGTCGTATTTTTGCCACCTTTAAAAAAAATCACTTACCACGGCCAGGAGCAAACCTGCAAGCTTGGGGTTAGTAGACCGACACGTTAACCACTCACCCACCGTGGCAAGCTAATTGGCCTATATATAATAATAATGTTATTTGTTTTACGCCCCTTTTAACTACTGCGGCTTTTAGAGACGTCAAGCTGCCGGAATTTTTCCCCGAAGGGGATCTTTAAAGAGCCAGTAAATCAACTGACACGGCTCCCTCGCATTTGCGCACCCTCAAATGCCAGTTGGCCGCGCCAGGATTCGATCATGCAACCTTGTACACACCAAGCGATAACATTAACGCTGAGCCACGCCTAAATAATAAATCTGCCTAATATAAATAAAACAATAATAATAATAATTGCGCTGGGATTTCCGACCTTCATGTCCAAGATCACTCCAAATTTGGTGATATGGTTATCTCTTGGCCCCAGCACCCAAAATACCTAAGTGTCTGAAACCCCTCCCAAAGGAGAGAAAGTAAAAATTAACAGCTGGGCTCAAGAGATATTGGGAACGAAGGAGAGCATCGATGAAGAACTAATTATAAGCACTCCTTAGTGGGCTTAAATCTATAATAATAATAATAATAGTAATAATAACAATAATAATAATAATAATAATAATAATAATAATAATAATAATAATAATAATAATAATAATAGTAAAGAATTTAAACCAGTCACACATTTTATTCTAAATAATGTTTTACCAACTGCTGGTTTAGGGGCATATGACCTCGCTGTTCCGCCCCTTAAAACAACAATAACTATACTCTGATTTACGAAAGGTGAACGGTGAAGGTTGAATGTGAGGTGAGGAGTGGAGACGAGAGGGGTAATGGTCTCCATGGCAACAGCGAGCAGTGTTGCAATGTATGCAGACACAGCAGTGAGCACATGGTTTGACGCAGTGTTCTACCGTGCCTTGATTCGTCACTGTCATTAGACCGCCAGGCAGGGAGGCTAACTTCCTCAGAATTTGTGTCTTTCTGCAAGCCTCTTGGAATGTTATGAGGCATGACCTGTCCCAGTCGCAAGGCAGCATTTCTCCAAGAGCTGGATTTGACAGACGTCAGCGTTCATTATTGGCAAGACAGAGTATTGTTAAATCCCAGCCCCTCACAGGGCCTAACTACAGCTTTTCCCAAATCCCATGTTCAAGGGATATGAGGAACAGATTACAGACAGCGCAATTATTAGATTACACACAGATGAAGCAACAATTGCCTCACGGCCACAACACTGTGACTGCAAGTTTGCAACACTACCGCAAACTACAGAAACAATAAACAAATACTGCTGACAACGGACGACCTAATTGAGCCTTCAAATAAGGAAAGGACCCACGGGTACTTCCCTCTGGGAAACGTCCTCACATAACTCCCCACGCGAGTGCCCCACTCATCGGTAGAGCCCTGCGCGGATAAACAAAACATTATCCGCATCCGCTCCTCATCCGCACGGCTGTTATCCGCATTCGCCCCGCATCCGCACGGCTGTTATCCGCATTCGCCCCGCATCCGCATGCCCGTTATCCGCATTCGCCCCGCATCCGCACGGCTGTTATCCGCATTCGCCCCGCATCCGCACGGCTGTTATCCGCATTTGCCCCACATCCGCACGGCTGTTATCCGCATACGCCCCACATCCGCACGGCTGTTATCCGCATTCGCCCCGCATCCGCACGGCTGTTATCCGCATTCGCCCCGCATCCGCACGGCTGTTATCCGCATTCGCCCCGCATCCGCACGGCTGTTATCCGCATTCGCCCCGCATCCGCACGGCTGTTATCCGCATTCGCCCCGCATCCGCACGGCTGTTATCCGCATTCGCCCCGCATCCGCACGGCTGTTATCCGCATTCGCCCCGCATCCGCACGGCTGTTATCCGCATTCGCCCCGCATCCGCACGGCTGTTATCCGCATTCGCACGTTTGTTATCCGAATCTACTGGCATTACCATAATATGTTTAATTAGATAAAATATTAACGCAACACCTGTAGACAAATTGAGGAGAAAGTCGTTCCCTTAGGCTTTGTATGTTATGTGCAATGTTTAAAATGAATGCTATACCGCCAGAGTTGCAACCCTTTTTAGTTCGTAGTGTTAATTGTGCTTAATGACATAATTTGAATGAGATTAGAATAAATCAACATCTTATATTTGTCATAGATAAAACATAACATGTCATGAACATCCTAGTTCTAGTAGTAATATTCAAGAAGTTCGGATTATATTCTAAAAACTATCCGCAAATTTACACCGAACATTATCCGCAACTTATCCGCTATCCGCACAGTTATGCAAACTATATCCACATGGGGAAAAAATTTGCGGATATCCGCGGGCTTATCCACGAATATCTGCATCCGCGCATGGCTTTACTCAACGGGAAGCGCCCGCCAAAACAGTATATAACTACTAACCAACTCCTAGCATCTGTTCTTGCCCTACTTAGTAATATTTTCTCCCCCGTGGACTTACACCTTTTCCCATAAGGAATTATGTCTGGAAACTATTAGAGTAGGGAATTCCGGGGGTTACCTGAGCTGGGTCCATTTTCTATATTTCATTGACATTGGAATGTACCCTTAAGTCAGGTGATTTCATTCCATAATTCATGAATCTTTGAATAGTTCAAAAAGACCCTGAATCTCTCAGCTCTAAATTCACACGAAAAGTAGAGTGAAGTAATTAAACCAAAACGTGTGGCATTTTGCAGTAGCAAAGCTCCTCTGTTAATGTCAGTTCTAAAAAATCATTTTACTTTGAGTTCCTTAAAAGAAAATTTAACTAAGACTCTTGGTTAAACATTGGAAGTAATTTCACCGCCTTGAAAATGTATTTAGTGCATTAAGCCGTGAAAAGTATAAATGAAATTTTGTAAAACTGCCGTCAAGTCTAATAATTTGCACACCTATATAATTCAACACATTATTCAACAAGTAATAATAATAATAATAATATCGCATGGCCTCGGGTGCCAGGTGAAAGCTTTTTTATTCGACGCCCAGAGGGCAGCTTGAATGTCGAATTTTGTTGTTCCTTGGAACACTGTGAAAGTCAAGGTGGTTAGATACCCAAGCTCCTTGACACTACAGTATAGCGCTTTCTAGTAGAGAGAGGAGGAACTTTTGTGTTGGCGGAAAATCCCGGGATTAATTTTGCCATTATGAGCACGGTCAACTGAATTAAAATGGGTTCTTTAATATGCCAACATTGTATGTCGTGATTTTTGTCGCATTTCAAAAATCACTTGCCATGGCCAGGAGGGAACCTGCAAGCTTGGAGTTGGTAGTCCGACACGATAACCACTCACCCACCATGGCAGGCTTTCAACAAGAGACATTTTAAAATGTCGGTGCCCAATGTACGCCATATAAATCAACAAAACTTTCACATCTAAGAGTGGACAGCTTCATTTAGAAGTATCACGAACCAGAATGCATGTTACGCTCCTATAAAAGCCATTTGACCCAGGGAACACGTGGCGCAATGTTGTCGTGGTTTATCTACCGGAACTCTCATCAGCATGGGAAATGGAGCATCTGTTTCACGCCAAGCTTAACTTCACAAACACTCTGCTGTTATAGAAAAAACAACAAACCTTTTTGGTGCCAACTTCATGTCATAAAATTATAGAGCCAGACAATCCATTTTACTAACGTGTTATTTGGGCTTCTAATGTACGCTACCTCAACTTGTGTGTTCCTGGAAAACTTTTATATCGTCCATGAGTTTTCAAAACATGAATCTTGAAAATGCAGAGAGAGAAGAGGAAACCAATCGCAAGAGTTCGTTCTTTATGTATTCCTTAGTTTATGACTGAATGTCATAATCGATTATAGTCTGCTACAGAGGCGGCTTCGGTGGCAGAGTTTGTAGCATGCTGAGCTTCTATGCCTAAGATCACGGGTTCAAACCCAGCCGAAGTCGTCGAATTTTTAAGAGCGTTAAAAACCCTCAGTATGCCTTCCTTCGGAGGGGAAGTAAAGCCGGCGGGCCCATGTCATAAATTTATGGCATGTAAAAGAACCTCCCACTAACTAAAATTGTGTGAAGCTAAATATGTGGGTTAGATTTGATTGATGCTCTATTAAGTTCCAACTTTCGCCACCAGGTGCCGGTTGTGGTAGCATCCAGTAGCATCACAGCTAGGTGTCGTTGACGGTAGCATTTAATAGCAAAAGTAGGAAAGGAACTACTCTAATTGAAATCGATCGTCTGCAGTTCTTACCTGAATTACGGTCAACACACACCAATACAGCCATCACAATTATAGGATGGCCAGGTAGAAAAGAATGTTGGGGGGCGGGACTCGCCGTAAGTTGCTGCTGTAGAGCTTCTCCCACTTGGCAATACGACTCCACCTTGCACAAGCACAAGGTCAAACGACAAAGAAACCAGTAGGAGCGAGAAAGAGAGAGAGACACTTCCCCTACCTGACGCACAGGCGTAGAAGAAAGACCAGCAGCAGAGAGACAAGGGAGCTGGAAACACTCTCCCATACTTTGGTGCGCTTGCTCATTGAAACATTATTTTCTACCTGGTCATCCTATAACACCGGTTGTCAGACACCCAAAGTACACGGGGCTACATGACCGCGTTGTCGCAGCTCCTAAACTAAGGAACCAACCAATCAGTCTACTCCAGGGGTGTGCGAATTATTAGACTCAAATAAAGAATTTAAGTCAGAAAAAATATCAGTTTATTGACCAAATGCTGTCATCTTTTACTTTCTTTCCCTGTGTACTTACAACTTATCCCATAGAAATCTCGCGTGGAAAATTTCAGAATTTGAGATTTCCAGGGATACCTCTGAGCTGGGTCCGTTTTCTCTCTTTTTATTAAGTTTGGAATCTATCCCTTAAATCAGGTGATTTCAATCCATGGTCCACGAATCTTTGAATGAGCGGGCCATCATTAAAAAGACTTTGAATCCCTATGCTCTAAATTCAAAAGAAAATTAGGATAAAGTAAGCAACACAAAACATGTAACATTTTGCATTAGCAAGGCTCCTATTTTAGTGGATATTCTAAAAGGTCATTCTACTGTCAGTTACTTAATAGTACATTATGCAACGAGCCTATAGTGGCAATAATTAAGACACGAGTATGTTTATAATTTCCATACGAGTGTCTTAATTATCATTATAGGCGAGTTACCGACAGCAGTGGCTCAGCTGGCTAAAGCGCAGCGTTAAGTCATGGGACCGAGCTCACTGCTGACTCGGTAGACGTGTGGGTTCGAGCCCAACCGTCGGCCGTCCTTGAAATGGTATTCCGTGGTTTCCCATTTTCACCACCAGGAAAATGCTGGGACGGTACCTTCTGATAGGCCACGGCCGATTCCTTCCACATACTTGCTCAGTTTCATTCATCTTCGTCCATTCCATCTCTCATCCCGAAGCGCAGGTCGCCCACGGGCGTCGAATAGACCTGCACTCGGCCACACGAAAAAAAAATAGGCGAGTTGCATACGACTGTTTATGTTCGACGTTAATTATAACTTTATTATTTGTTCTAACATAAATATTCATAAATATCTGTCGAGATTCTGTCGGTTGACTTCTTCTTCTTAGGAATTGTGGGGGCTCAGCATTTGATCTCGACCCAATAACAGATCCCAAAGCTTTGAAACATTGTTTATCCTGAAGTTGCACCAACAGATAGCGCACAGGAACTATGTGTGATCATTTTGTTATTTTGGTCAATAACAAAAAAAGAGGCTATTACAAACGCTTTAAAATTAAAATGTATCGTATTATCAACTAGTTATTCTTCAAATTCGATGCGTATAATGTCAATGGAAGGCAAAACAATTTAGGCCCAAATAGAACAGTAACGGTATCTGGCGGAAAAGTTTCGCATAAGAAATCCATTTACTGAACAGGGAGCTAGATTATAATTTCCGAGGAAGTTATGTCATACGAATGCTTTCTCCATGACGTTATGGTGTGTTTATGACAACAAATGCATTCACTGAATTTGTCGGCGAAATCTCACGAATGTGTAGAAATTGGAGTTGCGGATATTAAGGTACAGTAGTATTTCTTTTCCAATATTAAGGTACAGTTTGTTTATGCATTGTAACTACAATGGTTGATCCAATATAGGCTACATTGTCAGCTTTCAAATCATGTAATTCATGTCCGACATGTTGGATTTTCAGTGCATGTAAAACGCTATCCTTACGTAATTGGTAAATGAATGGAAATATTGAGCTCTGATTGGTTGGAAAGACTGTGTTATAATGAAAAGTAGTACTTTAATGACACCCATTATGTTACAGTTTTATGGCTTATAATATTAACATATCGACATCGTCGAACATAAGAGAAAAATTAATGAACACTCTTGGTTAAACATTTGAAATAATTTCCACGTATTGCAAACATTTGTAGTGTTGCGTGTTGCCGCGGGCCGGCAGGAGGCTCCCGGGGGGAGGGGCAGTGTGACAGTCTAGTGGCCTTGAACAAACCCCGCAGGGGAGGGAGAGAGTGCCCACACCCTCTCGGTTCCTCCCACGGCCATACATTAACAAAGCACCTGTGAGTCAGTGCGAGCCGGCCAGAGAATACGCGAAAATTCTGGATGTGGAACCAAACAGAACAGACTCAATGCGGCATTGGGTTGTGACATTTCGAACTTTCCAGGCCAGGGACTGATCCCATATAAACCAGCGAGCCGCGGCGAGGAGGAGTGTATTGGAGTGTATTGGACAGTGTATTGGTCAGCGTTAGTGTGTATTGAAGTGCGGCCGAGTGAGTGAGTGCGCAGCAGTACAGCGATTACTACTGGACGTCTACGGTGACAGAGTGGAAGCCTGTCTGCCAGGGTGCAACTTTGAGTCAGGACTGTTAGTGCTTGGAGGTGTCGCGGTGCTTCGTGGAAGTCGTGGTCGTGGGATCGACACGGGACGAGCAACAGCGCACAAGGAGCAGCAAGAGACTCTGGAATTAAGTGAAGTGGCAGGGACAAGGCTGTAGAGAACCTGTGTAGACTGTACGTGTGAGTGTAAGCTGGAACACTGTAACGCCTCACGGACTGAGAAAAAATAAATAGCGAGGACAGTGGTGTGAGGGTAAATGTGGAAACTAATAGTGACTAGTAGTGTTTTCTGAAGTTAGACTCAGTGTGTGTATGTGTGTGCACTGTGTATGTTTGTGGGCTGCAATAAAATTATATTTTTAAAGCAGTAATTGGTGTTGTGCTTTCTACCCACCGTAATTCAGTTAACGTAAGTGCCACTAGGGAGTGGCACGTAACAGTATTGCATTAAGTCATGAAAAGTATAAATGTTGTTGTTTGGCATCAAACCAGTCAGAAGACTGGAGACTCACTCTCCATTCCTCCCTGTTATGATCTAATCGTTTCATCTCTACATAGTTACCACACCCTACATCCGAGGCAATCTGTTTAACATATTCTAACCTTGGTCTACTCCTACAGTTCTTGTCCTCGACCCTTCCTTCCATAACTAAGCTTGCTATTCCTGGGTGTCTTAGTATTGTCCTACCAACCTATCTCTTCTCTTCATTAGCAGTCGCCAGAAACATCTCTCCTCTCCCACTCGTCTTAATACCTCTTCGTTTGTAACCCTATCTACCCATCTGATCTTCATCATTCTCCTGTAACACCACATTTCAAACGCCTCAATTTTCTCCTTTTCTGCTGCACCAATAGTCCAAGTTTCACTTCCATAGAGTGCCACGCTTCAGACAAAGGGTTTCAAAAATGACTTCCTAATACCTAAATCTATATTCGATGTCAACAGATTCCTTTTCTGTACAAATGCTTTGCTTGCCTGAGCCAACCTAATTTTTATATCCTCCTTGCTTCGTGCATCATTGGTTATTTTGCTTCCTAAGTAACAGAAGTCTCCTACTTCCTTCAGCTTTTCACCTGCCAATTTGATCTCCATAGAGGTTTCTGATTTATTTCGGCTGCATTCCAGTATTTTTGTTTTACAGTTATTAATTTTCATCATGAATTCTTTCCGTAAGACGGAGTCCATACCATTCAAAAACTCATTCAAATCCTCAGGCTTGTCGGCCAAGATGACGATGTCATCAGCAAATCTCAGAGTTGAAATAATAATATATTTTTTGTTTGTTTTATATTTATTATTTTTCATCATGAATTATTTCCTCAAGACGGAGTCCATACCATTCAAATACTCTTTCAAAAAGCGGCTTCGGTGGCGTAGTCGGTAGCATGCTGAACTGCTGTGCCCAAGATAGCGGGTTCAAACCCGGCCGAAGTCTTCGGATTTTTAAGAGCGTTAAAAATCCTTCAGTATGCCTTCCTTCGGAGGGGAAGTAAAGCCGGCGGTCCCATGTCATAGATTTATGGCATGTAAAAGATCCTTTCACAGACTAAACTTGTGTAAAGCAAAATTGTTAGGTTATATTTCGTCAGAACGCTCTATCAAAGTTCCAACGTTCACCACTAGGTATCATTGATATCTGGTGGCGAAAGTTGGAACTACTTGAAATTGAACGGAACTTGTAGCTCACCCTTTAGGGTGTCCGCTGGAAGCAGCTACAGACTCAGGCGAGCCGAACTTGTCCTCGGACACTCCCGGCACTAAAAGCCATACGATAGATAGATAGATAGATAGATACTCTTTCAAATCCTCAGGCGTGTCAGCCAAGATGACGATGTCATCGGCAAATATCAGAGTTGAAATTATTTCTCCTCGAATCTTCACTCCCACTTTAATTTTTTCTCCAATTTCCTTCATTGCTTGTTCAATGTAAAGATTGAAAACTATGGGTGATAAGTTGCAGCCTTGCCTTAAACCTTTCTGAATACCATCTTCTCTCTCATGTCCTTCAGCTCCAATGACTACTGTCTGGTTTCTGTATAGATTGTAGATCACCCTCCTATCCCTGTACTTTATTCCAATCGTTTTCAAAATGTCAAACAATTTAGTCCAAGTATAAATGAAATGTTGGAAAATTGGCATGGAATCTAATAGTTTGCACACCTCTGTAGTGCCTATAATCTTGACCTGGCAGGTGTTTGATAACAAAGTGGCTCTTTTAAGGTGTCTGAACACTGCGTGTACAACAATCTCCATATTAAGTGTGATGATAAGGGGACGAGGGATGATTCATTCATTCATTCATTCATTCATTTCCGTGTCCGGTGAACATTTCCAGAACGTAGCAACTCTGATAGTCATAGCATTGGTCTCAATCAAGTCCTGCGTTGTGCAAGGTTGTTCCAGTTGCGGGCATATGAGCAAGTTGGCCGGACCGGATCTTGTGTTGCTCCGCACTCGCAGGACACGTCTCCATTAGCTGGAAGGAAGCCTCATTTTTAGCCTACTTTTCACATTTTGCAAAAATGAGGAAAAAGTAGTCTTATGAGATCGATCCGGGAAAATGTCTGTCTGTCTGTCTGTCTGTCTGTCTGTCCTTCTGTCTGTCTGTCTGTCTGGCTGTGTGTGTGTCCCCCCCTATCCACTCCTAAACAGCTGCAGCAATCAAAACCAAATTTAGTATGAGTAAAGATGTGCACCGGATAGCTCACGTCCATATTTGAAAATGATGTCAGTGCTACCAACTGCTGAAGAAACGCACTAGAAATTTGAGCTCCAAGTTGGATATCTTGCAAGGTATGCATGGGAGCTATTCCAAAATTGGCACACATGTAGATAATACTATTTCAGTTTAATTTCCAGGAGGCCAACCATGACAGTGTTGCCAATATAATTTTAAGCCTTCTGATAGGTCCAATGTTTAAATGCATATAACGTCTACACTATCAACTGGATTTCAACCAAATTTTGTATGTAATATCTGTACATAAACAGATATGACTGAGCGTATTCTTAAGAGCCACCAGGGCTGCCAACGGTTAATAATTGCTCTCTCTATTTTGTTTTATCCAAATACCAATATATCAGAAAGTATGCAAGCCAACAGCTTTAAACTATGCACATGTATATTCTGACATTTTAGATTAATTTGGAGTAACTTATATACGTCAGTTCTACCAACATGATTATAAGCCTGCTGATAGTACCAATTTTTAAATACATGTAACTTCTATACTATCAGCTGGATTTCAACCAAATTTCGTATGTGCAATGTGTACCATAACAGATATGACCATAAGTATTGTTAAGAGCAATCAGGGCTGCCAACTGTTAATAAATGATGTCTATATTCTTTTTACCCTAATATCAATATATCAGAAAGTATGCAAGCCAACAGCTCTATACTTCGCACACGTATAGCACCTGACATTCTAGATTAATTTGGAGTAATTAATACAAGGCGGTGCTGCCAACATGATTCTATGCCTGCTGATATGTCGAATTTTAAAATACATGTAACTTCTATACTAACAAATGGATTTCATCCAAAATTGGCACAACAAGATATCATAATAATTCATATTATTTCTGACCAGCACACGCATGGTATTGTTGGCAACATGCTTTTACGCGTGCTGATAGATCCAGTGTCTAACTGCATGTAACGTCCATTGGACTTCAACCAAATTTTGTATTCTGTACCTTATGAGGTGGAACTAAGAATATATTCAGTCACCAGGGCTGCCAACTGTAGTGCTCTATTAGGCTGCATTATACCAGGTATATTTTGAACTAATTAGATATTTCGATATTACCAACTTAATTTCGTCATTATTCTAGATAGGTTCTTATACTGTAGAATAATCATTGGCATGAAAAGTAGGCTGTATAGTTCTTCGCGGAACTTCTTGTTCCATGTTGGTATTGCAAAGGGGTACGTCCACCCTAAGACGATTGAGAGATCTCCAAACAGCTTGACTCAGATATTACAATACGGTGAATAAACCAGAGTGTCTCTATGGAAGTGAGTGCCTCCGAATAACTGGAAAGACTAGTCTGAGGGGAGCAAAGAAGTTTGAGAGAAAGATCTTTAGATCGTGTAAGGACAATACAGGTTGCGAGGAAGTACGGAATTGTATCAAAGTGGCTATCCGCCACATAGACTTTCATTGCATCTCATCCCCCACTCCATTCGAAACGGGAATAATAACGAGTAGATATACATTAGTGCATTATGCAAAGAGCCTATAATGGCAATAATTAAGACACGAGTATGTTTATAAAACGAGCGTATGCGAGTTTTATAATTTCCATACGAGTGTCTTAATTACCATTATAGGCGAATTGCATACGACAGTTTATGTTCGACGATAATTATTATAACTATTTTATGTTCGAACATAAATATCCATAAATATCTGTCGAGATTTCGCCAGTTTTATGTACTGAACAGAGCGCATGAGACGCAGAGAATGCCTTGTATTTGACTATGGGCTCCTCGATTACCCTACTATGACACTAGGCCAGACAGTGAAATTTAAATTACAAGGCCGTGGAACTCAGCGTATCTAATTATCTAATTGGTCAAACAACTGTTTCTTGAGCTCTGATTGGAGGGAGAAACGGTTTCATAATGAACAAGAAGTTCAGTGACGAACTAAAGAGCCTACCTTTCTTAAAATTTAAGATCCATGCCAATGATTAACCTATATGGATCTATCTAGAATAATGACGAAATTAAGTTGGTAATATCAACATTTCTATTTAGTTCGAAATACTGTATACCTGCCATAATGTAGCCTAATAGAGAACTACAGTTGGCAGCCCTGGTGACTGAATATATTCTTAGTTCCATCTCTTAAGGTACAGAACACAAAATTTGGTTGAAGTCCAATGGACAGCATGAACTTTACACAGTTAAACATTGCATCTAACAGCGCGCGTAAAATCATGTTGGCAACAATGACATACATGTATTGGTCAGAAATAATCTGAAATAATATGATCTATTGTTGTGTCAATATTGAATGAAATCCATTAGTTAGTATAGAAGTTACATGCATTTTAAAATTGGACCTATCAGCAGGCTTAGAATCATGTTGGCAGCACTGGCGTAGGCCTATATTAGTTACACCAAATTTATCTAGAATGCCAGGTACTATACGTGTGCAAAGTTTAGAGCTATTGGCTTGCATACTTTCTGATATATTGATATTAGGGTAACAAAAAGAGAGACAGTATTTATTAACAGTTGGCAGTCCTTGTTACTCTTAAGAATCGGCATAGTAATATCTGTTATGGTACACATAGCACACACGAAATTTGGTTGAAATCCAAATGATAGTATAGAAGTTACATGTATTTAAAGTTGGACCTCTCAGCAGGCTTAGAATCATGTTGGTAGCACTGACGTATAAAAGTTACTCCAAATTAATATAGAATGTCAGGTACTATACGTGTGCATAGTTTAAAGCTGTCGGCTTGCATACTTTCTGATATATGGGTACTTGGATTTAAAAAATGAGATCATTTATTAACAGTTGGCAGCCCTGGTGGCTCTTAAGAATTCTCTCAGTCATATCTGTTTATGTACACATAGCACATACGAAATTTGGTTGAAATCCAATTGATAGTGTAGAAGTTATATGCATTTAAAATTTGGACATATCAGCAGGCTTATAATCATTTTGGCAACACTGCCATGTATGGCCTCCAGGAAATTAAACTGCAATATTATTATCTATATGTGTGCCAATTTTGAAATAGCTCGCATTCATACCTTCCAAGATATCCAACGTGGAGCTCAAATTTCAATTGCAATTTTTCAGCAGTTGGTAGCACTGACATCATTTTCAAATTTGGCCGTGAGATATTCAGGTATAGATGTTTACTCCTACCAAATTTTGTTTCTATTGCTGCAGCTATTTAGGAGTTGATAAGGGGGGGAGGGGGCACACACACAGACAGACAGACAGAAGGACAGACAGACAGACAGAAGGGCAGACAGACAGACAGACACACACACATATGTCCGATCTCATAAGTCTACTTTTTCCTCATTTTTTTTTTTTTTCAAATGTGAAAAGTAGGCTAAAAATAGTGTTATAATGAGCCTCATTATAGTACAGTTTTCCGACATATAATAATCAGGGTCGAACATAATAGTACATTATGCAACGAGCCTATAATGGCTATAATTAAGACACGAGTGTCTTTATAAAACGAGCTTTAGCGAGTTTTATAATTTCCATACGAGTGTCTTAATTACCATTATAGGCGAGTTGCATACGACTGTTTATGTTCGACGATAATTATAACTTTATTACATGTTTTAACATAAATATTCATAAATATCTGTTCAGTAACTAGAATTTTGTGATCGGGTGGTGCGCTAGGTAGCACATCTCCCTGTTCCAAGCTCTCTGGCCGGCCGACGCATGCGCTCTGTGTGATTCAATGCCAGATGTGCAGATCGTGAACCAGTATTCAGCAAAACTGTCACCGTAGTCGTTTGAAATCAACGCGCCGAGTAGAAATTGGATTTAGGTATATTAAGGTACAGTGCTATTTCTTGTCTCATATTCACCAGTTTATTTACGCGAACATTTGGACGGTGCACTTTCGGTAATTTATATAGACATGTTGGATTTTGAGAGCATGCGCGAAGGTATCCTTATCTAATTGGTCAAAAAATTTGTTTCTTGAGCTGTGATTGGTGGGAGAAACTGTTTCATAATGAATAATAGTGTTATAATGACCATCATTATGATACAGTTTTCAGACACATAATAGTCAGGGTCGAACATAAAGTACATTAAAGGACTAAGACATAATTGAACAGATTATACCAAATATTAATTATTATTATTATTATTGGAAGCCTCCGTGGCTTAGGCGACAGCACGCCGGCCTCTCACCGCTGGGTCCGTGGTTCAAATCCCGGTCACTCCATTTGAGATCTGTGCTGGACAAAACGGAGGCAGACAGGTTTTTCTCCGGGTACTCCGGTTTTCCCTGTCACAATTTCATTCCAGCAACACTCTCCACTATCATTTCATTTCATCTGTCATTCATTTAATCATTGCCCCAGAGGAGTGCGTCAGGCTTCGGCAGCCGGCACACTTCATATCCTCGCCGCTAGATGGGGGCTTCATTCATTCCATTCCTGACCCAGTCGGTGACTGGAAGCATGCTGTGGATTTTCATTATTATTATTATTATTATTATTATTATTATTATTATTATTATTATATATATATATATATACACCGCGGACAGGCCAACAAGGACCACGCAAATATCACTTCTTTATAGGTCTAGTTTCCTTCTTTCTCTTCCAGAAGTCTTTCATCCTGGTCGACTGTGCAGCTCTTCTTTCAGCAGTCCATTCTCCTCTGTTGAGATTTTTCTTCTCCCCGACAAGAATTTTGAGACCAAAAATTTTTTTTCTGTACTCTATTCGATTTAGACAATCTTCTTCAGTAATTTTGAATTTTTGAAGTTCTTCTTTCATTTGTTTTACATAGCCTCCTTGTCCTTTATAGTTCCAGATTTTATCAAAAATTTGTTTGTTTAACCTTGAGCAATCCATGCGGACCATATGTCCGTAGAACTGAAGTCGCCGTTTTCTGATCATCACTTCAAGGTTGTCGATTTTACTATAAATTTCTGCATTCGATCTCAGTCTATAACCTTCCTGTGTTTTCCTAGGACCATAAATCCTTCTTAAAATTCTTCTTTCTATCTTGAGCAAATTCTCCATTCCGGTTATATTTGTAGTTTCCATGCCGTACAAGATGACTGGTCTAAAAAAAGGAAGCTTGTAGTTTAACGTGACCGTCAATCTCGCGATCATAAGCCACGGGACCTCCGTTTTACGTGGAATCCGAACCACAGGACATGGCATTTCACATCGAAAATCTCACATGCATTGACCGGGAATCGAACCCGGTCCGCCTTGGTGAGAGGCATACAGCTTGACCGCTGCACCACCACGCCCCTAAGATGACTGGTCTAACAACAGTATTAAAATGTCGTAATTTTGCATTGATAGACAGGTTCTTTTTTATTGTATATATTTTTTTTTCAAAAATTTAATCTTTCCAATTTCCCTTTTTTGTTCTCGATTGCCAATTTATCCGTCCCATTGCTACTAATTATTTCTCCAAGATATTTAAATCGGTCAGTGACCCTGGTGCTCCCATAATTTGTTTTTATCATTTTCTTAGTGTATTTCTGATCACTTGTCATCATCTCTGTTTTTACCAACGAAATCTGTAAGCCCGCTTTTTCCGCCGTTTCTTTTAACTGATCAATTTGGTTAATAGCTTCTTGTTCTGATTCAGCAAACAACGCTACGTCGTCAGCAAATGCTAAACCTTTGACTCTGAGGTTCTTATTCTTTGTACCAATTTTAGCACTTGAATCGTTCTTCTCCCAAAACGTCCTCATGACTTTATCCAAGACCAAATTGAAAAGCAGTGGTGATAGACTGTCCCCTTGTCTTAGCCCAGTTTTTACCTCGAAGGGCTCGCTAACTTCATTTAAAAATTTGACTCTGGAAATCGTATTAGTTAATGTAAGTTTTATTAAATTTATGGTTTTTTGATCAACTTGGTATTCCTTCAATGTGTCAAAAACAGTATCCCTATCCACTGAATCATACGCTTTCTGAAAATCAACGAATGAGATAAAGATATTCTTTGGCCTGTTGTTGTAATATTTTAATATCAATTTTAAACTAAGAATTTGTTCTGCACACGATCTATTCCTTCTGAAACCTCCTTGGAACTCGCCAAGCTGTGGTTCGATCTGTGGTTCAAGTCTGTTTAAAAGTAATTTGGCAAATATTTTATATGTGACAGACAACAATGAGATCCCCCTATAACTATTGACATCAATTTTTGAGCCTTTTTTATGTAGTGGATGAATTAAGGCGATTAACCAGTCTTCTGGAATTGCTTCCTCAATCCAAATTTTCTGGAATAGATTTGTCGTCGCTATTAAAAATTCATCATCTACAAGCTTCCACATTTCTGCAATTATTCCATCCTTGCCTGAGGCTTTATTGTTTTTAAGTGAGTTGATAATACATTTAACTTCATTTACATCTGGGGGCGTAGAGTCAAAATTTTGTGTTGTAAATTTGAAACTCAACTTGTCTGTCGGTTTTGGACAATTTAACAACTTCTCAAAATACGCAGCCAAGATATCACAATTTTCCTTGTTGTTTAATGCTAGCGTACCATCTTCCCTTTTGAAATTTAAACTCGGCGCTGAATATCCAGTGATTTCATTCTTAAATGCTCTATAAAACAATCGGGTGTCATTTTTCTTAAAATTGTCGTCCATTTCCATTATTTGGTCCTTCATATATTTTCTTCGAATCGTTCTTAAAGTCTGGTGGGCCATTTTCCTTAATCTTTGTACTTCCTCTAAATTTTCTGGAGTCTTGTTCCCGTTCCACTTGTGCCAAGCACAATGTCTTTCTTTGATCACTCTTTCACATTGTTCATTCCACCAAGCATGTTTCCTATAAAAGTTCAACGGTGCAATTTCCTGAGCTGGTTCAAGAAGGTTATTAGTAACATCATTCCAATTGGTTGGTATTTTAAGTTTTCCTTGAAATTCTATCCTTTTTTCATTTGTAAGAACCTCTCTATTAATTTTCGGAATTTTAATTCTAGTTGTATTTTGTTTGCGTGTAAAAGGTATGAAATTCATCTTGATTTGAGAAAGGTAATGATCTGAAGTTACATTAATGGATTTTCTGACCTTGACATTTTGAATTTCTTTGAAACAATTTCGAGAGATAGCTACATGATCTAGTTGAAACTCACCCAGCAACGCATTTGGGGAGACCCATGTTTTCTTTTTACTTGGTTTTGCTTTAAAATGTGTGGACATAATCTTTAAGTTTAGATGTTCACAGAGTTTAACCAATCTCTCACCATTCCTGTTGGTTCTATTGTGAGCGGGATATTTACCTATTATATCAGAAAATTTTCTCTCAGATCCAAGCTGAGCATTGAAATCTCCAAGTAAAATTTTTACATGATTAGAAGGAATTTTGAGAATTTCGGCTTCTAACTCGTCCCAAAATTCATCAACTTTCTCTGGATTCATTTTATTATCCTTATTTATAGGAGCATGGGCGTTGATTAGCGTGTATCTCTTATTGAGAGATTTTATAGTTAGAAAAGATAGTCTGGCATTCACACTTCTAAAAGCGATAACTGCGTCCAAAAATTTCTTGTTGACCATAAAAGCTGTTCCAAGATGTGGCATGTTCTTCATCACTCTCTTCCCAACTTTTCCTTTGAAAATTCGGAAGTTGTCAGATTCAAAGGTGTCCTCATCCAAGAACCTGGTCTCTTGAAGGGCTAATATTGTAATGTGATGTCTATGAAGTTCTGTTGTTAGTTGTTTTAATTTTCCAACCTGAATTAAGGAATTCACATTGTATGTTCCAAAAAAATATTTTCTCATTTTCTTGAATCTTGAACTGTTCTTGTGGTGCTCCGATTCACCATAATGTAACCCTAAACTGCTAGGCACCCTGGAATCCGATTTACGCCTAGCATTGTCTTCAGGGTAATCATGACCAATAGAAGCTAAATCCATGATATTAAAGTAAATGTGGGTTGGACAAAGTCCAACGTTATACAACTAAGATTGTGAGTCCTAGAGGTTGCCTCAAGATGTGTTCTGGCTCTTATTTTACGGCTTAAGCCAACCCTCCTCCTTTCTCCGGGCTTGGGACCGGCAACAGAAACTACTGAGCTACTCAATCCACCCAGTAGATCCTGCAGGCGGAGTTATTATTATTATTATTATTATTGAAATGAAAATCCACAGCCTGCTTCCAGTCTCCGACCGGGTCAGGAATGGAACGAATGAAGCCCCCATCTAGCGGCGAGGATATGAAGTGTGCCGGCTGCCGAAGCCTGTCGCACTCCTCTGGGGCAATGATTAAATGAATGACAGATGAAATGAAATGATAGTGGAGAGTGTTGCTGGAATGAAATTGTGACAGGGAAAACCGGAGTACCCGGAGAAAAACCTGTCTACCTCCGTTTTGTCCAGCACAGATCTCACATGGAGTGACCGGGATTTGAACCACGGACCCAGCGGTGAGAGGCCAGCGTGCTGCCACGGAGGCTTGTTATTATTATTATTATTATTATTATTATTATTATTATTATTATTATTATTATTATTATTATTATATTATATATGAATTGCAGCCAATGGTCATAGCTGGGTGTTTTTGTTTGAACGCCCGAGGGCTCCCAACAAGTACTTCCAACTTTGGCTACCAGACGACACTGACACTATCACCTATCACCTAGCGGCGAACGTAGGAACTTGATTGAGCGTTTCTAACTATCAAAATATAACCTAAACATTTTGCTACACACTACCAATTGCAGTGGTGGGTCCTTTTGCGTCTCATGGGCCCACCGGCTTTACTTCCCCTCCGAAGTAAGGCGTACTGAAGGATTTTAACGCTCTCAAAAATCCGACGACTTCGGCCAGGTTTGAACCCGCGATCTACGGCATAGAAGCTCAGCATACTACCGACTACGCCACCGAAGCCGTCCAGTGCCTTGGGGAGCATCTGAGACTTGTTCTCGTACAAAACAGTCGCTATCAGTGACATCCGACAGGAGTGTAACCTCTCAAAGATTGAAAGTGGAAAATGCAGCGCATCAATGCGGTTCTCATCAGGAGGACAAATTATTATTAATATTATTATTATTGTTATTATTAAATATACAGCGCACAAATTGCGCATAATGCTGTTTAAAAGACTAGACTAGACGTTATATCATTTCAAATGACGCATGCTACAAATGCTACTCATGTTAGAAAGGCTCAGGAGGGCTTCTCGCTTCCAGGAATCATTCAACAGACTCCATTACCCATTAACTTAGGCTTCCCGTGCGGGCACCTCTTTAAGGGTCACCCTGTATTTTGCTCTTGACATCCTGCACACCTCTTTAGGAGGCACCCTGTATTCTTATCTGGCATCTTGTATAGCTCTTTAGAAGTCACCCTGTATTCTTGTGTGACATCTTGTACACTTCTTTAGGCGTCACCCTATATTCTTGTCTGACATCTTGTGCACCTCTTTAGGAGTCACCCTGTATTCTTCTCTGCCATCTTGTACATCTCTTTAAGAGTCACCTTGTATTCTTATCTGGCATCTTGTATATCTCTTTACGAGTCACCCTGTTTTCTTATCTGGCATCTTGTACACCTCTTTAGAAGTCACCCTGTATTCTTTTCGCTTCGCTCGAAGCCCCAGGTCACTCGACGCCCCAGGACTCTTTCAACAGACTCCATTAACTATTAACTTAGGCTTCCCACGTGGCTGCATGACGTCACGCACTCGCCGTCCTTTACCCATTAACTTAGGCTTCCCGCGCGGCTGCATGACGTCACAGTCTCCGTCTCCGTAACGCAACCGTCTCCATCCCTCGTAACGTTAGACCCAAAGCATAACGACGAAGTCGATAAGATCATTTGAAATGATAAAACTTGAATAATCACGCGCCACCACTCACTTTTCCAAAATATTACATTGGATGATCCCCGATTTTTACAATTGATCACGTGATATCGGCAGCATTGCATACCTCACATTCAGTCCCGTGTACTCGACGGAGAAAGTTGCTGTAATATGTTTCTACTTCCGTTCAACTTGACTTGAATCTTTAGAAATTTCTCTCAAGTAGGAGGCTCTCTGCAAGTCCCTCTTCTCCTATAATTACTATTTTAATTGGTCTCTCTCCCCTTACAAATTCTTCAATCCTCCCTCTCTCAGTTTCAACCTAAGTACCAATTTTCAGCACCTCACTTAATAATTAACACAAATTAGTTTATTATGTATTTTTCATTTATATTCCTTCACACTGATTTATGTCTTTCCAAATCAGAAAAATTGTTGATTGAGTCTTCAGTCTTTCGACTGGTTTTATGCAGCTCTCCATGCTTTCCTGTCCTGAGCTAATCCTTTCATCTCTACATAGCTACCACACCCTACATCCGAGGCAATCTGTTTAACATATTCTAACCTTGACCTACTCCTACAGTTCCTGTCCTCGACCCTTCCTTCTATACCTAAGTTTGCTATTCCTGGGTATCTTAGTAAGTGTCCTACCTACCTATCTCTTCTCTTCATTAGCAGTCGCCGGAAATATCTCTCCTCTCCCACTCGTCTTAACACATCTTCATTCGTAACCCTATCTACCCATCTGATCTTCATCATTTTCCTGTAACACCACATATCAAACGCTTCAATTTTACTCTTTTCTGGTGCGCCAACAGTCAAAGTTTCTCTTCCATAGAGTTCCACGCTTTAGACAAAGGTCTTCAAAAATAACTTCCAAATACCTAAATCTATATTCGATGTCAACAGATTTCTTTTCTGTAGAAATGCTTTCTTTGCCTGTGCTAACCTACTTTATCCTCTTTGCTTCGTCCATCACTGGTTATTTTGCTTCCTAAGTAACGGAAGTCTCCTACTTCATTTAGCTTTTCACCTGCCAACTTGTCGAAGCGACCAGTTAACCCCCAGCCTTGATGTACATAAGTGTAAGTTGTTGTTGTTGATTAATTTAGGGGCTTTGTGACATCGTGTTCATGTAGCCCCGTGTACTTGGTGTAGTGTGGAATTTGTCTGATAACCTGTGTTATTGTGATGATTGTATTAGTGTTTATAGTTGTAATTAGGATGATGATTGGGAAGGAGGCGGCAGTGGCCTTAATTTAGGAACCATCCCGGCATTCGCCTGAAGTACAAGTGGAGAAACCACGGAAAACAACTTCCAGGATGGTTGCGGTGGGAATCGAACCCACCTCTTCTCGGTTTTACCTCGCGTGCCTTAGTGTAACCCGTTCCAGCCCTCAGAATTAAATTTCTTGGCATAGCCGGGAATCGAACCCGGGCCTCCACGGGACACCCAAGAGTGCTAACCACTACGCAACGAGGCGAACACATAAGTGTTATACATATCCGCCAAATATAATCTAAGCCTAAGTGAACAGGATCTGATGATGATCGCATGACGATCGAAACATGTCGGCCAATGAAATGTTTGTACAAGTGTGTTAATGAAGGGAATGCAATATCTCTTTCAGGTTTTTAAATATTTGTAACCCACAACTAATATATATAATTTTGCCCAATCGTGTTGAGCTCAGAGGACCACGTCGTAGAGTAACGGCTAGCATTCTTGGCTGCCGCCTCGGGTTCGTCTTTCGGGTTCCGTCCCACGAGTTCCATTCCCATGAGTTCCAAAAATAAATTTCTTAGGAAAAACGTCCCATGAGTTCCGAACGCGTTTTCACGCCTGAGTAAATAAGCTTATGTGTCCCACTAAAACGGCAGGTCAAGACCTAAGCGGTCCCTTTGATGGTCTGGTCTGTGAAAAGGCTGACGCGCAAGGAAATAGTTCCCACTCTTTCTGCTTGTTTTTGCAGTACACGATTTTTCAGTGTATGTTACTATGTTTCGATGAACTGGCTAGATTACTTTTAAGAAATTCCTTGGTATAAATCTGTGGATAAGTTAATCATTTTCTCTTTAATTGGATGCTGCACCAACTTTGCTTTTCATATGATTAATTGTGTGTGTGAATATAGTTAGGTAGATTTCATTAGAAAGCTAACTATTGCAATGGGTCCCATGTTTCGACTTCCGGAAAATATCGACATATCTTCGCGTTTCACATCCCCCAGACCCCAAAACCACCGTCAGTTCAAAAGTATATGTATAATTTATGTACGTATATATATATATATGTATATCAGTTTCTTGTGGGCACGATAACTGCCGTAATTTTGCACCAATCACTTTGAATTTTTTACATAATATGTATCCCCTTAAAATCTCGGTCGAGTTCGTTAATGGGCAAAATCGGTCAAAGGGGGTGAAAATGGGAGGCTTTTTTCGAAAAAGTGAAATATCGCTATAACTCTCTTAATATATGAAATATTGAATCCATTCAAAGTTCATACTATGTGTCGGACAAGGCCCTAAAATTTATGTTTGAAAAGTTTTTTGATAGCACCAACCATTGACCAAAGGGGTGGGAAAAAGTGGGTTTTTCGGGAAACATTAATCGTATCTCTGTTAATAGGCACAATATCAAAACCGTACAAAATGGACAATATTCCTCCAATAAATACCTAAAACTTTTGTCTGAAAGAATTTTTGATATGACCCACCATTACGCCACAGGGTGAGCAAAATGATTTAAATTATAAGAAAATGCCAAGTGCCAAGAGAGGTTGCCATGACAACTTTACTTTTAATTGATAAGGGATGAGCCATCAGCAGTTGCTATGACAACGCCACTGCACGAGATAACATTCAGTTTTCCATCTGTCTGTGGGAAGCGACTTCGGTATCGGAACTGGTAGCATGCTGAACTTCTATGCCCAAGGTCGAGGGTTCAAACCCGGCTGAAGTCGTCGGATTTACTAAGAGCACTAAAAAAACTGAGTTTGCTTTCCTTCGGAGGGGAAGTTCCAACGTTCGTTGCGAGTTGATGGTTCCGGTGGCATCTAGTAGCTAAGTTCACAGCTAGGTGTCGTTGATGGTAATATTTTAGGTAGATTTCATTAGAAAGCTAACTATTGCAATGGGTACCATGTTTCGATTTCCGGAAAATTTCGACATATATTCGCGTTTCACATCCCCCAGACCCCAAAACCACCGTCAGTTCAAAAGTTTATATATAATTTATGTATGTATGTATATATATATATGTATATATGTATATATATGTATCTTATTATTATTCTTCTTCTTCTTCTACTTCTTCTTAGCGTCATCCCGTAGGAACGGGGTCCGCTTTTTGGATCAATGCACGCCATTCCTTGCGATCTAATGCTTCGCGTGATTTCAAGTTTCTTGATCGTAAATCGGCGTTAATGTTGTCGAGCCACCGCAATTTTGGTCTCCCACGCTGTCTCTGGCCGTCGACCGTTAGATGGTAGACCGAGCCGATGACTGAACTTTGTGGTGCACGGACAACGTGCCCATACCAACGGAGTCTCCATTCCTGCATTTTCTCATTGATTGGAGCCACGCCAGCTGTATGTCGAATCGTTGTGTTGGGGATATGGTCGAGCAGAGAAATGTCTAATGATCTTCGCAGCATCCGCATTTCCATGACATGAAGCGAGTGCTCAGCACTTCTAGGTGCTGGCCAACACTCGGTACCATATAATGCAACTGGTCTCACCATTGTGCTGTATATCTATGATTTTAGGCGGATAGGCATCTTCTTATCACAAAGAACACCGGTGACATCTCTGAATCGCATCCAAGTCGCATTGATTCGTGCTCGCACATCTTCATTCACAGAGCTGTCGCCATTCAATCGTGAGCCTAGGTATCGGAATGTATTTACCTTGGTAAGAGGAGCTCCATTAATACCTATAGTTCCAGGGGATGGAATCGTTTCGAGGTATTCAGTCTTGTGGATGTTCAAACGAAGACCAAATCCTTGCAGACGATCATGCCATGTCTGCACTTGGGTTTCAAGATCCTTCCTGGAGTCTGCCGCAAGCATCACATCAACAGCGTATAGCAATGTCCATGGGACACACTTCTGCAGGTCTCGCGTTATGGAATTCATGACGATAACAAAGAGCAGGGGAGACAGAGCTGAGCCTTGATGAACCCCAACTGTCACAGGGAAGCTGTCAGTGAGTCCTGCAGGGCATCGCACGTGGCTTTTGGTGTTGTTGTACAGCATTTTTATCCAGTTTATATACATTTCTGGAACTTGATGATCTCGGAGAGCGTAACAAATCATCTGGTGTGGTACTCTATCAAATGCCTTCTCGAGGTCAAGGAAAGCAAGATTTAGTGGCCTCCTCTTCTCTCGGAATTTCTCCATCAGCTGGCGCACAGCAAAGATTGCGTCTATCGTGCCACATCCCTTGACAAAGCCACATTGATTTGCTGAGAGCTGTACGATGTTCCTCAGCCTATTGTCTAGGATACGTTCGAATATTTTCATAGTGTGGGAGAGAAGTCTAATTGGACAGTAATTGGTACATTCAGCTGGGTCACCCTTACCCTTAAAGATAGGTACTGTGATACTAGTTGACCAATCTGTAGGTATTTGACCACAGAGAATAATTGAATTGAAGAACTCTGTCAGCCAGGTGGTCGCGTTGTCAGTAAGTTCCTCAATTTTCCAGATGTCTGCAGGAAGGTCATCTAGCCCTGGGGCCTTTCCATTTTTCATGCTACGAATGGCAACTTTGACTTCATCTTCAGTGATACAAGGTACTGGTCCAGCTGTAACATAGATGTCTGGTATTTGTGGGTGAGGGAATTCAGTGTTGAATACTTCACTAAAATACTCTCGCCAACGGTGCAGAATCGTCTTGCTATCGTGAAGTCGTCGACCATTCTTATCCTTCACACACATATAGTGTTCTATATCCTGACCTGCTCTACACCGTGCTCGGGCTAGTCGGTAGATAATTTTGTCTCCGTCTTTAGTTGTCAGTTGATCATATAAATGTTTGTAGTGATCTACTTTAGCCTCAGCAACTGCTCTTTTTGCCTCCTTCTTGGTGGCTTTGTATTTCAGAAGATTCTCCTCAGTCGGTGATGTTCGCAACTGTTTAAAAGCGGTTTTTTTTTCATGCACCATTTCCTGTACCTTGTCTGTCCACAACCACGTCTGTTTATCAATTCTACGTGTGCCGGGCTGTGTTACACCAAGCTCAGATTGAGCTATACTAGTTACGCAGTTGTTGAATGATGCCCAAGTATAATCCGTATTTACAGAATCAACTGGAGGGAACACAATATTCTCACTGAATGCCACTTTACGGTCTTGTAGCTTCCACCATTTGATTTTGGCATGACATTTCACATAGGGTTTTCTTATGTAACCTTTCATTCTAAGATCGGTAACTAGCAGTTTTTGTTGAGGGGCTAAACATTCAGATGGTATGACCTTAGTGTCTATGACAATTGGGAAATCTCTCCTACGAAGTAGTACATAGTCAATCTGAGTATTGTGCCCTCCTCTAGTGTAGGTGATCAAGTGTGATTTGCGTTTCTTAAAGAAGGTGTTAGTGATAATTAGATCATTTGCTTCAGCAAATTCAAGGATCCTGTTCCCGTCTTCATTTCTGAGATCATAGCCAAAATTTCCATGGCATTCATACCCCTCGCTGGTACTGCCAACATGTCCATTAAGATCTCCACAAAGTAGAAATAGGTCTTCTTCATTGCACGTTGTAACGGCATCTTGAAGTTCGTTCCAGAATGTGTCTTTAGCTGTCTCATCACAGCCTGTCTGTGGGGCATACGCTGAAAATATATGTATACGGCGAGTTGGGGTGTCGATAACTGCTGACATGAGACGATCGGAGTAGCGATGTACAGCTGATACTTGGTTGCGAAGTTTTTCATTCACTACAATAGCGACTTCCTGGCTATTAGTCGTACCATGATAGATCAACTTATATCCTTCTCCAATATCTCTAGATTTCTGCCCTTTCCACCGTGTCTCTTGTAGGCAAGCCAGATCTACGCAACGAGATTTTAGGATTGCTGCCAATTCGCGACTGCGATCTGTCAATGTCCCAATGTTCCAGGAAGCAATATATATATATATATATATATGTATATCAGTTTCTTGTGGACACGATAACTGCCGTAATTTTGCACCGTTCATTTTGAATTTTTAACCGAATATGTATACCCATAAAATCTCAGTCGAGTTCGTTACTGGGCTAAATCGGTCGAAGGGGATGAAAATGGGGGACTTTTTTCGAAAAAATGAAATATTGCTATAACTCTCTTAATATGTGAAATATCGAATCCGTTCAAAGTTCATACTATGTGCCGGATAAAGCTCAAAAATTTATGTTTGAAACGTTTTTTGATAGCACCAACCATTGACCAAAGGGGTGGGAAAAAGTGAGTCTTTCGGGAAACATTAATCATATCTCTGTTAATAGGCACAATATCAAAACCGTACAAAATGGACAATATTCCCCTAATAATTACCTAAAACTTTTGTCTGAAAGAATTTTTGATATGAGCCACCATTACGCCAAGGGATGAGAAAAATGATTTCGGAATTATAAGAAAATGCCAAGAGCTATCAGTGGTTGCCATGGCAACACTACTAAATTGATGAGGGATGAGCCATCAGACGTTGCCATGACAACGCACTTGCGCGAGATCAGATTCAGATTTCCATCTGACTAAGTGTGAAGCGGCTTCGGTGACGTAACTGGTAGCATGCTGAACTTCTATGCCCAAGGTCGCGGGTTCAAAGCCGGCCAAAGTCGTCAGATTTTCTAAGAGCGCTAAAAGTCCCTCAGTATGCTTTCCTTTGGAGGGGAAGTTCCAACGTTCGTTGCGAGTTGCTGATTGCGGTGGCATCTAGTAGCCAAGTTTACAGCTAGGTATCGTTGACGGTAGTATCTGGTAGCAACATTAGGAACTACTGCTTGATATTGAGCGTCTGCATTCCTTACCTGAATTACAGACTAATACAGCCATCACAATTCACACCGTTTATCAGACAGATTCTACACTCACCCAAAGTACACGGGGTTACATGACCGCGTTGTCGCAGCCCCTAAACTGAGGAACCAACCAACATCTCTGCGGGAGATATAATTTTGCGTGAAGAAGTAACAGACCGTTACATAGTTACACATCAGTGTCGAAACCTTGCATAAGGACAGTGTGACCACAAGTCTAACAAGAAGTTCCGCGAAGAACTATACAGCCTACTTTTCATGCCAATGATTATTCCAGAGTATATGAACCTATCTGGAATAATGACGAAATTAAGTTGGTAATATCGAACTATCTAATTAGTTCAAAATATACCTGGTATAATATAGCCTAATAGAGCACTACAGTTGGCAGCCCTGGTGACTAAATATATTCTTAGATCCACCTCTTAAGGTACAGAATACGAAATTTGGTTGAAGTCCAATGGACGTTACATGCAGTTAGACACTGGATCTATCAACACGCGTAAAAGCATGTTGCCAACAATACCATGCGTGTGCTGGTCAGAAATAATCTGAATTGTTATGATATCTTGTTGTGCCAATTTTGGATGAAATCCATTTGTTAGTATAGAAGTTACATGTATTTTAAAATTGGACATATCAGCAGGCATAGAATCATGTTGGCAGCACCGCCTTGTATTAATTACTCCAAATTAATCTAGAATGTCAGGTGCTATACGTGTGCAAAGTATAGAGCTGTTGGCTTGCATACTTTCTGATATATTGATATTAGGGTAAAAAGAATATAGACAGCATTTATTAACAGTTGGCAGCCCTGATTGCTCTTAACAATACTTATAGTCATATCTGTTATGGTACACATTGCACATACGAAATTTGGTTGAAATCCAACTGATAGTATAGAAGTTACATGTATTTAAAAATTGGTACTATCAGCAGGCTTATAATCATGTTGGGAGAACTGACGTATATAAGTTACTCCAAATTAATCTAAAATGTCAGAATATACGTGTGCATAGTTTAAAGCTGTTGGCTTGCATACTTTCTGATATATTGATATTTGGATTTAAAAAAATAGAGAGAGCAATTATTAGCAGTTGGCAGCCCTGTTGGCTCTTAAGAATACGCTCAGTCATATCTGTTTATGTACAGATATTACATACAAAATTTGGTTGAAATCCAGTTGATAGTGTAGAAGTTATATGCATTTAAACATTGGACCTATCAGAAGGCTTAAAATTATTTTGGCAACACTGTCATGGTTGGCCTCCTGGAAATTAAACTAAAATAGTATTATCTACATGTGTGCCAATTTTGGAATAGCTCCCATGCATACCTTGCAAGATATCCAACATGGAGCTCAAATTTCTAGTGCGTTTTTTCAGCAGTTGGTAGCACTGACATCATTTTCAAATATGGACGTGAGCTATTCCGGTGCACATCTTTACTCATACTAAATTTGGTTTTGATTGCTGCAGCTGTTTAGGAGTTGATAGGGGGGGGGACACACACAGCCAGCCAGCCAGACAGACAGACAGACAGACAGAAGGACAGACAGACAGACAGACAGACAGACACACATTTTCCCGGATCGATCTCATAAGACTACTTTTTCCTCATGTTTGCAAAATGTGAAAAGTAGGCTAAAAATGGACTCCAAATGAAAAGAAGGTTACCGTCATCATAAGACAATAGAATGTTTAAAATATGCATAAAATGACGAAAAACAAAGTTAATTACTCTCCAATTATAAAATACTTTCACGCAATAAATGAGGTCTGATCCTTCTACGAAAACCTGCATATTCTGCCTATTTTCGCCTATCCCCAAGTTTGTCCGGTGAAATCTACCTCCGCCTTCCGGCGTGCAGAGAGGACTTTTTTTAGTGGTATTTGAAACGATAGGCAGAGTAATTCAGTACGAATTTGATATTATATTGTATTTCGTTCTGTATAAACCTTGTTTGAGCGGCATAAGATTACCCAAGTCATTCGATTGTGTGGCGAATCAGGTTCAAATGTTGGCAATACTGTTACGAGTTCAACATGGCATCTTCAAGTACACAACGTGTTCAAACTGCAACTATAAAGCTTGAATCACCAATAAGATACTTCAAAGGTAACAAAAGTGGAGAGAAGTTGAGTAAAAGGTGCAAACAAATTATTTTAAATGTATATAGTAGTTTGAGGGATGACAATCCAGAGTGGACAGTAGAAGAGTTGGTGAAGAAGACAGCATACTTGACTGGCGTTTCAACATACAGTGTTTACTCGTCACGCGCTCAATTCAAAGTTCATGGCGAATGCAAGTCTCCAGCGAGAAGTCGACCGGCGTCACAAGGAAAGAGGGTTCGTGTGTCGCAGTATTCGGAATTTGTTTTGTGTGGAATTCGTAGGAAAGTGCATTCTTTTCTTCTCAAGAATGAAATTCCAACTGTGAAGAAAGTGACATGCGCAGTGAATAGTGATGAGGATTTCCCTAGTTTCAGTGAGAGTACTGTTCGTAGGTTAATGAAGGACTTAGGGCTTCTTTTCAAGCGACGGAAAAGAGCTTCAGCCTTGCTGGAACGCGATGATTTAATTCAGTGGCATCACAAGTACCTAACGTCCATACGAGAGTACCGTAAACAAGGACGCACTATTTATTATCTAGATGAAACCTGGTGTAACGCCGGACATACAGTATCAAAGGTACGGCAAGATACTACAGTTGAGAGTAAACGTCAAGCTTTCATTAGTGGTGTCAGTACTGGCCCCAAAAATCCTACTGGAAAAGGGGGTCGTGCTATTGTAGTTCATTGTGGAAATGAAAAAGGTTTCGTTGACAGTGCGGGACTTGTATTTCGAGCCAAGAAATCGAGTGGTGATTACCACCAGGAAATGGACGGTCCCAGGTTCGAAGCCTGGTTTCGGGAACTATTGCCAAAACTTGAACCAAATAGTGTGATTGTTATGGACAATGCCAGTTATCACTCTGTGAAACTTGAAAAAATTCCCACATCATCATCAAAATTTTCTGAAAGAAAAGGGTGTTAACTTCGAGGTCAGTTGGATAAAGGCAGAGCTGATGGGTGTCATTCGAAGTATCAAACATAAGTATGAAGGATATCGTATTGACCGCATTGCTCAGCTGGCTGGACATACTGTGCTTCGCTTACCACCATATCACTGCGAATTGAATCCAATAGAATTAGCATGGAGCCAAATAAAGGGCTACGTTGCTCGTAACAACAACACTTTTAAACTTGAAACTGTCGAAAAACTACTGCAGGAGGGAATCGCTCAAGTTACACTGGAGAAGTAGGAAAACTGTGTCCGCCACGTCAAGGGAGAAGAAAAGAAATTTTGGGATCTGGACTTTATTGTGGACAAAATGGAAGACAAATTTGTGATTAACGTTAATGGTGATAGTGATATTAGTGAATCATCTGACGGCGGTCTCAGTGGAATAGAAGCAATGGAGGAAGATTAGCGACAATATCTGTAAGTTGTATCTACACATGTTGTATCCTAACATTTAATCTTATTTATAGGAGAGTGTTTAGTTCTCAGTAGCCTATGTCAACCGAAAATATATTGCCTACTCGCAATGTTTTGTAATGACTTTTTGATGATGGCTAATACGCCTATACACCTGATAGTATTATTTTCCTATGCGCGGTATAATTATTATTTTGTTTTATAATTACCCTCCACTTCACGTTACAGTTAAGTCTTTGTACTGACAGTAGATCATTCTGCCTTCTGATTCTCAAGAGTACGATTCGTAACCCTTCAAGGAAGCAGCCTGTGTCTCCCCGTCTTCTTTCGATCGTTCCCAAGATAAGATGCTTATGGATGACACATAAGCAATTAGTTGGTTCATAGGGTTGAAGGACACACGCCATTTCATGTTCGTTTATATGTCATACCACGCCTAACACAAATAATGTTATGTTTTTAATAATCGCACGCTAACGTAAAACTACAAGCATCCTTTTTTTTAATTATCACAGAGCCTCGGGTTTCGACTGGGTGATCCAACACGATAAAAAACATAATTATTTGGTTCAGTGAATATACCTTAGATAAATTCGTAATTGAAGGGAATCAAAGGTCCGAACGCAATAAAGTCGTTTGTGGTTAACGTAGTTTCAAATACTCGATCACATGCGCGCCATGCTGGAAACACAAGACGGGACAGAGAGAGAAGACGCGCGGAGGGACAGAGAGAGAAGATACGCGGAGGAATATTTTCCTCAGGTCTTTACCTGACGTGGGGTATAGGTCCGAATGTCTCTGGAAAACCCAGCTATCAGTTCTGAGGTCTGACCTTGTGTAAGAGACTTGGAGTTGTGTTTGAAGAAGGAGTCTCAAAATTCAGACGAAAAAATTATGCGGGCAGAGTTGAATTTGCAAGCCACGAAAAAGAAAAGAAAATATGTTGCAATGGATGACAGAATCCAAAGAGCAACTCAACAGTTTGAAGAGACCGGTGATTTAACAGTATTTTTAAGAAATGTTTATTTTGCTGTACATATTAATATATATATAATTAATATATTAGAGTATAAAGAGAAGAATAATTCAGTTAATAGATCAATTTGACGAAGCTACGTGCTGATTACTAAGTAACTTGTAAATAAGATAAAAAAAACACCGGGTGAGTTAGCCGTGGTCGTTACGGCATGACTGTTGGCAGTCACTCACATCCGGGAGGCGAGGAGGTTCGAATCCCCCCGCCGGCAACCTTGAAGATGGTCTTCTGTGGTTTCCCATCTTCCTTCCAGGCAAATGCCGGGGTTGATCCCTAACTATAGGCCACAGCCGCTACCTTCCAACTCCTCGTCCTTACATTCCCACTTTCCTCCCCAACGGTACTTGTAGCTCACCCATTGGGTGTCCGTCTCGAAGCAGCTACAAACCTGGCGAGCCGAACATGTCCTCGGACACTCCCGGCACTAAAAGCCATACGCAAATAATAAAAAAAGATAAAAACAGCTCAAAGATGAAGCGACATGCTGATACTATTTTAAGAACTTTGTAAATATAACTCAAAACTGATTATTTTGAGGAAGGTACATGCTGATACAGATACTGACAAGGCGAAAGCTGCTTATGGGAGTTACCGGTCCATAGCGTCCGCCCCCTCTTTGTTAAAGGAGACAGTTTATTAAAGGGGGCAGGCACTCACGGCTGGTGCTAACAATGGACCTTATTTGTTTCAGTAATAAACAAATTAATACAATTTTGCTGTAGAAAACTAAGCTGGGACTCGCTCAGGTAGTGTAATTGGCAGATAGCTAATCCGCTAAAGAATTTGGAACTTGTGGGAATCGGAACTCACGGGAGGACACGGTCTTCCGGCTCCGCAAAGCAATTGAATTTTGGTCCAAGGGCTGGAGTGGGACACACTCAGCCTCGTGAGGCAAAAGTGAGATGAGGTGAGTTTGATTTACACGTCCAGCATCCTAGAAGTGGTTTTCCATGGCTTCCCACGTCTACTCGATGCAAATGCCAGGATGGTATTAACTTTCCAAGATACGAGTGCCGCTGAACTTGGCTGTGTCAGGATTTGTTGATCATGTTGCTGGAGCCTTGTGGGACGAGCTGGGGGACAGACTGATGACGGAGTGCAGTCTGCACATAAGTCAAGCAGCATTGCGCACGCTACTTGTGTTAGACAGAAGGTATATTTTGAATTGTGAATGGAAACGTTAATAACAATGGGAGAGTTAAGAATGGTACGTTTCTAATTGTTTCACAACATCGTCGCTAAGCGTGACAGGATCACATCTCACCACGAAGAGGAGAACAATGAAAGACTACAGGAACCGAGTCATATCCTACCTACGCGACTGTACATGTCAACCGAGGAATCTGACAGCATGACACAAGTACAGAGGGGTGCAAATTATTCGACTCAAATAATTTAAATCAGCCACAATCCTTTGTTCAAAATCATTTCATTTTATTGTTGGTTGGTTGGTTCCTCAGTTTAGGGGCTGCGACAACGCGGTCACGTAGCCCCGTGTACTTTGGGTGTGTGTAGAATCTGTCTGATAACCGGTGTTAGTTGTGATGGCTGTATTAGTGTGTGTTATCTGTTTTAATTCAAGTAAGGACTACAGACGATAATTTCAAGTAGTTCTACTTTTGCTACCAAATGCTACCGTCCACGACAACTAGCTTGCAGACTTGGCTACTAGATGGCATCGCAGTCAGCACCTGGCGGCGAACGTTTGAACTAATAGAGCGTTATCAATTCTAACCTACAAATTTTTGCTTCACACAAGTGTAGTTAGTGAAAGGTTCTTTTTCATGACATAAATCTATGACATGGGACCGCCGGCTTTACATCCCCTCCGAAGGAAGGCATACTGAGGGATTTTTTACGCTCTTAAAGAATCCGACGACTTCGGCCGGGTTTTATTTTAATTTTATTACCCGAATTAGTAATGTTTTCTCCTCTTTGAACTTGGAACTTTTCCCATAAGGATTTGCATCTGGAAATTCTCGAAATTGGAGATTCTGAGTACATCTGAGCTGGGTCCGTCCTTCTTATTTTCGTTGAATTTGGAATGTATCCTCTAAATTGGGAGTTTTCAATCCATCGTCGACGAAACTTTGAATAGTGCAAGTGTGGACAATCAGTGATAAAAAAATGACATCTAATCTCTCTGGTCTAAATTCGCACTAATACTAGAATGAAGTAATCCAAACAAAACGTGTGACATTCTGCATTAACAAGGCTCCTCGTTTAGTGGAAAATGTAAAAAGAACGTTTACTGTCAGATTCTTTAAAAAATTGTTGATGATGATGATGATGATGATAATCGGCCTCTTATGGATTGTGTGATAGTGAGAGATGAGAATGTAATGAAAACAATAACTAACACTAACTACAGACTTACAAACTAGAAGAAGAAATGGAAAACAAATAAACAGAGGACAGGAAGAAAAGAAATGCCCTCAACTCTCGAAGAATAAGGATTGAGGGACTTGGAAAGAAGGAGAACCATGAAAGACAGCTAGGAACGGGAAAGAGGAGAGGGCCCGCCCCAAAGTCAGTGGAAAAAGGACCCAGCTCAGAAATCCCTCAGAGTCGCCAACTCCCAAACTCACCAGCACTATCCAGGGTGCACCATAAGTGATGAGGCTACATACATCCCACCTCATTGAGGGTCTTGTGCAGAAGGCAGGAGATATCATGAAAAGAAGAAAAGAAAGCAGACCCCTCGAAGAATGAGGGTAACAGGAAATATGAGACAAGGGCCAATTAAGGCGGGAAACTGAAATACTCCCTAGGCCTCGGATACCTTAATACCATCGGGGTCGGAAGAGGACAAGAGTTGAACAAGAAAGGTCGACTGGAAGGAAGACGGAAAGGAGCCCGGCACAAGTAAGTGGAAGCAATGCCGGACTCAGCTGGGGTCCCGTGATCGCCAACCCACGTCCCACTAGATGTGGGCTCGTGGGGGGTTAAAAATGTTATTGAGACTATTAATTAATCATTTTAAATAATTTCAGCGCCTTGCAAAACATTTCACAAAACTTATAAAGTAAATGTTGGAAGACTGCCATAGAGTCTAATAATTTGCACACCTCTGTAAACAAAGAGTAGTTCCAACTGCGGCCACTGCACCGGCACTCGTATCTTGAAAAGCTAATACCTAAATTGAGGACACGGCCACCTCCTACTTAAATCCTAGTCCCAACTACAGATACACACACCACTACAACCATCACAGTGGCACAGATTCGACACATACACAACCAAGTACATAGGGCTATATTATTACGATGTCCAAAGCATCTAACGGAATCAACAACTACTCCATCACAATGAAAACATGGTCTTACATAATAAGCAACAACTGATAGCCTATAATACTAAATATATTTCATACATTCTATAAATATAAGCATTCACGAAATAGGAATAAAATAAATTACAGGAAATAATAAAGAACCACGTAGAAATCATGCATTTGATGCAATACTTGTCATCATCTTATTTTACACTGTCTGTTAATTAATTAGTATTGAAGTAAAAAATAATAAAAATGTATCGAAACACCGGTTACTATTTCAATAGAATTACAATTAGAAGGTTTTTTTAACTATAGTAATTTGGTCACGCCTATATAACAGAAATTTACTTTCAATGGCTCATATAGCGACCGCTTAGGACAATAAACTGGGATTCTGCTCTGATAATTAACTACCCTGTATTGTCACCCTTGAACAGGCTAATGAAAGCTTTAGGCATGTTATCAAATCCTTCTGTGACAGTTTCTCGATGAACTATTTGCTTGTTCTTGACTCACTGAATCAACTGATTTTGACCTTCCATCCACCTGTCACTCCAGCTGAATACAACCCTTGCATCAACAGTTCTTTAAACACCAAGTGGTGCTGAACGACAGGTGCTAAAACCAACTGTTTGGCGTCAGCATTGTAAGAACTAATACTTCCACACACAGACATTCGACCACGCGTCTTCATGTGGCCCAGAATGGCGCTACTTATGACACCACCAACATTGTCAAAATAACAATCCACTCCATTGGGTGCCGCCTACTTCAATGCCGTGTCCACGTCTGTCTTCTTGTAGTTGTAGACGGCGTCGAAATGTAGATCTTTCAGCCAGCGAACCTTGTCGTCAGAGCCTGCGAATCCAATCACCTTACAGCCCTTAATGCGAGCTATCTGCCCCACAAGACTGCCCACCGCCCCTGCAGCACCACTCACGACGACCACATCACCATGCTTGGGCTTGCAGATATCCAGGAAGCCAAAGTAGGCGGTGTTGCCAGGCATACCAACCACACCAAGCCCCAATGACAGAGGCAAATCTTCAAAGTCCGGAAGAATATGAGTCGTAGTAAATCGAGGTATTGGTGGAACTTTCGGATCATGAACAGTCAATGTTTGCCAACCCAAATATCCAACAATGTATTTCCTACGGGAAAACCTTTGTTGCGGCTTTCTATAAACTTGGCGATTTGAGAGCCATGTAGTGTGCTCCCCACGGGTAGGTCGTTGGCGTACACTCTTATGTAAGGATCCACGCTGAAGTAGACGGCTTCAGACAGGAACTCCCCATCCTTGAGGTCCGGTAGTTCTTCCTCCACTATCTGAAAATCACTCTCCTTGGGCTCGCCCTGGAAGGATTTGGCCAGAACAAACTTCTTGGTCTTCATCACATACTGGATGTCTCCCCAAGGTCACTGTTCAGATATAAGGAGCAGACGTTGTGTGGTGCTGGTAAGCGTGTATTAACACTGTCTCCTCTTTTGATTAGCACTTTGTTGTGCAACCGGTATTACTTAGCAGCTGATTAAAAAACATGAATAGGTTACAGGACCAATAACACAATCATGCTTACTCCGCAACATCTCAAATGTTAAATTAGTCTTCTGCAGAACCTGGAAGAATACATAAAATATTACTTATCTCTTGCAGACACTTATAAATCGTTATCTGCGAAGCAACATTAGCATCACATGGCCCAAATTCATATCCAATGAGGAACTCGGGAGAACAACAAATCAACTTCCAATCACGACAGAAATTAAGACGTGGAAATGGACAGAACTTGAGAAAGCAAATAAGATCGATAAATTAGTAATGTTCTTGGTTTTACTTCCCTTTCAACTACTGGGGCATTAGGAGACGCCAGGGTGCCAGATTGATTGATTGATTGATTGATTGATTGATTGATTGACTTATGTATTTATGTTTTTATTTATCCACGTATCTATTTATTTACTTATTTATTTATTTATTTATGTATTTATTTATTTATGTATTTATTTATTTATTTTAATGACCACGATATCCAAGCCCCTCGAATGAAACAACATACCTACCCAGCCTTCATAAATAAAATTATTTTCGATTTGAGGAAAGCAGGACCCTATAAACCATCAGGAGGAGGGCAATGATATGTCTCGACAATGGATGAAGCATGGCCTCTGTGTACACACACCCTGATGGAGGAGGACGCAATCAGAAACAGTGTAACTGAACTGAACTGTTTACTGATCCCCCGCTGCTATTAGCTCCAGGCCTGATATTTACCAGGCACAGCCTACTGTAGCTTAACCCATCCCGTCACAGATTAAAATACACGCTTCACGGAGGTAAGATAAGGGTGGGTACCCTTAACTGTATATACTAAAGGAACAATTCCTCCCACAGTAACTCACGCTGAAAACTGCTTCCTCGGTTATCGCCTAGTCATGTCTGGTGTTGTACGGCGCTCGTGACATGTTACGCAGGTTGCAAGTCAGCTGATGTGTTGTGGCTCTTTTGATTTGTTTCATATATTTGATCGTACGTCGATTATGTCCTCTAAGAGCCTATGGTGTACAGTAAAGATATTGGATTTTCTCACAGTGACTCCTGCATCAGTGTACTGTATATTTTGAATTTGCATATTAAATTATGAGATTATCTGTTCTCTTTTTTCTTTCTTTTTCAATATTTCATTAAGATATATGATATGTGTACAATACCATACGATAAAAAAAATATGTTATAAAATCAAGATGTGTAGCATACGGATGCTCTAACAGGCAGGAGAGGAACTCACAAAAGCTTCATTTCCACAAGTAAGCAAAGTCTCTGTACAACGATAATAAATATGGTACTTTCCAATGAGACGGTAATGAGGGTTTATTCTGATGTGGATGGTGACTTCAGTGGCGTAGTTGGTAGCATGCTGAGCTTCTATGCCAAAGGTCGCGGGTTCAAACCCGGCCGAAGTCGTCGGATCTTTAAGAGCGTTAAAATCCTTCTTTAATAGCTTTCTACGGAGAGGAAGTAAAGCCGGCGACCTCATGTCAGAGATTTATGGCATGAAAAAGAACCTTCCACTAACTACACTTGTGTGAAGGCAAAATTTGTAGGTTAGGTTTGATTAATGCTTTTAAGTTCCAACATTCGTCACCGTGCGCTGGTAGCGATGGCATCTAGTAGTAGCGAAGTTCACACATAGAGTCGTGGGCGGTAGCATTTGGTTGCGAAAGTAGGAACTGCTTGAAATTATCGTCTGCAGTCCTTACTTGAATTAATAATAGATATCACACACTAATACAGTCATCACAATTAACACCGGTTATCAGACAGTTTCTACAAACACCCAATGGTGTATTCTTTGGAATACACGGTCAGTCAGTGTTAGCTGTTGCTGCTCTTTGTTTAGTTTATTTTATTCAATTCCTTCTTTGCAGACACCAACAGTGATCTTTTTTGTATTTCTTCTTTTTCTCCTTGTGCAGGCATTTATTTTCTCCTTGAGTCTGTTCTAGACATGTATCTTCCATGGACAACAGAGCGGCATCTAGCAGCTAACTGTCGAAGTTCTTCAATTTCTCTGAACTCAAGAGAACTTCCTCACCAATCCACCAGGAGTCGTTATCGCCAGCTAACATCTCCATGAAGACTGCTTCATGAAGAAAATTTATATTCATGAAAAATCTTTTATTTTGTCATGTTGTATATTATGATATATACTCTCTTGTCTCCTAACCCCTCTCCCTTGCTTCCCCTTCCCCTCGGCTACCTACCTCTGTCGTGTGAGGAATCTCTCTCACTTCTTGTTCGGCCGTCGAGTATACAGTGCAGAGCCCTCTCAGCGCCAGTCTCCTGTCCTTATGAGACATTTTTTAACCAAATGCCATGTCTGTATTTTAAGTCAACGGTCACAAGGAACCATCGCCTGCTCTACACGAAAAAGCTAAGTACAAAACTTCAATGTTTTTAAAAGGGCTAAATGCTTTTAATACAATTTTATAGACAGTGTGTGGAATTGCTGACTATTGTGCAATAACCGTCTTCGTGGGATTTTCTTTGTCATGCTTTAGCTATCTAGCCGGCTATTTGACATGAAATCCAGTACTTCTTGTACGAAATAAATGGGAATACCTTCCCACTACTGAACCCATGTGCCATAGGGTCCAAGGAGGTCGAATCCATGTATTTGGGGAAGAAATGAAAGAAACGTACAGTTTCTAATGTAACTTAGAGAAAGATCAAGCCAGGATTCTAGCCTAACATTGTGCAAGCAGCGCGAGCCAGATGTTCGAGAGATGAGATCACCCCTCTTGACATTCAGAAGGAGCTGGTCATGAGTATTAATAACCGAGTGGAAAATTTCGGCTGTTAGACAAGGAAGCCTGACTCGGAAATCGAGCTGAGCTTGCTTGAAAACGACAACACCGCTTATGCGCCAGAAGAGGAATAATTAAATTTAACCCGTTTACGAGTATAAAAATAAGTAAACAATTACAGTACGGTGAATCATTTCGAATTAGAGATTTTTGTGTAAAGAAAAACCCTTTAATAATTGCATAGGAGAAAACTGCAAACGCAAGGGGATTTACCAAGGCCTGTGGAGAGGGGAGAATGCAAATGAACAGCAACACCCACACAGTTGAGGACGAGAAATTAATTAATATCTCCGAATTGCACGATCGATTCTTATGCGCAATGAGATTATTTAACATTGAGAAGACGAGCTTTTTGAAGGTATAATTTTTATAATGGTGCAACCATTATTTTAAAAGTTGGGCACGGAAAGGGCTAGAGTCTTATCTTTTTGTAGCGAAAGAGTATAAAGCTCCTGGCATCACCAAGCCAAACATGCAGTTTCAAACAGTCCAGGGGACGTGACGCTGGAGCATCAGTACAAGCAGTTCCAAACAGCCCGAGGGGGGCGTTGCTACGCATCAGTATTCAGACAGCCGTGTGGGGCGTTACTCTGCTTCACACCGAAGACAGTTTACCATTACTCCTTGAGGGGAGAAACGCTGTATTACACCGCAGAATTAATATCTGATAGCCATAGGCGTCGCAGTATTAACAACTTGCGTGCCTCCATAAGGAGTTGTAAAGAAGAAATATTAAAGTATCGCCGTGTTGAAAAATTAGGAAAATCCTAGTTACTGGATTTTAGGTCCGACAGTACACAAGTTTACAGTGAAAAGTTCGTAAAATATAGTCAGAGCAGGCTGCGAACGTTGGACTTAAGGCGATAGGTCTTTAAATAAACGACCGAAAATAACATAACGTACGGAAGTACCGTAATAGAAAGATAAACAGTTATCTAAATTAAAGAACCCAAATAGGGAAAAACAGAGTAAGGTTCGCAACGTATTTCAGAAAAGTAGGAGTGCGAGAACCGAATAAACAAAGAAGAACGGAGACTATAGACATTATCTCCAGAAAGCAGACGAACTATTCTAAAGCACTAGACTCGAGAAGTACTAGCTGCTATAAAATAAATCCATCGACCATCGATAGGTTATCGAGGAGACCTCGATCCGAACAGACTTTCACTAGGATCGATAAACTAGATCTAAAAAGGAAGCCGTTCAAGCTAGAGAAATAGCCGGTCATCCAGAATAGGATTCGAAGAATTAGGATTCCAGGGAAAAGTAGATGTTTCGAGACTTTCGTATTCTGCAGGATAGGAAGCCGACATTGAATAAATTTCACCCTTGGAAACGGGAGATTAAGAGGTCACGTGTGATAGGCTAGGAAAATACGGCCTAGTGATCAAAAGTTGTGAAGTGTAAATCTATCAAGATTGTGTGTTAAAATAATATTTTTTAGTGTTTATTGTGTGTTCTAAATGGATACACCAGTGTATTAAAAATGTTGTCAATGTTAAGTGTATTGAATATGTGTCAAGAAGTGTTTGTACATGAGATGAATTTCTACAATATGGAGTAAGTTAAAAGTGGGCCAAAATGAAACACCGCACAAGGATAAAGGTCATGAGACGACCTTAAAAACATGTGAGTAATGAATTTCATTATATTTTGGTGTCGGGAAATGATTGTGTACAAATCCACCGGAGTTTTTGAGTAAAAGGGATGTGTTTAAATAAATAAATACTGAATAAACAAAAACGCGGTCTGAACAATAATAGAAATTTGAGAAACTATAAATAATTATGTAAAGAATAAATCCAGTAGAGGAAATAGATGAATAAAATGTCAGTGTATTTGACGAATGTCATAAGAGCAAGCGAAATATTAATAATTATTATGAAAGATATTTAAATAAAAGTAAATTTGAGTTATATGAAAGAAATAGCTTTTGAGCTTGTGTAAAGAATGAAGATATGAAATAATAATAATAATAATAACCAAGTAAGGAAATATTAAATAAAGATCAAATTAATTGATGTGAACATAAGAGCGTTAGAGCCTTAATAAAAAGAATAGACATGATGTTCAAATGCATGTTCTTAAAAAGAGAGAAATTTATTGTCAAAGGAAAAGAATAATATAAAAATTGAGATGTGTATCAATTGTTAAATATGATATTATCAGTTCTTTGTATGAAGCTAGGCTTAAAAATAAAGTATAGCGCAAAAGAGCGCAATTAAAATAAAATGTCACGCTAGGAACACGTAAAAGTTAATGTACTTGGTAAATTACTTATGAGAGGTAGTTGATTGTAGCGAATTGAGAATTGGTGTAAGTCCTCTATTTGTGACGTAGTATCACGAGGCCATTGTGTATGTTGTATTGAAAGGGAGCAAATGTATGGTATTGAGCGTAGGTCTTATAAGCTATAGGCTGACCCTAAATCGCATTTTGTATAGTCCTCTATATGGGAATGGTTCCCGAGGCATGTGAAGAGATTCGAACTCAGAATCTTCTTATTGTGAAAGCCCCTTTATTATTCGTCGTAGAATGTGTATATCTCTTCCCCAATCAATGAGGACCTTTCATAATTAATAAATGCCAAGATTACGAATGTGGTTTATGAGCCCAATAATATTGTTGAATTTACACGAGGAGTAGAATGCCAGGTCTCCCCAAAGAATTGAGAAGGAACGAAAAGCTGTTTGTAAAAGCATTAAAGAGAGCTCTAGCTACAGACTAGACGGGAGGGTTCCCGCATAGTCATAAATAACTCTCAAGTTTCACGGTCAGACCCTTGGAGCAGGAGGGGTGTCTGAAGGCCGTCTTGTAAGGAGTAATGAATACACCAGGAGTGTTTAAAGTTGTTAACGACCCGGGCGTTGAACCGAGGTCCTTGTAGATTGATATTTCCGCTTGCCTGTTCAGATCGTAGTTTTTTTATGTGATAATGGTCTTATAAGACATATGAGATAAATAACAATCCCTATTGTAATGTTGTATGGAAGTAGGATTCCATGAGTTAATTGAAGGCAACTAGGTTTCGGGAGTGACCATAGTTTTTTTTTACTGTGTCAAGTATCTTCATACTCTGGAGTACACAAGTAATTTCCTGATTACCTTAATGTATTTGTAAAACTAGAGAGAGATGATAACAGCTGAAAACATGTGAAAATGCCCAAATATTGAGTTAGAAAATTAACATGTAATTTTAAATGTAATTATACATTGGTTTTGATGATTAAGAAAATATAAAAAGTAGTATTTGAGGTGTACAAAGAATGACACCATATTTACAGAAAGCATTGAGCCAAAGAGAGCTCGGAGTTATATGAAACTTACAGTTGATGCTTTATGGAAGTAAAAATAATTAGGAATTGTTGGTTTATATGGAAACCAGATGTTTTAATACAATATTTGTTTTATTCTTATGTTATTCCTTGTTCATTTGGAACAAGTAGATGATTATGGGTCAGTAATTTAATTGTTTAATTGTTTGTAGCGCCATAATTTTGATAAATTAAATGTGTTAAAATGGGAGTTGATTTTGTTGTTATTTTTGCAAGTGTATCCTCTAATTAATCCAAAATATGTGAGTCACAGAGTGGGTGAACTTACCGCTACCCCGAAAAATCCCGAATTGAGCTACGCTGGTATACTGTGATTGGCATATTTCTTGCTAAAAGGGCACACTACAGGGGATTTAAATCAAATTAACCACTGTCTATAAAACTCAGCTTTCCACCGCGGGATCTCTCTTACCCCCATTTAACTGTCATCATAGCTCCAGAACTTTCTATGTCAACCAATCATTCTACTATTCAAGCAATCTAGTATTTTCCACGCCAAAATAAGGGAATACTTTTCCTCACCGAGGAATTCATGTTACATTAACTACTGGTCAAAACCTAATTTGCTTTCCACCGTGGGAACTTTACTGCTTCATTTAACTGCAACCCATAAACTTTCCAACGCAATAAACTGATTCGAGCTCAAATTACACTAGGTGTTCTCCATAACTGCAATAACTTTCTCTTGTTCTACGGACCTACATACACTACGATAGTGAAGTTTTTCGACTTATCAAAAACTATCAGTGCTTCGAATTTGCGTGTGCTAAATATCTTCCGCGCCGCGTACTTGAGAGCAATAAATCTGGCCAGGACTTTATCCCAAAGTTCCTATTTGTTAACAAAGACAATTTAACTCTTATTTACTTATTTATATATTTATGTTGGCAACTATGTACCAAAGACAATGCAGACGTAATAAAAGTAATTCGATACCAAAGTAGTTGGTATCGTAGAGCCAAAAGGACGTTAGCAAAAGATCTGTGCCTGTTCATTTATTTGTTTCTACCACATATAACCCACAGGAAGTATTACTCTTATAACAGGTTATGGTGCCCAGAACGTACGGATAGTTTTTGTGAGTGAAACGGGAATAAATACTGTGAGGTTAACGGAATATCGGAGGAAGAATAATGACTTTTTAGCGTAGGCCTACTTTGAACAAAAGGAAAAATGAACGACGAGGAGAGACAAAGAGTCAATGATGAAAGATACCACATTCCACTTTTCGACGGTAAGAACTACGGCAATTGGAAATTCAGACTTGAAGTTCTACTGGACGAAAAGAAACTGATGTCCCACATCACAGAAGAAGTTCAGTATACTGAAGCACCGGCGGGCGAGACAACGGCAGCTCGAACGGCCAGGGAAGCAGCTAATGAGAAACTCCGGCAGAAAGATAAGTATTGCATTAGACTTATTGTGAGTGCTATAGCTGATAGTCATTTGGAATATTTCCGAGGACATGATACAGCCTTCAAGGTCTGGAAAACTTTAGCAGACACTTTTCAAAGGAAAGGAATTGCCAGTCAACTTCAGGCAAGGAAAGCATTGCTTGCAATGAGACATAACCCTACTAATGAAACTTTGGAAAATCACTTTCTGAAGTTTGACAGACAAATTCGAGAACTTAAATCTGCTGGAGCAAATACTGATGAGTTAGATGTGATTTGTCATTTGTTATTGACCATGCCAACTGACTATAGTATGGTTGTAACGTCTATTGAAACCATGTCAGCAAACGGTGAGAACTTAACCCTTCCTTTTGTCAAAAATAGACTTTTGGATGAAGAATCTAAAAGGAATCTGCAAGGAAAACAGAAACCACAGAGGAATGAGTCAACAACTGCTTTCTTTACTCGACCAGGACAAGTAAAGAATGGAGGAAAACAGAAACATCAGTACCAGCAGCCGAAGACTACTGCAGCAACAACATACACTCAGCACCAGTCCAAGGTATTTTCTGGAGCTAACAGTAATACTAAGCCTGCTTCACATTCTTACAAGTGCCACAACTGTGGGGACAGTGGTCATTTACGGAGAGACTGTCCCAGCCCACCTAACACTCCTTGGCAGCCTACAAAGTTTTCAGGGATGCAAACTGGTGCTGCCAATGTCACTCAAGAGGAGGAAGAGGAATTCTGTTTCTCAGCTTTATCTGACGTAATAGACTCAAGAATGAATAAGGCTGGAAGTGTTGAAGTGATATGGTGGCTTGATTCTGGAGCTTCAGAGCACATGATTAATCAAGCTGATTTCTTTCAGACAAGTGTAAAGATTAATCCTATGAAGATTAAAGTAGCAAAAGCAGGGCACTCGGTCACATCAACAGAAAAGGGAAACATGAAACTTTTGCATTGGTGGACGAAACATGGAATACTGTGAACATTCCAGACGTGTTGTACATTCCAGATTTGGAAATAAATTTACTGTCTGCGAGAAGACTGGAAATGAGTGGATGCACAATCATTTTTGAAGATGGTAAGGCACTAATAATGAAAGGAAATTATGTGATTGCAGTTGCACATCGGATCAACAAGTTGTACAGGCTAACACTGCATACCAGGAAGGAAATTGCATGCCTAACACTTGGAAGCGAGGACTTGTGGCATAGAAGATTTGGTCACACAAGTAAGGCAGGGCTTCAGAAACTGCAAACCCTGGTGGATGGTATGAAAGAAACTAAGGTGAAGGAAGTGTGTGAAATATGCTGTCAAGGAAAAATGTGTAAGCTGCCACACAACCAAACAAGAAGAAGAGCACAGAGGCCACTGGAACTAATCCACAGTGACCTGTTTGGCCCAATTACACCGGAGTCATATAATGGAAAAAGGTACATTATAACTCTAATAGATGACTTCACACATTTTGCAGCTCTATATCCTCTAGAAAAGAAGAGTGAAGCATTAGACTACATCAAGATTTATGAAGCGATGGCAACCGCTCACTTCAAGAGCAAAATAAGTCGCTTCAGGTGTGATCGAGGTGGGGAGTACACCTCGAACGAGCTGAAGACTTACTTTCAAGAGAAAGGAATACAGTCGGAATATACCATGAGCTACACACCTGAGCAAAACGGAGTAGCTGAAAGGTTCAACAGAACTATCCTGGACAAAGCAAGATGTATGTTGTTGAACTCAGGACTACAGAAGAATCTTTGGACTGAAGCAGTAGGCGCAGCAGTGTACCTTATCAACAGGAGCACTACAAATGCTTTATCAGACTGTGTTCCAGCAACTCTCTGGTATGGGCATAAATCTGATGTCAGCAAGATCAGGGTATTTGGTTCACCAGCTTACCTTCATACTCCCAAACAACTGAGTGGAGGAAAATTTGACAGTCGATCGAGGAAACTTTACTTGGTTGGATACTGTCATAATGGTTATAGATTGTGGTGTCCTGACACCCAAGAAATTATTGAAGGGAAAGATGTCATTTTTGATGAGAGTTCCCCAGGTGAAAGTTTATAGATATTGATCCATCATACTTTGAAACTAATAAGGATCCTATTTCAAAGGAAGAAGGTACCGTGGAAGATCCAATCCTGAAGATTGCAAAAATTCAGGGGAAGATCTGGAAGCCAATGACACACCGACAGAAGAACGGAGGCGTGGAACTCGTGTGTGGAAGAGACCGCAGTATCTGGACGATTATGAGGTTACCCTAAGTGAACTAGCTATGGGTGCAGTAGTAGATGATGTTCCTGAATCTGTCAAGGACATTGAAGGTCGACCTGACGCTACAGAATGGCGGAAAGCAGTTCAAGAAGAGATGAATGCACTGCAGGAAAATAAAACCTGGACACTGACAACGCTGCCACCTGGTAAGAAGGCAAGCAACAACAGGTGGGTGTTTCGAATCAAACATGATGCATTCGGAAATGTTGAGAAGTATAAAGCCCGCCTTGTCATTAAAGGCTGTTCGCAAAAACGGGGCTTAGACTATTTTGAGACGTATGCACCAGTGGCCCGCCTAGTGACTGTGAGAGTATTGTTGTCAGTAATTAATCATCATGGATTGCTTACTCACCAACTTGATGTGAAGAACGCTTTCCTTCACGGCAGTATCAAGGAAGAAATCTACGTGACTCAACCAGAGGGATTTGAGCAAGTGTCAACTCCACCTCTGGTTTGCAAGCTGAACAAAACACTCTACGGATTGAAGCAGGCCCCAAAGGAGTGGAACTCTAGATTCAGGAGCGGATCTAGAGTTTGGTTTTGGGGGGGGTCAGAGAATCGATCTAGAGTTTGGCTTGGTGGTGGGGGTCAGAGAATCGAAATTGTTAAGAAAAATGGTATCACTAAAAACGCAATCACAAAATAACCAAACGTACAAAACCAGACCAATTTTTTTGCAAGCTTCATGGATAGAAATTTGATGCGTTTACCGCACCAAAAATATTCGTACAAATTGCAACGGCGTATTTTGCGACTTTTACATCGAGCTTCGAGAAAAGGATCAAGGTACGTAACAGTCTCGGCAAGTCGAGTTGGTACCGACAAAGGGAGAAAGTCACAGCTTAAATTGCCAACAAAGCTTGCAGATTGGACGTCGGCAAAAATTTTTGGTGCGAAAAAAAGCCCCATTTTCCTATCCGTGCATTACTGCACAGTCATCGTGACATCACTATAAATAGGCTTGCCATATTTTTGGTGAGTGAAACCGGGACACATTAATATGGGATGGCCTTACCGGGAAATAAGGTATTTAAAAAAAATTAGAAGCAGTTTTAGAGTTTTAAGCCTTTTTTTTAAGCCTCGCAAGTGACGGGAGGGGGGAATCTGGCACCCTAAATTGTTAGTTCTACACACCTTTTAAAAATAAAAAGGAATTTTTGCTACATAAAAATATATAATTTTTCCTTTTTAATGATAATTTTTTTCTGGTCTACCATCTAGAAAGAAGTGTTAATAAATTAAAATTTAAATAAGTCATAAAATTGTTTAATTGAACAATTACTAAGTTTTATTATTATTATTTTAAAAACTACAACTTTTTGAACTTGTTGAAAAGTAACCGATTGATAAAAGATTCTTAAACACATAAATGCATTACTTTTTACATCTTACAGCGTTTTCCGGGACATTGATAAAACCGGGCGGGACACCGGGACAAGAGCAAAATACCGGGACTGTCCCGGTCAAACCGGGACGTATGACAAGCCTAACTATAAACATCGATTCGGTAATCACAAGGTTTGCTAAACAAAATAGACGAGTTGATTTTGTTGTAAAACTAATAGTTTTTATACAAGAGGTTAGAAGTTGTAAATATGTACAGTTGTAACAGAACATAATAATTCCAATTAAGATAATTCAGTATTGAATAAAATGAATGAAAAAAACTGTTTCACTTAAAATTCGTTAAGTTTTATTTGTCTGGTAATTGTGTTTTCGTCTTTTGAGTTTGCAAAAAAATTTGGTCTCCATTTGGGGGGGGTCATGACCCCCGTGACCCCCCCCCCCCTTGAATCCGCGCCTGTCTAGATTCAATGATTTCATTCAGATGCATGGTTTCAGGCAATCAGAATATGATAAATGTATTTATTTTCATGACACACTCGCTATTACCCTACTTCTTTATGTTGATGATATTATTGTAGCAGGTAGTTCAGCTGCAGCTCTGCAGGAATGTAAGAAGGCTCTCATGGCAGAATTCAAGATGACTGATCATGGAGATCTCAGGGAATTTCTGGGAATCAAAATTGATCGCTCAGAGAGAGGAATGTTCTTAAGCCAGTCCCAATACATCCAAAACCTTCTGAAACGTTTTGGAATGGAAGACTGCAATCCAGCTAAAACTCCCATGGAGGTAGATCCAGCAAAGGAGCCTGTTGGTGAATGTATCCTTTCTGTCAGACCTTACAAAGAACTAGTTGGATGTTTAATGTATCTCATATTGACAACACGTCCTGATATAAGCATGGCAGTGAATTTCTACAGTAGGTTTCAAAGTAATGCTACTGATGCGTAATGGGTTGGGCTTAAACGTGTCTTACGTTATCTGAAGGGAACAAGCGGGATGAGACTCTTATTTCAAAGGCAATCAGGAACTAGTGCTAACCTAGTTGGCTATGCTGATGCAGACTGGGGGGGTAATACCAAGAATAGGAAATCAATTTCTGGTTTCATGTTCGAAGTCTATGGTGCTAATGTACTTTGGGTGACTAGGAAACAAACTGCCGTTGCCCAGTCATCAACTGAAGCGGAGTACGTTTCTCTCGGATGTGCTGTAATGGAACTCATTTGGTTGAGAAATCTTGTTTTGGACATAGGTGTTGAACTATGTGGACCAGTTGTCATCTTTGAAGACAATCAGTCAACTATTTTCTGTCTAGATAAGTGGGAAGAGAAAAGGCTAAAACACGTTGATGTCAAGTATAATATTGTGAAAGATATGTATCGGAAGAATGTTATCAAGGTTCTTCATATTCCTTCAGGTGAGCAGAAAGCAGATATTCTCACCAAACCACTGACTGGTAACCATTTCCAGACTCTTCGAGCTGGCTTGGGCATTGTTAGTATGTAAGCAACTTGTAAACTGTTAAAGCTGTGAAAGATTATTTTTGTACTGTCATCATTAGTTTGTTAAACTCGTTTAATAGATTACTATCTATGTTAAATTGAGGGGAAGTGTTAAGAAAGACAATTTAACTCTTATTTACTTATTTATGTTGTAAGATCTTTCACCGGCATATGTTGGCAACTATGTACCAAAGACAATGCAGACGTAATAAAAGTAATTCGATACCAGTGTAGTTGGTATCGTAGAGCCAAAAGGACGTTAGCAAAAGATCTGTGCCTGTTCATTTATTTGTTTCTACCACATATAACCCACAGGAAGTATTACTCTTATAACACTATTTCCCTTTCCCAAATAACTTTTACTAACCTAATTAAATTTAACTATTGGGTTCTTTCTTTTTCTACGAGGCTTAGCCCAAAGAGGTTCCCTCCCATCTTGTTGGATTTAAAATATATTCACTCTGTGTCAACTTGTGGCTAGTCCACATTTTAATTGTTCTTCACTTCTAAAATTAGGGAATTGTACTTTTTTCTAATTATAAAGGAGTTAGCTAATTGTGTAATCCATGCTTCGTTAATGCGACCTGTGCATTTTGTATATTACCTCTAGTAATTTCTGTTTAAAAATAGCGGTAATTTCCGCTTGTAACTTTTTCTTCTTTTCCTGTTACGATCAGGAATCCGATATTTATTTATAGCCTTTTCTATTGCCATAAAGACATTCTAAAAGTGCTTGTATCATACCCAATCACACTATCAACGTTATAACTGCTTTACAATTATTGTTACAAACTTTAAATTGCTTAATCGTAAGCGCACTTTTTAAAATCTTTGTAAGACTTTAGTGCTTTATCAGGTTCGAAACTTGTACTTCATTTAATATTGTTTATAAATTGTAAACCTCTTATTATTGGGTCTGAGACTCTCAAAATGTTTGTAGAACTAAACAAAGAAAAAGTTCTTCTAATTTAAAAAAAATAAGATTCTAAATCTAACCAATGTTAATTTTCTAACTTTTATATTTATTGTTAAATAAATTATTTATTATTGTTTTCTTTATCTCTCTCGCTATAATCACAGTTAGGCAGGACCCTCTCTTCCCTGATTCTTCTCCTAAAATTATTGCTTATTTCAAAATAGAAAAAGCCATCATCACAACTATAAAAAATTTACCTCTTGTTGCATTTGAGACAACATTTAAAATAACAACTTTTTAGAAGGTTATCTTAGCTGTTACAGCTAATTCTAGTAAATCATTGAAACAAATATAGCTCTCTCCGCAAGCTACCTATTTGTAGAAATTTTCTCTCTGAATCATGTTTTACTTTCAAAATCTCAATTTTGTTAAGTTAGGTTTGAGATCTTTCTCTGCTCTAAACATTTAGTCGGCAACCTGCTGGGTAAAAGCTTAGCCTACCTTCTGAGTAACAATTGGCATTCTTGTAGGATTTTCACCAAAAAAAAACAGTAAAAATATTGCTAAAAGCACTAAAGGTGCCTCATCCCTTCCCCCTCTGGAAGCCTTCGACTATTTTGCCAGAAATCCAACAGTTCACAGAAATAAAAAATAAACGGCAAATTCAAATTTCAGCCTTTCAAAACGTTCAGCAAAATCTCGGGAGGGAAAGAGCACTTTCCAAGCGCTTGCAGGCAACCTCAATCCATGCTGCGCTCTCCGCTTGCCTCGTGCGGGTCCCCTCTAAAGTTAGACCTCTCATAAGTTTTGCACGGCGAAACTCATGTAGAAAATGTAAAACATAAAATCAGCCCTTTAATTGGTATTATTTTCAGATTAAGATATAGCTGTCTTACTAGCCAACAATTGAAAAATATATACTTTGCTCTGATACATTCACATCTAATGTACATGAATTTCATATGGGGATATTGTAAGAAGGAGCTGATAAAAGAACTTGAGATACTCCAGAAACGTGCTATAAAATCTATCTTTGGACTTCCTTGGCTCACACCCTCAAATGAATTATACTCAAGAACTAAAATTATGCCACTGCAAAAACAAATAGCTATGTCAGCAACAGTATTTGTATACAAATTAGAAAACAAATTGATACACACACACATCCATTTTACCCATGCAAATGACATTCATCATTATGCAACAAGAGGAGTAAATCAAATATTCACCAGCCATTCCCAATCCATTAAATTTGGAACTAAAGGAATTATGTCCTCTATAATAAAAGAATACAACTCGCTACCATTAGGCATAAGGGAAAGTTTCTCTATAAAAACATTTAAGAGGAAAACAAAAGACTTCCTATTAAGGAATGAATAGCCCATGTACAATAGCCTTAAGCAATGCAATGTATCATACCGAATTATCTCTGTAAAATTAGTCACTAGCAATATAATATAAGTTACTATTAAATTAAACAATAATGTTACAAAAATTATATATATGCCATGCTGTAACTATGTTACTTGATTGTCCCTAACACGAGCTCAGGCTCATTGGGACCTATGTAAATAAATAAATAAATAAAATAAAAAATATATATAAATTTACTTAAAGTTTTGTGTTGGGTTCTCATCCTATCTACCAATACTCGTCTCTATGCCAAAACCTATCTCCTTTTCTCTCGTATCATCTTCCCTTAACCGGGTGAGTTAGCCGTGGTCGTTACGGCATGACTGCTGGCAGTCGCTCACATCCGGGAGGCGAGGAGGTTCGAATCCCCCCGCCGGCAACCTTGAAGATGGTCTTCTGTGGTTTCCCATCTTCCTTCCAGGCAAATGACGGGGTTAGTCCCTAACTATAGGCCACAGCCGCTACCTTCCAACTCCTCGTCCTGGCATTCCCACTTTCCTCTCCAACGGTACTTGTAGCTCACCCATTGGGTGTCCGCCTCGAAGCAGCTACAAAACTGGCGAGCCGAACATGTCCTCGGACACTCCCGGCACTAAAAGCCATACGCTAAAAAAAATCTTCCCTTAGGTAGTGTTAATCCTCAGCAAAAACCTACCACCCAAAGTACACGGAGCTACATGACCCCGTTGTCGCAGCCCCGAAACTCAGAAACCAACCAATCTAATGTGGATGTTTTAAGAAATTTATTTGTATGGCTTAACTTTATAGAAATGTATTATTTCTTTTTTATTTAACTTTTCGCGATTTCAGTTTTTTTTTTCTGTTTAATTTAAATAGTTTATAGATTCAAATCCACGAATAGTAGTCTATCTGCCACTTATTTACAGTATTCTTGAAAACCTGAATGTAGACGTGATCTCGTGCTATAGTGATTCTAATTCGAAAACCCGGTTATGATCCCGACATCCGACTGATTGTATTCTTATTACTGGTCTACGTTATTATGTTAACAGTTACAATAGTAAGGCAGAACATCAGCCTACTTAAGCAGTGCTTTCTTGCCAGGTTCAGGTGGATTATCTTGGCTACTTGGTCATGCCTCTTTAAGTAATACGTAGATTAAATTGTTGTACAGTAGTTCCCTGTGATATGCTGGATGGTCTCTGATTCGCGATTGCATCTCCTACATTTATTATTATTATTATTATTATTATTATTATTATTATTATTATTATTTTATTATTATTATTGGAGCCTCCGTGGCTTAGGCGGCAGCACGCCGGCCTCTCACCGCTGGGTCCGTGGTTCAAATCCCGGTCACTCCATGTGAGATCTGTGCTGGACAAAACGGAGGCAGACAGGTTTTTCTCCGGGTACTCCGGTTTTCCCTGTCAACATTTCATTCCAGCAACACTCTTCACTATCATTTCATTTCATCTGTCATTCATTTCATCATTGCCCCAGAGGAGTGCGTCAGGCCTCGGCAGCCGGCACAGTTCATATCCTCGCCGCTAGATGGGGGCTTCATTCATTCCATTACTGACCCGATCGGAGACTGGAAGCAGGCTGTGGATTTTCATTTCATTATTATTATTTATTTATTTATTTATTTATTTATTTACTTATTTACAGCGTATTTTCCCAATATTGGAAAGCGTTAAGCAATTTGACTCAATTCTTGACGTTCTTCTTATCTTGCCAATATTGTTTCATTATTATTATTATTATTATTATTATTATTATTATTATTATTATTATTATTATTAAGAATTGTACCAGAAAACTGAAGGTGTGGTTGAACTAATGCAGAAGAGGAGATTACAGTTCTATGGACACCTGCTGAGAATGTGTGACAACAGACTGACAAAAAGAATTTTCGAATTTTTCAGGAAGAGAAAGACAGAGCTCAAATTGTTTAGAGAAGTGAGAACGGACCAAGCGAAGACAGGGGTACAAGAAGATGACATAGCAGATAGGGAGAAATTTAGACGAGAAATTAAGGGGTACAGAGGTTTCCAGTACACGGGGGAGGAGCCAGTGGCAAAGAAAAGAACCTACACAGAAGAACAGAAGAGGGAAGTAGGAGAAAGGAAGAGAAGATTCAAGGCAGAGAAGGCTAAACATAAAGTAAAGACTGTCAAGTATAGTCCATAGAAGGCCAATACGAAAATAAATAATAATTATTATTATTAAGAAATTACGAGCCTCCGTGGCTTAAGCTGCAGCACGCCGGCCTCTCACCGCTGGGTCCGTGGTTAAAATCCCGGTCACTCCATGTGAGATTTGTACTGGACAAAGCGGAGGCAGACAGGTTTTTCTCCGGGTTCTCCGGTTTTCCCTGTCACACATTTCATTCCAGAAACACTCTCCGCTGTCATTTCATTTCATCTGTCATTCATTTAATCCTTGTCCCAGGGGAGTGCGACAGGCTCCGGCAGGCGGCACAGTTCATATCCTCGCTGCTAGATGGGGGCTTCATTCATTCAATTCCCTGAACCGGTCGGTCGACTGGATTTTCATTATTAAGAAATTACGGATTTCATATGTTCAAAAGAATGTTTTCAGAATGAGAGTGATTGAAGGAGTACTTATGATGATATACGAACGTAAATGTAAAAACATGTGGCGGGGGGGAAGCTTGAAGGTTTTACCTGACCATAACTCTCACGATCATGAGCCACGGGACCTCCATTTTACGTGAGTTTAGAACCACAGGACGTGATATTTTACTTCAAAAATCCCACATGCATTAACCGGAATCACCGACAGCAGTGGCTACGCTCGCTAAAGCGCAGCATTAGGTCTTGGGGCCAAGCTCTCTGCTGACTCGGTAGACGGGTGGGTTCGAGCCCCACCGTCGGTCGTCTTTGAAACGGTTTTCCGTGGTTTCCCATTTTCAACCCCAGGCAAATGCTGGGACGGTGGCCGCTTCCTTCCACATCCTTGCCCAGTTTCATCTTCATCCACTCCATCTCTCATCCCGACGTGCAGGTCGCCCACAGGCGTCGACTAGAAAGACTTGCACTCGGCCTCTCAGGAGGCCACACGACAAAAAAATCACGGGAATCCAACGCAGTCCGCCTTTGTGAGAGGCAACCAGCTTGACCACTGCACCAAAATATGAATGTCAAATGATCCAAATCTTGGCAGGTAAGTCCGTGCTTTACTGTCACCATTAACGCTCATTGTTTATCTGGGAAGACGAAAAAACCGTTACTTTGTTCCAAATAATTTAATTACCGTGCCGGTCATTTTATCAATAAAAGATTCTTGTAACTGGACGTGATAAAATAGGAACGGCGCCAACGTGTATCAACATGCAATCATGGGTTCTGAGGCCCATCCTCTAGCCAACTAAACCACTCACGCCAACATTAAAAGATCAATATAAACGTAATTAAGGACCATACATTAATTATGATCGTCCGAAAGAGAGAACCACATGATATTAATCTTGGTATGAGAAATAAAACATTAACCCTGGAGTAGTCACTGGGGTCCAGGGGACCCCACAAAAATCTATTTGTATATTTTATTATAGCATTTTATGGACATGTCTCCAGGATGCATCTAATCAGGCTGACCAAACAGCTTCTCACCTACTGGCAAGGAAGGAAGACCAAGTCACCATGGCTGACAGAAGTGCACAAAGATCTGCTGGAACTAGGAGTTACGGAAAAAGACATAAAAGTTCGAACGTCTATCAGGAGAACATTAACGCAAATGAAGTTCCAGGAAAAACACCCATGGAAGAAGACAGGTGCCCTCTGTACAAAGGAGAGAAAGGAACAACACCGCCAGAGGATGCGCAACTACTGGGCAAACATCAAGACCCACTCCAAGCAAAATAGTTGAATATCGTAGTCCGTAGTTGGCCTATACGGAACAAGAAGAAGAAACACTCTCTGTCAGTGGTGTAACTGGGATTTTCTAGTAACACTGAATGACGTATCACTCCTTGATAACTTTTTCTCGAGAGCAAAATTAGCCAAAATACCTGTAGCAATGGTCTGGAAAAAATCTGGAGATGATGTTGTAATAGACGTTTCCTCCTCTACTGTCTATAACCCACCCGCCATATCAAATTTGATCACGACTTATATACAGTAGATGAAATACCAGTTGTGTCCGCCAATACGCACGCAAATTATCGTCAAACACAGCATTGCCAACCCCTCACTTACGGTACTAACTCAATGTTTTTTTGTCAACGGTGCTCCGCTAGCTTCGCGCGGCCAAGGCCGCACCTCGACCCGACCATTCTAGCCTTCGTTTTGTCCAATCCAAAGGTTTTTGACAATGGTTACAGCCTAACTCGTCCAGATCAATGCTTTTTGACAATGGTTACAACCTAACTCGTCCAGATCAATGGCTTTTGACAATGGTTACAGCCTATCACGTCCAGATCAATGGCTTTTGACAATGGTTACAGCCTAACGCGTCCAGATCAGTGGTTTTTGACAATGGTTACGGCCTAACGCGTCCAGATCAATGGCTTTTGACAATGGTTACAGCCTAACGCGTCCAGATCAATGGTTTTTGACAATGGTTACAGCCTAACTCGTCCAGATCAATGGTTTTTGACAATGGTTACAGCCTAACTCGTCCAGATCAATGGTTCTTGACAATGGTTACAGCCTAACTCGTCCAGATCAATGGTTCTTGACAATGGTTACAGCCTAACTCGTCCAGATCAATGGTTCTTGACAATGGTTACAGCCTAACTCGTCCAGATCAATGGTTTTTGACAATGGTTACAGCCTAACTCATCCAGATCAATGGCTTCTGACAATGGTTACAGCCTAACTCGTCTAGATCAATGGTTTTTGACAATGGTTACAGCCTAACGCGTCCAGATCAATGGCTTTTGACAATGGTTACAGCCTAACTCATCCAGATCAATGGTTTTCGACAATGGTTACAGCCTAACTCGTCCAGATCAATGGTTTTTGACAATGGTTACAGCCTAACTCGTCCAGATCAATGGTTTTTGACAATGGTTACAACCTAACTCGTCCAGATCAATGGTTTTCGACACTGGTTACAGCCTAACTCGTCCAGATCAATGGTTTTTGACAATGGTTACAGCCTAACTCGTTCAGATCAATGGCTTTTGACAATGGTTACAGCCTAACGCGTCCAGATCAATGGCTTTTGACAATGGTTACAGCCTAACTCGTCCAGAATGGTTTTTGACAATGGTTACAGCCTAACTCGTCCAGATCAATGGTTTTTGACAATGGTTACAGCTAACGCGTCCCGATCAATGGCTTTTGACAATGGTTACAGCCTAACGCGTCCAATCAATGGCTTTTGACAATGGTTACAGCCTAACGCGTCCAGATCAATGGCTTTTGACAATGGTTACAGCATAACTCGTCCAGAATGATTTTTGACAATGGTTACAGCCTAACTCGTCCAGATCAATGGTTTTTGACAATGGTTACAGCTAACGCGTCTCAATCAATGGCTTTTGACAACGGTTACAGCCTAACGCGCCCAGATCAATGGTTTTTGACAATGGTTACAGCCTAACGCGTCCCGATGAATGTTTTTATCAACAGTGATTGTGCATCCCACTTTCTTTATCAACACTGATTTTGTATCCCACATGTTGGCAACAATGTGTGCGCCTGGGTGTGTGGCGCTAGAGTGCGCCTTGTTGACAGTTGAACGAGATGTAAGCGCTGTCGGAACATAGCAGCCGTTTTTAAAAGAGCAATAAATAAAAACACATAGGCTACTGTATTTACGTATTTTAGCACATATATGAGGTGCATTAGTGACCAGGGTTCCTAATGTAAATATGTAATATCGCCCAGAAAATGAAACAAGTTCCTGGTTAATTGAAATGTCGGTTAGTAGGGATGAATATGAGTCGTCCAGTTGCAAAACTCGTTTAATCCACTTGTGAATAAGGATCAAGACGTAAAATTATTTATTTTACTTTATTTTATCATTTTTTCCTTATTTTCTTCATTTAGTTTTGTTTTATTTTGTTTTAAATTGTTTTTTTGTTTATTGTTTTGTTTTAATTTTGTTTTTATTTTATTTTGTTTATTTTGTTTTACTTTAATTTGTTTTGCTTTATTTTGATTTTCCGGGGGGAAAAAACAAAAAACACGAAGCAAAAAGCAAAATCAAAACAAAAGCAAAAGCAGAAAACAAAAAACAAGAAACGCAAAGCAAAAAGCAAAATTTAAAAAACAAAAGCAAAAGCAGAAAACAAACACAAAACCAAAACCATGAAAGAAAAGCAAAAAGTAAAATTCAAAAGCATAAGCACAAAGCAACCACAAAACCAAAAAGCAAAAAGAAAAAGTAGAAAACAACAAACACAAAAGATACGTGACGCAAAGTCCATAGAAACGTTTCTCATGAAAATGATTCTTATTCACAAGTGGATTAAACGAGTTTTGCAACTGGACGACTCGTATGATCATAATATAAAATGTTTCCGATTTGGCATTTGTAAGGATAGTCTGTGACTATCCTTCAGTATTTGACAAGTCTCAAACACCTAACTCGCGGAAGGAAAAAAGCGAATGTCTAAAAGCTAGAAAGATTCGCTGCGCTGGAAACTTTGGCAAATGTATCACAGAAAGTCAAATACTGAAGAAAATCAATTGTTTTTAACAGTTGTTTCTCTTGTTTCCGTGTATTTACCCAAAAAATAATCAGAAAGCCATAGACTATTATCCATCTTAACCGGTATAATGACCTACAGTCCCTCTCTGAAACCGTTCTACGTAATGTATATACTTTCCTAGCCCGCAAGTTATTTACAACTACAAACATAACCTCAACGATCTTGAGATTAGACAGCTGAGAATGGTACTGGCCAGACTTCAGAAATTGTGAGTATATACTTCAGATTTGTAGCATATAAGTTACTTCTATTATTCATACCACATTGGAGTATATACTCACTGAGTATTTACTCCCACCCTTGAGTACGTAGGCTACTTCTCAGTGAGTTTAAACTTCAACTTTGTATTCATACCATTCTGAGTATATACTACAAAATTGTTGAGCATGAGCATTAACTCCGTTTTATTCATGCCACCCGAGGTTTGTAAAAGTCACATTCGCGGTGATGCAGTGTATAAGCCGCGTTCTACTTTCATTCAGAATTAATAAAGGAAGTTGTACCTCCTTTTCTTGATGTCGATGATATAAGTCTTTATGAGGTATGGATGACAAGATCTCTCTCACTCTTCAGCGCCAATTACAAAAAGCATTACTCGACATTAAACACTAGCCTCCGTGGCTTAGGCGGCAGCACGGCGGCCTCTCACCGCTGGGTCCGTGGTTCAAATCCCGGTCACTCCATGTGAGATCTGTGCTGGTCAAAACGGAGGCAGACAGGTTTTTCTCCGGGTACTCCGGTTTTCCCTGTCAAAATTTCATTCCAGCAACACTCTCCACTAATCATTTCATTTGTCATTCATTTAATCATTGCCCCAGAGGAGTGCGTCAGGCCTCGGCAGCCGGCACGGTTCATATCCTCGCCGCTAGAGGTCGGAGACTGGAAGCAGGCTGTGGATTTTTTTCACCGGCAGGATACAAGTGATCTGCTTTTGAGATGCCCCTAGCCGCCTGCTTCTGTTGGGACAGCGAAGACACTTCAGAACACAGTCACATGTCTCGGACAGCATTTGGAGTTCCTTGCAGGAACATTATACAGATTCGCCTCGCCTTACAGGACATAGGCATTGGCCAGTGGTATGGCAATAGAAACATGATTTAGGCGACGCATTATATAACGTTGTTGATTCTTTAGGAGCTTTGTGACATCGTGATCATGTAGCCCCAGGTACTTGGGAGTGTGTAGAATTTGTCTGATAACCTATGTCACTATGATGTCTGTCCTAATTTGTAATTGAGGTAGGATCTGGGTAGGAAGCTGCCGTGGCCTTAAGTTAGGTACCATCCAGGCATTTTCCTGGAGTAGAGTGGGAAACCACGGAGTGTACCCTGTTGAAGCCCTAAGGCCGAAGCCGTCGGATTTTTTAAGAGCGTTAAAAATCCCTCAGTATGCCTTCCTTCGGAGGGGAAGTAAAGCCGGCGGTCCCATGTCATAGATTTATGTCATGTTAAAGATCCTTCCACTAATTACACCTGTGTGAAGCTAAATTGTATAGGTTAAGAATGTAAACAACGCTCTTAGGTTCCTATGTTCGTTGCCAAGAGCCGACTGCGGTGGCGTCTAGTTGCTAAGTTCTGAACTAGGCCTAATAGTTGTTGACGGTGGCGTTTGGCAGCAAAAGTAGGAACTATTTTAAAAATTCAAAGTTGCAGTCCTTCCTTGAATTAAAAAACAGATACACACACTAATACAGCCATCACAATTAACGCCGTTTATCAGACAGATTCTACACACACCCAAAGTACACGAGGCTACATGACCACGTTGACGCAGTCCCTAAACTGAGGAACCAACCAACCAAGCAAATTTCTTGGTAGAGCCCGGAATCGCGGTGTCAGCCAAGAGTGCTAGCCACTATGCAACGAGGCAGAGCCATCATATACGACCTGTGTCTTATAACCATCGATAGTATTATGGATGGAATGGCAGTTCACATAACCAGAATTCCGCTCTAAATACAGTATTTTAGATGTACAGTACGTTGATGAGTAGACAGTATCTCGTTCCACATTTCTCGCACCTACGGCATTATCCTAACATTCAGCAATTCGATGGGGAGGTTCATTATTCTGACAAATTTACTGTCAGCATCTGCACAAGTTTTAATGACATCAGGTAAAGATACATTAAATTTCCGTACCTGGGATTTACCATCCGTATTGGAGAGAATCTTCAGCATCAGTAGTTTGCTGGTGAACTTGATGTAGGCGGCAGTTTCCAGTTTGTCGAGTTGAATGGGTACTAGTCAATCTACGTTGAGTTTTAAAGGTGTACTGGATCCACTCAGGAATTTCTGCTGGGCTTGGCTTTCTGGTCTTGTCAATGAAGGCACATTTTATTGTATTTTCACTATACTGACTTCAAATATTCACTGTCCCAACTTCACGCACGGGTAAGCAGGGTGCAGCGAACCGCTCGTTGCCACGGCTCAGACCGAACTGCTCTAAAATACAGTACTAACGTGGGGCATTCAGTTCACCCCCTCCCCCAAGGACATTTATTTCCTCCAAAATTCTAGATTGGCCCTTGGTAGAGTCACTGTAATACTGAGGTTCTGGGACAAAATCGAACGTTTCAAGGACATAAAAACCACGGTCATTTACTCTAAATGTAAAAAGTTTTATGTTTAAGACACAAATTGGTGACTTGATTGCAATGCGCAATGTAAGAAGGACATGTGACTTATACGAAATGATCTTGTTTTCATGCTGGAAAATAATTCAGACTTTTATGTTGATTGAGCTAATAGTGTAATAGAACATAGGCCTATTTTACATAGACCTACGCGTATTTCTGACACATAAAAATTCATCGAAAACCAAACGATTGACGTGTAAAGTTGTTTTTTTTTTCTTCTGCTGCCTGCGTGGCTCAGCGGTAACGTTCTCGCTTGCTAGGCTCAAGGTTGCAGGATCGAATCCTGGCGCATCCATTTGACATTTGAGGCTGCGCAAATGCAAGGAAGACATGTCAGTGGATTTACTAACACGTTAAAGATCCCCTTCGGTGAAAAATTCCGGCACCCCGGCCTCTCTAAAATCCGCTGTTGTTAAAACGGGTGTAAAGACAATAATAATAATAATGTTATTGGTTTTACGTCCCTTTTAACTACACTGGCTTTTAGAGACGCCGGGGTGCCGGAATTTTGCCCCGAAGGGGATCTTTAACGTGCCAGTAAATCTACTGACACGGCTCCCTCGCATTTGCGCACCCTCAAATGCCAGCTAACTGCGCCAGGTTTCGAACCTGCAACCTTGGGCTCAGCAAGCGAGAACGTTACCCCTGAGCCACGCAGCCAGACATTAAAGACAATAACGTGGTAGGTTGGTTGGTTCCTTAGTTTAGGAGCTGCGACAAATCGATCATGTAGCCCCGTGTACTTTGGGTATGTGTGTGATTTTGTCTGATAACCGGTGTTAATTGTGATGGCTGTATTAGTGTGTGTTATCTGTGATTCAGGTAGAAGGACTGCAGACGATTAATGTTTTCAAGTAGTTCCTCCCTTTGCTACCAAATGCTACCGTCCACGATACCTAGCTACGGACGTGGCTACTAAATGTCATCGCAGTCAGCACCTACAAATTTTAGCTTCCACAAGTGTAGTTAATGGAAGGTTTTTTCATGCCATAAATCTATGACATGGAACCACCGGCTTTACTTTCCCTCCGAAGGAAGGCATACTGAGGGATTTTTAGCGCTCTTAAAAATTCCGACGACTTCGGTTGGGTTTGAACCCGCGATCTTGATCTTAGAAGCTCAGCATGCTACCAACTACGCCACCGAAGCCACTGCCCGTAAATCTACTGACACGGCTTCTTCGTATTTGCGCACCCTCAAATGACAGCTGATTGCGCCAGGATTTGACCCGCAACATTGAGCACAGCAAACGGGAACGTTACCGCTGTGCCACGCAGCAACTCAGATGATGATGGTGATGTTGTTGTTGTTGTCTTTTTTGTTAGGAGTGGAACCGTGAGATCATCTGTCCTTCGAAAGTCAGATATGGACGGAGTACTAGCTCAAAGGGGACGTTTGATTCGTGCCAGAGATGTGCTGTGGATAAAGAAGCATGAATATTACGTTTCGCAGAGGATTTGTACTACTTTAAAATGCAACAAAAGAAATTCTGAGAAATACCATGTCTCATGACTTCACGGGACAGCTGGCAGTCCGGATATCAAAGGTTCGAATCCTAGTTTTCCCCTGGGGTTTTCCAACACTCCCTCCAATTGATAAAGCAACTTTTCAGTCGGTCAAAATATATTCTCAATTAGTGAAACATGCAAAAAGATATCCTGAAATACATTGCATGTGATTAAAATATAATATATTTGTTATGGACTACAGAAAAATGAGAAACTATGGGATGACATGTTTCGCTCGTCAAGCAAGCATCATCAGATCCAAACATAAAAAACAAAATAGCTCTACAAAGCACTACCAAACCCACAATGACACCCACAAACGGACTCTGACCTTCAAAAAACAAAATGCACAGGAGAAACTTACAAAGTGTGGCAATTATTACTGATAAATACTATAATAATACACACATCAAAAAAAGTTTTGCATCACCTCGGTTCCAAGAGTTCCGGAACCGTTAAATACAAAGGGAATAGAGATCAACACAAACAACATTTCAGCTCGTTTTATTGCTCATGAGACCCACACATTGCATGTTGTACCATCATACAGCTAGACTTTCAGCATTTGTGGTCCAGATTGCAGTACACACCACTACCTCTAATACCCAGTAGCACGTCCTCTTGCATTGAAGCATGCCTGTATTCGCCGTGGCATACTATCCACAAGTTCATCAAGACACTGTTGGTCCAAATTGTCCCACTCCTCAACGACAATTCGGCGTAAATCTCTCAGAGTGGTTGGTGGGTCAAGACGTCCATAAACAGCCCTTTTCAACATATCCCAGGCATGTTCGATAGGGTTCATGTCTGGCGAACATGCTGGCCACTGTAGTCGAGCGATGTCGTTATCTTGAAGGAACGCATTCACAAGATGTGCACGATGAGGTCGAGAATTGTCGTCCATGAAGACAAATGCCTCTCCAATATTCTGCCGATATGGTTGCACTATGGGTCGGAGGATGTCATTCAGGTATCGTAAAGCCGTTTCGGAGCCTTCCATGACCACCAGTGGCGTACGTCGGCCCCACATAATGCCACCCCAAAACATCAGGAAACCACCACCTTGCTGCACTCGCTGGACAGTGTGTCTAAGACGTTCAGCCTGACCAGGGTGCCTCCAAACACGTCTCCGACGATTGTCTGGTTGAAGGCATATGCGACACTCATCGGTGAAGAGAACGTGATGCCAATTCCGTGGGGTCCATTCAGCATGTTGTTGGGCCCATCTGTACCGCGCTGCATGGTGTCGGGGTTGCAAAGCTGGACCTCGCCATGGACGTCGGGAGTGAAGTTGCGCATCATGCAGCCTATTGCGCACAGTTTGAGTTGAAACACGACGTCCTGTGGCTGAACGAAACGCATTATTCAACATGGTGGCATTGCTGTCAGGGTTCCTCCGAGCGGCAATCCGTAAGTAGCGGTCATCCACTACAGTAGTAGCCCTTGGGCGGCCTGAGCGAGGCCTGTCATCGACAGTTCCTGTATCTCTGTACCTCCTCCATGTCCGAACAACATCACTTTGGTTCACTCTGAGACGCCTGGAAACTTCCCTTGTTGAGAGCCCTTCTTGACACAAAGTAACAATGCGGACGCGATCGAACTGCGGTATTGACCTTCTAGGCATGGTAGAACTACAGACAACATGAGCAGCGTACCTTCGTCCTGGTGGAATGACTGGAACTGATCGGCTGTCGTACCCCCTCCGTCTAATAGGCCCTGCTCATGCATGGTTGTTTACATCTTTGAGCAGTTTTAGTGACATCTATGAACAGTCAAAGGGACTGTATCTTGGATACAATATACACAGTCAACGTCTATATGCCGGAGATCTGGGAACCGAGGTGATGCAAAACTTTTTTTGATGTGTGTATATAATATAGTATGACTTGGTCAGAGGTTGCAACCACTTTGAACAGCATGAGTAGAGGCAAGTCACCTGGCATAGACCAAATGAGTGTAGAAATGATAAAGGCTGCAGGAATCCATGGACTTCATTGGTTGTTCAGAGTTATGAATGCTATCTGGAAGGAAGAAAAAATCCCAGATGATTGGACAAAGGGAATTATAGTCCCTCTCTTCAAAAAGGGAAGTAGACGTCATTGTGGCAACTACAGGGGAATCACCCTTTTATCACATGGACTTAAGCTAATGGAGAAGATTATTGCTAAACGGATAAGGAATATCCTTGAACCCCAGTTAGAAGAAGAGCAATATGGATTTAGAGGCAACAGAGCAACCACCGACCTCATATTTGCAGTAAGGATGATCATGGAAAAATACTGGGAGAAAGGAAGGGATATCATCTTTGTCTTCTTAGATATAGAAAAAGCCTATGATAGCTTGCCTAGAGAAAAGATATGGGAATGTCTATCAAACAGAAATATCCCACAAACTCTTATCAGGAAAGTGAAAATGCTGTACAGTTATTGCCAGAGCTGTGTGCAAATAGGAGATGGGTATTCAGATTGGTTTGCCACAACTAAGGGAGTGCAACAAGGCAGTGCGTTGTCACCACTGCTATTTATCTCTGTGATGGATGAAATTATGAAAAGGGTGAAACAGAATTCTGGAAATGATTTCAAGGCATTTGCTTTTGCAGATGATGTAGTGGTATGGGGTTGCACAGAAAATGAAGTACAGCAGAATCTAAATACTTGGAACCACCAATTTAAGGAGTTTGGCCTCAAAATCAGTCATACAAAGACAGTAGCAATGGCAGTCAGCAGACAGAGGTTGCATACAAGCATTGAGCTGGATGGAGCGAAATTAGAACAAGTCGATTATTTCCAATACCTCGGTAGCATTATGACTGAAGATAACAGATGTTCTGCTGAAGTCACCAACAGAATCCAAAAAGGAGCTCAGTTTTATCACCAGGTCAGGAACCTCCTTTGGGACCAACAAATTCCCTTAACATCCAAGAAAATGATGTATCAGGCCTACTTCTTACCTATAATTACGTATGGACTTGAAACTTGTACTATCAACAGAAGAGATAGTAGCAGACTTCAGGCTACAGAAATGAAGTTCCTGAGAACAATGCTTCAGAAGACCAGAAGAGACAAGATCCGAAATGTGAAGATTCGTGCAGAGATTCAAGTGAAACCACTTCATGAAGCAATAGCAACATCAAGGTTGAAATGGTTTGGTCATGTGAAGAGGATGAATCCAAGCAGAACGGCAAGAGTATGGCTTGAGCAAGATGTGGAGGGCAAGAGACCAAGAGGCAGACCACGGACACGCTGGATCTCCCAAATAAAAGAAGACCTGCAGGGAAGAGGTGTCGATTGGCACCAGGTAGAGGAGGAGGAAATATACCTGAATAGACAAACATGGAGAGCGCTCTTATACCGCACCCGTGAAGCTGGAGACGGTTAATGATAATGATAATGATAATAATGATGATAGTATGGCCTCGGGTGCCGGTGCATGCTTTGTTATTTGACGCCCAGAGGGCAGCTTGCATGTTCCTTGGAACGCTATGAAAGTCAAGGAGATTAGATATCTAATCTCCTTGACACTACAGCGCTTTCTAGTAGAGAAAGGAGGAACTTTATGATTGGGGAAAATCCCGAGATTAATTTTGCCATTTTCAACACGGCCTACTGAATTCAAATGGGTTCTTTAACATGCCAACAACGTTTGGCATGCATGCCGTGATTTTTGTCGCCTTTCAAAAATCACTTACCACGGCCAGGAGCGAACCTGCAAGCTTGGGATTGGTAGTCCCACGCGATAACCACTCACCCACCGTGAAGCACACGAAAAAAAGAACAATTTATTTAAAAATCAATACTGTTGCAAGACAGAGAAATGACGATCCCAACAATACAACGGTTATTGCATAAGCCCCCCAGGGGCTCACATCTAGTGGGACGTGGGTTGGCGACCACAGGACCCCAGCTGAGTCAGGCATTGCTCCTACTTACTTGTGACGGGTTCCTCTCCGTCTTCCTTGCTGTCGACCTCTCTGGTCAACTCCGTGATGCCCTACTTATGCGAGGGGTCAGCCTTCTATTTCTTTTCATGTTATCTCCTGCCTTTTGCACAAGGCCCTCAAGGAGGCAGGATGTATCTAACCCTACCACTTCTGGTGCACCCTGGATAGTGCTACACCCTCAAGGGTTCACGGCTGGCGAATTTGGGAGGTGGCGACCCCGAGGGATTCCTGAGCCTCACATGTAAAAATCGTACGGCCCTGAATCTTACGAACACATTCACAGAAAGACTTCTTCTTGAGAAGATAAGTTTTCACTAGGGAAATTCGATGTTTTGTTCCATACCTAACCACGTTCACGGGATACGAGACTACAGTATTTCACCACAAGTCGTAATTATCTCAACTAAGGTATCTAGCATTCGGGGCTTCCCGGCACGTTGTTGTGTAACGGTAGGTGCTAGTCAACTGGCGCTGACTCAACCCGTTTTGGCCGTCTCACGGCGCAGGGGAAGCTCCGTTCTATAGGGAAGGCTCTCAATGTATATAGGCTATAGAAGTATATGCCAGTAGATGGATATTCTAATGACAGTTCATTACACAAACTTACATTTCTAATGCTTGATTAATGCAAGAGAAATAAAAACGTGATTAGAAATTTTGCACAGCCACCATTTTAAGTTCTCATAAAATTGAATTAAATTAAACGTCAATATAATAATACTTGTATGAAGATGTACCGCGCCAAGTTTCACATCGTTCGGATGAATAGATCGCGAGAAAATTCCATTTAAATGTTTTAAATTTGCTTGGCCGCCATGTTGGTTTTTGTACTTAACAGGCTTTTGAAAGTCACATGGTGAACTTATAGCAGCATCCTCTATGACCACATAAAATTTCAGGGTGATGACATTAACAGTTACGGAGAAATATTTCGCACGGTCGCCTTGTTGAAATGGTGAAACGTATTAAAATTTGGTAGGCACTGTCGAGGTCGGACGAAGTAGTAGTATGTCATTGCCAGTCCTTACCGAGTTTCACTGAAATTTCTCCAGCCGTTTATATTTTATTAGGGGGACACACACCCGGTAAAAATGTGATCTCATAATCCTATTTTTCACAAGATGGAAATAGTTTAAAAATAAGTAGCATCATATAAAAAAAAACAAGATGTTCAGCAAGAACATATGGCCTACTTTCTCCCAAATGTATGGGTATATTTATGACACTTTGTCCTCATCCCTAACACAATCACCTCTACCACAATGTATTGTTTGTTTTCTTTTATATTGATAATTAGCCAGTAAGTGTCAAAATCAATATTGTATACTTTATGATGATTGAATAACAAAACTACTAACTTATTGTAATGCATTCACGTCCGTTAATCTCTATATTAAGCCAGCCTGCTAAGTTAAGAATCTTCCGTTTTGGGTATCTTCCCCTTTAAAAATCCACGCCGATCACAGTAGGTTGGTGCTGCGACCTATCAGTGAATTAATCTTTATGTTGTACGCCTATGCACTGCCATCGTAATGTACTACGATGGCAGTGGCCTAAGGGTGTTGAATGAGTAGACAGTTTAAAGTAGCCAAGAGGGAGGCGATCCAGCTGGCAGTGTTTAAAGGTAATCGGAGCGCGATCGTGGCTAATAGTTGAACTACCAGTATTACAAAATTGCCATACTTCAGGAGGCCAGGTATTTACACAGCGGTAAGTTTGGAACAATATTACCCACATAACCCACAAGAGGACAGCACCGTACAGAGGCATTAAGAAGGCTGTGGTTAATGACAACGTGTATCTAGTTCTTCTTTTCTCCTTTTCCTAATGTCTTCTGTTTATTTGCGATGCTGGGGCTGTGATTTTATTAATAAACGAGTGTATACATTAGCTTCTCCTTTGAGCTAAATGACATCTTATTCAGTATCTGTGGAAAGAGCTCGTGCACATCATTTGTAAAAGAATTCAAGAAAAAAAAAGTTAACTTCAGCAGTACTCGATCCCCAGTCGACTGCGTGACAGACTAACACGCTAGCCCAGAGCTAATCCTATCCTTAACATCATGGTGTTCTTAACTGACATTAGATACAACCTGTTGGCAAATAATGACTTTAAATAAACGATTTCTTCACAGCAGTACATCTTCATTAAAGATAATTTCATACAAAGTTTATATTATCGTATCAGTAGGGTATATCACTTACAACATACTAAAACTATTGAAATATAAGACAGGCACATGAGGACAGCTGCCATCTTGTCGTGTGACACAGACAGCTCAGCTCTTTTAAGCCACTCATACAGTATAATATTATAATATTAAATTATAATAAATAACGGATCACGACCTTCAGGATAGCTTAAACCACCCTAGGCTCGATAATCGGAATTGGTGGGTCTTAAGCCATTGATTAAAATGGTTGAATAATTCACACGGCAGCCATCCTGAAATGGTACGGCCGATGACCTTGAATGTTGGATGAAAGACATTGTGGTGTTGCAGTACCAATACTGCAACTAAATAATTGTACATATTGTAAATATTTTCACCTGTATTTCAAACATAGATTTTATAGCCTAAGTGTATTGGATCTGATGATGATCGCTTGACGATCGAAACTGGTCATCCTAGTGTTTTATTAATCTCATGTAATTTATTTCAGGATTAGGGCATAACCCATCTCTTTTGGGTACATTCGTGTTGACCGACTGAAAAGCACTAAACTCTTGGATGAAAGACGCGTCCTATATAAAGGTATGTTGTAACCAAATTTGGTAGAGATCGGATGATTAGTTTAGCCGTAATTTGATTTTACGTTTTGAACGTTTGAGTGGCCGCCATTCTGTTTTGGTAAAGATGGCGGCGATATAAAGTATGACACTGAGGTGCCCTTTGCTAATGCTACCTCTGTACCAAATTTCGTTCAATTCGGTTTCACCGTGTTCGAATTGATAGGGGGGGGGGACAGACATTCAGAGTACACACACACTCACACACACACACACAGCCAGACACACTTTTTTTTCGCCCTGTAGTGATCTCATAAGTCTACTTTCATTTTTTGCAAAAATCGAAAGTAGGCTAATAGGCTTATAAGATCACCCTCTGTGTGTGCGTGTGCGTGCGTTTGCGTGCGTGTGCGCGTGCGTGTGTGTGTGTGTGTGTGTGTGTGTGTGTGTGTGTGTGTGTGTAAACAAGCGATAGAAATGCAGGTTGGTAATAATGAGTCAAGATTACAATATTCATCTGCTGGCATATAAACAATCCAACATGACGTCCATACGATACATTTCACCGGTTCTCAATTTATCCGGAACTCTTTAAGCAATCAAACTTAAATTTTGTATGATTTTAGAGGACTGTTAAGTAAGGACAAATAGGCTATGTGACTTTCCAACTCCTGGGAAACACAAAAACATCATAGCGGCCAAGTGATTTTCAAATATTCAAATTAACATATCTAGCGATCTAATCACCCGAGTGCAATGAAACTTGGCACTGTAAATCCTTATCCAGAGCTTAGTGTAGAGACATCTAATGATGCTCAATTGTTTTCAAACTTTCAAGATGACATCTGCTCGAAATTTGAAAACCTATTTTTATTCTCTTGTCTAATTCTGGTGATTGAAAAGATTATTCGTAATAAGCCTCCGTGGCTTAGGCGGCAGCACGCCGGCCTCTCACCGCTGGGTCCGTGGTTCAAATCCCGGTCACTCCATGTGAGATCTGTGCTGGACAAAACGGAGGCAGACAGGTTTTTCTCCGGGTACTTCGGTTTTCCCTGTCAAAATTTCATTCCAGCAACACTCTCCACTATCATTTCATTTAATCTGTCATTCATTTAATCATTGCCCCAGAGGAGTGCGTCAGGCCTCGGCAGCCGGCACAGTTCATATCCTCGCCGCTAGATAGGGGCTTCATTCATTCCATTCCTGACCCGGTCGGAGACTGGAAGCAGGCTGTGGATTTTCATTTTTCATTCGTATGATGAACTATGATAATCATTATATAAGGGCACTAAATGCTGTAGCTCACTTTTCGTAAGTCATAAAAGCCGTGCATTTGTTTTTTCTAAAAATTAATACCATTGGTTCGTCACAGCAAGACCACCTCGCGGGAGGAGACTTAAACACCAATATTGAAACTATATACAGTATTCTAGCACTTAACTTTTATTACAATGGTGTTGCTGAAGACATAGGTTGTGAACCAAACGCTGTTTAGTATAGGACTATCAAATGAAAAACAGGAAGGAGAGTTTTAATGGAAAAGATATTTATTTGGATTTACTGTGCTTCTAAAAGGCATATGCCTAATAAAAAGAAACACAAGTACATTTGGTTACAAAGTTCTATAAAATTACAATAGTAATTGACAGGAATAATTTTGTGATTGTAATCTAAATTAATTCTACAACTAAATACGAAAATATAATAAATCTGTGCAGGAAATTGGTAAGTGGAATATACGAGTTCATGTGATCTCACAGCATGCAGAAACAAATGAACTATTTGTGTAACTGAATAAGTCAAGGTTGTTTGCTATTGAATGGTCATTGTATAATTGAATAGCACTTATTATTGGGGAATGTTTATGCTGTTCAGTTCTAGTTCTTGGGCAGTAAAATGTAATAAACTTAGGTCGAGTTGAGGGAGGTGGGACACGTAAATTAAACTGTGATATTAAATACGGACTATACGTACTTTGAAGACAAAAAACAAGAATTGCAATTTTTCGTCTGTTACCCAGAGATTTATAATTTAAGTAACTTAGAAGATTTCCATAGCTACCATATTTCGGATAAATACCCGTGATTTTATACTGCAGATATCTTAGGAATTCATTCTGAACCATTTCAATTTCACTAATGTGGTTCAAGTACAAGGGTTTCCAGATGCCGGATGCATATTTTAATCTGCTTCTAACAAAAGAATTGTACAATAATTTTATACATTTTGGGCTGACAAAATCTTTAGAATTTCTTCCTATAAAGCCTAACATTGTATAAGCACTAGCTACCATTTCATGAGTGTGCAATTAAAATGTTAGCTTTGAATCAAAATGAACTCCTAGGTCTTTGTTAGAATTGTTAATAGTGAGATATACATCCAACATCCGGTACCCAAACATCACCTGGAATTTGTTTCTAGTTAACTTCATAACTGAGCATATATGAAAATAGGCTATTTAGTTCTTCGCGAACTACTTGTTAAGGGGACCTTGCATCCTAGAAAGGTCAAATCTGTGAATTTATTTACTGTTTAGTCTGATTACGCACACATTTCTCAATAAATCTACGTTTGCTTCACAAAATTCAGACAGTTAGCCATTTTCTTCCAGAGTGCGCGTGAGTGGTCACCTCTATCTGTGGAGGTAACGGAGAATTATCATTTGTGTAACTTTTAAACTGAAGCTACTATTTATGTGATTTCCTCACTTTTAGGTACATGTTTGTTGAAAAGTAAGAGAGCTATAAGAATGAAACTTACACAGCTTTCTCTTCATACACAATCTATGAAAATGGTGCACAGTTATGGCAATCTTTTGCGTAGAAGTAAAAACACTTGAATGACAAGCACTGAAAGTTTTACTTTTATCGTAAAGAAACGAATCAAATATTGTTTAATTTATATCTCAGGCCTCTTTAGTGCTAATGTATTAAATCTACATGGTATTGTTCAACATATAATACCTCACATCCATGAATTTTTTAAAGATATTCCAGTCTTTCTTTTGTCTACAACGTGTACCTAAATATGCTACATTTCAGCATTGGATAGGACATTCGTAAACTAGTGAACAATGCCCCCTTAAACTCCGTATTAGTTTGACAGCTGATTCAACACTAAATTATTCCTAAACAGTTATAACTCCTAATTCAGAGTCTTAGATAGAATTTAATTTTGTGGAGTGGAAGAATGAAATACAGCCATAATACACTGTTATATACAGACAATTATCGAGAGTAATTATTACTAATATTACAATCCATGGATTTTGAGGCAGAATTCTCCATTTTCTGTGTAGTAGCGTGTCCGATTCCAATAAATTGGATTTCACAAACATTTTCACAAGTGTTACCTTATTTTGAATTTAAACTTTCGAAAAAATTGAATTACGGTATAAACATCGTCATAGCACAAAATCAAGTCATCTTGGAACACTAGCAAACTTATCTACAACTTCATCATCAGACACATGAATATTACGGTGAATTGACAGCAAAGAAAGTCCATTTAATAGTTATTCATATGTTGTGCTCCTCAAGTACTGTACGTCTTAGTGTGGAAAAACACTGGCGGCTGGTGAAACCTTCTCTTGGAGGTCATAAAATATTCAACAATTGCACTCAAATCGTTCAAACGTTGCAGGTGCTGTCCTCGCATTATATATCTGCCGGTGAGCTACGTCATTACTTTCAGGAAAGGCATACCGACTTTACTAGCCTCACCAAAGACATTTCTCAAATTGGCACATCAACAATAGCGTGGCAAGCACTAATGAGTGTGCCGACTTCATTATGCTAAGTCGGCCGTCAGAACTCCCGAGTCCCACACTGTGAGGTAATGTCTTATGAATAGGAGTCGAGGAGTTGACGGCTTGAATTCTCAGAAATGCAACGGTCCTCACCGGCAGAGATATAATGCGAGGACAGTACAGACAGTTCATACTGTATGCGATAAGTTCCAAAATCTCAGTATTTAACTGTGTAATTGTACAAGACGCACAATACAACTGTGATACAATTTCAGCTGCCACCGCGAAATAAACAGGTGAAATATAATGAGCACGTTGCCCTTCCGTCAAGACTACCATACATACTGATAAAAAAAAATTGGTATGGATATCCGCTGCACTTTATATAATTTAACGGCGCTATTCTTAAACACTTGCAATGCCACCAGAAAAGTTTAAAAACCTGAAAATTCGTATTTGGTTTCTTGTAGGCGTAACAGTGTCGCCAACTTAAATCAACGAAACAAAGCAAAACTTACAGCAAAAAGTCAGGATTGTTTCATTATAAATAGAGAAATAATTATTCCTGTCACCAATATCAGTGTGTAAAAGTCGCTAAATGTCTATCATGAAAGAACTAAAATGATACAGTCAGTCTGAGAGACTAGACTTTATATCATTTCAAATGACGCATGCTACAAATGCTACACATGTTAGAAAGGCTCAGGACTCTTTCAACAGACTCCATTACCCATTAACTTAGGCTTCCCACGCGGGGAACGGAGAGCGGGAGGTGCACTCTGCTGTATGACGTCACGCACTCGCCGTCTCCGTATCGCATACCGCCAGATCCCAGGTATAAACTCACTCAACAGACTCCATTACCCTTTAACTTAGGCTTCCCGCGCGGGGAACGGAGAGCGGGAGGTGCACTCTGCTGCATTACGTCACGCACTCGCCGTCTCCGCATCGCATAACGCCAGACCTCAGGAGTAAACTCAGACTCAGTGCATATGCACTGAACAACATGGTGACGTCATACACGCCGTAACCGTAACGCATAACGGTAGACCAAAGCATAACGATGAAGTCGACAAGATCATTTGAAATGATAAAACATCTTGTATACAGAGTGTTTCTAAATTCCCATTACAGACTTTGAGGACTTGTAGTGGGGACCAAGACAGAACTTGTGTCCGGAAACGTACAGTTTTCCCACTACCCTTTAAAAAAAAAAAAAAAACAACAGCACACGTTCAAATCTCCCACATTTTCGGTGCACCGACTACAGTACGTACGTCATTGAACGATCACCTGATGTCCCATATCCCCTACAAGTTTGTTGACATTCCATGCCATTCAGTTGAGTGTGTGTTTTCAATACCCGCAACAGTCACGTGTGGGCTGACGAAAACCCGCATGCTGCGTACCCCCGTGGGTTTCGGCAACGATACGGTGTTAACATTTGGGCAGGGTTCCTGAATGCCTTCCACGAAATCTCACAGATTCCTTGAAGACGTAGGTCTAGTGCATGAGTTTTTAGACGATGTACCACTGCATGTGCGTCAGAACATGTGGCTTCAGCATGATGGCGCCCCCTCCTTTTTTTTTTTGCAATTTGCTGTCCGAGATCATCTGCACTACAGATTTGGGCAACAGTGGATAGGTCGTGGTGGCCCGATTGCTTGGCCTGCACGTTCACCCGACTTGACACCGCTAGACTACTACCTGTGAGGTCACATGAAAACCTTGATTTACGAGACCCCTGCGGAATCCGAGGAATCCCTACCAGGAATTGGTGATCGTGTGTACCAGAACTTGTTACGGAGGTACCCTGTCTGTGTTGACGTTGGTGGTCATCACATCGGGCCCCACCTGTAATTGGACCCTGACGACAAGAAGCAGGAGTTAGGCAGAGTGCCTAAAATGTGGGAGCTGCTGCTAATCTGTTTTAAAGCGCTAGGATACCAGGTACCGCTGCGACAATGCGCTACTCTGCCTGGTGTATTTTATTTTACGGGAGGTGTATTTTGGCCAGCCCCGTGGTGTTGGGGTAGCGCGCCTGCCTCTCACCCAGAGGTCCCGGGTTCGATTCCCGGCTCCGTCAGGGATTTTAAAACTGATGTGAGGGTTGGAACGGGGTGCACTCAGCCTCGTGAGGACAATTGAGTAGCTGTCTGACAGTGAGCCAGCGCCCCGATCACGAAAACCAAGATTAACGGCCGAGGGGACCCGATGCGCTGATCACGCGTCACCCCAATATCTGCAGGCTAAATGGCTGTAGTGCCAGGGGTTGACTTGACTTGAATTTTGATTTATTTTGTAAATATAATGTAGTTCTTTAATATAATAAAAATTTTCCGCTTCAAGCGATTGTCGGCCGCAGTCGCTTCGGTGGCTGCGTGTATAAATTGATAAATGGTTTTAAATTGGCATTATGGAATAGGTTGTATAGTAAAGGTAGAAAGATTTAATTATTTCTAGGTTTCGGGGAATAAACAGTTGTCATAGCAGACGAGGTCTGTTAGCCCGGTGTTCTGGCTTTGGTATGAAGCGTGCGCCATGGCTGGCGTTGCAATAGCTTCAGCTTAGTAATAATAATAATAAATTTTGAGTTGAAATGTTACGTTATTAGATTGATGTACTTTAGGAAGGAAGAAGGGTTGGTTTGGTTAGAATGAAAGTTGATAGACCTTTAGTAGGTATTCTGTTAAAATAATAAATTGATTTTAATAAGCCTCGCTGATAATTTGGGGTAAAATGAGATGAGAATGACTTGTAATGAGTTGTGAGCTAGCTGATGCGCTGTGAATGGCTGTATTTGAACGTGCTGCCTGGGCGGGTAGTTTTGCTGGGCTGTGATTGGGCAAGAGTGTTTTGACCGTTTAGAGTATTTCCGGGAATGGGGGAGCTGTGAACGTGTGTTGACTTGACGTTACAGACAGTTAGGAACGGGGCTCCGAGTGAAAGCCGAAGTTAAACGATTGACTTCGCGTCGTTACAAAGTGAGAAGCTTATTATCCTCTCTGTTTCAAAATAAATCATGTGATTGTGCCAGAACTTATCTATATTTACGACACTTTACTAAATGTAAAATACTGTAGTGTAATATTAAACATATATTCTCAGAATACATTACATTGAAGTACCTCCATTTTCTGCTCAATGCACATCGCACTGTTGGTCTAGGGTTATGATTCCTGCGGAGAGTGCGAGAGGTCCCGGGTTCGAATCCCGGAAGAGCTGGGCATTTTTATTACTTTTGTTTTTATCTCATGAAAATATTCAAAAAGTATATAAAAGAACCTTACGAACTTTTTTTTTTTCGTGCGAGACTTGTACTTACTGTGTGCCAGTAATATAAATACATAGTTTGAGGTCAAACGCAGTTTTTTATTTTAGTCGCTTTACCCTACAGGTTGGCTTTTCCCTCGGATTCTGCGGGGATCCCACCATTACCGCCACCAGGGCGGTGTCCTGGAGCTTGAAACACCTGGACGAAGGATAAAACTGGGGAGGTGGGACCAGCACCTCGCCCAGGCGGCCTCACCTGCAAAGCGAACATGGGCCTTAATGAGGGATGAAAAGTGAGGGGAAGATTGGGAGGGATAGGCAAGGAAGAGGCAAGGAGGGTGGCCCCACCTCCCCAGTGGTATCCCCCAACCAGGTGTTTCAAGCTCCAGGACACTGCCCTTACGGCGGTTATGGTGGGATCCCTCGCTGAGTCCAAGGAAGGGTAGCGGCTTTGGTGGCGTAGTTGGTACATGCTGTTCTTCTATGCCCAAGATCGCGGGTTCAAACCCGGCCGAAGAACGTTCGTTGCCAGGAGCCGACTGCGGTGGCGTCTAGTAACCAAGTTCTGAACTAGTAGTTGTTGATGGTGGCGTTTGGCGGCAAAAGTAGGAACTACTTCAAAAAATCAATGTATGCAGTCCTTACTTGAATTAAAAACAGATAACACACACTAATACAGCCATCACAATTAACACCGGTTATCAGACAGATTCTACACCCACCCAAAGTACACGGGGCTACATGACCGCGTTGTCACAGCCCCTAAACTGAGGAAGCAACCAACCAACCTACCTAAGTCCGAGGGAAAAGCCAACCTGGAGGATAAACCGGCGGGAAAAAAAAGAAGCGTTTACCTCAACCTATGTATTTAAATTACCGGAAGTCTCGCCCGAATAAAAGAACGTTCCTAAGGTTCTTTTACATACTTTTTGAATCTTTTCAAGAGATAAAAACAAAAGTAATAAAAATGCTCAGCTCTTCCGGGGTTTGAACGCGGGACCTCTCGCACTCAAAGCAGGAATCATACCCCTAGGCCAACAGTGCGTTGTGCATTGTGCAGAAAATGGAGGTACTTCAATGTAATGTATTCTGAGAATACGATATGTTGAATATTACACTACAGTATTTTACATTTAGTAAAGTGTCGTAAATATAGATAAGTTCTGGCACAATCACATGATTTATTTTGAAACAGAGAGGATAATAAGCTTCTCACTTTGTAACCAATCGTAAAGCTACCATGTGGTGACGCGTAGTCAATCGTTTAACTTCGGCTTTCACTCGGAGCCCCGTTCCTAACTGTGTGTAACGTCAAGTGTGTGTTGTGGTGGTTTCTTGTGGGTAGCGGGAAGACCGTACGTTTCCGGACAAAAGTTCCTATGTTAAACTTAACCATCTTTGTCCCCACTACAAGCCCTCAAACTCTGTAATGGGAAGTTAGAAACACGCTATATATTTAATGGTCGCCATTTATAGTGACAAGTCTGGCTGTGTGGCTCAGGGGTAACGTTCTCGCTTGCTGAGCCCAAGGTTGCAGGTTCGAAACCTGGCGCAGTCAGCTGGCATTTGAGGGTGCGCAAATGCGAGGGAGCCGTGTCAGTACATTTACTGGCACGTTAAAGATCCCCTTCGGGGCAAAATTCCGGCACCCCGGCGTCTCTAAAAGCCATTGTAGTTAAAAGGGACGTAAAACCAATAACATTATTATTATAGTGACAAATCATTAACGTGGCAACCCTGGAGCTGCGTACTCGGCATCATGCTGTCATATGTTGTACTCTAGTGGTTGAAATGTAAATCACTCCAAGCAGTTCTAGGCCTAATTTGCGCTTACTACATCCTGCTCTCGAATGAATGCGCCACGCAGCTGTTGGCTCTACCTCAGATTAACACAACCTGAACAAAACACATGCAAACCCAAGCCAAACCAGCCTTTAGTACAGAGTCTTATTTTCGGAGGTGGTGCCCGTGAGATCTGGCGCACTCAATCGGGAAAGCGCCTCCAGAGCGCATGTCAGTTGGTGCGCTCGTTCAAATGAATGCTAAATAAGATATGCTTGTCATTTAATTTAAATTTAATACAAACTGTTATTGAGAGGGAACATTGGTGGCGCCATGGCACACCGGCACAATCTCACGCCCGCCCCTGGCGAAAAACATCCTTCTGGAGAAACGGCAGAAATTGAAAAAATAGCTAATATCTTGAGAGAAACATCGATATTGGGGAAATGGTGTTTATCACATTTACACATAGCGTCCACTGCAGTTTTAGGAATGTGTTTCACGGGACCACTTTTCTCGCCATAAGAATATTCACCATCAATCGCGTCTTCATAACACGTCTTTTTCATAGAACTTGACAGCTGGATGAATTAGACTGAAAATCATGATTAACACAAAAACTGTAAGGAAATTATTTTTTCACGATGAGATTGAAATCGATCGTTTAAAGCACTGGAAAAGTCATCTAAATAAGTTAAATAGATTGTCCGGTGATAATACTCTTCTGGGGTAGAATAAGGTAGGCTACATTAAAACGAGTTTGTTGGTGTGTGTGTTTATTTTTTTTTTTTTTTTTTTTTGTAATTTGCAGAATCGAAGAACTTCTTCTACCAAATGAATGGGTTCTGCAAATATTTTCGCAGTGTCATAGGCCTACATGTCTCTGAAGTGCTTTTCAGCCTCATGTATCTCAACAGAGGTTCGGTAACAGGTATCTTCTGCAGGGCTGTAGTAAAATAGACATCCTTACTCCGCAAAGCCTCGGACAGGTTGCAAGTTATAGCTACATTGTACTCTAAATTTATGTGGTTGTGATGGCTGCGTGAATAGCATCTATCATAATATTATGCGTCATTTTAACAGAATCTACATGAAATTACGATTTATCTAATTTTAATTACAATAGTTTGCACCAAGCAGGAGTTGGGAAATTTGATTGTATTGAACATTAGTTCTAGTAGTATATAGATAGGCTAGAGACTATGGTTTCATTCCTCCTCTTAATTTACAATATAATATGTGATGATTGTTCAAACAAGTTGTAACCTTATTTTGAAGGGTACGATTACGCCACTGACGTTATGTCAAAATTTTGACATTCGTTATTTATATCATGTGTTATTTCGGCAGTTAATTAGCCACAAGTTATTAAGTGTAGGTTTAGTCCATATAATGTATTATCATGATTAGGTTTTGTTACGGTATTAAGTTGACAGAAGTCAGAGGCTGTTTTTGTAATTAGCTAGCGCTTGAGCACTAAGAGTTATTTCTTGAGCTTACGTCTTCTCCCAGAACAGCACGATGTGAAGAAATAACTTACCTGCGTACCTACTCAACAACAATAGCCGCGTGCCGAGCCCACGGTAATGAGTAAGGGTGCGGCCAAGGACGAGGGTAGATGAGTGGAAAGAGGTGAGCTGAACAATACAGACGGTCGTGGTACGACTTGGGACGAGACTCCTTTATGTGAAGGGACAACTCAACGAGACTTGGTGGAAGACAGTCGCAGGTAGAACAGTATTGCAGGAGTGGTATTCAAGACTTAGGCCAGTCCGATACATTATGGTGTTGGCCGCCAGTGTCATTCGCCAACATCATAAGAGTGGTTTAGGGACTTACAATCCACCACCATTATTCATTCTGAGTAGCCTACATACCTCAGAATTAATAGTAGACAGTTATTTAAGATAAATTCCTCGTATGAAGATGAACTTCTACCACCTACAACAGCAGCTTTCTCTTGGGGAGAGACTCGTCAATAAAGCCGATTCATCGTTTGGTAAGCTCATTGACTTTATGCACAAGCTCTCTTTCTTCACTCTTGAATAAATCAACCTAAAGTATTAAATTCAGATCTAGATTAAATTAAATTCATAACGCCTCCGTTTTCTTGCAACTTTTGCCTGTCTTAAATTCTTTTGTTTACTTTCTACGTTAAGTCATTAATTAATGCATTTTCCTAACTTGTTTGTTTTTGATGCCATTAAATTTTTATTTAAAGTAAATGCAGTCTGTCTCCTTTCTAGATGATAGAAATAGATATAAGCCATCCTCTTTTCCCCGAAGCAAATGTTATTCAGGTTAATGACTAAGTCATACCACGACTTGAGTCGATGGAGTCTGGTGAATGTTCTACCTGAGCTAGGACGTAAAGTTATTTATGATTTATTGGGTTATCGCTCTCAGATCGAACCCTTGGCGCCCAACACTCTTACATATAACTTCAGATCCGGTGACCACTGATGGGTCATATCAAATGGTAAGTCAGGTAAAAAAAATGGATACAGAAATTAATAATCTGGCAGGTTTTGATCTTATATATTGTTCCAAATTTACATACACAACCAACAGTACCGTTACAAAGTGTGACAGTAGCATATCTCCAATCAATCTATACATCCATCATAGTACCAGTATGAAAACGGAGCGTAAATAACTCTTTAAGAATGTCCAAGCTGTGTAGTATACGAGCAGGATAACATGTCAGATGACTTCACATACATTTCATCTCAATTTCATAGTAGGATAACTTGTCAGATGTTACACATCGTATGCGACTACTGTAAGGCTCGTATCTTTTTCTTTATTTACTTGTGTCACACTGGCAACCTGCTTGGTTGACAAGTACAGTTGCGCGAGTAGGATATGACTCAGCTCCAGTAGCCTCAGTCATCGTTCAACAGTCCGTGGTGACATGAGGTCCTGTGACTCGCAATGCTGCTTGACTTATATATAGACTGTACTCTGTCATCGCTGCCCCTGCTCAACGGCTAATATTTCCATCACGAAAGGCCTTATTCTATAACTCCTCACTAAAACATTCAATGATAATTTTCGAGGAGTCCAGAGAAACAAATTTAGAGCGGTTTGACAGACGTATCTCACGAAGTGTGCCCCAGTAAAAGTACCTCACAAGTTAAGGGTTAAATTAACCGAATGGTATAGTAGATTGTTATGCCTGCCTTATTCGAAAACCAGTTGTAAACATTAATTGACGTCTGATGTCAGAAACTGCAAGAGAATGATAGTGTAGGTTGCAACGGTGGCGAAAAAACCGAGAATGATTCTGTTATCCAATGATATAATCCCGCAAGCCGACAGCTGTAGTTTGACGTGGGTCAGCTGTTGAGAGAAGAGATGTAGCTTAGGGTTGAGAGGATGACGTAACAACAGCTGATGCACCAACAGGGCTGTGTGGTTCGCCTCGTTAGTTGCACTCTGACAGCACTTTGAGATTACCAACATTTGAATCAAGGCTGTGAAGATAAATTGAGATATCAGTATGGTGTCAATAGTTTTCCTCGTACTGTCCACATTTCGAGCAAATTGCATTGTAATATCGAATGCATACCCTACAACAGTGACCAATGCATCTAACAACACAAGCAACATTTGCACTCCAAAAGCAGTATTGGTAATGGATCCAATATGGCAGAGTGTCAAATGGATTCGACATATATCATTCAATCTGCTACCATCGTCAGGTATTCGGTGTACCGTAGATATAACTCTCTCTTCCTTCGGAAAAATCTTCCTCTGTTCACTAGTGCAGATAACTTCTTTCTCGCCAAATATGTTCAGCAAGTCTTCGTTCAGAAGTGCGAATCTGTGTTTAAGTAAAAGTACAACACTCACATACTGTATTTCTACAACACATTCAATGAACCATACACAATAGTCTTGTATTATATTGGTATTTTTCCATACCCACGCGTTTACGCCGCACGTAATACAACTAAACATAACAAATACGGTTATGAGGCATATAGAAGCTACCCTGGCCTTCATATGAATAGGATGTCTTTCACAAAGCAATAGACGATCAGTGTAGTCTAGCGTTTTCAAAATATTCACAATGCAATATTTTGTCCTAAATATGCCAAGTAAAATAGAGATTAAGACTACTACATAAGTAATAACCATAGAGAAAACATAGGGAATAAAGTATATTAACGTCATTCCTTTCGACAAGGAATCTCTGATGTCAGTTAGATGAAAAGCAAGGGAGGCACAAGTGAGGATGAATATAAGCGTGGAATAAATGGAAGCGTAGATCGACGGCCTCAACTTTGCACTCCGGCGATCCTCGGCATTTTCATCAATGCAGAGCGGAGCAATGCCGATTAACTTCGAAACAAAATATAACGGTTTAATAGCATGCAACAGAGTCAGGTGCGATTTCCTGTCTCGAGTAGAGTTGGGTTCCTTGAACTGCTCCATCTCGTAAGCCAGCAATGAAATGGGCTGTCAGTTTCGTGCTGCATAACATTCGTTCATATTTCTAGCACGGCTTCCAGTGTCTGCGAGAAGGCTAGCTCCTAGCACCTGAGCACGTCAAACTCGTACACGCCCATACTTGAGGTGGGAGATGGAGTTTCACTCGCAAAAGTCGCACGTATCTCACTTGATGGTCCGTTCCAAATCCACGAGTTTGAGTATGCGTACACGCGAGTGCTCAGCAGTAATGCTCGGAGCACGGTTGGAGAGGGGCTGAGGGTGATAGCAAATACGTCACTGGGCGAAGGTCATAACACAAGTCCATACGCTTCCTTGATGTATTCACGGCGCAGTGACAGCAGCCCCCACTGCAGAGCTGTATTGCATGTTGAAGGTTTACTCACGCAAGGCGGCGAGTACTCGGCTGCTCACCGGCGAGTTGCTCGGCTGGAACAGCCTGCACTTGATGGTCCGTTCCAAAGCGGTGCGAGACGCGGAGGGAAGAGGGAGGGACCAGATTCTTCGTGCTTCCGTCACGGAACGGATTGTACAATGTTTTCAACTCAGATAATGCAATACTGAGACGCACGTCGTATATAGCTACAGTGGCTTGCTGAGCACAAGGTTGCAGGTTCGTATCCTGGCGCAGCCAGCTGGCATTTGAGGGTGCGCAAATGCGAGGGAGCCGTGTCAGTAGATTTACTGGCACGTTAAAGATCCCCTTCGGGGCAAAATTCCGGCACCCCGGCGTCTCTAAAAGCCACAGTAGTTAAAAGGGACGTAAAACCAATAACATTATTATTTATATAGCTACAGTGACTGTATTACTAGACCAAGAAGGCGTGACTTCAAACACTAGGGGGCGATAGTGTCACCACATCAGATAGCCGCTGTAAGCGAGCGCAGAATTGCCAAGATCTTCCGGCGTGCTTTTCTGTGAATACACTGTGGGGCACTGTTCAGACAATAGAACTGGGGAACAGGAATATTCCCGATACCAGATTATTTCTGAACCATTTACAAACACGCGAAGTTGTTGGGCAGTATTATTTATTCATATCACCCGATATCAACAGAAACACAATGTGCATGACATGAAAACGATCAGTTAAGAGTTAAAAATGATCCAGCTGCTGGTAAGAGGTTTTTCCAAGAAGTTGCTTAAGCAGAAAGTTGACCCATGAAATCAGAGGCGTACTGAGGATTAGAGTGGAGATTAGTTCTACTTGCACATTGTCAAACAGAGCGCATTAATCTCCAACGCAATTGCGTCCTCGGCAGCTGATTATTCATTATTATTATTATTATTTTGAAGAAAAAAACTGGTAACGCCTCAACACCCTAACCCAGGATGTTCCAGCCGAGCTACGCGCCAGTGAGCGGCGGAGTACTCGCCGCATTGCGTGAGTAAACTGCAACATGGAATACAGCTATGGCGTGGAGGCTGCCGTCACTGTGCGGTGTATACTCAAGACTGGCAGGAACCGCATGGACTTGTGCTATGACCTTCGCCCAGTGACGTATTGGCTATCACCCCCAGTCCCTCTCCAACCGTACTCCGAGCATCACTGCTGAGTACTCGCGGGTACGCATACTCAAACTCGTGGGTTTAGAACAGCCTGCCCTAACCAGTCGATCACCCACGCCTATCTAACCCATAATTAACGATGCTCAGCCCCACCAGATCTCCCCTCCAAACTGGAGATTTTTGCCTGGCGCATCGAACGAGTATTCAATGGTCATTTCGACCTAAACTTCGATAACACCGACGATGAAATCATAAACTCCATCCCTGACCGCCCCTACCTCCAGCCCAACCATCAACACCCCCACATCCCCCACTCTATTAACGACCCCTCTTGACATTCATCTTGCCCTTTCCCGCACAAAAGATACCGCTCCCGGCCCCAATCAACTCCGTTACCTCCACATCAAAGAAGCACCCCCTGTTTTCGTCCAGTTCTTAGCCGCTCTCTATATCCACCTCCTCAAAACCGGATTTTACCCGACAGCATGGCGTGTTGCTACAAAGCTTCTCTTCCCCAAACTCAACAAACCACCCTCCGACCCCTCCTCATATCGTCTCATCTGCTTAACAGCCGCCCTCTACCTTCATCTCTCTAAACATCAGTTACCCCCCCCCCCTCCCTCTCCCAATGTGGCTTCCGGCCTACCCTCTCCACCCACGATCAACTACTCCGCCTCACCACCCACACAGCAGACAACATGAACCGCTTCCGTCCCACCCTCTCGATTTTCAGAGTGCCTTCGACACTGTCTGGACTGAGCTCTACTTCTCAGACTTCACTAGTGCCAACTCCCCTTGAATTTCATCCGCCTTATTGGCAACTTCCTCAGACCCCGCACCGCCCGGATCCCCATAAACCGCACTCTCCCACGTTCCTTCTCCCTAACCCAAGGTGTACCCCAAGGGTCAGTGCTATCCCCTCTCCTTTACATCCTTTTTGTCGGAGACATCCCCCAACCTCCAGCTCCCCTCCGTCTCCTCCAGTTCACGGATGACACCGCAATTCTCGCTACTCGTCCCTCAGTAAACCGCCATCAACAGACTGGTACAACCGTACCTTGACAGATTCACGGCCTGGTGTGATCGTTGGCATCTCAACCTAAATACGGACTAAACAAAAGCTGTACTCTTCAGTCCCCGTCGTCACGCTAATTCGGCTTCCCGTAACCCCAACTATCTCACCCTTCGTATCCACGAGCACCGCCTCCGCTTCTCACCATCACTACGTTACCTGGGCATTCTCTTCGATGAGCATTTCACCCTCGGTCCACATCTTCGTGCTCTCACGGCATCCGCCCAGAAGCGCTCTCGCCTCATCACCCGGCAAATTGGCACCTCTTGAGGTCTGCATGCCTCCACGCCGCTCTATACGTACAAGTAAATCATCCGCTCCTACATCACATATGGTCATGTGGTCTGGGCCGGCTGCGCTGCCAGTTACTTCCGTCCATTAATAACCATGGAACGCCGGAACGCCGCATAGCCGCCACGCGCAACCGACCCTATGCTGACCGTATAGAGCGAGAGTCATAACTGGCACAGGGGCTACTGCGCAAGATGGCCGCCGCGCGCAACCGAACTCTTGAATAGCGGGCTTTTCAAATGATTATCTACTGATTATTTACTCTTTGACCAAAAGACCCAACGCACTCGCTATTTGGATTTATCGATATCTTTCGAGCCAATCATTGAAGAGGGTCACTGTAGCCACTCACAAGGGGTGTCGCAGAGTGTTCAAGGTGGCGGTCAGAGATGATGCAGAGCAGTTAAGATAGCTGGAAGGCAGCTGAGTGCAAGTATCTTTAATCGGTCAACCAAGACGGTGGTGACTAGCGGGAACGGTGAGGGTAGTATTATTTATTTATTTTATTAGTTAATATTTATTTATTTATTGGGTAGCCGAGCAGGGAGTATATTTAATTGGTCAAGCAAAGATGGCTAGAGAAGGGTGGTGGAGGGTAGCCGAGCAGATTATATTTAATTGATCGGTCAAAGTGGGTAGCCGAAAAAAAAAGAGAATTTAAAAAGAAGATGGTGGCCATAGCTTAACATAACCTAACTTTACTTTACCTAACATAACCTAACTTTACCAAATCTAATCTTAACTTATCTAACCTAACCTGATTACACTTGACCTGTCTTCACTAAGCCTTTCCTAATTTAATCCCAGCTAACCTTACTTGACCTTACCTGTAAGAAAGCAACAACAACACAACAACATTTAAAAAATTCTAGTTTACTTTAAGGTTAATCATTAAACCCCAACTCATACTCTTCCCTCTATTCAACTCTCAGTTAAAATAAATAAATTTTTAAAAATTTTCCCAAAATATTAGCCTACATAAAAAGTAGGCTATATTTTCAAAAATAAAAATCCTAGAAAGTCATATCGAATAAAACGAAAGGTTTATCTATACAACAAATCAACGCATTTTAATTTTTTCCCCAAAAAGTTCAATTTGGAAAGTAAGCTCTATTTTCAAAACTAAAAATCCTAAACAGCCATATGTTAGCTTAAACGAAAGGTCTCTTATGTCCTTTACCGTTAGAACAAAACATGGTATTGTAATGTTTTTCCAAAAAGTGCAATTTGGAAAGTAGGCTATATTTTCGAAACTATAAAGCCTAGAAAGTTGTATGTTTGACTTAAACCAAAGGTAATTACCCCCTCTATCCCCAAAACAAGTTTTAAAACCCTAGGACAAAAAAGAAACAGTAGTGGTCTAACAAGAATCCTAGATAACATACTAACCCGCAATACATTCAGGAGCAAGGCCGATATATCGCGAACCGATAATTAGATTGGGACGGTTGAGGTGTCATTATCATTATAATCATCATCACTATTATCATATAGTCCTTTTTGATCCTCTTGCAATATCACTTCTTGCATAGTCGGTATTGCCTTTGATATTGTTGAGAGTTTTTCGGATGTTGACAACTGTCCTAACATGACTTTTTGAGGAGATGATAATAGTACATTATGCAACGAGCCTATAATGGCTATAATTAAGACACGAGTATTTTTATAAAACGAGCGTATGCGAGTTTTATAATTTCCATACGAGTGTCTTAATTACCATTATAGGCGAGTTGCATACGACTGTTTATGTTCGACGATAATTATAACTTTATTATATGTTTTAACATAAATATTCATAAATATCTGTTGAGAGTCAGCCACAAGAATTTTGTGATCGCAGAGCGAGCGTTGGGTGTTATATCTCTGTCTTTCAAGATCTCAGGACGACCCACGCATGCGCTCTGTGTGCTTGCAATGCCATATGTTGACATCTGCCGCCCCTCAGTAATATTTTCACTGGAGTTGTTTGAAGACAATGAATGCGCTGTGTAGAAATTATATTAAGGTACAGTGCTATTTGTTGTCTCATATTCGCCAGTTTATTTACGCGAACATATGGACGGTGCGTATTCCATGACGGTAATTTATTATAGTTCGATGTTGTGTTTATGTCCGACATGTTGGATTTTGAGCGCACGCGTGATGGTATCGTTACCTAATTGGTCAATGAACGAGCTCTGATTGGCTGGAGAAATTGTATCATAATGAAAAAGAGTGTTATAATGACCATCATTATGATATAGTTTTCTAACACATAATAGTGAGGGTCGAACATAAATGTTCTTTAATGAACAATACAATCTTGAGCAGCAATATCTTTTTCTCGAACTTGCTTTTTTAACTTGGTTAGAGATTTTTGTACATTTAAATGTGTATTATTTTGAGATTCACAATGATGCTCGTATGAAGTAAGTACGTTGGAGAGGAGAAGATTGTACAATGGTGGAGGCTGAGAGATGGTGGGAAGACAGAAGACGTTGGAGAGGCTTGTAATCCAAACAGACCCGGCCAGTGTCTGGAAACTGTGCAAGATGATGATGATGATGATGATGGCACGACATAATCTTCTAACAAGGACTACGCATACACCTACTAATCATGAAGAACTTCCCTTACATACTTGGGCAACATATTCACATATGTAGACCACGATTTTCTCAAAATTTGATGAATCAATATGTTCCATCCAACACCTCCACCAGCGCACTGGCTGGCGTTTCCATCTTTCCAATCAGGACAAAAAGTTGATGCCATCCTATTATAAAACCACAAAATCTGGCAAACTGAAAAAATTCCTCCAGATTGGAAGATGGCGATCATCCATCCAGTATACAAGAAAGATAACAAAACGAACCCAAGCAATTACCGAGGGATCTCACTACTCTCGATAACGTACAAAATTTTGTCCAAAGCCCTTTTGAACAGTGCCTATCTTCAACTGGATCCGCAGATTGGTGAATACCAAGGTGTGTTCCTGAAAGGCTGATCATGTACAGAGCAAGTTATCAATTTGAAAAACACAATGTCTTACTTCCGTAAAATGTCAAACAAAAATTATGTCATTACTTTTGTTGACTTTGCAAAGGCTTATGACAGCATTGACCGTGAATCCCTTGTTGCTGTACTCTCAGAATTTGGATTAGATCGCAAGACAACATCAATCATCAAAGATACCCTCTTGAATACAAGTTCAAAGGTTAAATTTATGGGAGGACTGAGCGCAGAATTTTCAATTGATACAGGAGTGTGTCAAGGAGATGGATTATCTCCATTGTTGTTTAATTGTGCTCTCGAAAAAGTCGTCCGAGAATGGAGAGGAGCTGGTGCACCATCCCATAGACTAGGACCAAAACTCAAAGGGATAACATATAGACTGTTTGGCATTTGCGGATGCATTTCTGATGCCCAGAAACAACTTGAATTACTCTAAGAACAAGCAGCAAAAATCGGCTTACGGATTTCTTTCGACAAAACAAAATTTATGACGGATATTAAAACTGCTCCGAATACACTCCGCATCGGTAATTGTCAGGTCTCCCAAGTGAAAGACTTCAAGTATTTAGGTGAATGGTTCAATGAAACTGGCAACAAAAGAAAAGCTATAGAAGCAAGAAAATGGAAACTGCTTTCCATTTGGCAAAACAAGTTTATAACAAAAAATGCCTCTCTTGGAATTGTAAAATTCAACATTATAAAACAGTAGTCTTGACTGCAGCCCTTTATGCAGCCAAGACACTTAATCTACAACATAAAACACTGAGAAATCAATTGGAGATTAAGGAACGCAAGAATTAAAGATGGAATTCACCTTCCGAAACCTAATGCTGACTTCTATTTAAAAATTACTAAAATCACAGACGCAATCCGTATGAGAAGGATCCAATTCATGGGACATTTGGATAGAATGGAAACAACTAGGTTAACAAATAAAATCTATACGTTTTTGCAGAAAAAGGCAACAAGGTCCAATTGGTACAAACAGACGGAAAAGGACTTCGCTGAATTAGGTTTTCCCACTCTCAGGGATCGAGAGGATTTTGAGGCAGAAGAGAGAAGACCTACCAGACACGCCTGGTCACAGCAACGAAGACTCGCTCAATCGTTGCGCATGAAGAGTTATTGGGCAAACATCAAGGCCAATAAGTGTTGATTCCACGTGGTCCTAGGAGACCCATTCGCGCAGAAGAAGAAAACCACAAAACTACACCACTTATTGTTTGGAAATGTATTACAACCTTAATGACATCTCGTTTACTTCTATTTTAAAAGAAGAATTATTATTTTAAAGACCTTTTTAATGAATTTAGACTGTATATTATTTTTTCTTAAAATCTTTACTTGAAAGGTTTCTAGTTATTTTAAGAATCTTTTCAGGTCAGATTGTCATAACTTGTTTAGTGAAAAAATCCACAGCCTGCTTCCAGTCGACCGACCGGGTCAGGGAATGGAATGAATGAAGCCCCCATCTAGCGGCGAGGATATGAACTGTGCCGGCTGCCGAAGCCTGTCGCACTCCCCTGGGGCAATGATTAAATGAATGACAGATGAAATGAAATGAGTGTGAAGAGTGCTGCTGGAATGAAATTTTGACAGGGAAAACAGGATTCCTCGGAGAAAAACCTGTCTGCCTCCGCTTTGTCCAGCACAAATCTCACATGGAGTGACCGGGATTTGAACCACGGACCCAGCGGTGAGAGGCCGGCGTGCTGCCGCCTAAGCTACGGAGGCTATTTTTTTTTTCATAACTTGTTTAGTACAAACCACAAATACATTATGGATTTTGTGTTTTGGTCTGACCAAGATATTTGCATTGTGCCATTTGTTGAACTGGGTCACTATCTTTCTTCACATTCAGTGGATGTGGGTTCTTGCTCATTATCATTACTTCCGTTTTGCTGATGTTTATTTTCATTCTTCATTCTTTTATTTTCTTGCTTAATCTTCAGCAGATTTTTTTGTGTTTTTTGTTTTTGTTAGAGTGGTAACCCCGCCAACCTGGGCCCAATGTTTGGGAAGCCAGGCTCTGCCTGTCACAAGCCAAGACAAAGTGGTGAGTGATAGAGGAGTAACACCTCTTTAAAAAACCCAAGTCCAGCTGACCCGGCTGGTAGTACCTTGTAAGGGTCCCTTGCCAGGGTTACGGTGAAGTCCTCAACAGCATAGGCAGTGGACTAGATGGACTACGGAACAGTGTAGATGGCGGAAGAGGCAGCCCAGTACTCGGGATGAGTAAAATATCAGACACCGAAATTCTCCCGGGATAAAGAGACCACCTCCTATCAAGTGCCAACGGTCTTTTAGGAGGGCGGATGAGGGGTTAGAAGAAGGGCACTCCTTGGGGCGGGAAACTGCTCCTAAAGGCGGAAGAGCCGACAGATGGCCAACGGCATAGAATGGAGAAGGCAACGGGAAACCACTCCATTAAAGATCCGACTGGATATCCCAAGAATCAGCAGCTCATGATGGAGAGCTCTTTGATTAAATTCTCCGGAGGTAAAATAGCTCCCCATTCGGATCTCCGGCCGGGGGCAGCTAAAGGAAATAATGGTATTATTAGCAAACGCAAGAAACAGAAATGCGTAAGGAAAATAGGAACATGGAGTGTTAACACATTATTAAAGGTGGGGAAGCTGGAAAACCTGAAAATAGAAATGAAGAGATTAAAAATAGATATTCTCGGTATTTCTGAAATGAGATGGCCTAGCATGGGTGACTTTTGGTCAGATGACTACAGAATAATCTACTCAGGGTTGGAAGACGGACCGCTCGGAAAAAAAGGGGTAGGAGTGATTATGGAAAAATCCATGGGACTCAGAGTAGCGGGATATGTGCAGCATAGTGATAGGATAATTCTAGTCAAGATAAATACGAAGCTAAACAATACTGTTATAATTCAAACATATATGCCAACTACAAATGAAGATGACGAGGAAATTGAAAGAATGTATGAAGATCTAAATCACCTGATAGAAGGAACAAGAGCAGAAGACAATGTAATCATTATGGGGGACATGAATGCAATGGTAGGGGAAGGAACAGAGGGAACAACTGTTGGGCAGTTTGGACTGGGAGTCCGAAATGAGAGAGGTGAACGATTGATCGAATTCTGCACTAGGCATAAATTAGTCATAACAAATACACTCTTCAACCATCCCAAGAGAAGACGATACACTGGGAAAGCTCCTGGAGACACAAGAAGAGCGCAATTGGATTACATAATGGTAAAAGAAAGGTTTAAGGACCAGGTTAAAAATTGCAGAAGTTATCCCGGTGCAGATATCATAAGTGATCATAATCTAGTCATGATGCACGCGGAACTCAAATATAAGAAAATCATTACGAGAAAAACTGAGTATCTACAGGTGACAAAACTTAAGATGCCAAATATCAGAGATGAGTTCCAAAGAAGAACAGATGAAATGATTGAAAGAAATACTGACATATTCGAGAAACCAATAGAAAGTCAGTGGGGAATTCTGAAGGAGGAAATACTAGGAACTGCAGAGGAACTGCTGAAAAATAAAAATAAAAACAGCAGGAAAGCATGGATAAGTGAGGAAGTTGTAGAATTGATAACTGAAAGAAGAAGGTTCAAAAACGTCACAAGTGACGAAGGAAAACAACAATATAGAAGACTGAGAAATGAAATCGTTAGGAAAAGCAGGCGGGACAAAGAAAAATACTTATGAGATATATGTGATGAAATAGACACCGATTTTAAAGCAAATACCGGTAACTTAGAAAAAGCATACGGTATGGAAATGTGAAGCAATTTTTTGGTGAGAAGAGACAGAAGACATGTGGTATTAAAGATGAGAATGGACAATACCTGTATGAAGAGGGAAAGGTTGGGAAGAGATGGAAAGAATATCTAGAGAGCCTCTATGGAGATGAAGTTATGAATAAGGAAGTAATAGAGGAAGAAGACCAGACAGATGCAGAGAATAGAGGTGACCAAATACTAAAATCGAAATTTCAAAGAGCACTGATAGATTTATAAGACAAAAAAGCACCAGGTGTAGATAAAATCCCTGCAGAACTATTAAATAACTGCGGAGAGAAAGCTGAAGATGTTTGGAATGATATGCAGAATGTATGACACTGGAATAGTACCAACTGACTTTACTAAGTGCATAATAATTCCAATTCCAAAGAAGGCCAGAGCACAAAATTGCGATCAATTTAGGACATTGATGCCCGAGTGCACCAACCTCGGTAAAGAGAATAACCGCGGTAAACTTCCTAGTTTACCGCAGTAAAGTCGTATTTCTGTTGCACCAAGCTCGGTTTAGAGTTTTACCGCGGTAAAATGTTTACCGCCCGTGAGGGAGCGGTTATCTAAGAAAACCGTGGTAAAGATTTATTTATTTGTATTCTGTGGTAAAGATTCCAAAATGGATCTTAACAACTACAGGTTATATCTCCAGTATCTTAATCGATTTGAAAGGAATGAAGGGAGGGTTATAGAAGAGAGGCGAGATTTATTCGAAGAACTAAGCGATAGCTCATTTCAGAGAAGATTTCGATTACGGAAGGAGACAGTAAGTTAAATTTTGGACATAATTGGTGAAAAATTGGAATTCCCTACTGCGAGGAACTATCCGATATCGCCTAGAAATCGTCTTCTTATAGCACTGCGGTTCTATGCAACTGGGACACTTCAGGGAGTGATCGGTGACGTGTGTGATGTTGACAGAACAGCAGCATGCCGCATAATACACAATGTTTCTAATGTAGTTGCCTCGTTATCGCCACAGTTTATTAAACTACCACTTACCCAATGGGAACAAAGAGAGGTTATGGCAGGCTTCCACAGAATAGCTGGGTTCCCTGGTGTATTGGGTGCGCTGGACTGCACTCATGTGAGAATACAGTCTCCCGGAGGTGAAAATGGGGAGGTATTTAGAAACAGGAAAGGCTATTTCTCTCTAAACGTGCAAACTGTGAGCGATTCGAACCTCATGATAAGAGATATTGTAACAAGATGGCCAGGTTCGACTCACGATAGCACCATATTTCACGATTCTCGGCTGAGAGCACGTCTCGAAACGAGAGAAATAGCTAATGGTTATCTTTTGGGTGATGGAGGTTACCCATGTAAATCCTTCCTCCTTACACCTATTCAAAATCCCACCTCCCCAGAAGAACAACGGTATAACAGAGCTCATATTGCCACAAGAAATGTTGTCGAGAGGCAATATGGTGTATGGAAAAGAAGGTTCCCTTCCATGTCTTTAGGACTTCGATGCAACATACAACACATGTCAAACATTATTGTTGCCACAGCTGTGCTTCACAATATTGCCATTGCAGCTCAAGAAATAGAGCCTCCTGATGACCCTGAAATTAATCAAGAATTACTCCAAGAAGAAGAAGAAGAAGAAGAAGAAGAAGGCAATTTACAAATACCTGCTGTGCATCTGGATCTCAGGAATGATGATAATCCAGGACAAGTTACCAGGCGTGCTGTAATTAACAGACATTTTACTTAAGATAAGGTGAGGATTTTATTGAACATAACTTATTTACATTTGTTCAGCATTTTTTGATTTCCAGTATTTTAGTTTCTCTGCTAATACTTCTTTTTTTAATTTTAAAACTTCTAATTTTTTCTCATGTTCCTCTCTCTTCAGTGCCATGTCCAACATAAGTGTATCTCGCTGCACTTCTGCGGCATTTGATATGGATTCTGTTGCTGTCAGCTTCCTTTTCTTCGACCCTCCAGGTGTCATCCTCGATTAGTGCTGCAAGGAAAAAAATACACCCATTATTATAGTGAAGAAAGAATAAATTCAGTGAAAAGTAAATTGAAACAGAATATTCAAATGGTTTGGCCTAGGTGTTATAAATATTTGTGATTTTTAAATTTATTTTCACTTTATCTAAGAGCTTTTTCTAAAACTGAATTAAAACAGAAAATACTTCACCTTTAGGCCTACACCACTTGGCCTTTTTGGTGTTAGTGGTGAAGTTACTTTGTCTTGAGGACACTGGACTATTAAATTATCATCATCATTATCATCATCATCATCAACATCACCATCATCATTTTCAACATTAAATTCCCCCTGAAACAGAACATTTTTTAAAGGTAAACAAAGTCTGTACTTAAAAGTGTGTAGTTCTGTGGTCTGCAGTTACATGTGTGTAGTTTTATGCATTGTGATATGAGTCGTGTAGTTTCAAAAACCCCTATCTCCAAGTTTCACGAAAATGGAGATAAATGCCGTTTGGATTTTTCTGTGGACATGTCTACCGCTGTATACTACTAGTTCGCATCAAAACCCGCTCTAACCGTTCGAAATTCAATGTCAAAGTTGAGGGTTATTTTCATATTCCGCCATCTCCAATGCTTTGCGCTCGGACATAAGTAACATAACCCGCCATCTCCAACTGCCAATAGGAAGGCAATACGCGGCCATGTGACAGGCAGGCGAGGAGCTCTTGGCGCGACTGTGAGAGGTAGCATTTGTGTTTACAGAGTGCCGTGTAAATGTCTATTACTAATTGATTCATCTCATAAATGTATTGAGAAGTGTAGCCCTGGCAAGGGTAGGAAGAAGTTACGTAATGAGCAGCAGTGGAAATGCAATGAAGCAAAAATATCAAGGTATGTTTTCTTATAGTAACATTATGTTATTACGTTCTCTTGTCAGCGTAATTGTAGTACTGTATCAGAAACTGCAGTTAAAAAAAAGCTTTAGAAAACATGCACTGTTGCTTGAAGTCAGCGTGTGGTGTTGTGCCGGATCGGTTGTTCTCATCTCACAGAGGTGACCGCAGTTCGAATCTCGGCCAGTGCACATTCGATTCCCTAAAGCCCGTACCATTGTGGGTGGCATTATGCAGCTTCTGATAATTATTACCTTCTATGGTCACGTTGAGAAGGCAACATCCCTTTCTTTCCCGATGCAGGACATTTATGCAGGCCATTCATAAATAGCTGTGATTTAGTAAGCATACACAATCTCGTAAGTGACAAGGGTGTTTATTACGCAGGTACTCGCCGGCTGGACCTCCTGTCACACCAAAGTGCGGCCATAAATCCTAGGCTTATAAGTGCGGAGATATTTCTTTGTTGGATGTGAAGAAGTTTCACTCGGTATTCTACTCTACATCATCAAAACTGCAGCAGGATAGTTTCATTATCAAGCATGTTTCTTGTATACCAGTGGCGAGAGGCAGGCCGGCTAATAATATCAGATCCGGAAAAGCGCACACATTCAAGTACACTATTCGGAAACGGGATGGTACGATGGTGCCAGTTTGCCGAGAAACATGTATGGGAGCTCTCCTATTGAAGAAGGACAGAATTCAAGAGTAATAAAGCGTCATTTAGAATCTGGGGGAATGCCTGTGGAGAGAAGAGGGGGGAGACAGAAGACCCTATACCAATAGATCAAAACGTGCGGCCATCTGTAAATTTATTGAATCGTTTTGTGCTAAAGAGCCGCACTACTGCCGTACCAAGTCAGTGGCACGAATGTACCTGCCATGTGACCTAAATATAAAAAAACTTTGGAGACAATACAATACCACTGTTGAAACTGAATTGCAAGCAAACCACTCCTTCTTCAGAAAGATCTTCAATCGAAACTACAATGTTGGCTTTGGAAGTCCAAAGACTGATGTTTGTTCAACTTGCTCACAACTAGACGAGGAACTGAAAAATTGCACATCAGAAAGTGCAAAAGTTGATTTGCAGACCAAGAAACAAGTCCACAAGTTAAAATACTGTGCATTCTATGAATATTTAAGAGAGGAAGATGAGTCTATTCAGACTGTTTCCTTTGATTGACAGAAGAACATGCTATTGCCCAAGCTAAATGACCAAAGTGCTTACTTCAGCAGGCAAATAAATGTGTACAACTTCACCGTAGTTTTTGGAAGCTCTAAGACGTCGCTGACGCCCGAAAATGTGATGATCTATTCGTGGAATGAGGCTGAATTTCGTAGAGGTGCAAATGAAATTGCAAGTTGTTTGTTTCATGCTCTTAACAGTATCGATCTGTCAAAAAAGAAAACCGTGTGTCTATTTGCAGATGGATGCGGTGGACAGAATAAGAACATTATTCTTGTATTGTTAGTAAATGGCTTCTATCTGCACCAGTGAATGTGAAAAAAATTGAAATTTACTTTCCTGTAGTTGGTCATTCCTTTTTACCACCCGACAGGGTGTTCGCACGTAGAGAGAAAGTTGTGCGAAAAAGAGAGGCTATCCTTAAGCCGGAGGTATACAATGAGATTTTCAGTGGACATAGTAAGCTTTTCCAGCCTGGTTGTGAAGTGTCAATATTTGACTGGAAGGTTCGAGATGTTTTCAAACCTGTCGGCTCGTGGCATTTTCAATTCAGTCCTGTTAAAAGATTTTTTCTAAAAAGGAGCAAAAACAACATATTGGTACAAGGAGAAGTTGCTTACCGTTGCACATTTGGCCTGCCAAAGAGTGTGTTAAAGAGAGGCAAAACCTTTTCCAGACTGGTTCCACGGCTAATGGAAAAAGGTAAGGTTCCTTTAAACAATGCAAAAGTGAAGGATGTCTGCAGATTGGTTGAGAAACATTACAGGGCTAAATGGAGGGAGCTTGCAGATCTCCAGTTTTATGTTTCACTGGAAACGCGTCAGGCTGAACATTGTCAGAGTATGACAGAAGAGCAGGAGGAAGAAGAATACTGAGAACCAAGGGATGACTCCTTATCCTTGTTATATTAGATTGGAACAATCATAATATTTTTATTTTTCATCAGGCAAATACATTGCATATTCTCAACGAACATTTAAACATTTAATATTATTTCATGTTTGCAATTCATTTTCCGTCTCAGTGTGCTACATAGAAGTTAGTAAGTGAAGTAAAAGTAGTTTCTTTGAGCATTAGAGAGTACGAGTGTGTTTTCAATATCCATGTTTACTTCCAAACCCCGCCATGTCCACCTGTGACCTTCAAAACCCCCTATGTTCAAGACAAATATTGCCCTAGCACAAAAATGTAGAGATGAAACTGCATACATATTGTATGTATTATTCAGTATGAGCTAATTTAAATAAACGTAAAGAAAATTTTAAAATAGAATGTAAAATGCAGTCATGGCAGTTTTTTGCCCTTCCTGAAAAATTGATTTACTTGGAGATAGGGGTGTTTGAAAATACACGACTCATATGATGAATGTATTAACATACTCACATTAGCAATGTCTCTCAGTGTGTCCAGAGGGCTGGAAGTTCTTCTCATATTGTCAGCAGGTTCTGGAAGTTATATTACAGTATATTATTTGTAAGTTATCTACTATATGCTATTGTTAAATTAAATGTACAAACAAGATTATATATATATATGTATAACTATAAGAGTTTACTACTGTTTATGTAGTTACCTTTGTTCTCTGCATAACCCGCATCTGAGTCATGAGTGCTTGGAATACAAACACTGCTCTCTGCAATTATCCCAAGCACCCTTTTATCTACATCGTGTAGCATTGATGTGGTTGGTTTTGATCCACCGCCAGTCTTGTACGTTTCCACCTTGTCATCAGCAGAGGCTCTTCTGGCCCTTCTTTTCAGGTTTTCGTACACTGACTTTAAATTTGTGTGCGACCTAGCTGTGGCACCTGAATAAAGCGTACAGAAAGAATTATAATGAAACATGTTGCAGAAGGATAATAATGTATATAAATATACACAAATATCTGTACCCCAGAGGCAAAGTACACTATGTGCAGGTTTGTACAGTCGTTAAAAAAAGGAATGAGTGCATGGTACTGTATAAGTTCCTCGTAGGCACATTCTCAGAAACAAATGAACCTATATATAAAATGTTTGTTAAGGGTATCATCAGTATTTGTATCTACATGGGAGATTAATTACTACATATGTTAACAACAATTAAAATTATCTAATAAAATATTACTTGCAACGAATATACAATACCATGCGTTCATTCTCTTCCTGAATGACGACCAACATATACGATGCTAACCTACACATTCTGCTCTTTCTAGTGGTAAGTAGCTTTATGCCCAAAAATGCTCCATGGTGTCCACATAACCTGCATCGTTGATAGCTCATTGAGCAGCTTGCAATACTGGTAATGTGCCAGCTGACAACACTATTTATTAGTATGCAGAGTCTTTTCAGACTGTTGAGCAATTTGCTGCAGTGTTCTAAAGTGGCAAGTTATTGAATTCTTTGGAGAAACATAAACTGTAGTGATGAGGTCATGCTTTCCAGAGGAAAAATGCTATTACAGCTAGCTAAGGATATTGGTGAGGATAGAAATCATAGGCCTACCACTTGTCAAGGTAAGCAATAAGGCTAAACTGGGCATAAGGTCAATTCAATCTTACCATTGTGAAATCTATAAGAATTTACAGTCAGTTTCCCCATTTCTGTGACAAGCACATCCCCATAGGGTTTGTAAATTTATTTGAATAGCAAAACAAGTATGTCATAATTTGTACTTATAGAGAGCTTACTAATTTTTGGAGTTACACAGACATCATCCGTGACCACATCTGATCATACATACAAAGCAAGGTTACTTCAGTAGTGTATAACACTAAACAACCTCGTACACCAGAGTAGTCTGCAACATCACAACACCCTTTGTGTTCCACATTTGAGAACTATAGTTATAGAGAGCAAGATATTGAATGAATATTTACTATTAAGCTGCAGTGACTGACTCTAAAAATGATAAAAATTATGACAGCCTTTTCTTTACGGGGAGTTCCAGAACGGAGTCTGATACCGGTACTGGTTCCCCCCAGAGCAATCGCACTGCTGATAATATTTTGGATAATCATGTTATGGTTGTGAATAGTGTAATAGGCAATGAAGTCACAACTCGAAACATTCCAACCACAAGAGCAATCAGTCAGCAAGGAAGGAAACATGTCCTGAATGCAAGTCAGTGGGTAGGTTACAATCCCTATGCAAGCTATGCAGCAGCAAAATCTTACATAGGTAAAAAGGTTTATTAGAATGTAAAGGGCAGAATAATGAAACTGCCATGATTCTGCAGGATGTATTACCATGAAAAAAATAATAGAACAGAAAGGATGGAAATTTAGTTTGTATTACTGGGATGCACTACAGAAAAAAGTAAAGATATTGAGCATTGTATTTATTCACACAGAAATTGTACGATCTAGGAGCAGATAGGATAAATCGAGAGCCAGTTCTTCGACATGTAAACTTCCAGTGAGTAAGAGAGTAGCAAGAGTAGGCCTATATAAAGTCATGTCTCTCACTACACTTGTTGGTAATTTCACAGATATAATTAATACGTCCCATTCATACGAGGTTTATTTCAATGCCCACATATGCATGTTGTTATTATTACCATCATCATCGCCGTTAGGCTGATAAAGGGACAGCTATCAAAATAAGGACGACCGAGCTAAGAGATACGTTAGTAAGTAAAGGCTTTATTTCGGAGGTAATACTCATCAAGTCACTTTTAAGTTATTCTTCTGAGGTATAGAACATCACAAATCCACTGACGCCTATTTGCAAGAACTAAAAACAATATTATGTCATTAAATGTTCACACTGGCGCGTGTACACTATCCTAGTTAACCACAAAATAATACACAATTGCAATAGAACTTCAATGCAACAGTGCAGCTACCAAAGAAACTCTCCCCATAAATATTTCTCTTGTGATATAAGTATACGTTGTCTCCGGGGTACAGGTATAGACTATTAAATTGATTTCAAATATTTACTTACCTGGCACACAGCTAAATTCTTGGCTGATTTTTAACCATGTTTTCTCTTTTTCTTTTATTGTCACGCCATCCGTCTTTTTATTTTCTATAATCGATTTATATTTTTCAGCCAAATCCAGCAACACGAAATTTTCATGAGGGCTAAAATTGGGAGCTCTAGGACGTTTCATCATTTTATTTTCCATTTTCTTGCACAGCTGATTACTCGCGTTGAGACAAAATGTAAACAGTATGGCAGACAAGTGACTGTCGAAACGACCCCTGCCATCTGCTGGCCGTCTGGATAAACTGAAGACAAGTGACTATCGAAATTAACAAATTTCTTCCGAGGGGAATAATCGCGAGAAAAGCAAGCGTCAAGAAACCGCGGTAACGAAACCGAGCGATAGTAATGGTGCACTGCTTTTACGACAATACCACGGTAAAAGTTTTACCACGGTTTCGTAAACACTGATGAATACCGAGGTCGGTGCACTCGGCCATAAGCCTGACAACACATGCATCTAAAATTCTGACACGTATTATACTTAGGAGAATAGAGAACAACATTGATAACTACATTACAGATGACCAATTTGGATTCAGAAGGGGCATTGGAACAACAGAAGCAATATTAACTCTAAGACAAATAATTGAAAAGAGAAATAGAAAAGGAATACCAACATATCTAGCATTCGTGGATTTGGAGAAAGCTTTTGACAACGAGAATTGGAATATACTTTTCAAGTTACTAAAGAAAGTGGGAATCTCTTATAGAGATAGAAGAATAATACATAGTTTGTATAAGAATGAAAGGGGAATAATAAGATCTGGCAATAACCACGAAGAGGTTGAAATAAGAAAAGGATGCTCGCTATCTCCTTACTTATTTAATTTGTATGTCCAAGATGCCATAAATAGGATAAGAGAAGAGATTCAAGTTGGAGTAAATATACATGGGGAAAAGATTGACGTGCTCCGATTCTCAGATGACATTGCTTTAACAACAGATAATGAAGATGATCTTCAACAGATACTTCATGTAATGAATAACATCCTTAAAAACGAATTTAACATGAAGATGAATAAAAATAAAACAAAAATACTCCTATGCAGTCGGAACCAGGATGATCATAGAAGAGCACCAGCAATTTATATCGAGAATAATAAAATCGTATGGCCTCGGGTGCCTGGTGCAAGCTTTGTTAATTTGACACCCAGAGGGTAGCTTGCATGTCGAATTTCGTCGTTCCTTTGAACGCTATGAAAGTCAAGGAGGTTAGATATCTAAACTCCTTGACACTACAGCGCTTTCAAGTAGAGAATGGAGGAACTTTGTGTTGGCGGAAAATCCCGAGATTAATTTTGCCATTGAACACGGCTTACTGAATTCAAATGGGTTCTTTAACATGCCAACAACGTATGACAAGAGTGTCGTGATTTTTGTCGCCTTCAAAAATCACTTACCATGGCCAGGGGCGAACCTGCAATCTTGGGGTTGGTAGTCCGACACTATAACCACTCACCCACTGTGGCAAGCTATATCGAGAATGATAGAATAGAACATGTGAAGGAATATAAGTATCTGGGAAGCTTCATAACGTATGATGGAACCAGCAAACGAGAAATTTGGAGTAGAATTAGTCAGGCAAAGAACGCCTTTTATAGAAAGAAGAATCTCTTCACATCCAGAAGTATAGACCTAAAAATAAGGAAAAGACTGTTGAAGACATACGTGTGGAGTGTGGCTTTGTATGGTAGTAGGACCTGGACAATAGGGAAGTCAGAAGAAAGGAAGTTCATGGCTTTTGAGGCTTGGTGCTGGAGAAGAATGCTTAAGATCAGTTGGATACAACATATGACAAATGAAGAGGTATTCAGTAGAGCAGGAGAAAGTAGAAGCTTTATGAAGAGCCTGAAAACAAGAAGAGCAAATATGTTGGGCCATATTCTCAGACATAATAGCCTGCTAGCAAGAGTCATCGAAGGGATGTTAGAAGGGAAAAACACAAGAGGAGGACCACCACTTGCATACATCACACAGTTAATGACAGACACGAACACAAAATCATATCGTGAATTGAAGAGGATGGCGGAGAATAGAGAAGATTGGCGAGTTGCTGCAAACCAGCCCCAGGGTTGTTGACTTAAGAGAGAGTTAGAGTGGTCTATTTCGATGTTTATCTCCTTTCTTCAGCTTGGCATTCATTATTTATTTAATATTTCTACTTCAATTTGCAACATGAACAATTTGAAATTCTCTTAAATGTCGTTTGGTGATCTCCAAGTTTTCTGCTTTCTGCGAAGCTTTTTGAAATATGAACACATACGTTCTAGGTTGTAAAACTTACATAGAATAATCCCTTCACCATTTTTGTTGGTTGTTTTGAATGCTGGATAGTTAGGTACTATTTTGTGAAAGGGTCTCTCTTTTTCATTATGAGTGTTGAAATCTCCTAGCAATATTTTATTAGGGATTTTGGATACTTCATTTTCTAAAAATTCCCAAAAATGTTCTACTTTACTGTATATGGGTGTGGTAATTTTCCAATTTGTGTAATAGTCGGTGTTATTGTGATGGCTAAACCAGTGTGTGTATTTGTAAATTGGGATAGGTTTGGGAAGGAGGCGGCCATGGCCATAAGTTAGGAACCATCCCAGCTTTGGTAGGATATTATGTTGAACTGAAGGTTACGACTAGTTCCTTACTCCAAGTGGCCTGCTCGACTTTCGCCATGAATGGGGTTACATCTACAATTTTCATAAGAAAATCTGCATTGTCCGTTGAGCCATAATATATTTAAACACAAATAGTGCTAAATGTTCCGGCATAACTCAACAAGATGACAGTGTTTCGCCCCGGTGTGCTATTGGGCTCTTCAGTTGGTTAAAGCACACCTCACCAAGACACTGTCTAGTGCACACTGGGAAGGCCATTGCAAGACGTATTTGATACATGTGTATCCGGTGCACTATATTTTCTTATGAAAATTGTATATTCAATGCCAAGGTAAGGTTATAATTGCTTTGGAATGGAGTTTCGACTCCCATAGTGCACTGGCTTGCTCGTGACGCGGATACACATGTATCAAATACGTCTTGCAATGGCCTTCCCAGTGTGCACTAGACAGTGTCTTGGTGAGGTGTGCTTTAACCAACTGAAGAGCCCAATAGCACACCGGGGCGAAACACTGTCATCTTGTTGAGTTATGCCGGAACATTTAGCACTATTTGTGTTTAAATATGGGGTTACATCTCCGCGGTTACTTTTTAATTTCACATTGAAGGGAGTTGTTGAGGGTTACGCCAATTTGCCAGTTTGAATCAAATAGCACTGTAGCGCAGAAACAAACTCCATTTGGGAATTTGAGAGGGTTACACCAATTGACCTGTACACCATCAATATGTACAGTTCCTATCTAATATTTTTATAATAGAAGCCTATGTCGATTTATTTCTCTTTTATCTCTGGTGTGATAATCAGATTTTAATATTGTGGCTTTTCTTTTTCTGGCTTTTATATAGGCCTATGTACAGTATATTGTAGTATTCTTCACAAACAACAAAAATGTGTGCATTTCACATGCATTTCAGGCTGCTATCCTTTTAAGAAGTTTCGCTGTTACGAAGTGTTTTTATAATGGTCCCTTGAAAAACTTCTTAACAGAGTTTTACTGTATAAATGGATATCACATGAGGTCGAACGTCGTATATAACTAATGAAACGTTCACCAAACAAGTAATAAAAATGAAATTAGATCCCGGATAGCCCTTTTATGTCCATGTTTAATGTCCCTCAGATCACAAAAACGGATCATTGAGTTATATGTTTGGTCATTGATCATGATGAGGATGAATTGCTGACCCCCACATCATAGATTTTCTTCTTAACCCAAAACTAGGAAAAAACAATTCAAGTTCCTCCGCTACATTGAGAAACATTGAATCATAGAAATGTTTTTCACATCTAGATGATGTACTGTATACTTGTTGCCTTGGTAACCATATAGGAGACCTAGATGACCGTCACACTTTTACGTCATATTACACAATATTTTGATTGACCTCCAGCCCGAAAACATATCCATGTTAAAATTATAATCTCAGTTTTGGTTATATAGGTACCCTCCTTCCCTCCAGTATATGGTGAGAATGCAATCTAAACGAATACCAATTGGTATTTCATAAATGTGTTACACCTTAGACAATAATTAAATTAATTGGTTGGTTCCTTAGTTTAGGGGCTGCGACAACGCGGTCATGTGGCCTGTGTACTTTGGGTATGTGTAAAATCTGTCTGACAGCTGGTTAATTGTGATGGCTGTATTATTGTGTTCATCATCATCATGAACCAGTTCCAGTTTCCCGGGTGCGGTGAATGAGCGCTCTCCATTTAGTTCTCTCCAAGAATGTTTCCTCCTCCATGATTTGCTGTAAATCCAGACCTCTCCTTGCAAGATCATTTCTAACCTGGTCAATCCATCTCTTCCTCGGTCGACCTCTTGGTCTCTTGCCTTTCAGTTCTTTCTCAAACCACACTCTAGCTGATCTTTGTGGGTCCATTCTTTTGAGATGACCGAACCATTCCAGCCTGGCTTCAACACAGATCTCATTAAGAGATTGTTCTACTAGAACAAGATGGCGTATATCATTTTTTAATTTGTCCCGCCTTGTCTTCTGAATCATAGTTCTTAAAAACTTCATCTGGTATTTCTCTTGGATACAGGTTTCTAAGCTATATGTAGTAACAGGTACAAAGAAGCTCTTGTAGAGTATTAGTTTTGATCTCAAAGGAACTTTCTTATCCAAAAGAAGCCCTCTCACAAGATGATAAAATTGTTCTCCATGTTGAACTCTACTAGTGATTTCTGCAGATGGTTGGTTATTTGTTTTAATTCAAATAAGGACTGCAGACGATAATTTCAAGTACTCCCTACTTTTGCTACCAAATCCTGTCGACCATAACACTTAGCTGCAAACTTGGCTACTAGATGCCATCGCAACCAGCACCTTGCAACGAACATTGGAACTTAACAGCATTAATCGAATCTAACCTACACATTTTGCTTCATATAATATTGAAGTTAGCGGAAGGTTCTTTTACATGCCATAAATCTATGACATGGGCCCCACCGGCTTTACTTCCCCTCCGAAGGAAGGCATACCGAGATATTTTTAATGCACTTAAAAAAATCTGACGACTTCGGCCGGGTTTGACCCCGCGATCTTGGGCATAGAAGCTCAGCATGCTACCAACTACGCCACCGAAGCCGCTAATTAAATTAATATACATTTACATATATTACCTGTGGGAAGACCTAGAACCCATTGGATGGACATTGTTAATATGGACGTCACACTTATGGGAAGAACACTTAAAAACATCATGAAGAGCAAAGTGTTTATGAACAGAATGGAATGGAGGAGGCATTTCAACAGTACCCGGGAAACTGGAACTGTAACCTGATGATGATGGATGATATTATTTGCTGAGAACGTCACGGGAAAGCATCAAAGGGGAAGGCCGAGGATATGGTGGATGGATACAGTTAGGGAGAGCATTGAGAAAAGAGGAGTGAAAGTCGAAGATATACTGGAAGAAGGAAGAGAGTAGTGGAGAAACAGGAAAGTATGGAGGTCCTCGATTCACACCGCGGCCCAGATTACTGGAACCGGGAAATGATGTAGATGAAGATAAATTAATTCATAAAATGTACCAGTTGTGGCCATATTATGGCCTCTAAAGAACTTAAGTAATTGCGAGCAAAGCTTTGTTGTTAATATTTCACTTGAGGTTTTAAATCAAAACATGGAAGAAATGAATTTGAATTATTAGTAGAAGATAATAAAATACTGTTAATAAAAATATTGTGCTAAAAAAACAGAATTTCCAATGAAAAGAATTCAAACATAAAAAATTGTTCATCTTAAAATTGACCTATATAGTGAGGTTCTTCTCAATAGAATGGAAACTCGCCCATCTCGCATCGCATCCATGGCTGTTCTATAGGGAGGGTCCTTACTGTAGTTTTACACGACCATTAATCTTGCGACCATGGGCAACGGGACCTCCATACCACAAGATGTGATTGTTCACTTTGAAATTCTCACATGCATTGACCGGGATTCGACCCCGGTCCACCTTGGTGACAGGCAAGCAGCTTGACCACTGCACCATTACGCCCCCTAATAGTAGTAGTTCTAGCCAACTGCAATGCAACTTATGCTTTACATCGCACGAAGCTTCTGTCTAGTGAAGATCAATTCGTGATCTGTGTAAAGTACCCATCACTTCAAGAGTATTCACATGATGTTATGCACCAACAATGGATGCTACACAATACTGGATCAAATTCAACATAAACATTTGGCGCTTCGGTGGCGTAGTTGGTAGCATGCTTAGCGTCTATGCCCAAGATCGCGGGTTCAAACAAGGCCGAAGTCGTCGGATTTTTTAAGAGTGTTAAAAATCCCTCAGTATGCTTCCTTCAGAGGGGAAGTAAAGCCGGCGGGCCTATGTCATAGATTTATGGCATGTAAATGAACCTTCCACTAACTAAAATTGAGTGAAGCTAAATTTGTAAGTTAGATTTGATTAACACACTATTAAGTGACAAAGAAAATTTTTAAATACATCACAGGGTTCAAAGCTACTACAAAATGGGTAGAAGAGGTCAAAAGAGACTCCATTGAAGTTGGACTAACTGAACTTGTCATTCATGATAGGAAAACGTTTCGAAGCCGAGTTTACAATATCAAGACGTTCAAAGACAAACCACCAAAACACAGGCCAAATTTGGTAATAACAGAGGAGCAGTGAAAGATTAGAAGTGAATGAATGAAAAGGTTTTGGGAAGAAAAGAAGAAAAAATTGACCAGAAAGCCTTGGGTTCCATGCGGTCCACAGTTGGCCAAAGTCGGAAACAACCAAAAAAAGTTCCAACATTCGCCACCAGGTGCCGGTTGCGGTGGCATCTAGTAGCCACGTTCACGGGTAGGTGTCGTTGACTGTAGCATTTGGTAGCAAAAGTAGGAACTGCTTGAAATTGATAGTCTTCAGTCCTTACCTGAATTACAGATGACACACACTAATACAGCCATCACAATTAACCCTCTTAGTGCCAATCCATTTCCTGAAATACTTGCCAAGAATCCCAAGCTATTTTCAAACAATAGGATCATTATTTTTGCCTCGCATAATAACCAATACCTCATTCTTTCATACATTATGTTCTTAAAAGTAAATATAGCATCAGAACTCTTTTAATTAAGGTTATTCTGATAATTGTTCAATTTTTCAATTTTTTTTGGTAAAGAATCAGTTTTGAGCCTAAATTAAGTACACCTAAGAGTCATATTCGAAGGAACACTACGTTTCCTGCTGTAGAATGTTCTTAGATACATCTGTAGGCAGAAAACTTCAACAAAAAGAAAACAACTGCACCGCAATTTTGGTGGGAACGCGCGTGATTGGGGGAGCGCAAAGGGAGGGCGTGAATACAAACTCAAACCTATCGCGTAGCAGACTTCGAAGGATAAAAGTAAACACCGCACAGGCAAGCTTGAAACCTCGCCTTTCCAACCGTATGAAATAATCACGGACATATGCCTACAGAAATCTACAAATATAAGATAAACAGCGCGCCGATTGAAACGGCTTTGGCACTTTTGGCGCGAGCAGCGAGAGCCGATCTCATCGGCGCGTGGCACTGAGAGGGTTAACACCGGTTATCAGACAGATTCTACACACACCTCAAGTACACGGGGCTACATACCGCGTTGTCGCAGCCCCTAAACTGAGGAACCAACATAAACATTATGATGCCATGCTACATTCAGTCTCTATCATCTGATAGTCCTGGTGATAGCATTCTTCAAGGGGTGGAACATCAAGATCATCTGTCTCCCATGTTGATTCTCACACAGCAATTTATTTCGGCACCTCACTGTCTTGTCCAGGTTGCAAGTACCAATTTCCTAGTGCCGAAAGGCATTATGTAATCCAATCTAGAGAATTTCACATCATCAATAATAGTTGGCACTTCTGTAAATGTTAATGATGAGCATAATGACAAACTCATCTGGTATTTCCTCCACTCCAAGCTGGAACTAATCAAGGTGTATGTTCCAAATAGACAACACTTTGTGCAAAAAAATTATATACTTTCAGGCATGACAAAAATTTATTTGACTCTTCATTATAGTCTCTATGACGAGAGACACACTCACTCGGTATCAATGAACTAAGCAGCACAAGAGCAGGTTAAATCAAGTTATTACATAATTGATACTTGCTCTGGTCATTAGCATGGCATGAAGCTGATTAATGGATGGCACATGGCAAAGTATTTAATCAATACACACACTTCACTCTTATGTAATTTAGAAAATTAATTTTGACCACTTAAAACTGGAATTTTAAAATGTCACTTCTTTAAAGTTCCTGGTCCTTTACTCCATTTTGCTTTTCATAATCTATCATCAATGATCATTTATGGAATTCCAAGCCAAGAGATTGCACCAAGAAGGACAGGATGTCTGTGTTTTCTTCAATCTGGATTGGGAAGAAGAAAATTTGTTAGTATCAAAATATTGAATGACACATTTTTCCTCCTTTCTTTCTTTTCCAAAACTAAGTAGGCTTATTCAAATAATTAACAAAACTTTTGATACTGATGTGGAACACTTCAAAGGTATCATCAAAAGAGAGCGGATATATACACTGCTCAACAAAAGTTTGGACTACCGTCATCAATTGCTGACGCTGACAGAGGAGTGAGACCTCTTACCCAAAGATAAACTTGATGGTCTCATTCAGAGCATGCCTCCTCCATGTGCGGGGAGAACTACTGAAGACTGATACTGATCATCATGAGATACAGATTTTCAATGCTTTTGTTTTCAAAAGGGACACTTTGAAACGAGATCGCTTTGTTTTTGTACCGTTTCATTGTTATCTAACCACAATAATTGTCTTCAGAAGGACTGATGTTTAGTTTGATAATAAGTTATCTTATAAACCTCAATTGGTTTACTATAGGAAGTCATTGTAGTAAAATCTATGCTATTCCATACTTTTGCTAAGCAGTGTATATGAAGAAGATTCTGGCACAAAATGAAACCAATATTCTTAAAAGTATTGTTTCCAAGGCAAAAATATGTTTTAATTTTGAAATTATTATCATACCTGACATTATATAGACCTTCACAATGTGGCTCCATCCACAAGTCTAGATAAAAAACTAGCCAGTAGCTGTGAAAACTCACAATCAAAACTATACTGTCATTTGTACAGGCAACAATGAAAGAATGGCTTCAGATCTTGACATCAAAACCATATGTACATTCTTGTAAAATACTTGTTGATTCATTTACGGGCTTTGCGACATTGTGTTTATATAGCCCCATGTGCATGGGTGTGTGTAGAGTTGTCTGATAACCTGTGTCACTGTGATGTCTGTACTAGTATGTGTATTTGTAATTCAGGTAGGATTTGGGTAGGAAGCAGCCATGGCCTTAAGTTACGTACCATCCCGGCATTTGCCTGGAGTAGAAGTTGGGAAACCATGTAAAACCACTTCCAGGATGACTGAAGCAGGAATCGAATCCACCTCTTCTCAGTTTTGCCTCACAAGACTGAGTGTACCCCCATTTCAAGCCCTCAGATCTTTTAGAATTGCTTGGGATATACCGTATATACCCGAATACCACTCGCACATTTTCGAATTTTCAGCTTCAAAAATTTCCCCTGATATAGATTAGAATGGCGTGGTATAAAGGCACTCACAGGAGCACCTAGCGTCTTTAAATCAGCGAACAAAATAGTTATTTTAACCTATGCATTAATAAAAAAGTGATGATAACCCATTTAAATAGCCACTCTCATGCATCATCACAGCTGACTGGTCAGAGCGCTAGGCAGCGCTGCAGCCGCACAGCAGTTTGTGCCCCGAGTTCAAGGTTACGCATTATTGCAATGTTACGGTGCATCATTTCGTGATTTACAGCGTGGCCTTTGTCTCTTGTTTCTCGAACCAACTCCAGAACTTGTATGCCCAGATTTTCGTGCTTTCATTTTTTCACACCGCGGAAGGACTTAGAAGTTTTCTTTGTTCCCAATAATTTGTCCTTCTGGTTACGCCAATACGAATCATTCACGGCTGCACTTCATATTTACGACTCGCCGCTTTCACTCTATTGGCAACTCAAACTAACACTTGGGGCGCTGCGGTCGGTCTGGATAAGTAGGGTAAAAATACTCAATAACACGCGTTTGATATGGGACACTTTTTATTTTTTGGTTATAATCAGTAAATGTGGTCCCTAAAATAATGACAGAGTTATTTTCAATTGTATATACAGTAGAACCTCGTTAACACGTTCCTCATTAGTATGTTTTATCGCATATCACGTCGTAATTTTCAAGTCCCGATTCTTATCTGATGACAATAATGTAAAAGTACCTCATTCATCACGTCGCACATTTTGCGCGCAAAGCTTAGTACGATCGCATTTTCGTCAGCCCTGAAAGCATTCTTTGTCCACCCCTAGTGGAATGTGAGACCGACCGCACTGAGAACATTCCTTGCCAACAAGCGGGCGAGGGTTGCGACTTAACAGGTATAGGCGACTCTTTAAAAGTAAGACAGTAGCACGCGCCGCGCATCGCGTAGTACGATCGCATTTTCGTCAGCCCTGAAAGCATTCTTTGTCCACCCCTAGTGGAATGTGAGACCGACCGCACTGAGAACATTCCTTGCCAACAAGCGGGCGAGGGATGCGAGGAATAGGCGACTCTTAAAAGTAAGACAGTAGCACAAACCGCGCCGCGGCACTTCTGATTAACGTTTTTTTTTTACATTTCCCTTACTGATACAAATTTATGAGGTTCAATTATTATTTTCCATTAGTACGTTTTCCCGCTTTTAACGTCCAAATTTTTCAGTCCCTTGAAAAACATACTAACGAGGTTTCACTGTATGTATAAATGTGCGATACACGTGATCTAATTTGTGTGTTCCACTGGATTTTATGTTTCAATTGCATATTATCAAGCATCGGTTGTCTGCTGGTATTTGTTTTTGTGCAGTTCGAGTCATGGCGCTGTTACGTTTAAAAGCTATATTTGAGTTTGCTCACTGTACCATAGACTCCAGAAATTATTTGCTGCTTGGTAGGGCGAAGGGATGAGTTTAACTTGTATTAAAACTAGGGATAGACAGGAATTGCTTGATTTGGATGGTAGGTATTAACCCTGAGAAGTCAAATTAGGCCTATATGACTCGTAGTGGAATGGCTCCGATATCGCAGAGCGAGGTGATGGCGGTTGGTAGGGTTATTGGAAATGAACTAAGGAGTGGGGAAGGATACCTGACTGATGAAGCTTGGCTGTACTGGGCTGGTGCAGGCTTGGCTGTCTTGGTATAGCTTGGCTCGGCGAGACTGTGCTTGGCTGTCTAGGTGCGGCTTGACTCGACGTAAGTGAACAACCCGTCCTGTCGTCAGTGAGTGTAGTGGTGAGTGGTCCAACCCGCTCTTGATGCTCGTATTTATTTGGTATTGTCACCTTTCGGCTATTGCTATTTGCATCTTTTGGAACCTGATGAAAACGTATATCCTCAGCCCTCTTATACGTCGACTTACAGCCGTAAACTGAGCAATATACTTTGCCTTTACTAATTTTGCACTCTTATCAAAGAGTAAAACTTATAACTTATGTATAAACACGAAGAATTTACCACGATCTGCTTACCAATACAAGAAACTATATGTAAACATTCACCACGTGACAAATGTACCCTACTTGGCAAGTTTCTCATTTTTACCTCTAGATGTCATATCAGATAGCTGGAGTTGCCAATTTTCTGCAGCAAATTCTAGCACTTTCAACTTGAAGGATGGCGTAAAACTTGTTCTTTTGCTCATTTTCAGTCCTTGTGTACTGCACGCTTCTAAATTACGGTATACACTACACATGGCATGCAGGACGCGAGACACGGAACTCGTAAGCTAGGGGGTTGGGGGAGTGAGTGCCATTGTCGAGGTCAACAATGCACTGGTGATGCAGGCAGAAGCGCGGGTTTTACAGTTTCGTGAGTTGTGTAATAACATGGCATCAGTAAACTTGAACATTTGTTTAAAAGTGACAAAAAAAAAAATATTAATTTCCGTACGAATATGAGGGTGTGGGGATTATTCGGGGGCGGGTAATATTCGGGTATATACGGCAAACCAAGTAGGAATAGTTAAATGATCCAGTCTTGTAAAAAAAGTTTAATATTTCGATAAATACCAGGTATGTAGTCAATTTAGTTCACCACAGCCAAGTTACAGAAAAGGAAGATCTATGAATCACTAAAACAGCAGGATATTCCATAAATAGGGACACTGTTATTTTGCAAATGATACAATCTAAGATTTAATAATGAACCCACATAACTTTTATATCATTTAGATAGTAAATTTTGACCAATTTCTTAAAAGATTGCAATTGTAAAATATTTATATGTCAAGTGTATGAAGTTTATCGTAGTAGCCTAATTGGCTCACAATTTTACACAAATTTCTAATGCTATTTATTTTTAAATTTGAATTTAAGTGCATAACACAATTTTTTTAACATTTTGGCACAAGCATTAGTAAACACTAATTTTACCCCAATGCCCACGATTAGTTCTCATTCTAATCAGGGTGAACATTGTGCTTTTAAACTCACAACCATACAACCAGTGGAAATCTCATCTACTGGCTCAATAGTAGCACCGGCCACATTTTCACAACAGATTCCCAGAGTTTCCTGACATCAAGCAGAACAGACCAAAAGAGTGACAAAAAAAATTAATTTCCGTACATGTGTAAAATTGTCACCAGTAAGCAATAAAATCCCATATGCAAGAACCCAGAAACTGAACCAAGGGAAAATCAGAAACTTCTATAAATGAGTTTACTTTTCAGTTCTTTGGTTCCTTTCCCCATGATAGTTTATTTAGGTGCAGAATGATTTTATGTAATTGATAAAGAGAATATAATGAATATGCGACTTACGTTCCAAGCTGAGAGGATTTCTTTTCCAATGACCTCAAGAAGATGTATTTCTTATTTTGCAGACCATTTTACGGTATTCATATCGACACATTAAGTTCTCTCCCCAATGGGGGCTTCGGTGGCGTAGTTGGTAGCATGCTGAGCTTCTATGCCCAAGATAGCGGGTTCAAACCCGGCCGAAGCCGTCGGATTTTTTAAGAGCGTTAAAAATCCCTCAGTATGCCTTCCTTCGGAGGGGAAGTAAAGCCGGCGGTCCCATGTCATAGATTTATGGCATGTTAAAGATCTTTCCACTAATTACACCTGTGTGAAACTAAATTGGATAGGTTAAGAATGTAAACAACGCTCTTAGGTTGCTACGTTCGTTGCCAAGAGCCGACTGCGGTGGCGTCTAGTAGCTAGTTCTGAACTAGGCCTAGTAGTCGTTGACGGTGGCGTTTGGCGGCAAAAGTAGGAACTATTTGAAAATTCAAAGTTGCAGTCTCTACTTGAATTTAAAAAAAACAGATACACACACTAATACAGTCATCACAATTAACACCGGTTATCAGACAGATTCTACACACACCCAAAGTACACGGGGCTACATGACCGCGTTGTCGCAGCCCCTAAACTAAGGAACCAACCAACCTCTCTCCCCATTGCCTTAATACAAACCCTGTGAGCTATCCTTTGAAAACTTCCTTTTGATGTCTAATTAGAACAGTATACTTCCGCTACCTAGCGAGATGGCAGGGTACTTGTTCAAGCATTCCCTACACTGCACATGGCTGCTGCCTAGCGGAGACCTTATGAACTATAAGAAACAGGGTGTTTAGCTGGGAAAATGACTAGTCTTCATAAATCGTCGAGTGGCTTCGAGTATCAGCCTGCTGCCTAGCAACGTAACTATGAACCTTACTCTGATGCATATCGGGGAGTCATGATATCCCTGTCCGCTTGTGACAGACCACACCAAGCAACTGAACCAGTATTGACGTGCTTGTGTTCTTTCCGGGCCGTGGCCAGGACACCACGAGCCAGGGTAAGAGTGTCTTATACAAAAGATAAGTAGGTCTATATAATTTTGCATAAATATACAAAGTAGGACTGGATAATTCGAGGGCGATTTCATCAAATTTGTTTTTATTTTTAATATGAATTTAATATTCAAAAGATTTTTTTATTTTTTTGCTATAGTTTAGAGGGCCTTGCCAACCGATAGTGAGGAAACTGGAGTCAAGCCGCATGTGTATTACACAGTTGGTTTTGGTGATGGTCCAGGAGCTGTCAGTGCTCTTGTGTTGGATCTAGTGTTATTAAGGAAGTGGTGAGTTAATTCTTTTCTATTGTGTAATTAGCTATACAGATGAATTTTTACTTTATTCTATGAGACATTATGAAGTGCCTGTAGATGGTTGGATTGTGGCAATTATTATCAATCGCTGTGGGTTTATTAAATTTACTATCAGGTAGAATTAAGAATTTGTATTCGATGTGAACTGACCTGGTATTATGATTTAGTATCTCCATGTGAGATCTGTGCTGGACAAAACGGAGGCAGACAGGTTTTTCTCCGGGTACTCCGGTTTTCCCTGTCACAATTTCATTCCAGCAACACTCTCCACTATCATTTCATTTCATCTGTCATTCATTTAATCATTGCCCCAGAGGAGTGCGTCAGGCCTCGGCAGCCGGCACAGTTCATATCCTCGCCGCTAGATGGGGGCTTCATTCATTCCATTCCTGACCCGGTCGGAGACTGGAAGCAGGCTGTGGATTTTCATTTTTCATCTGTTTGATTCTTGTAGTATTTTGATCACACGGTTTGACTTCCGATCCTTACCTATGTAATCTGGCTATGTTCCCTGCTCAAGCCTGCTTAACCACTTTGTTAACCCTCTTAGTGCCAGGCGAAAAGGTAAAGGTGAAGTCTAAAAGTGCCAGGCTGTTTTAATGGAAAATGTAGGCTTTCAGAAAAAAATATGTACATCCCCTGTTTTGAAAGATACGAAAGCGAAATTTTGCCAGGGAGTGCAAAACATAGCTATCTAAATTCAGGGAAATTTTCAGATCATTATGAAACTTATTTCTTTCTTTATTAATTAATTAATTAAAATAATTTCTTCTGTAAAATAAAAATTAGAAAGTTTGATTATTCCTATTACCTCACGCTTATAAATGGAGTAAAAATGAACACTGGAGAGCACACATACATAACAAATGAACCAGGAAATGCAGTTTTTTAGTTTAAAAAATATCATCAGGGGTGTCAAAAATCCGAAATTCAAAAATCTAGCCTATTCATAAAATACCGTACGCCAACAATGGCATTGTTGATATAAATAAAATAAAAATAATTACAGTGAAAATAAATAAACTGAAGGGCACCCTGTAGCTTTATCTTTCACATTTGTGGTTATGTAGCCTGTGGAGGATTGTCCTGGTCAACATTCCTTTCTTCCCAGTCACTATTACTATCAACATCATTACCATCACTATCATTTGTTTGGTTATGTACGATCGCATTCAGCGCAGGTAATTCATTGTCCGAATCGGAATCGGCACTTGATTCGTCACACACAAGATCGCAATCACTGTCCACGAAGTCCAAGAGTTCACCACTTGACTCATCAATCATTAATTCTTCAATTTCTTCGTCTCTCAAACAATGCTTCCTTCCCTTGGACATCTTTTACGAGTCACGCGTAAACAAGTCAAGGAACTTCAAATATCGCTCCAGTATATCGATAGACAGAAAACAAAAGTGGTTTGCCAGAAAATGGTAGCTAGAACTCTCTTTAATGGTCACGTCAAGTTTAGACGCCATTTTCGGTCCATAAGCCCCTCTAAGAATACAAAAACGAAGCGTCTCTCAGAGCGACGCTGGCAAGTTTCGTTCATTTTATGAGGATCGCTCACAGCGACTCTGGCACTAAGAGGGTTAATGACATGCAACACCTAGGTACTTCCAACTTACCACTTTCTTTGTTGGTTTGCCTCCACCGTGACCAGCTTTTGTTTCTATTCGGATGAGAACTGGATTGTTCTGAAACAAAGAATTTTACTTACAGTATTTAAGAATAAATTGTCGAAGGCTAACAAAACATACTTAATGACAAATTAAATTCAAATCAGCATGCGAGAATGTCAGCTATTAGTTCTCTCTCGTTTTTAGTCCTTAAGAATGAAAATCTGCTGGGCAAGAGGGAAAACCCTAGGGGACTTTTTCATGCAGAAAATGAAAGCAAAGAGGCCAAATAAACAGTCTGTTTTAGGAATGTTTTGCCAAAGTACACAACAAAACTATTCGATTGACATAAGAATCATTAAAATCGGTTGGCTAGAACATCTGAAATACCCATTACAAATGTTTGAACAGCTAGTGTTTTAAATATATAGATCTCGACTTTCTATTTTTTAAAACTTGTGCAGCACTTTATGTTGTTAGATGTGCAACATGCAAAGAAACCATCCTAACATTATTGTCAATTTTGAACTGTTGAATAACCAATTCCTTCGAATTATCAATCTAAAACAATCTACTGTTTGTGTGTCATAAGTTGCTACTTGATACTCTCACAGATGGTACTCAACTGTATTTATTTGGCTATAACAGGAGACTTTGTTTTAAGGGGAAGTTACTGTATTTGCGCACATGGCACACAACTTTCTTTAGAAAAATTCATATTTTTCTAAAAGCAGGGAGTGCATTTATGAAATTTAAATCCAATCGAATGAAATGATTCCCTGGTCCGCCCTGTCAATACATTTAATTTTCTTTACTACTAGTACATGTTTCAGGCCTTTATTGGCCCATCTACAGCTAGATATTAATAGCCTTTCAAGAGACAATTGCCGATGGTTGAGGTGGGAACTATTCTTTGTTTACACGTGACATGCTGTCAGCCTGCTTGGTTCACCGGTACAGTAGCACGAGTAGGATATTACTCAGCTCCAGTAGCCTCAGTCATCGTTCAACTGTCCGTGGTGACATGAGCTCCAATGACACGATTTCCTTAATTCCTAAATGAAACAATATTAGATAACCCACCATTTTTAATTCGCTCATCATTATTCATTGAAAAGAGTTGGGAATATGGGAAGGATATGGTAATGACTTTTATTGATCTAGAAAAGGCCTATGATAGCATCCCTAGAACAAAAGTTTGGGAAAACTTAACAAATAGGGGGATAGGCAAGGAACTGAGAGACATGATAAAAGGAATGTGCATGGAATGCTACAGTAGTGTGAAGACTAGAGTCGGGACATCGGAATGGTTTAAAATTGACACTGGACTAAAGCAAGGAAGTGTGTTGTCACCATTATTGTTCGTAATGGTGATGGATGACATCGTGAAGGCAGCAATGAAAGAATATAGTATGGCAAAGATGAAGGTAATGTTGTTTGCAGACGGCGTTGTGATCTGGGGCGAGGATGAGATGGAGGTACAAGAACAGTTAGACGTAATAAATGAAAAGATTGAGCAATGGGGATTGAAGATAAATGTGGAGAAGAGTAAAACAGTGGTGATGAGTAGACATAAGAAAGAAGGAAAAGGAGTTATCAAAGTAGGAGATAAGGAATTGGAAGTGGTGAAACACTTCAAATACTTGGGAAGCAAACTGACTGAAGATGGAAGACTAGATTTGGAAATTAGCAGAAGAATACAACTCGGGAGTGCTTTCTACCAACAGGTACGGGGACTAGTATGGAACAAGGATATACCAATTAAGGCTAAAGAAGTTATGTACAAAGCATATTATGTTCCTATAATGACATATGCAGCAGAAACTTGGACAATGACTAAGAGGGATGAGAGCAGAGTACAAGCAGCAGAGATGAGATTCCTGAGAAGTATGGTCCAGAAAACAAGGCGGGACAGAGTGAGAAATGAAGATATACGGAAAGAACTGGGATTACAGAAACTAAATAAACTGGAGCAAAACAGATTGAGATGGTTTGGACATGTCAAACGGATGAATGAAGTAAGGCTACCAAGATGAGCACAGGAACGACGGATGACAGGGAAGAGAGGATGAGGAAGACCAAGAATGCGTTGGATGGACTCTGTGGAGAATAGTATTAGAAAACGGAACCTGGATTGGAACACTGTGTCGGAAGAGGAATGGTGGAACGACAGAACAAAGTGGAGAGGAACCATATTTGCCCCCACCCAGTGTCAACTGGAAAAGGGGAAATGAAGATGATGATGATGATAAGAGTAATTCAAAATCTAGTTATTCCAATCCAATTACTTCAAATTAAGAAGTTTATGTAGGGCAAAGAGACAATATTTTTATATAGGGTTAATTTTCTAAAAATGAATCACAATAGTCCATGCATTGTGTGCAGTCCTATTTTAGGGATCAAAATTTAACCATAAATGTGAACAGAATTACTGACTCAAAAATACTCAACACTAGACATCCAAGAGACACATTTAATAACAAAAACACTTCCTATTACAATGTGCATATCTAAAAGTAAAATTCAAGACTATACACGAACAAAAAAGTAGTTACATTATTACCTGTTTCGAGCAATTTCTGAGCTCATGGTGAAGGGTAGCAATGAATTTCAGAGAATGGAGAGGCACTACACGGTCATCATGATCAGCGGTCAGCAACAAAGTAGCTGGATACTGTAACAAGCATAAACACACAAATACAGTTCCTGCCACAGTCCAGTAACTCATAAGCCAAGACCACCTAGTGGTGTAGCGGCTAGCTGGAGGTAGTAGAGAATGGCTTCAATTTTGTTAAATGTGAGACTGGGTTAAAGGACAATTAACAAAGGTCAAATGACACATTACACACACACTTTAATGGTGATTAAAGTCTACCTTATGGCACACTGGCGAACATGTTTGGCTGTCACTCCCGTGGTCTGGGGTTGATTCCCTGTTCTGCCAATAAAGGAGGCAAGTGTGAATCGTCGACGGATTTGAAGGCGATAAGTTTGTATATTCATTTTATATTTAGAATTACTCTTATTCCACCAATTCAGGTAACTTTACTAAGTTAGTGCGTAAAAACAGGTCAACATCGTACTTTGAACACACTATTTATATTATTAACAGTACTAAAATAATTTAAAAAGCTGTAAGAATGCGTCTAGCATATCTTATTAATGTTTCCGAGACTTCGACAGTAAAATCTGGTCAATTTGACACCAGTCTGACCTCGCTAGGACCACTAGTTCGAAATACATGGCCAAGAACCGAAAAATCCAAGATGGCAGAGTTTTTTTCAAGATGGCAGCTTTTCCCCAGCTCGGATTTTTTGGGACTTTTGGGATTTCGTTTAGGACATTGTTCTTAACGTTTCCACCAATTTTCAGCTTGTTATTAATTTTGTCCGAGTCATAGAGGTCAATTTTGTCTAATTGCACTGGACTACAATAGATTTCATTCTGGTCTAACGGCTGGAACAGGCTACATTCAACTTTGTGAAGAGAGATGGGTTCAATTCCCATCTGAGCCATTCTTGAAGTGGTTTTCCGTGGTTTCCCACTTCTACTCCACACAACTGCCAGGATGGCTCCTAATTCAAGGTCATGAACGCATCCTACTCAATCCTCACCTGAATTTCAAAGACTACTATAGACACCACATTAACACAGGTTATAAGACATATTCTACATACACACACCCAACTACATGGGGCTAATGATGATGTTAGTCTAGAAGGTCTTGTAGAATTAAACACGAAAAATATAGAAATCAAAGAACTTTGATGAGTCTTGAATAAAACACTTCTTTATGATTCTTGTATACATTTGAGCCATTGAAATGATAGCACTGAGTTTCTATCACTTGAACAGCTCAAGTGTTTTAACATGAAAATGTTTAGTGTTAGATTCTTCAAGACTTTTTAGACCATCATCGTTTTAACATGGATAAGTTTTTGAGCTGGGAGTTTATCAACAAATAGCATGGACAAATTCCTGACACCTAGTTACTATGGCAACAATCATGGAAGGAGAACCACAGACCTGCCCTGGCATATTTGTTTTGTTAGAGAGTCAAGTTACAAGAAACAGTGAGTAGTCCCACTCGAAGGGTGTTGCAGAGATAAATTTCCGACACCTAGTTACCATGGCAACAAATGCAAACGTACTTGGTTTCCACTCTATGAGGCATGAGTGCCACATACGAATAGACTAATAAAAACGTATCCACGATTCTATGTTTTGGTTTTGCAACACTATAACGCTATTGTGACATATAACAATCACTTTTTGGTCGATTTTTACCCTCCCCTTCCCCTCTCCAGGAATCATGTAATCACATACAATCATTGCATCATCCCCCCCCTGTATGAGGTAATCACAAAGCAATACCTAATATTTCTGATGATTTATCTGTATAAATAAATGACACAAGAAACACAATATCAGAGCCTCAGGGATATCAATTACTGCAAAAATAAAAATAAACGCTTCAGTTTCCAGAGGGGTTTTGGGGGCGAAAGAAAAGTACTAAAAATGTACGAACAATTGACAAATGTCCTACTTTGTTTTTCATCAAAAATAATTTATAACCTCTTTATGATCTGAATAGAAGTATTCTTTGAACAAGGTAAGGCTTCTGCTAATTTTATAAGTAGATAAATAATGACCAGGCGCATACCCCTACATCCTACAGCGCCTTTAGTCAGTGCAGCTGGAATTAGCGTAAAATTAGTAATTATTAGGGATAGGAAAAATTCGCGATTGCGAATTACGCGAATTTTTAAAAGAAGTAATACACAGGTGATAATATGTTATAATAACCCTAAAAATGGTGAAAAAAATTGTTTTTGAGCTCGCGAATTTTCGCGAATTTCGCATGAAAACGCGAATTTTAGCTCTTTTCATTTTTTTTCCTTCCGATAATTCGCGGCAATTAATGCACGAATTTCGGCGAATTTTTGAAAGCCGTGAATTATCTGCAGTAATGTTTTTAAGCCTAGCAAAAAGAAAACTATTGGTTAAAATATTGAAATGTATTTTAAGAACAAGCAGAAAAAAAAATTATAATACTTTATAACATAGTATTGTAAGTCACACTATGTGGATTATACCAATATTAAAAACTAAGAGAAATGACTGTCATCACTTTTTATTTCTGAGATAGTTTATTTTTTTAAATTTTAGATTGTACAATTCTGAAGAAAACAATATATGAGAACGAATATTAATCTCGATTTTCTATATAAGAGAAAAGTGTGACTATAGACACACTAGCTTGACTGTGGGAACTTTCGGGATTTCCGTTGCATCACTCCTTCACTCTACATGTACTGGATCTCAGTTTACCTCACCGACAGTCAAATTCCGTTCAATATCCTCATCTCTTTCATGTCTGAAACCATGATCGTCTTTATCGAAGTCTATGATGATGATGATGATAATTGTTGTTTTAAAGGGCCTAACATCTAGGTTATCGGCCCCTGATGGTTTGGGTGATCGTGAAGATGAACATGAAAAGCGAACTTAAAACTAAAACTAACTAATAACCTACATACTAGAAGAATAAATGGAAAACTAAAGGAGAATAAGGCAAATAAAAGGACAGAAGGAAAAGAAATGCCCTCAACCCTCGGAGAAGGCGGATTGAGGGACTTGGAAGGAAGGAGAGCCATGAAAGGCATATAGAAAAGTGAAAGAGGAGAGGGTCCGCCCCAAAGGTAAGGGACAAAAGGGGAAAACGGACCCAGCTCAGGAATCCCTCGGGGTCGCTAACTCCCGAACTCACCAGCCCTGAGCCCCTGAGGGTGTAGCATTATCTAGGGTGCACCAGAAGTGGTGGGGCTACATACACCCTGCCTCCTTAAGGGCCTAGAGCACAAGGCAGGAGGTAAAAGGAAGAGAAAAAGAAGGCTGACCCCTCGCAAAAGGAGGGTATCAGAAAAGATGAGACAAGGGCCAATTAAGGCGGGAAAGGAAGAGACTCCCTAGGCCTCGGATACCCTAATACCGTCGGGGTCAGAAGAGAACAAGAGTTGACCAAGTGAGGTCGACAGGAAAGAAGACAGAGAGGAGCCCGGCACAAATAAGTGGAAGCAATGCCGGACTCAGCTGGGGCCCCGTGGTCGCCAACCCACGCCCACAAGATGTGAGCCCCTGGGGGATTATCGAAGTCTAACTAAACTTACTGAATGTCACTTTTTTCTGCATCTTGATATTCATCCAGGTTTTGCCCTAATGTCATCGTAGTGAGACCACCTTGCCCATTTGAAATATCGTCGTCACAGAAGACGACAAAGGCTTGTTTTTGTGCGAGTCTTGTAGCGGTAATTTTCTCGATGATGATGATAATTGTTGTTTTAAGGGGCCTAACATCTAGGCTATCGGCCCCGGTAATTTTCTCTCATGACTTGACTGCATGGAGAGCATCCAACAAACACGGAATGATCAGAAACTTAACGGTAGATAGCGGACCTCGCTTTCTGCATACAGTGATCTTTACCAATCTGGGCGGTCATCCTAGTAAGTTACCAAGTTATTGAGGTATTAAGGGCCAGAACAGCAAGGTCACCTGCCCCTTCATCCTAGTAACGACTCGATGCGTGGCGTCATATAGTGCGCCTTTCAGACATGAATATCTAGATGGCAGGTATCCATATCAAAATGTGCCACTGTTTCCTGAACCAGTCTTAACCAGGTGGTCTTCTTGGTTTCATTCTGTAGTGTACCTGTCAGAGTACTTTAAATATATTGTGCAATTTTTGAATGAAGTAGTAGGGACTGATAAATCTGGTGTTGATTTCCTGAACAATGTTTCACATGACGAAATACTTGAGATTCAAAGAATTTGGCACAGACATCACTGAACTCATCCCTTTATTAGAAGGCCAGTCTTATCAGACTGTTCACCTTCTAGATGGACATCTACGGAGAATTCAGCAAGCCCTTAAACTTGCTGTTTCTGGAAATTACGGTACCAACATTAAGAAGCTGTTGGAGGGTTGTGGAAATGTGTTAAAGAGAGAAAATACATTCAGTTTTAGTAAACGCTGGGTCCCATGCTCTTAGAATATTAATGAGCTTGAGATCCGTTGACCATGGGAACAAGATTTACAAATGAGTGCGTTTGATCCAGCAGAAATAGTGCCAATGAACATCAATGAGGACCTTGCAAAGAAGGAACACTGGAAGAAAGTGAGGTCATAAGAGGATACAACGAACTGCAAACTTTAATCAAGAAGCAGATGCACGACAGGACCAAGACAGCCATTGTTCAAGTTTTGCAAGGAATGACATTTGTATTTCCAAAGTTCTAAGAATCTGAGTTGAAAACCATTTTGATACCCTGTTCAAACACTAACTGTGAACTTTTGTTTTTCAGCTTACACTAGCACGTTATGTGATATGTGTCACCGTTTGTCACAAGAGAATTTGGATCTCTTCACTGAAGTATACTTTGAAGGATGACTGAAATGTGTTATATTATCCATGATATTAAAAAAATCCCACCTAAAATTTAACATTTTGAAAGTACCGAAAAGTGCACTTGAAACCACCGAATTTGCCACTTTAAACTACCGCTTTCTTCACTCTGAAGTCACCGAAAAATTCCTATCCCTAGTAATTATTTGTTAAGTGATAATGAAAATTTTGTCAACGTAATCATATGCCCCACACCCAAATTACACGGGGCCACATGACCGCGTTGTCGCAGCCCCTAAACTTAGGAACCAACATTACAGTATACTCAAGCACCAGAGGACAGTTTCCAATCAGATAACACAAGACTGACGTAGTGTACCGAATCTTACAGTGCTCACTAAGGGTGAATAATGTTACCATAGGTTTCACTCAAAAATCTATTATTATAATATGCAGCTACTACTTTAATGAATATAAATTTTTAGGGGCAGATGTACTAGCTGTTCCACCCCTTAAAACCTCAATAAATAAATAACTAATCGAAATTTCCCTCACTTGAAGAAAATTCATTACCTGAATGACAATCAAGCAGAGATTTCGAACTATGAGTGCAAAGGCTGTCCATGCTTGGTAGGCCAGTTTGCAGGATGTGTATTAGTCAATGTCTCTAAGTCCAAGCATGTTGATTAACACTTATGGGCAGGAGATTTGCCAGTGTTTGCCACCCAAAATGAATTTCTGAGAATGTCAACAACATACAGATTCCAAGAATATCTCACCTGCACTCCATCTCCTGAAGGAATGTCAACATTATGAAGAGGGGAGTACTTTATGAGATTATCGAAATGCTTCTTCTCCTCTGAGCTTCCATAATCCGACACCCAAGCATAGCCAATGGTGAACTTGTGGAACCGCAACATATCCAACACACTATCCAACAAAACAGAAATAATTTTTGGATTAACAAATAAATCAATTTAAAGCATGAACAGTGATAATGACATACAGCTCATTTTTGTAAAATATCCAGTATAACCATTCATATTAACCACGTACAGTCTCACAAACAAAGAACCCACCACAAAGCAGCTTCTATGTATGTATCCTTCCCAGGGACCATTCTTTTACTCCTTCACCAAATAAGGATCACCCAAATATTTTGGATACACATCATTTTTTCCGTGTTCCAGCACTGATCTTACACGGTAAGTCACTGCTTTCTACGAGGCCCCATCAAGATCTAACACCTCCGATTTTTTTTCTCACAGACAAATCACACGCAAACTGTGAAACTTCTGTCACTTCTTGACGTGATCTCCCTGCAGCTGTAAACATTTTTAACAATGATGATGTCATGCTTCCATGGCCGCTGCGAGCGCTTCTGTAGTAGTCTGCTTTGACCACTGGAAAATCACTGATGCAATAGCGGTGCAACTACTGAATGTGCGACCATGGAGAGTGTCTTTCATCGTTGGAAACAGCCAAAAATCGCTAGGAGCCAGGTCAGGTGAGTACGGAGCATGAGAGATCACTTCAAAGATGTCACAAAAAACCTGCATTCGCCCGATGTGCTGGTGCGTCGTCTTGGTGAAAGAGCACACAGCCTTTTTCAGCCGTTTTTTCACACAATGCTGGACTGAGCTTGTTCTTCAAATCAACTTGGTAGGATGCACCTGTCACCATCGTGCCCTTTGGAACGCGATGAGTAAGATTATGCCATCGCTATCCTAGAACATGGCCAAAAGCATTTTTCTCAATGTGTGAGTTATAGATTATGTTTCACATCATCCAGCGATTTCTCCTTGAATAATAATTCGGATACGGTTTTACAGATTGTCACCAAGGGTCGTAAAAAGGTATAGCAGTAATTGCACATTTCCATTGTTTGCAAGCTTTACGGTTTTGAGTGTTTCTTTCTCTCAGTTAATTCCCTCAGTTAATTCGAAATCTGTATTCGAAGTCCTCTCTCTTTCTCCATCCCATTATGGAGGTTTTACTGTATGCCTTCCTTAAGCAGAACCTTTAGGTTTAGTAAAAAATATTCCGAGATTGATAAAATGTGATCATTTTAAGTCTTGGGAGTACACATGAGGAATGTGTCAAAAAGAGAGGCGAGGACTGGACCAGAGTGACAGGGGAGAGGTGGTGGGAAGAAAGGACTAAGTGGCGAGGCTTATGTTCCAAACAGACCCAGCCTGGGGCTGGAAACTGTACAAGATGATGATGATGAGTACACAAGAAAGATTTGTAACCAAGTTCACAGGATTGTCAACACTAGTTTATAAAAGTTGCATTGGCGGCAGTGAAAATGTTTTTGAGTCCCCTGCTGTGATTTTCTTTAATGTTAGAAATTCTAAAATCCCAATATCAGCATTAAAGAAACGTAGAAACTTGGCACCAAACATCTTCCAGAAACATGATATCAGACAAAACAAGTAGTTCTGAGAAGTAGTTATGTGAAGAAGTAAATAATCTATTTTCATACATCCTACTTATGTTAATTGCCTCTATCAACATACAAAATTTCAGTTTGATTGCTGTAAATAGATTCGTAGATATTGAGAACCGTCTAAATATTTTGGTCACCATGTTGGATTTTTGCAGGCCATAAAGTTATGTACTATTAGATGAAGATTATTGCGTAGGTTTATTATTCAAACTTCAATAGCATGATTAGGACAAAATAAATAAAAACAAATTTTAAAATTTCGCACAGCCGCCATCTGGAGGTTATGTAAACCATTGAATTAAATTAGATGTCAGTGTATTACAATGTATATAAACATTTGCTGTACCATGTTTCATTGAACTCTAATGGTTAAATCGCGAGATAAGTCTATTTAAATGTTTCAACTTCGCTTCACCACCATGTTCGTTTTGTACTCAACAGGTTTTTGAAAGTCAGATAGGTGAACGTTTAGTACTGCACTTTATCACCGTACAAAATTTCAGGGTGACATCAGTAATAGTTTCGGAGATATAGAATGCCGGTGAAATATTTTGCACGGCCCCCATTTTGGATTCGTGAGACTTAATAAAATTTGAAGGGTATGGTCGGGGTCAGACAAAATAAGACTATGTCCTTACAGAGTTTCATTGAAATCACTCCAGCCGTTTAGGTTTTATTAGGGGGGAACACACATACGCACACACACACGGACAATAAGTGTTATCTTAAGCCTATTTTTTCATAAATGAAAATAGGCTAAAAGAGGCATAAGCTTGGACTCGAGTGCTATCAGTCAGTTGCACGACGTGCAACGAGGGCACCCGAGCTATGCTGAAAAGATCCAAAGGTGATGTTTTATGTAATCAACAATATCATGTATATTGCAAAAACTCCAATTACTCTGAGCTGCTGGTGCCATTGGTGTGGTGCTAGCCGCACGAGCAAGATGGAGAGAACATGGAGGGCCAGCGGAGAGCTGTATTAGTTCACTGGTATAAAACTGCCATTTGTTAGAATAAAGCAAGCTGTGGACAGGTGACAATGCTTGTCTTATTAAGCTTTCCGTGTGGCAGCTGCTGGTGGAATGACAATAATGCTAGGCTGTCTTGGACTCTGTGGATAAATTGGTTCAAACTCCGTAAGATGTCCATGAAATGGTATTCCGTGGTTTCCCAATTCCTAGGCCACAACTGCTTCTTTCCAACTCCTTGTCAAGTTGTATTCATTTCTTGTCTTTATAACTCTTTTTACGAGGTTGGAGTCAAGAAGAGCATTTGACCATTAAACCACCCGGCAAATAGAAATTTAATGCACCTCATCCCTGACCCCCATTAAAACATGATTAAAAAGGGGTCGACATGCAGACTTTTCATTATTTAGTTATTATCCATTGTATCGTATTTATCATAAGCCAAATAAATGTGCGATTCACATTCATTTTTAAAATGCTTATGCTGTTTATCATTAACACCCATCCTGAGCATGTCTGAATTTTTTGTTCTTATTAATTTTTAACCTAACTTTTGAATGCTACAAAATGCTGCGTTTTTAAATTCTAAATGCTATATAGGAGAAAAAAAAGACTTAACCCTCGAAGAATGAGCACTGAGGGACTTAGAACGAGAGCGATGAAAGGCAGATAGGAAAGGGAAAGAGAAGGTCTGCCCCAAAGGCAATGAGGAAGGAAAAAAAAAAAAGGACCCAGCTCAGGAATCCCTCAGAGCCGCCAACGCCCAAGTTCACCAGCCATGAGCCCTTGAGGATGTACCATAATGGTGGGGTTACATACAGAAGGAAGGAGATACCATCAAGAGAAAAGAAGAGCTCCGACACCTCACCTCGAAGAATGAGGGTACCAGGAAAGACGAGCCAAGGGCCAATTAAGGAGGGAAGATGGACTCCCTAGGCTATACCATTTCTGTTCATGTTTCCTTGTTCTCACAATAAAGAGCGAACACTCCACAAGAGCTCACTAGTTATAATTAACCCTTTCACTTTCAAGCTCTCAGCTGATGGATGTGTGAAAACTGGCAGCCAAATTTACCACACTATGCATACACTTCTTTTAAAATTACATGGAAGGCACACCAATGAAGTTATCAACATGAAAGTTGGTAAACGTATAGAGTATACATCCCTTATTATCACTGCAAGTAAGTCATGTCTCTAAATCAAAAGGGTTTATAGTTAAAAAACATAAGAAATGTGGAAACAAAGTTACAAGTTTCAGATTTTGAAAGTTTGGAAGTAATTCTAGGAAATGGCATTCACAGCCCAAGTTTGTTATTCATGTCAGTAGGAAGGCTATATTATTGTTTACTAGCATGGTAAATATCAAGATTCTATTTGCATTAGATCCAAGGATAGATCAAAATGTTTCAAGTGATGTAACAGTGAAAAATGTGAGCTATTTTTGTATCTAACACTCATCGCCATCCACACTAACATCACTGTCTGGATGTGCTGGATTAATATCATCATCTACACTTTCCGATTCGGACAGAGAAACATCATCATCACTTGAATAATTGTTACGATATTCAGTGAATATCATCGTCAGCTAATTGAACTCACTTCGCCATGTCGCACACGATAAATAACTAGGCCTAACCAAGTGAACTATATCTATCACTAAGCACCTAATTACATAAGAAAACTATTTAAATAATGAACTAACAAGTAAACTAAATTAATTGCCTACGATACAGCTTAATTTCATTATATAATCACGAACGAAAACAGAGAGAAATGAACGCAAGTTTGCCACCAATCACGATGTAAACAAGACACGGAACTCCAGTGAGCATATTTTTCAGACTAAGAGTATCAATAGAAACGGATAGCTCGTTACCGCAGAGTATAACTTGAGATAAAACAGTACTCTTGTTATTCTGTACAAAAATGCTGTTATCTGGCGCGTAAATAATGAACTAATAATAATAAAGATGGGTAACGAAGGATCGTTACCCGTTACCGTGTCAGTTTTTGCTGGATCCGTGAGTACCGATGGATCGTTACCTTCAAAGTGAAAGGGTTAATATCTTTAACATGTCCACATATTTATTTTTTAAGTGCTAATTAGGTCAAAAGTTTTATATCTTATTCTTACATAAGCAAAGTACCGTATATACCCCGCCCCCGAATAATCCCCGCACCCTCATTTTTCAATGGAAATTTAAAAAAAAAACTTTTATTTTTATTTTTGTCACTTTTAAACAAATTTATGCTATTAATACTGTACTACATATCATTAAATAAAACACAAGAAGGTACACAATCATTTCTTAATAACCTAAACCTAAAGTATAAATTTTAGCTGGAAGCAGCACGTCAGAATGTCATGGAGAGGCATCCAGCACCTGCATTAGAAAAACATTGCAGTGTGAGTTACCGGAAGAATCTTATTATATTCAGCAGAAATGCGGGCAGAAAAAAGAATATGCACTGATGAGTTAATTTTATGCACCCTTACCTCTATTCATCACCGTCGTCACTTTCAGTATTGCTGGCTGAAGAGGAATTCGAAATGCCACATTTCTTGAAACTTTTCTCCACCAGCGGTAGCAGAATGGAGTCCCAGGCACCTTTCACCCACTCACAAATAAGTTTTACATCAGGACGCCTTATTTTGCCACTAGGTGTAAGTTCGTACTTTTCCTCTGCCATCCATCGCGTATACCGATGTTTCATAGCTACTTTAAAAGGCCGATTGACACACGCATCCAATGGCTGGAGAACAGATGTTAGGCCCCCAGGAATTATCACCAAGTCTGTTTTCCCCCCACTCAGAAGATTTTTCACGTCGTCCGTTATGTGTCCGCGGAAGCTGTCTAAGACAAGCATATTTTTCACGTTCAGTAATGCTCCAGGGCGACGTTGCCACACTCGCTTAATCCAATCCACTACAAGGCCGCTATCCATCCACCCGTTCTGATTTGCCGTCACAATTACGCCATTCACAGTGATTTTCGGGACTGTCTTGCGTTTAAAGATAATATAGGGGGGCACCTTTCTACCATCGGCAGTTATTGCCAGCATAACTGTGCACCTCTGTTTTTCACAGCCACCAGTTCTCACTACAACGCTGGATTCACCTTTCTTGTTGACTGTGTAGTCAATTGGCATTTCAAAATAAACGGGTGTTTGGTCCGCGTTTCCAATTTGCGACAGTAAATAGGAATTCTTCCGGCGCAAACCAATCACATATCTTTGAAAAGTAACTAATTTTTCGGTGTAATCAGCTGGAAGTCGTTGTGCTATACTCGTTTTCCTCCGAAAGCAGAGACCATTTCTAGCGAAAGCTCGCTGGAGCCATCCACGGCTAGCCTTAAAACCCCCAACTCCAAGTTCCTTCGATGTTGCTAAAGCTTTAAGCTGGCACATTTCACTTGAAACTGCATAACCAAACTGTCTCTTTTCGCTTATATAGGCACAAAGACGCTCTTCATTCCGGAAACTTCGCTTTTCGTCCACGAAATGCCCGGCGATTGCAGCTAGTCTGCTGCAGACAAGTTTTATTTTTCTTCCAGTCACGTATGCAGCTTTCATCGACATCATACTTTCTTCCCGCAGCACGATTTCCAATTTCTTCTGCTTCTGCGATTATTCTCAGTTTTTCTTTTGCAGTGTACGACCTATGTCGAGATTTCATGTTAGCTATTTCCATCATTTGTTTTACGTTACTGATGCTATGCTACCGTATCACGCAACTCACGAAACTGTAAAACCCACGCTTCTGCCTGCAACACCTGTTTACCTCGACAATGGCTACTCCCCACCCCCTGCTTATTAAAGTACGAAAATGTGGACATAAAAGTTCTGGAGTGGGTTCGAGAGACGAGACAATCGTCACGCTGTAAATCACGAAATAATGCCGCGTGCAGCGTATCATGCAACACTGCGTAACCTTGAACTCGGCACTCGCTCGCTCTCTCGCTCGCCGAAGGGCTGTGACCAGTCAGCTGTGATGATCCAAGAGAGTGGCTATTTAAATGGGCTATTATCACTTATTTCGTAAATAAAGTATCGGTTAAAATAACTATTTTGTGCTTTGATTTAAAGACGCTTGGTGTTCCTTTGTGTGCCTTTATACCACGCCATCCTAATATATATCAAGAGAAATCTTTGAAGCCGAAAATTCAGTAAATAAATAAATAACAAGACGGGTGTTTTGCGAGTAAATACGGTTTACCCGAACAAGCACTCCCACCATCTAGCGGATACTCGCAACACCCTATATCGCGCGCGGCGGGCAATTTAAATCTTTAAAATTTGTATGACTCAAATATTACCGCACCCCGATTTTTCACGTCCGATTTTGAATCAAAATCCCGTATTCGGGTAAATACGGTAAGAGAAACTACATCAAAGTTATGAATCAGAAGACCACAAAATAAAATAAATAATAAATAATTAGGAAAGAAGTTGGCACCCAGGTACCTGTTGCTAATGTTGTAAGCAAAGACATCGGAGGCATGGGCACATGATGGGAAATGGAGAATACTAGAAAAGCAAGGAAATACTTTGATAAAGATCTGAAGAGAAAAAGGCAGTGGACTGAAACTATGAGATTAGATAGAGAAAAAGGACAGAAGTGGGAAGATGTCGAAGAATAAAAACTGTATGACAGGAAGACATGCTAAACACTTCCGAACCAAACCCTGGAAACTGGCACTGGAACAAATGGTAATCATTTCGTGCTCCAACTAAATATGAAGAGATACTCACCCTACTTGTACAATGGCTGCACCATAGAGGTCAGGTCGCTGGTTGATACACGCCGCCACCAACAGCCCTCCATTGGAACCACCTTGGATGGTTAACTTCTCTTTACACGTGTAACCCTCCTTTACGAGATATTCTGCTGCAGCATGGAAATCATCAAACACGTTCTGTTTGTTGAGAAGCCGACCAGCATTGTGCCACGACTCACCATATTCACTAAACATTCAATGAGGATTACATAAGTTCACATTATGGAGATTCGGTCCCAAAACAGTTGAGGCTGTCTGCTCTATAAAAAAGAACAATCACCAGCATCACTCTCCACGAAAGCTAACCAATCTTTTGACCAAGCATAGTAAATACACAAATTCCCCACCCCATCAGATCAGAACGTTGATGATGATGATTGTTGTTTTAAGGGGCAGAACAGCAAGGTCATCTTCCCCTAAAGATGACCTTGCTGTCATCATAAGACTTTTGGTTTACCATGCCTAAAAATCCAAAATTAAACATTTTGCAGCACCTAAGCTTTTCAGAATTAGAATTTTACACAAATTAGTAACAAATAAGGATTATACACAACACTAAATGTAACAATTAGGATTAAAATAATATAATTTAATAGCATAATACTGCTTGTCTCACAACATAATACAGTACCACTTATATAAAATGAAGACTGAAAAAAGTAGCAACAATACCAGAGCAAGAAAATCAGAAAAATATAATTAAATAAACTTTATAAATTCCATAAAAAATAGTGGTTCAAATATAATTTTATTAATAATTTTTTTATCTTTGGCCATAAACTTTGCTACTTGATAACTCCAAAAATAATCAAATGAGAACAGATCTTTTAACCAAGAAAGAAATATTTTACTGTATTGACGTGCATATAACTCGTCATTGCATATATCTTGCACCCAATTTTTAGCCTATTTTCATGTTTTGTTCGAGTGATCTGTGTGTGTGTCCCCCTAATAAAATCTAAATGGCAAGAGCAATTTCAATCAAACTCAGTAAGGACATATTACTATTTTGTACAACCCGACTGTGTTTTTCAAAAATAAATACCGTAAGTATACTTGACGAGCACAAAACGAACATGGCCACAACACAAAATTTAAATTAATTAAATGAATTTAATATAGTCGGTATGTAGATAATTATTATTGAGAATCTGATTTCGCCAAATAACCGACAAACTCACCTTGCTTATCCAAACTTTATTATGAGCTACGTTTCGATAGGCAGATCATTATCAAGCTACAACATATATCACTGAGATGTTGTTTACAACCATGGTCAATTGCACTTGTATCAAACATAACCTAAAAACATATACATAAAACATGCCAAAGAGACTGTATATGTCTTTTAGGTTATGTTTGATACAAGTGCAATTGACCATGGTTGTAAACAACATCTCTGTGATATGTGTTGTAGCTTGATAATGATCTGCCGATCGAAACGTAGCTCATAATAAACTTTGGATAAGCAAAGTGAGTTTGTCGATACAAAATTTAAATGATTTATATGGAATTTTCTCGAGATTTCATTATCTGAGTGCAGTGAAACTTAGCACGGTAAATCTTCATATAAGGCTTAATATATTGCCATCTAATGTAATTCAATTTTTATGAGAACTTAAAAATGGCGGCTGTGCAAAATGTTTAAATTAAAGTTTTATTTCTCGTGTCCTAAACAAGTGATAGAAATGTAAGTTGGTATACTGAGCTACGATTATAATATTCCTCTACTGGCATATAATATTATAGCATATACTGTATATTAAACAATTCAGCATTGTGTAGATTCTCATTATCTCCGAAAATATTTAACACCTGGAAGACGGGGCCCGAGAAATCTCGTAGTACGCTCGCCAGTGGTAGATGACGGACCCCGAGAAATCTCGGGTTTTATTCATGTCATTGTTTTCAGTCTTCCTGCGACATCTCTTGACCATGTATTGAACTATTTCGGTCTAGCACATTGAGAAGGATATTTGTAGATGTATATGTGCCATCTTCCGTCTATTCATGGCCTTCTTTTATTCTTTGATTTTGTTTCGAAACATCAAACTTCCTTCTGTTGGTTCAATCAATGACAAGATGGAGGACTTGTATAATCAGATAAGATTTAGCGTTTATATTATCGTTCAAATGGCACAAGTTATAGTGAATTAGTGGAAACTGAATGAGAAGGTGATATTCAGGTCTCTAGGCGACATAATAACAACCAAAGTACATACCGTACTGTGCCCGTTTAGACCGGAGTCCGCACGACCACATATGCATTTTACCAATAGTCAGCACGAGAGTCAAAATATCCCGGGGCGCCAGATGGGTTAAAGCTAATCGAAAAACGACATCAAATGAAAAAAATGCTTTACTGATTTTTGGCTCAATGCAACAATAAGGATAGAAGGAGATTCAACTGGGCATAACACATCATGTAAAATTATCTCATTTTATTTTGAATTTAAAATTGACTGCAAAATAAAATGCTCAAAGCAGCATCATTCACGTGTGGCGACCCACACTCCTATTTACACAATGTACAGAAATTTTCCAAACACATTGGACAATTATCTTTGGAGACACAAGTCTGATTATTAGTCCTGTAGACTGTGTTTCAAAATTATATCGATTGTTTGTGATTAAATCCAGTTCAAATTTGTCTTTACTGGAAATACTGTAGTTCACTGGTTGAATTTTTACATAATATTAACACTCGTAGAATAAATGTTCATAGAATTTTTAACTTTCACTTATTTTTCCAGTTTCAAAAAAATATTGTCAAAAAATATTATTATTTCTGAATCAACACAAATTATCTACACATATTAATAACAACATCTGAAAAGTATTTGACCATTGAGCATAGCATCGAAGAACTGTGCGAAGCACAACAAAATTAATTGCTCTTCTGACATTAAACGTTTCGAGAAGTGACTCGATTATGAACTTCAAGTTCCTAACAAAATATATGATTTCTGAATCATCAACTTGATCAATAAATTGTTGGACCATTCAACTATTCGATTTTCCACTTGGAATCATTATTAAGAAAAATATTTATATTTGTTGCTATTTTAGTAACTTTCACAACTTGCAATTCTTCGACAGAATGCGGAAATAAGAATTGTAGCTTCATAATAAATTCATTTAGTTCATGGCACTAGGATTGAAAACATCCTTCAAATTATTCGTGGTTATAGAATTATTTTTAATTGGCAGTGGCCCATTCTATTATTTTTATAAGAACACAATATTCCAACAACAACGGCAAAGGTCTTCCTCTGAAGAAGAATAAAATACTATCATGACAAATCCGGGTTCTAGCAAAATCAAAGTCTTAATGGAATCCGTAAACAAGGTTGAAATAAGAACTGATGGTTTTTATGAAATAACCTTCGGGTCATTCACACGACGCAATGTGCAGTTCCAATACTCCTTCTATAACACTGAGTCATCGAACCTGCTATTTGATTGATGCTCAAATAAAAACCTCCTCATTCCTGCGACTTAAACATGCGCACCTGGGAATGGCATTTCAACTACTCCACACACATAAATTTTCTTCCCAAAATGTATACAATAAATCAAGCCTCTGCTTGTTATCAACACTGGAAGATTTATAAACTGACAAGTTTATTTTATTTTACCATTCAGTTCAGCCCGTGAAGTTACCATACTTATGATAATCTTTATTTCACTTTCGAATGTGTATCTACGTCATGATTTTATATAAATACAAAAATATCCTAATTGATACAAATATCATTTGCTTCCCGTTTCATGCCTCTCCGTGTTATCTGAAAAATATACTTTGCTCATTGCAAATATCAACTGTTCAACCAGAACTGTCATGTTGGTTGAATGCGGGCTTGCGCTAACCACTCTCCTTCGGAAAATCACCTGTTCCAAACTAGAAATGATTAAACTACTTCATAAGCTCTCTCTCAATAAATGTGATTATTAGAAAAATATAAGATCCAAGAATTATTTAGAAAAGTTATGAAAATCATTATTATTATTATTAGTGGATTATTATTATTATTAGTTATATTATTTTAAATATATTTAATTATTATTTCATTATGTGAGAATCCACATGTTCGAATATGAATAAAATATCCATTCCTCAACAAAAATAATTATTAACTTTTACAGTTACATCGGCTGTTTTCCGTGATTATCCAAAAATATGAAACATTAAAATAGATGCTCGTTATGCTCGGTCATCGATCCTAAACTGCTCTGAGTGCTGAAAATACTCAGAATAACTCTAATATGTCTTGCGTAAATCATTGCAAGATTTAAATACGAAGAAAAATAAATGTGTTGGTCATCTGCAGAAAATGAGTTTGTTCCAATTAGCTAGGCATAATATAAAGTCAAAATGTGGCTTACATTTCTCGTTGGTCTTGAAGCGTAGTGAACCTGGTCTGTACCAGATTTATCCAGAAACATGCCCTATCGGACACGCACGTCTAATCCTTGTATCGGCCGCCATTATATACCCACAATCTGTCTAACAAGACATAGTGGTAATATCTCTTGAAGTTTGAAGTAACTGTTGATCCATTTTAATATTGGCTCCTGTTAAAACCATAGCCGTTCGCTTAAATGGGGTCAGATCTAAATGATCTATTCTCAAATATGTCAGTTGTAACATAACTCACGGTAATCTTTTCAGTACAAGAAAACACTGACAGTCTAAACCAATCAACGGCTGTTCTGAAGATCGTTCCCTGGGCATGGCTTCTCACCATCTATCATGCGCGAAGCAACTTATAGTTTCCCTTCGTCGGCTAATGAACAACACCGTGATAGACTGGCCTTCAATATACTGAAAGATCGGAGTGGTTATCAAGTTACAGATATGAAACTGACTAAATTGGACTAAAATATCCAAGTATTAGATTATTATTACTGGACTGTGACAAAGTACTTTCTAGACAAAGTCTAGCATATGTCCATATAGAAATAAAATATTTCACCAGTGTCCGTAGAAAAATATCAATCACCTTAGTGATTCTCTCTGCCGGAAACTTACTATGTTCCACATGTATCGCAGCACTTTTGTAACTATCACAATTTGAAATATCTTCTGCGTAGATCCGGCAACCATGTGCCTTGGCTCAACGTGGCAGCAGCACCTTGCCTAGCAAGAGCTTGTTTCGAAGTGAGCTGATGTTGCTTGGGCCGGCCGGCTTTTATTCAAAACGGTCAGGGTCACGCTGTATCACGCTGAAATCTGGAAATCCTCATATCTCTGGTATCCCTGGTCCGATTCACTTGAGACTAAGTGCATTCTCTTTCATTTGGCCGTGCCAGTAATCTGATCCAAGTCTCAAATCTCTACTCCATGGCTAACTATTTAATCAACAAATAGTCTCGACCTCTGCTACTGCTCGCTACGTCACTTGACATGCTCTTAGCTGCATAAAATTTCCAATCCCTTCTAGAAGTAATGGAGCGCGATATTCAAATATCTCAACTTTCAAAAGCGGCTGTAGCCTTTCCCTTGATATCTAGGTGTCTGAATCTTGGAATACCCATTCCTAGAGTTGGACACAGTACTTTGATTGTTGACCAATCTCTCAAATATACTCCATCCGCTCTTTCTGTAAGCTGCCACTGCACATTGTGTCATGTTTCCGAATACATCCCACCCTTGAGCACTACTAGGGGTATGTGTATACTCATATCAACTAGAAAGAAAATATCTAGGTTATTTCCACAATTATGTACTTTTTTATAATCTAGTGCACTGGAATATTCTCCATAGCAAAATGTCCGGTCGACAGGGGATGTGACATGTCCAGGCATCCGGTCAGCAATGTGTTAAGCAATCAAACTGAAATGTTGTATGGTGTTCGAGGACTGGGTAAGGACAAATATGTGACTTTCCAAGTCCTGAGAAACACAGGAACAAAATGACGGGTAATAGTTTTTCAAATATTTCAAATAAAGTTTTTGGGGATCTTATCACCCGAGTGCAATGAAACTTGGCACAGCAAATCTTTCTTCAGAGCTTAGTATCGAGACATCTAACCATGTTAAATTGTTTTCAAAAAGTGAAGACATCAGTTCAAAAATTTAAAACCTCTTTTTTTTATTTCTCGTACCCTATTCAAGCGAGTGAAGACATGATTCGTATGATAGGGTATTATAATAATCATAATCTAATAGCACTAAATTCTTTATCTTAGTTTCCGTAAATCATAGAAACCGTGCATTTGACTTTTCTTAAATTAAACTAGTTTACAGAAAGATGCCATCTCGCGGGAGGAATCTTAATCACCAACCATGAAAGTTCTATATTCTAGCACATAATTTCTCAATGTAATGGTGTTGGTGGAGACATACAGTAGGTTGTGCACCAAATGCTACTTAGTACATCATATGCAAAATCCTTTCAATAGCAGGGAGAGTTTTTAATGGAAAAGACCAGTAGGATACATGAAATATCAGGGGAACTAAGTGATTTAAGTTCGAACCCCCATCCACTGGAGAGCACACATCTTGCTCGCAATGTTATTATTCGTTCAGGTGGCAGTTGCTGTCCTTCGTTTCACGGTAGTTGTTGTCCGTCTGTTGCATTGTCGACAAGTACCAGTATTCTGTCTTCATGTTTTGTTGTTTCTCAGTTAGGTGTAATAGTTTTATTGTGTAGGTCAATCTTTAAGTTATGGAGCAACATGGAAGTTACATGGCTGGGTTTAAACTCAAAGTGCTAAAATGCGTAGAGGAACATGGTAATAGAGCTGATGGTCGGGAATTCAAAGTGACTGAATTTAATGTTCACTACTGGCATAAAGAGAAGGATCGCTTAGAAACCAAGGTATTCAGAGGGCCAAAAACTGGTAAGTTTTCCAAGCCGGAAGACTAGTTGCTTTTCCGTGTTTAGAGTAGCAAAATGATGGCTATGGTATCTCACATGATGCTACATTTTAAAGCTCATGAACTAGCAATGAAACTTGATATTAGCTGTTTGGATCTGAAAGTGAGCCAGAGTTGGATCTGTAGATTCAGACACAAAAGGGATTGTGTCTGCGAAGACTAACATCTCTCTGCCAGAGAATACCAAGCAATTTCAATGTTAAAATCATCAATTTTCATCACCATGCGAGAGCAATGTGGAATGTGATCTTAAATTGGCAATGCAGATCAAACCCTTATTAACTTCTAAATGCCATGCAACACCACCATCAACAAGAAGGGAGAATCTAGCAAGCTGGTATGTATAATGGGGTGTGAAAAACAGCATTGCACTGACTTGCTAGCAATAACAGAAGACATAAGAAAATTCCCACTGTGCGTTATTTTCAAAAGAAAATAAATGCCTAAAGTAAAGTTTCCAAAAGGCATTCCTGTACGGGTTCAAGAGAAAGGATGAATGGATACAGCTCATGCCCAGGACTGGGTCCGTACGGTATGGGGAGCACAGCCAGAGACACTGCTTTGAAACCCAGCAATGCTAGTGTGGGACTGTTTCCATAGAAAATTAGTGAAAGACATGATGTAACAGCTTCAAGAAATGAAAACCAATCTGGTTATAATTCCTGGTGAACTCGCACATTGTCTACAACCCTTAGAAGTTTCTGTCAACATGCCCTCAAAGGACAACATTCGAAAATTGTACACCGAATGGATGGCATGGGAGGGAGGGGGGAGCATGAGCTGACACCAGCAGCAAAATTAAGAAACAGTCCGTTGAACTCCTGTGTTTGGGTTATGGCGTCGACGGACATTGTTGTGGATACCTTCTTGAAGACAAACTGAAAGGAAGTCAGGATGATGCATGCGAGAGTAGCTCGGAGATTGGCAGCAGTGACAATGAACATGGCAAGTATGTTTTCATAATTTTGAATCTTTTCAAGAATACGGTCTTTCCCCACACAATTCCCTGCATATATCACGCACCAAAAATTTACACAATGTTTTGTCAAAAATGAGCAAGTTACATGTGAGTAAATTCTGTAAATATTTTTCCTATTTTTAAGAAGAAATTTGGTACCATAGTTATAGGAAAGTCATTACCGGTAGTTGCACAGAACATGAAAATTTAATCCATTTTGCATTTTATATTAAATTCAGTATCATAAATACCCATGGGCAGGTCACAGGATGTGATAAGCTTTGAACAAAATTTTGCATAATCCCTAATGTTAAAAACGACAAACTACTTCTAATGCCTCGTCCTCCAAGAACATTGGCTATCAGTAGCAAGATCTGATAATTTGTCCATAGCTATTCTAAACAGCGACACTGTATTCAGTCCAAACTGCTGGCTTAAGTTCTTTACCCAGAATATTCTTCTATGCCATGAACCCCTACCTAATGCCATCAATCCTTCCTTGAATAATTAATTGCAACATGTATTTGTTGCTGTCCATAAAATGACCAAAATATTCTAATTTTACTGGCCAGCATCTTGGTAAAGTGAACGAACCATACATACCGATGGACCCAATAGCACACCGGGGTGAAACACTGACCAAATAGATTGAGAAACCTGGACAATTTCAGAATTGATCAGCTCAATCAGGATATAAAATCCATTAGTTTCTTTGAAACACCGACCATCCACATTAGGAAAATATGTCCATAAAAAATTACAAAAAATGAAAAGAAAAACTTGGGGGAAAACCAGCATAAAATTACAAAATACATGGTGCACTCAGGTTCTAAGGTGTCTTTATTATTTTCTCCTTCGAGATTCTGAGCAAATAGCAATATACAGTCTTGCCTCACGGGTCGAAGCACTCTTTGTGAATGCATGACACAAATGGCAACGGTGCACATAAAGTTACTGGCTGCCGCTCGAGTGAGACGCGTTTCTAATACTTAAAATGGCAATGTTCTGTGATTAATGTGTATTCATCCATTTTCTTCACTCGCGTAGGGGTACGACTGATCGATATTAATTGGCAGTTGACCAAGACATGGTGATGGCGTCATGTGACAAATATGCATTTATGGGCAAGGCAATTCACAGCAATAGAAAGACATGTGAGAATGATCCGAAGTCCACACCAGTTGGCAATTTGCCAGTGGTCTACCAAGACTCCTAAGGAAGTGTTTACAGCAGCTATTCAATCTTGATCGCAAGGTTGCAAAAATTGTGTACGTCTAAAGGGAGACTATTGAGTGACTGAAGTGATCGTTAATCTCGCGATCACGACCCATGGGGCCTCCATTTCTACGTGGAATCCAAACCATATTTCACTTCAAAAATCTCAGATGCATTAGCAGGAATCGAACCTGGTCCACCTCGGTGAGAAGCAAGCAGCTTGACTACTGCACCAACCATCATGCCCCCAGAAGTGATTGAAGTTCATCTCTAGTGTATGCACCATAGTTTGTGTGAAAACAAAATACGAGACCTTGAATGGACCACATATTATGAAATAAACCAAGCCGTCACACCGAAATTAAATTTCTTGGCAGAGCCAGGAACCGAACCCAAGCCTCCACAGTGATTGCAAGAATGTTAACCACTAAGCAACAAGGCGGACAACAAGAAGAGAACTGGCATAAATACCAAATAAGAAATGAAGCACAGTATAACATCCAAACATGTCTTCAGAATAATATTTCCAAGGATTTAAGAACTAACAAGTCTAGAAAGGCATAAAAACAATAATGAACTTACCCGCCCCCTCGAATGTTTGGAATGGCTAGAACCCCTTCAAAATGTTGCATGAATACCAGTCTTGTAACACTGAAAGTAGGCTGGATGCTTACATTGAAACCACCATAGCCGTACTGTAAACATGGTCTGGATCCATCCTTTATTAGCCCCTATAAACATAACTTAATTTTATGAGATACACTGTTCTTTATGCACTTTAGCTTTTAATACTTCATGAAAAATTCCAAAATATCAACAAACCTTTTTGTGCACAATAAACATAGGCACTTTAGTTCCATCTTTACTGGTGTAAAATACTTGGTGGGTTTCGTAGTTGTCGGGTTGAAAATCTTGCAGTTTTATCTCTCGAAACACCTATAAAAACATTTTTTAAAGTATGAATAAACCCAGTTTTATCATATCTACAGTAATAATAAGTATGCCTGCCAGCATTTTTTTACATTCAATTGCTTAGGTGCAAGCCCCTTTCTTTTTTATTATGTAAATATTTTTAAATTCGTCATTTTCACAGATATTTTGCATACTTGACCACTATTTGAAATAACATTGGTGGCAGCCCTGTAAAAATATAATAATATAAAGATGATGGTGATGTTTAATAGACTTTACAACTGTAGCTTAAGGGACAGTGCAGGAAGCACCAGAAACCCATTGTGCCACACAGCTGGAAAAGCCCTATCCTTGCTCTCATTCTCCCTTAGAAGTTATGCCCCTTGCACGTGATAAAAGTTACATGAAATTCAATACTTCACAAGTTTTCTTGTCAAATTGCTTTCAATACTTGGCAACATTTTTGAGAACCTTAAACAGAATTAGAACATGTTCTTAAATATCACAGACTTGTGAATACTTGAAGGAATAGACCAATTCGGTGTGAGGATATGGCACAAACAAGGCACCCTGACCGAGAGAAGTTTTTAGATGGTGATTGGGTTATGGGAATTGAATTGATACCTCTATACCTCCAATTCTGTGAAATACCCTCATTATACAGGGCGCCAGGAAATGTTCTCCGCAGTGACTACGAGCTGCTGCCAGAGATAGCATCAGCAGTTTAGTTGGCAGCACGGTGTCCTTGACGGGGTGAATCCCACACGTGGGCTGTAGGCTGTCGAAATCGTCAGTGTGTATTGCAATAAGCGAGCGTGTGTGTCTTTAGTGTGTATTGCAGTAAGTGACCATTCAGTTAGATTATTGGAAGAGTGCAACAGTACACAGACGGTAATGCTCACTACTGAAGAGAGAGTTTTTTGGTGGAATACTTTTTTCGTGAAGGCGATCGGTTGACAGAAAATTTAAAATTAAAATTTCAGGAGTGGTCTCCTATAGTGTCCAAACCGTGATACAGTTCAGGATTTGATAAGAACATTTTGTGTGACCGGCTCAGTTCACGATGTACTAGGAACAGGCAGGCCTACGCTTTTAACAGACGAAAAACTTGATGAAATCTCAATATAATGCTGCGTAGTCCAAGTAAATCAACACGCAAATTAGCTCAACAAACAGGGATCTCTAAGTGGACAGCACATAAAGCAGTAAGGGACAAGCTTCAAGCATGACACTTCCAGCATCTGTTATGAATGGCTGTGGTGAGTACAACGTTTACAGTTTGTTTTGATACAAGCGGCAGCACAACGTAACTGATGCTAGCCCTCGCAGCACCATGTAAGCATTGAGGAGAACATTTCCTGGCGCCCTGTAGAAAGAAAACAAATGCCTATGAGAAAATAGCTAACCGATATCTCAGTTAAGTGTCAATTCATGTTCTTTTACTGGTTAAGTTATAACATACTAGTATTACTAGCTGGCATTGCTCCGGTTAGGAATTTGAATTAAGGGAGCAACAATGTTGCAGAATACATTGAAGTCAGTGGAGCCTCTACATGCCAATGAAAACGAACTCCAAACCCCATCCGTACCTACACAATTAAATGAAGGAACAAAACTCAAAAGTATCCACATGAGAATGACTATTTCAATATCAGAAATGTTGAATAAGACTTAATGAAATGAGCAGTACGAAGCTCTGTGATATCAAAAGCATGTCTGTTTGTATTGCTGGGATTGAGATGACTACCTGTTTTCTCTACAATGAACTGCGACAACACAGATTAAAGCTCCTATGTACACTGTGTATTACTTCTACAGAAGGAATTCATAATTTTATTGAAATGTCTTTGACTGCGATGATATTCGATGCATGGAGAGAGCCAGCTAAAATTGCTGACCATGACACAAAAGTTATTACGACATCTTTAGAAGATATAGTTATGTTGTTCTCCCAGGGATGTGACCTTGACTGCCTTGGAAAAGTTATTTTTTTTATTTATCTCATTTATCGGCCTTGTAAAGAGTGAAAGCAACACTCCCTCTTTAAGGACCCCTGTTCAACGATTTCTCATGTATACAAATGGCTCAACATTTTGATTGCAGTGGCATGTACAAAAGTACCTCATGTATAGAGATACGGGACAATCGCAATTGCGATAAATGCGAATTTTACTTTCTTCTCCTTTTTTCAACTACCTGGTAACTAATATGACTATGTATACCCAAAATTTGCGAAACTGAATGTGCGACAAAGTGCGATAACTAAGGGTTCTTGCGAATTATTCCCATAAATGCGATAAATGCGAAAAGTGCCGAATTTACAGATTAATGTTGAATATTATGTTTTATTACATTTTTGCACCGCAACTTTGAAATTTGCGAGTTCCAAGCAATGAAAATACCTGCTATATAATCGATATTTACGAGTAATAATCGATATGTACGAACATCGATTATTGTCGTGAAAACACTCGATTACGGTAAAAATTAATTTGAAAATGGTGCTGTTATTATTGCCGCATAATATCCACTGTTTATCACCAGTAAAACGATGATTTTGGAGAAATTATTTCGTAGTTTCAGTTGGTTGTGCTAATAAAAGGAATATTCCAATAGTTTGTGCCGATTCTTTTAAAAATTAGAGCAATAAGGTTATGCTTATATAGGTTTATATCGCGCCGGCCCTCATTTCTTGTATTTGAAATGAAAATGAAAACTCTCAAGTACGTATCGTGATATGAATAGACAATTTTTGTTAGGCGTTCTCTTTTCTTAGGGAAATGTTGTATAATATGATGAAAGTATTCTCTACCATGTGTGAGTTATAGGTTATGTTACATGTCGTCCGGCGATTTCTCCGTGAATTCGGATACTGTTTTACAGATTGTCAGTCAAGAGTCGCAGTGTGGTCAGGAAATAATGAGGGAGTAAACATACATTTTATTATTTAGTTAATTATCCATTGTGTGATATTTACACAAAGTTAAGTAAATGTATGATTCACATTAACTTATTACTTCCTTTTCAATGAGGGGCATTGAATTTCTATTTGCCGGTGGTTTAATGGTCAAATGGCACTTCTTGAATCCTACCTCATAAGATAAATTATTAAAAGAAATGAATGGAACTTGGCAAGGAGTTAGTAGGAAAACCACACAAAAGGATTTCACAGACATCCTCAGAATTTGAACCAATTCGTCCATTGAGTCCAGGACAGCCTGGTATTGTCGTCATTCCACCTGCCACACAGTAAACTTCCTAAAACAAGCATTGTTGCCTGACCACAGCTCGCTTTATTCTAACAATTGGCACCTTGGTACCAGTGAACTAATACAACTCTCCGTCGGCCCTCAATATTTGAGTTGCTGCACAACACCTGATATTGTTGATTGCATAATGAGAACATGACCTTTGGATCTTTTGAGCATAGCTTAGGTACCCTCGTCTCAAGTCATACAACCAACCGACAGCACTTGAACTCAATCTTGCCAATTAGCCAGGCTGATGCCTTTATTTTCAGAGATCTTACATTTCTGAAAAATGTATGATGTCAAGTTTCTACATTTCTGTAAAACTGATATTAGGATTGTAATACTTCTAACACTCCCTTAGTAAAAATAAAAACCACACAGACAACAGGAGACTTATATTAAATGCTTATGCCGTTTATCAGAAACGCCCTTATTTCCAATCCTGCACATGTTTGAATTAGTTTCCGTGCATATTAATTTGAACCTGTTTATTGTACCTGGTGACAAACTTTTAAATGCTACAAAATGCTAATTTTTAAATTTCAAAATGCTCCAAAATGCTATTTTTCAAAATGAAAGTGCTACAAAATCAATTTCAAAATGCTATTTTCTCGTATCTTTACTCATGTATTAACCTAAACCAAAGCCATCACAAACAGTTTCCTTCCCATGATACCTGGTTTCATGGAAAATAGAAAAGACTGAACACACAATTTTTGTTACCGTAACAGAATGCCAGGTGAATGTATCCCAATATCCCAATTCATGATCGATATTACGGCAGGCATTGCAAGTATAAATCCCCCGTATTCTCTACATCCTAATATATTTGGGGGATAAAACTTAACCTGTCCCACTCACCGGGACTTGATAAGTCTTCTCTGAAAATGTCATTCAGATCGGTGGGGCCATTTAGATGCCAAGCCCAGAAAATCTAACAGACAGAACTTTACATTGTGTATAGAGATAACTACATGAATTGTGGTTCAATGTTCTACTATAGTGCAGTAGGAGCAGCTTTTGATATATCTTGTCAAATCATTTCCAACATAAACCAATCTTTGAGAACTTTTCTTCTGACATACAGTATACATTTGAAGAAAATATTTTATTGTATATCACCAATATCAGTCTTTAAAGGATTCATAAACTCCTAAATTATCTGGAATGATCTAATGTGAATACAAAGATAAATCAATAACGTAATAAAATTCATAAGCTATGACGTTTCCATTCGTTACCGTGGGCGTTAATTCCTCCTTCTTGAAGTCAAGATGGTAGATAATCCCAGGAGTGAGGAATGACATGAACTGGTAGAACATCTCCGAATGGATCTTCTCTCCAGAGTAACCCGTAACTGTCCCTACATCCAGAGGGAACTTCATGATAAACTCCCCTGTTTCCAAGTTGTGTAGTTGCAGAACACTCTGGAACCAATAATTCAACAAGGTAGATTTAATTTTAAAACAAATGAATATAAAACTAGGAAGAAAGATAAAGATTATGGAGGAGATGATAAAGTGATGAGATATTAGTACAATTTTGTGAAATTAGCAAATAAATGAGATGAAGGAAATATTAAATAATAATGCTACCAAAACAAGCTAAAACATACCAAGAAACACTCAGAAGAACAAGGCTTTCCAACTGCTACCAAGCACTATCTGTTTAATACCAGTAGTCCTGACATCTACAAGAGGTGTTTAGAAACAGAAGGAGAGTCCACTATCCCTCCCCGCAGACTTTCAATTGCAGCAAATCACTGCCCTCACAGAGTCTATTCAATTTATAACTGGTATGGCAAGAATGAACAGATTTATTAAAAATTAAAAAAAAAACTAGTGTGTGCCTCAAGTCATAGTTTTTAGGCTGATTCGATGCAATTACTGTACTAGCCCATTATTTTTATATTTCAGATATATAATGGAATTCAGTTCATATTAATGGTAGCAGGGAATGCAGTAGCCAAGTTTGATTATCATAGTAGGTGTGAGAGATCTGTGAAATGGATCTGGAACTTGGATCTAGAGAGGACTGCGACAGTGATACAATTATTACAGAATTATGCATTAATCTTAAAAAAAACTACCTTCCACAAAAAAATCTGCAAACAGTAATTATGAGGAAAAGAAACCCTTAGGAAATCTAGGACTAGGACTGACAGGCGAGCAAAAGAAAGAAGCCCCAGTGATGAGTATGATGACGATTGTTAGTTTCAAGGGAGCGGAACTGCAAGATAAGTTGTCCTTTAAGTAATGAGGGGATGCATATTCCGACTATCATGTTATATATTTTATATATTGTTTATAATAAAATAAAAAATAACCCCTGGCACTAGAGCCCATGAAGGGCCTAGGCCTACCAAGCGACCGCTGCCCAGCCATTTCGCCTGCAGATATTGGGGTGAAACGTGTTCAGCGCATCGGGTCCCCTCGGCCGTTAATCTTGGTTTACGGGATCGGGGGCGCTGCCTCACAGTCAGGCAGCTACTCAATTGTCCTAATGAGGCTGGGTGCATCCCGTTCCAGCCCTCACGTCAAGTTTCTAAAATCCCTGATGGAGCCGAGAATCGAACCCGGGGTCTCCGGGTGACAGGCAAACGCTCTACCTTAACACCACGGTGCCGGCCTTTTATATTGTTTACCCTACATGAAATTCCATGACATGCCATTGGCTGCCAGCTATTGGATTTTCTTTTTCCTTGTAACTAAGACATCTGGTAACAATCCTGAACCGAAATGAGAGTACTGCGGACATAGACCGAAATGTGTTAAATGGCTTCAAAGCTTCCTAAGCTTACACAATAGACATTTGGTTTCTCCATGACTGCGGTACTCTCAAATAACAAGAAGCTATGTAAAATTATATTTATCCATTTTTCAACTGTAAGCCTCCGTGGCTTAGGCGGCAGCACGCCGGCCTCTCACCGCTGGGTCCGTGGTTCATATCCAGGTCACTCCATGTGAGATATGTGCTGGACAAAACTGAGGCAGACAGGTTTTTCTCCGGGTACTCTGGTTTTCCCTGTCAAAATTTCATTCCAGCAACACTCTCCACTATCATTTCATTTCATCTGTCATTCATTTAATCATTGCCCCAGAGGAGTGCGTCAGGCCTCAGCAGCCGGCACAGTTCATATCCTCGCCGCTAGATGGGGGCTTCATTCATTCCATTCCTGACCCCGTCGGAGACTGGAAGCAGGCTGTGGATTTTCATTTTTCATTCTCAACTGTTGCAAGACCAAACATTCATGGAAAACTTACAGGTCTTTTCTTTCTCAGTATCGCCTTGTTAGATTCTGAGTGCAAGGGAGTTAATTTCTCAAAATTAATTCATTTTCAGTTCATCTAGTCAACAAGAATAAACAGAAATAAGTCATTTTAACATTGTTGTGATAGTTCATTTAAACAAGATAGTCATCATACCTTCACATCATCAATGTAACAGACTACCAGTTTGTCATTGTTGACTGCACTGGCCCAATCCAAGACATTCTTTGGATGTTCAGCTATGAGAGTGGTCCACTTTTCAGGGCTTGGATCGTTGAAATCGATTTTGACCAACCGATAGTTAGGCGCATCCTTGTTGGTGTGGAAGATGTGAATTGCGCCTTCATTTGTGACATACTAAACAAAAGAACAATCCTATCAACGAAACATGAAAGAACACACCTACGTAGTACCAACAACCCATTACATGTATAAAACAAATGGCAAAAGATTCCCACAGAATATCCCTCAAGGCAGTACACAAAAACAAAATCCAGTCATTTACCCCACCTCCATTGCTGAGTGCAAGGGAGTAAATTTCTCTAAATTAATTGTTCTGGCTTGTAAGTTATGAATCTGCTGCAGCAAAACATAATGTTATTAACCAATACTATAGAATAAATATTCCTTGCCGTAATGATCATAAATTATACTAGGGCTCATTCGTTATCGAATGATCTTATTCGCAAGATATATTGAGAAATTAATTTCATTTTATGCTGTATTGTTAGCTTAATGTTTAATAAGTTCAAGTTTCATTGATTTGACTCCAATGGTGCGTTAGTAGCAGCTAGGCAAGTTGAGACATGTTCAGTATCGTGTAAGGAGCAATGGAGGCAACACGCGATACTCTGAAATGAAATTTTGGTTTGCCTCAAGAAATAGTCAGTGAAGGCCTACACAATTCTACAGGAGACTTATGGAGAGTCTATTCTTTTCTATAGCACAGCTAGAAAGTTTAAAATTTTTGAAGACTGGAAACAATCCATTTCAAAGGAAAAGGAAGGACATTTTTCTTACAGAAGTCAATATTAACACTATCGCTGCTATTGACAGAGGAGATCATTAACTAGCATTACAAACACTACTAGAAGTACTGCATATTTCACTGGATGCACCCACATGTTGGTAACAAATAAACAGAACATGAGACATAAGTGTGCACGATGGGTTCCAAGATTTCTCATACCCAAACAACAGGACGTTTGTGTGCAGGTCTGCTCACAGTTAGTGTTACAAGAAGACAAGTTTCTTTTAAAAGTAATAACTGCCGATGAAAGTTGGCTACATCATTATGATTCTGAAAGCAGACAGCGAAGTTCTGTGTAGGAAATCTCCCTTGCCACCAACACCAAACAAAGCAAAAGTGCTGGCTTCTGCTGGGAATGTTATGGTCCCATCGTTTTTTTGATAGTAAGGGAATGGTGCATCAGCATGTCATACCAGTATATGACTGTAACTTCAGTATACTAGAAAACTCACCAAAGTCATACCAAACGCTAAAGACCACATTTGAAAGCAACAGGCTGGATGCTGCACCATGATACAGCAAGATCACACTTTGCAAATGTTGCTCAATATCTCACACAAATCAACGTGACTTGAGAACCACATCCTCCCTACTGTCAAGACCTTTCCCCCATTTGACTTCTTTCAATTCCCTATTGTGAAGAAACACCTTCGTGGAAAAGTTTTCCATCATCAAAATGTGGTGAAGGCAGCAGAAGCAATATTGAAGGACCTATCAAAATATGGCTTCCAGAATGTCTGAAGAGTGGAAAAGAGATGGAACAAGTGCATTGCATCTACTTTGAGAAAGAACATCACAATTTAGAGGATGAGTAAAGGTATGTTGTCACAAAAAATGTATCATTCTTTAATGAACAGCCCTCATACTTTGCATCTGAATTAATAAGTACTAAATTGCTCCTAGATTGTGAGTTACAGAACGAAGTATTTTGTATCTCAGAACTGATCCCAGGAAATCTTGGCTCAATGAAATCTGAATATTAAACCTTAAAGAAGCAAAAAAATAATTAACAAGAAAAACGTACAAATTAGTGCACGTTCTAACATCTGTTAAGCTGACCAGTGTTCTGACGATTAGCATAACATGGCCTTATGCAAGACCTATAATTTGTGACTTAACTGGCATATCGATTTAGTGTTTACCTCCCTTGAGAAAATCCAGAAGAAAATCTTTTACCTGATAACATTTAGATTCTGTACTTTGTCCCCATACCTCATAGTCCGCTTCCAGTTTGTGCACGACTTGAGTGAGCGTCAACTTGCCAGTTATTCCACCAGGGAGACTCGCAATGTGGCAGAAGAATAAGAGATTGTCACGACAGTCCTTCTGTGGCATGACGATTAGCCACTCTCCACAATCGCTCACCTTTGCACCTCTGTACAAAACATTGCCTTTAAAATCAAATTAATACCAACATTACCTGAGTAGCCAAAACCAAGCAAACACAGCCACATTAACAAAATACACCCGATATACGATGCTGAAGGCACGAGTATCATCACAATAATTTAATCTGTATTAAAAAGGTTGTTAAAATGAAACATAGACTGATATCTAGGCATGAACACAATATGTATTGAGCAGTATAATGTACCGTATTTCCTCGCATAATCGTCGCACCCCACTTTTCAAACACTAAAATAGGTTTATAAAATTTCATTGCATAATCGTCGCATAGCATGTTCGTATTTGTGCGCCAGTCAGTTGCACATGCTTCCGCGACTTTATAACCTGGCGCGACATTGTCAGACGAAAAATATCTCATCCTTATGCTTGCGGGCAATGAACTGTGACGCGAGCGGCAAGCTTAGTCACTTAGCACATTCCGCGAGTGTATAATCTGGCATGATCTTGTCAGGAGAAAGTAATCTTGTCTTTATGCCTGCCGGCTATGAACCAAGACGCGAACGGCCAGCGCACATTCTGCGAGCTTATAGGCCTAATCTGGCGTGATCTTGTCGGCAGGAAGCAATTTCGTCTTTATGCCTGCGGGCTATGAACTATGACGCGAACGGCCAGCGCACATTCCGCCAACTTATAGACCTAATCTGGCGTGATCTTGTCAACAAAAAGTAATCTCGTCTTTGTGCCTGCCGGCTATAAACTGTGACGTGAGCGGCCAGCCCACATTCCGCGAGCGTATAGGCCTAATCTGGCGTGATCTTGTCAGGAGAAAGTAATATCGTATTTATGCCTGCGGGCTATGAACCGCGACGCGAATGGTCAGCGCACATTCCGCAAGCTTATAGGCCTAATCTGGAGTGATCCTGTCAGGAGAAAGTAATACCGTATCGTCTTTATGCCTGCCGGCTATGAACCGAGACGCGAACGGCCAGGGCACATTCCACGAGCTTATAGGCCTAATCTGGTGTGATCTTGACAGCAGAAAGTAATTCGTCTTTATGCCTGCGGGCTATGAACTGTGACGCGATCGGCCAGCGCACATTCCGTGAGTTTATAGGCCTAATCTGGCGTGATCTTGTCAGGAGAAAGTAATCTCGTATTTATGCCAGCGGGCTATGAACCACGACGCGAATGGCCAGCTTCGTCAGCACATTCCGCGAGCGTTAACCTGTCGTGACCTTGTTAGAAGAAAGAAGCCTGTCTCTGACTGCAGGCTATGACTCATGCCACGCAAATGACTGGCCCGTGCAGCAAATAATGATACAGTATTATTCTTTGAACTTAAATATTCTTCACATAATCGTCGTACCCTGCTTTTTTCCACGAATTTTTGGCAAAAAAAGTGCGACGATTATTCGAGGAAATACGGTACACTATATCACAACAACAGCATACAGATGACAGTTCAAAGCTACAGATAATCAACCTCCATTGTTCAGGCACCTGTCCCAACAATGCACAAGCTTCCTTATATCCTCTTGAAAGAACGATGTTGGTGTCTGTTTCACAGCATTATGAACCACTTGATCAGAGGCAAGAGAAATCTTTGGTAGAATGCAATTTGTTTGCGGGGATGCTTGTCCCAATCAAAGCACAGTATTCAAAAACTGTACAGAGCTTCAAGGTGGGTGGGAATGTACAGTGGACTTCCCACCACCTGGACAGATGCTTCCACTGACACAGGAAGAGATTATTGCTGTGGACATGATGAAGGGCAATCGCTGTATTTCATCATCTGTAATTCGGTATGTCCAGTTGATGGTAAATAAAACTATTCTATATTCATATGCCAGCTGCCAACAGCTATCAATCTCAGCATGGGATCCATATACAGGATCCTGCACAGTTCTTCACGGAGGGCATAGGGTAACTTGTGCATTGTTGGGTCAGGTGCCTAATATTTGTAAACTCCCTCTGTCATCTGTATGCTGTGTACTGTATATTGTCCAGAGCAGCAATCTTTTCCTGCATCAGTGGAAGCACCTGACCAGGTGGGGGTAATTCCCTGTGCATTCCTGCCCACCTTGAAACTCGACACAGCATTGTTCATTTCAAGACATCAGTCTAACATTCATTAGAACAACTCTCATAATTAGAGACTGTCAAAATTCTTGGCAAAAATAAAATATATTTGACTAAATGTTTAAGTATATTCATGAATCATTTATTCTTGAGTACCGAACATATTTCTACCCCTTATTTTTCCATTTCTGGTCTCAGAGACGAGACGAGTTTATACAGAATGTGATAATGGTTTTCATAGCTGGATGCCCTTCCTGATGCCATCAACAGAGGAGGAGGAGTGAAATGAAGATTACTAAAACTGGGCAAGGAGTTGAAAGGAGGCAGCCATGGCCTATTAAAATGTACCATTCCAGCATATGCTTGGAATAAAACATAATTCTGGATACAATTCAAGAGTACAAGAGTAGCAAAGGTTTTGTCACCACAACATAACATTTGTAGCAATAGTACAAACTGAAGGTTGATATAAGCCATCGTTTCCCAACCTTTGCACAGTGGGCCAGATACCAAATCTGACTGTACAAAAATATTTTTTGTAAAGATTAAATTTCTTTTGTGATAATTTTGTGAAAAATACTAAATTTAATTATTTACAGCTGCTTGGAAAGAATATTTTAAAATCACATTGGAATAAACTTAGGAGCATCTTAATAGCCCTATACCCTTCGTTTGAACATCCTTCTAGGTCTATTTTTTTTCCGCACATAATATATCAGTGAGGTACCCGTCTCTATTTTGCTTTTCAGCACCTCATAGAAATCCCTACGCGTTAAGATAATGCGAGTCCCCTGCTCACAAGTCTCTGGAATCAATAATCATTTTCTACTGCAAGAGCAATAAACCGCAATATTTGTTACTTGCCACATAGAGTCAAATATTATCCCTAAATAATGGCATAAAATCCTGGTGCGACATTGAACATAATTTTTTATAAACCTGAAAACTGAAAACATCACACAAAATAAATGAATGTTTCAAGTCACGTCTTTAACTGAACAAAGAAATTCTATGTCCAATTAATTTAAATATAATTACACCAGCAATAAAGAGCATACCGGGATGATTACATTCCATATTCTTACACAGGAAAAATATAATCGGAACACTCACAAAACTATTATCATACTTGACAGCGGAATCACAACTGACACAGTGTAAGAGCAGCCCTCTCATAAACACACAGATAAGACATCCGCTACGGGCCGTTTAATCTATAAATTAGGATCCCATCTATTGTTTTAGGTCCGTACTGTGCCCGTTTCGACGGAAGTCTAACGAACACATTTGCCAATTCCCAAAATCAGTCTAGCACAAGAACTAAAATCTCAGGGTCCATCCGGGCAAAACTAAATTAATCGCTGGCATGACTGATTATGGCAATTAACAATCAAGGGAGACGAGAAAGGAGAAATGAAATATTACAATTCCTTAAAATTATCTCATTTTATTAACAATTAAAATACTAAGATATTATGCAAAAGCACTCAAAAAAAACTTCACCAGAAAAATACCAACACATGCCAAAACACTCCCTACTCTAAATTGTGGATAACCAGAAATTAATAGTCCATCTGGGTATCGGTCCCTACTCTAAATTGTTGTATTTACACGATAGGCGTCTCATTGTTTATAGACCCCTACCTATACACTGTTCACTTCCACTTTGTGTTTTCACAAAAACAAAATCACTTATGGTTTTGAAAATCATTGTTCACTCATGGCTCAGGTTGAAAACTAATTGTTTATAAACATGGTATCACCTCATGTGATATCGAAATGTATCAGTGTTAGAATAATTAGAGTTCTTTCGTATAGGAACATTGGGTTGTAAGAAAATATCAATATTCGACAACATGACGTCAGAATATTAACATTCTTTATATTACCTCAATATCCTAATTGATTCTTTTCAAACCATTTGTTCCTATGGACTGTCGTCTTAATCCATGCTCACAAGAATCATAATTCAATTTAACATTGTAAAAAAAAATTGAATTTTCATCTTTTTTTTTCTTTGAATAACCATATTGCATGACTCAATGTGTTAATTGTTGTTGACATGTCATTTACTCATTCATTTAAATTTTTAAATGTTATATACCACCATAAATTCACACAACTATTAAACTTTCAAAATTATCAGTATTATTATTAATAATATTCAAAAAGAACATCGGTAATTATGTTTCTTTTATAAACAATATCTAAGCTCAGGAATATCAACAGTTTTCATTATTTATCACTACATAAGCATCAATCCTATTCAACTTGTATGGTAATTCGAAATTTATTTTATACACTCACATATCTGTATTTATTTTATTTCATTTGAGGATCCGGCTAGGCTTTAACAGAACTAAATAATCAGTAGGCTCCATGATTGAAAATTAGAATGATTGACCCAGGTATTTAGGCGATAATGTGTGACAAAAATGGAGTTGGACAGAAATATGGGGCGGTTACACGACTCAACCCTTCTTTTCACAATTAAGCAGCAAATGCTCCCACATCACTTGAACAACATGGAAATACATATTCCAATGGACGGCCTCTAGCCTCCACACTCTTTCTTTAAATGCCGACCTTCAAGTCGCATAATTTTATTTTTTATATATATATTTTTTTTTTTTCCAATATTTAAATCAACATATGATTTATTCTTTTATTCTGTGCACTATTCCTGCCTTTAAACAACACGCATTAGTCTTCAACTTTTCCAAGATCTGATTTAAACAAAAAATTTCCATAAGGAAATATTGTTAATATTTTTTTTCCTGGTCATTTTCTTTCTACTTTCATTTAACAACTCCACGCCCTATTCTATACATGTTCATCCTTAATTCACCTACCGTTCCTCAACTCTTTCTTAATATTGTGGTGCATTTCACAAATATGCCATTAACTTCTCCATTTATTTACTGACTGATATGATATTTATTCCCTAAAAACATTTTCAAATAATCACTGTTATTATTATTATTACCGTTAAACTATACACTCAACTCCTCAACTTCTCAATGGTTTATAATATTTACTCGAATTTATTATTATTATTATTATTATTATTATTATTATTAAACTCTGCATTCTGAAATCTTCAACTGTTTATAATGTTAAATAAACTCAATTGTTATTATTATCACTGCATTAAACAAGAAGTATTTTATCACTTCCCTGAATTTGATTATTTATAATTATTTTATAATTTGTTTATGATTATTATAGAAATATTTTATTATTATTATTATTATTTTCAAATGGATTTACTCATGATCGTTATGAAATTTGTCTTTAATGCTGTTTAAATCTTTAAGTTGAATAATTTGAAGATCCAAGCTACCTTCTACTACAAAAATATTTAAATCAACGAAAAACCTCTTTATTTATGTTGCTTGGACTGAAATAAATTTTCTCACGACTGTACTATCGCTGTCAACTACCACAAATTAAACAAATTAAATTAAAGTGTTGGTAATTTCTAAGCGAAATAGAAATTTAACTTCTCAACTACTCTATTCTAGAAAAAGTACACAAGAATGTAGCTTACATATTCTTGAAGTTCACATCGTTGCAGATCCTTGGTTGATGTCGAAATCTAATGGAACATTCCTCCCTCCATTACCATGGCACCAGTCCTTGGCCATTCGCCTCGCGTTCGGCTAACCTTCGGGTCCCTCCATTTGGATCCTATTCACGTGGTATCTAGTGACCCATATTTGCGTTCAAGAATACGCACTTTTCCACTCCGCGATAATTTACACAACTGTTCGACATGACTATTAACGTCATCGTTGACTGTCCTATTATTTTAAACACTTGTATAAAAAGCTCAATGTTTATAACATGAAAAATATACCATCTAGTCTGATTCTGATGCCACTCAAAGATGAAAAAGTTACCCAACATCTGCAAACGTACTCTTACAGTCAGTGGAGTATATGGAAACATAGATGGAATATTTTCCCACACTGTTTATTTGAAACAAATGACCCCAAAGTCATAAACTAAGTTCCATCTCTTGACCGGTATGACGCGATAATTCTGAGTACTTTCCACTCGAGACAACTGGCTCAGCTATAAAGACTAAGTCCGCAAGCTTAGCTCCAGAGACTAAGTCCCACTCGATCGGTGATAATGACGGTCTATAACAGCGTAGCACGTGGTATGGTGACGTTACGACGGTATCTCTTTGAAGACTGATGTAATAATAATGACATACTCATGCTTCAGACTCACGGCTATATACAGGTACAGAGCTGAACCGCCGTGCGTTCGCTGTTCCGGCCGGCGAGCACGCCCCGCTCTTCAAAACTCCAGCACACACCCTACTTCCTGTTAAAACATATGCTTTACAAAAATACCTATAACTTCCAAAAGACTGGTCCGATTGTTCTCAACTTTCTTCTGGCATTCCTGGAATTCCATAGCCAATATTATCCACTAGATTCTAGACCTCAAGTCGTTACTTAATACAGCGTGTCCCTAAAGTCCGGTAACACTTTTCTTAATTTATTACACACAAACTACAAATGATACAGCTTTCCTATATATGGCATAATAGAGAGGAACTCAAATGGTTTTGTTAGATATTACCGCCAATGTTCGTAGTTCCCACATTCGCCGCAGTTAGCGCTATTGGCCACATTTGTAAGATGGCGACTTCTGGCGGAGAGCAGGCTTTCTGTGTGTTGGAATTCCACACGAATAAGAGTGCTACAGATGTGCAACGGAAGTTTAGGACAAAGTACCATAAAGAGGCACCAAGCAGGGAGTCTATTTACGCCCGGTATGACAGGTTTGTGCGTTCTGGTTGCTTGTGTGCTACGAAACGTAGTGACCGACTAACAGTGAGTGCAGAGACCGTTAACCGTGTGAATGAGGCATTCGTAAGAAGTCCGAAAAAATCTGTTTGTAGAGCATCCCCCGAGGTGCAAATACCACGTACGGCAGTTTGGAAGACACTACGTAGGAGACTGTGCATGAAGCCGTACAAATTACAGCTCTTGCAACAGTTGAAAGGGAATGACAAACAACAGCGTTATGAGTTTTGTATCAGAGTGCAACAATGGATGGCAGACGATGACGACTTCCTAAATCGCATAATTTTTAGTGATGAAGCGACTTTCCATACAAATGATCAAGTCAACAGGCATAACGGTTGTGTGTGGGGGACCGCAAATCCTCATGAATTCCTCGAATATCAGCGTGATTCACCTAAAGTGAAAGTTTTCTGTGCAGTGTCATCGCGGATACTTTACGGACCATTCTTCTTCGCTGAAAACACTGTAAATGGGCACACATACCTGGATATGATACAGCAGTGGTTGTTCCCACAATTGCAGGAAGATTCTGACAATTTCCTGTTCCAGCAAGACGGGGCCCCATCCCATTACCATTCTGATGTCCGTGATTTTATGAACAACAGGTTACCTCAGCGCTGGATTGGACGAGCAGGGAATAATAACTGTTTTGACAAGTGGCCTCCCAGATCTCCAGATCTCACTTCCAATGATTTCTTCTTATGGGGGTATATCAAAGACTGTGTGTATGTGCCACCTTTACCACAAAATCTCGAGGAACTCAAGCGTAGGATTCAAGACGCTGCCATCACTGTATCGGCTGATATGCTCCAAAAAGTGTGGCAAGAGTTCGATTACCGTGTAGATATTTGCCGAGGTGCACGTGGTGCCCATATCGAGTCAATGTGAAATCAAACAATGAAAAGAAAACCATTTGAGTTCCTCTTTTAATATCACGAATACTGTTTACGAATTCTGTATAATTTGCAGTTTTTGTGTAAAAGGTTAATAAATGTGTTAAGAAAAATGTCAGTGTGAAATCAAACTATGAAAGCATAACCATTTGAGTTCCCCTTTAATATGACATATATAGGAAAGCTGTATCATTTGCAGTTTTTGTGCAATAAATTAAGAAAAGTGTTACCGTACTTTAGGGACACCCTGTATTTCTCATCAATAAGTTTCAGCAACTCATCCGCTAGCGCCACAGGTACCTCTTCAAGCGTATCCTCTGAATCGCTCGGCGAACTAGCTGATTTTGCGCTCGGTTCAAAACTTCAAGCTAGCGCTCTGCTCATCCGAAATACAAAATATATTTACGGTGGCTTCCGTAATTGGGCACAGTATTGACAAATTTTAGTTTATGATTAAAATGGGTCAATTTTACCGCCCTATAACTACTTTAGATTCCCTGCTTAAAAATTTATAAAAAATTCACAAATTGACCCATTTAGGCTAAATCATAAACTAATCTATAAATAACACTCAAGTGAGTTGTGTTCTCTGGCAATAAAAACTAGTGTGAAAAAAAAAACAAGTAGAGGGAATTCACAATTCTTCATTTTTAGCCTACTTTCGATTTTTGCAAAAAATGAAAGTAGACTTATGAGATCAACACAGGGCGAAAAAAGTCTGTCTGTCTGTGTGTGTGTATGTGTGTGTGTGAGTCTGTGTGTGTGTGTATGTGTGTGTGTGAGTCTGTGTGTGTGTGTGTGTGTCTGTGTGTGTACTCTGAATGTCTGTCCCCCCCTATCAATTCTAACACGGTGAAACCGAATTGAACGAAATTTGGTACAGAGGTAGCACTAGTAAAGGACACCTCAGTGTCATACTTTATATCGCCGCCATCTTTACCAAAACAGAATGGCGGCCACTCAAATGTTCAAAACGTAAAATCAAATTACGGCTAAACTAATCATCCGATCTCTACCAAATTTGGTGACAACATACCTTTATATAGGACGCGTCTTTCACCCAAAATTCAAGGTAATCGACCATGCCATTTCAGGATGGCGGCCGTGTGAATTATGCAACCATTTTAATAAATAGCTTAAGACCCACCAATTCCGATTATCGGGCCTAGGGGGGTTAAGCTATCCTGAAGGTCGTGATCCGTTATTTATTATAATTTAATATTATAATATTATACAGTATGAGTGGTTTAAAAGAGCTGAGCCGTTTGTGTCACACGACAAGATGGCAGCTGTCCTCATGTGCCTGTCTTATATTTCAGTAGTTTTAGTATGTTGTATGTGATATACCGTACTGATACAATAATATAAACTTTGTATGAAATGATCTTTAATGAAGATGTACTGCAGTGAAGAAATCGTTTATTTAAAGTCATTATTTGCCAACAGTTTGTATCTAATGTCAGTTAAGAACACCTGACGTCATGGATACGGTTAGCTCTGGGCTAGCATGTTAGTCTGACACGCAGTTGACTGGGGATCGAGTACTGCTACAGTTAGGTTTTTTTCTTGAATTCTTTTACAAATGATGTGCACGAGCTTTTTCCACAGATACTGAATAAAATGTCATTTAGCTCGAAGGAGAGGATAAAGTATACACTCGTATATTAATAAAATCACAGTCCCAGCATCGCACATAAACAGAAGACAATAGGAAAAGGAGAATAGAAGAACTAGATACACGTTGTCATTAACCACAGCCTTCTTATTGCCTCTGTACGGTGCTGTCCTCTTGTGGGTTATGTGGGTAATATTGTTCCAAACATAACGCTGTGTAAATGCCTGAGCTGGCCTCCTTAAGTATGGCAATTTTGTAATACTGGTAGTTCAACTATTAGCCACGATCGCGCTCCGAATACCTTTAAACACTGCCAGCTGGATCGCCTCCCTCTTGGCTACTTTAAACTGCCTACTCATTCAACACCCATAGAACACTGCCATCGTAGTACATTACGATGGCAGTGCATAGGCGTACAAGATAAAGATTAATTCACTGATAGGTCGCAGCACCACCTACTGTGATTGGGGCGGAGGATTCTTAATTTTGCAGGCTGGCTTAATATAGAGATTAACGGACGTGAATGCATTACAATAAATTAGTAGTTTTGTTATTCAATCATCATAAAGTATATAATATTGATTTTGACACTTACTGGCTTATTATCAATATAAAAGAAAACAAACAATACATTGTGGTAGGGGTGATTGTGTTAGGGATGAGGACAAAGAGTCATAAAGATACCCATACATTTAGGAGAAAGTAGGCTATATGTTCTTTGCTGAACATCTTGTTTCACATCAGATTCGGTATCTGGCCACTGTGCTGTAGTTGCAAAATATTTTAAGGGGTTCGCCAAACACCTTTCCAGAATGGCAGGTTTCGAGGTTAGGCCTATTACTGTTTCCTTAATGTCTGCGGTATTGTCGTATTATTTTTATTATTAATAATATTTTAAAATTAATTAACGCTGTAATGCCCCTCATTACATATGAGTATCATCGGGAATTTATCACATTATTTCCACAATAAATTAATATTTACCACGAATGCCAGATTTACAGTTATGTAACAACGTTATACTCTGTATTTCAAAAGAATGAATGTGAAGGAAATGGCGGGAGCTTGGAACAGCTGACCGCCGCGGGCTCCAATTGGCTGGATTTTGACAACTAATACCATACGTTGCCAGCTTATTGTCATTCATTCAGTCGCCCGTTAACTGTGTCGGAGTTTGTTTCACTGTCATCGTTTAGTTTACTTGAAGCATCGAGTCAATGAGTTGTAAATAGTACCGCAGGAAGAACGTGGGAAAATGCAGGAAATACAGCTGGATACCGCGCGCGCCAACCTGTAACGGCCGGCTGTCGTTTATTTCGACATCAAACTATTTTCATGGTTAGCCTTGTTTGTTCAATTCAAATTTAAATATACTTAATTTAGAATACATGCGTGACGTACAAAATAGGCTATGTACATTTAGTCTTAATGTTTACGTATCCAGTAATGTTTCATTGCATACCGTAGTGTTCAAATTAACGCTCGTCATTCAATAACCTACAAATCGACAATGTAAAATCACTGCAATAATATCGCCACAGAACAGCTTGTTTGTGTGCTTGGTTCTAAATACTTTACCTTAACATTACGTATGTGGAGGCTATTATTAACCCTACAGAGTCGCGATACAATGAGCGAGTGTGCTTGGTACTGTCATGATATTTCTGCGTTCTGTGTTAATTGCTGTAAACTGTGAACGACCTTCACCCAAACTCTTGTTTCATCTTGAAGGATATAATCATTGCATGGTGAGTGTTGATATATTCATCATATTACTTTGTGTTTGTATTTTGAATTATATTTGTATAGCTGTCAAGTGTTTGGCCTCCTTCTCGTATTTATTGAATAACGGTGACAAAGGTAGCATAGCTTCGGTGTGTTATTTATTCATTTTATGACGTATTTCTCTATTTGAATGTCCTTGGCGTTGACTCAGGATCGACATTTGCATTATATTGCGCATAATAGTACCGAAATAATATCTAAGTGTAGCCCTGTGTATTATTCGAATCAGCTGTTCTACATCAACAATAAAAACTTGGCAACACAGCTCAGCTGTCCCAAGCTCCCGCCATTTCCTTCACGTTCATTCTTTTGAAATATAGAGTATAGGAATGCATTTAATTTTGCTACAATGGAAATTTAGTCTGTCAGCTTTTTTGTGTTCTAACAATACTAACAACAGTACCGCGACCCCACAGTTACACGTACATTGTATATTTAAGAGTCAGTGGTTCACCCAACTCAGATGGTTGTAGAAGGAGTTTGTAAGTCGAAAAAGGTTGGGAACCGCTGATATAAGCAATAGGTTCGTTCCGTGTTTAATTTTTTTACCCTCCCACGACAATATCAGAGGGGGGAGAAACCCTCCCGCATTTTTCATCGAGGTGCTAGAATCAAATCTGCCTTAAAAGGACAATGTACAAATAAATAAAGAGGAGAGGATAAAAGAAAGGCGATTAAAACATGAAATTGTGTGTTGTTCTGCAACTCTCAGTTTTTTTCTACTTATCGGTGAAATTTATAGGTAAATTTGCAAGCTTAAGTGATGGAATTTATTGCAAAAATAGCCTAAAAAGTATTTACACATTGATTATTTTAATCATGTTCATGAATTATGAATTTTAGCAGTCTCTAATTATGATTTACCAAACCACAATTGTTGGATTTCAAATGTTTACAAACTCTAAAAAGCAAAAGTGCCTGCATAAATGCTTAGTCAGAAAAGAGGCTAATCAGAAATTGAATCCATACCTACTCATGATAAGTACCATTTTAAGGGGCCTAAGACCAGGAAAAACAGAACCTCAGGGCTCTAGAAATGAGGATTAAGGGACTTAGAAGGTTGATGATGATGATAATTGTTGTTTTAAGGGGCCTAAGGACTTAGAAGGATGCAGAGTCGTGAAAGGCATAAAGGAAAGGAAGAGGTCTGCCCAAAAGTGACAGGAAAAAGGACAAACTGACCCAACTCGGAAATTCCTCGGAGTTGCCCATTCCCGCCTCGCTAGTCAAGAGGCCTAGAGTGGAGTCATTTAGGACTACCCAGGTGAACCAGGTTTGAGGGTTAAACACATCATACATGCTTAGTTACTTCTTAAAGGTGAAAAATGAGGCAGGAAAATTAAATGCACCTTTATAATGCCCTATTTGACTGCTGAAAATTTTGAAGTTTCTTTTTAAATTACGAAATTCTTTTTTGGTCTCTTCAATTTTGGATTAATTAGGTTTCACTGTATTGGGGCTACATCACAACAGAATTTAATAATTTAGTATTTAAAGGCTACTACGTACATTCTCCACAGGGGCTCCTCAGGAAACTCAACAGCCAGAATATCTTCTGCTTGTGGTGTATCTATTCGGTGATAGTAGAGTTTTTGATGCTGGTTACACACAGTCTCTGAGCCATCAGTTTTCCCAGCCTGATCAGGGTATCTCTGCAAAAGAAAGTGAAGTATTACTGTGATGGTAAAACGTTGTATACAGTAAAATATCACTAGTAGAGATCTAGAAATTGCACAAAGTATCATTTCAAGAATTGTATTTTTTTTAGGTATTGCAATGGGTACCATGTTGCACACCTGAGAGTGAAACTCTATTTGTTGTGATGTATCGATTTGAATGGCTAACGGTGATTGGCTAATTAAAGTGACTTCACTTCTGACCGCTAGATATCTTTAGCGTAGCACTGAAACTACAAGTGGGAAGTAAGGGTGGCTTTACTATAAAGATGCTTGCTATGGTGGGCGAGTGGTTATCGTGTCGAATTACTAACCCCAAGCTTGCAGGTTCGCTCCTGGCCATGGTAAGCGATATTTTTTTTGAAAGGCGGCAAAAATCACGACACGCATTTCATACGATGTTGGCATGTTAAAGAACCCATTTGAATTCAATAGGCCGTGTTCATAGTGGCAAAATTAATCTCGGGATTTTCCGCCAACACAAATTTCCTCATTTCTCTACTAGAAAGCGCTATAGTGTCAAGGAGCTTAGATATTTAACCTCCTTGACTTTTATAGTGCTTCAAGGAACAACAACATTCGACATGCAAGCTGCCCTCTGGGTGTCAAATAACAAAGCTTGCACCCTAGGCCATATGATATTATTATTATTATTATACTATAAAGATGATCTCATACACATACTTCTTGTATGATCAACACTCACCCCATAAAAGAATCCTTTGTTATCGTGAGTCCATGTCATTGGAGTAAACTTTACTTTCTCCAGGACTTCTGGATAGTCCTTGCCTGAAAACATAAAACTGATAATGCAATAACCGAATAAGGATAATTATTGCTTTAAAGCAAGTCTTTCCAGATCAACAAACCATCCACTGGTCGACTCAAGACTGCTAATTTCTGTATTTAACTCCATATTGCAATTTTTGCTAGGTCCGTATTGAGAAATGACAAATTAAACTTAATTCAGAAGGAATCTCCGTCGATCAATACTAGTATACTTTCTTTTGGACAGACTCGGCAAGAAAATATTTAGTCTTCTTATACAGAAGAAACCTCCGTCTGAAATCACATGGGCAAGAAACCATTTTCATTGTCAATATGACATGTCACATTCAAAAGTGCAACTATTATTAAAGTCTGGTTTTAAGAAATTCAAGTGGTAGGTATTCAACAGGACTAGCATCGTCACGCTATGACAAGTGAACTTTAGATCAAATACTACAGTGTTTTAATGTGTGTTTTTAACTATTTTAATTTGTGTTGTTTTTTCACGATTGTATTTATTTTTATGTATATAGCATGGATAACTAGTGTTATGTTGATGTCATGTCTCATCACGCTTTGATTGATTGTAAAATCTTGATAGTACAGGGCTGAAGAAGGACTGTATAAGTCCGAAACATGTTCCCATTTTAATTGTGTAAAAATATACAAGTATTGATCGACGGAGATCCCTCCTGAATTGAGTTTCAAAACAGCTTACTGTAAGAGGTAAGCAAGCAGAGCAACTGTCCAGTTTGAGAAAGAAAAGAGACAGTGCTGAAAGAACTGTTAAGTTGGAGGCTTAATGACGTGAATTCCCAACTTTAAAGACAGTGGTGTGCCCAGCTGTGGGGATTGCCCTTATCCTTTCTTGTGTATTGGTTATCCCTCTAACCCTAACAGCATGTCATTATGCTCATCCTTACTCAATCTTTCTGTCCTTTCCCTGTCTTACAATTCTTTGATATTCCAATTGTCAATAACGCAACACTGATAAATGACTACAAAACTCTCTACCTTACAATTCTTTGTAAAATGTACTCCTCATTATTCGCATCTGTATATGCTCAGGGATGGGGTACATGAATGTATGTGGTGAATGCCCTTGGCGACCCAATACCCTCCCCAACACTAAATCTCACCATTGGAGTTAGTGAGCAATTAAATGAATGAAACAGAACAATTCATTGAAAGGAAGCGACATGCCTATTAGAAGGAACCATCTCAGCTTTTGCCTGGAATTGACAATGGAAACATTTCAAATTATATAAATCTATATAGAATAATAAAACAAGGTGAACAAATGACCATTGGAAAGGTAATGACCGATAGAAACTCAGATAAAGGGCAAGACTGAATGACAAGCAGTTCCAGATAAAGGGAGAGTAAAGGGGGAAAAAACTAGGACAAACAAGGCTGTCTGCCTTCTCGACTAGACCAGGAGGTCGAAACTAACTTATTGGGGGCTATAACATTATAAAGCTATTGACTGGATAGATGGTATGACCCACCTTTGAAGATGGTAGTGTGTACATAACTGTGTATCAGGGTGTCTGCCAGAACAAACTAACAGTTTCCCTAAGAATTCCCTATATTTCCATGATAAATCAAAAAATTCAGAAGAATTTTAACAGGGCCATAATAAAGTAATTGCAGTATAAAGTTTTACAGGGCATGTTACTTCAGTTATGCTCTATGATCTATAATGGATATAAATGTTGGCACCGGTATGCAGGGATTTTCCACTCGGCTGTTATGTGTGCATCAGCCCAGCCCAGCAAAAACCGGCCGTGCCACTGCTGTAACTCCCCTTGTCATCCCTATGACCACTCATCTGTTAGCTGTATCACTCACCACACGGTCATCCCATAACCTGGCTATAGCGCGACTGTCCTCGCACATAAATAAAGCCCTGTATAAGCTACAGGGATTGTACTGAAGAGGACATTTTGAAGTGACTTAGCATTAGCTGGTAGCACGATAAAGTTACAATATTTTCAAAATCACCAGCAAAAATATTTTGTAATTTTGCAAAATTTTCCAATTTAGTCTAATAACCAGAAAATACAAACTATTGTCAGAAAAACAGAAAAATTTAGAATAAAAACTTATACTACTTACATTAGTAAAACTTTCATAAATTAAAAAGTAACTCTTCAAATGCTATTTTATCAAACACACAGTCCAAGGGTGAAAATACGTTTTCTATCTTTCAAGAAATAAGAGTTTACTAATGAAATGTCAATAAAATCATACCATACATTTGCAACAATCACCAGAATATACTTTACACCAGCAAATTTTGAATGCGTAACATTCAAGATCGGACCATGTAAAATTAAAATTCCCCGAGTGTCATGAAAATTTCCTGATAATTCCCTGATTTTTTCAGAATTTTAATTCCCTGAGAATTCCTTGTTTTCCAGAGTAAAAGACACTCTGCATATATGCCATAAGTTACGGCATATTAAATACAGGAAAACCACAGCACAATACATGGTGTCCACAGAATTTTCATTGTCAATTTTCCTGACTTTTCCTGACATTTCCTGACCATTTTTCAACAAAATTCGTGACTCGTGAAGTCATCGTAATATCGGAAAAAAAAGTTTATTGAGCAAACAAATATTTTTTACTTGGAGGCTCCATTATCCCCATAGCTGCCCAACGCTCACCTCTTTATTCATTTAAAATGCAAAATAAAGTAAATTATAATGCAATAATACATAAATCAAAGTACTCTGCTCGGCGTGCAGGACAGTCGTTCAATACATAATACAGGTCTCTCAAAAATAATTGAAGGTCCCACTTAACAGAATGCATTCCTGTTTGTAGGGCTCCATTGACAACGTGAAGGCCGCAAACACCAAGGTTAACGAGTTGTTTGCCATCTGCATTATCTTCTATTATTTGGTCACTGAACGTTTTTATGAAACCCAAATTTACATTCGGTCCATCCATAGATACCTGTAAAATACTCTTTCTAGCAAGAGGAGAGATTCCCTGGTTGAAAGCCTCTAAAATGTCTTGAGCTGTTGCATGTCCCATAAAGATGCTGTTGAAATATCTGGTGTTAACTTTATTGCTGTTGATGTCAAGTTAACGCACAAATAGGTCCATCTGAACTCGTTTAACAACTTTGTTCAATGCCTCATCAAAACAGATAACATTATCACATGAAAGAATGTCATCTTGCAGTAAATTATGAAAGTATGGAGCTAATCCATAATTGATGACATATGAACATTTCGTCTTCCCCAATTGAAATTTTGTTGCAATTGCACTATGAGGAAACGTTTCCCTGAAGGTTTCTGAAATATTTTCACAAGAATTAAGAGAATTTATTTTGGACAACATTAAGGGGCCACTTTATTTTGGCACTTGTGACTTCATCTTTATAACAGAAAGATTGTACAGATGTCACAGTTCCTGAAGTAGAACTTGAAGGAGTTAATATGGTTAGTATAAAATTCCTGACTTTCTAATACTTTTCACCATTTTTTCCTGACTCACGCTATTTTTTCATACTTTTTCCTGACTTTTCCTGACCAAAAACAACATTCCTGACTTTTCCTGCCTGTGGATCCCATGCAATATAAAATAATGCCATTAAATGTGGATCTTCTAACAAACTTACCTGTTGCTACATCCTTGAAGTGAATCGTAACCCAATCTGATCCACTCCGGCTGAGTCCATATGCAAAAGTGCCACCATCCTCTGAAAAGCAGGTTCCTGACAATGCTACTGTGCCATCTTCAGAGAGTAAGTTGGGATCCAAGAATAATTTGGGTTCAGAATCCAACGAGTCCTGAACATATAACACACTGCAACCAAAAGTAATCGTATAAAACAAAGGAAGACCACTACTAATAGCAGGGCTGTCAACTCCTTACCATGGACTTAAAACAAGCAATAGAATAACTATAGTAATTTCCACCACCATCCAGAAAACAAAGCAACCCTCCTTTCCCTCTGGTCAGAAAAAAATGTGTCCCTTGACTGGAAAACAGTGTGTTATGCCCTCATAGGTCTATATCTGTCTTTACTAAAATGTACAGACACTGACACACACACACACACAGTCCTATCCTGTTTTGAGCAGCACATGCATCAGTAAAAATGCTCTTTTGTACAGTCCAGGGAAGTTTATGTTTAGAGATTCCATTTTCCATTTGATCATCAGAAATCTAACTCTTGCTAACTCCATGCATATGGCATAGTTTTGATTGCAGACGAAGATTTTACATTGTGTTGAACAGGAGTTAGACTGTTTTTGTGGTACAGTATTATGTCCCACACTTTCCTAGCCCAAAGTTGTGAATAACTCAATTTCGATCATTTTGGAGTTGGCATGTTTTAGAATTCAGGTCGCCAATTACACATTTAACAATACTATCAGGATGGATTGCAAAGAACCCAGCAACAATGATAGAATGCTAACTAAGCAGTTCATAAAACAATACATGATTATGATTACATTAATTTACCTCTGGTTTTGCAGTCCTGTGTTCATGTAAAAGAAGTACCTATCACCATGGCGGTATGGACAGGAATATTTTGGATAATTCCATAGTTGTGTAAGACGAGAATTAATTTCATCACGGACTGGACACTTTTCCAGATATGGTCGTGTTATTGCATTCTGCTCATCCACAAACTGTGAAGTTTCAAGTGAATCTGGATCTTCTAACCAGCGGTATGGATCACTAATCTATGGATTAAAAAATAAAATCATATTATACAGAAATTAGCACAACCATAGCCTGTAGAAAAGGAAGGAGTTATATCGCTAGATGCATACATTGTGGGCTGGAATACCAAGTAGGTTCCACCATCACCACACACTAACAGTTTGTGCTTGTGCCTTGAAATACTTATTTTCAAATGCTTCAAACTCCATTTCAATGTTTTAAAATATTGTACTAAAATTACAGAATAGATCTTAAACCTTAAAATGTCATTTGTATTGATACAATAGTGATTCAAGACTAACTGCTGTAGTTATGATGCAGATAGGACCTAGAGCAGTGGAGGAAAAAGATGTAAACGAGATCAGATAAGGAAGATTCCCTGATACAGTTTCTCTCTCTCCCCTTATCCTGAAAAATGCACAAAATGGATTGAATTTGTATTGAGAATAGGCTTAGATGGTGGTGGTGATTAATGTTTATACAGGGAAAAGAAATACCCTAAACTCACAAAGAATTATGACTGAGGGACTTGAAAAGAAGTAAAGCCATGTAGCCAGATAGAATAGCAAAAAAGAAAAAATGCACCCAGCTGAGGAATACTTTGGGGTGTCTAACTTCTGAGGTCACTACCCAGGGTGCACTATGCATGGTGGGATACACACCCTGCCAAGAGCCTCTTACAGTAGGCAGGAGATACCATGAAGCAAAAGAAAAATTAAGGTATCAGAAAAGAAAAGGGCCAACTAAGGCCCAAAATTGAAAGACTCCCTAGACCTCTGATACCGTATTACTATCAGGGTCAGGAAAAAAAAAAAACAAGAGCTTACCAAGGGAGGTCAACTGGAAATATGAAAAAGACAACTAAAGTGCATGGAAACAAAGCCAAACTAGGCTGGGGTCCTATGGTGTCGCCAACTCATGTCCAACACTGCAAAGCGATCAGACAGTTCTAGCCAAACTGTGCCTAGGACAAGACCAAAATTAACTAATGACTTCCCAACGATTTTTCCTGGTCAACCCTCATATACAGTATGCCACAGCATCTAGCACTCTTTTGTTTTATTATATTTCTGTGCCATATTCTGTGATCAACTGTATTGGTATCGGAATGTTTGAAGGACTGGTTTGACTTGAAGTGGCCCAAGTCCTCGAGAGACAGCCACCTTAGTCTGACGTCATAAAGTGTAGTGTATGGTCTCCACTTTATGAAGGCCACGCCTGGGTAGAAAGGTCTTTTAAAGGTCATATTATCATGCTGGTGACTTTGCTCTTACAGTATTTTTGTGCTTGTTTGTTGGCACAGGCTAGTGTAAAATTTGACTCCAAAGTCTCATATATGACTGACCAGCTCCACACACCCATTGTTGATGGGTTCATATGGCACAATAACAACAACAAAAAATTGTACTCATCTGGCCTCAACACTCCCGATAATAGCAAGAGGAGGGAAGCCATGGCTTTATAGGAAATGGTAGATCTTATTAAACCAATGCCCTTGTGATTTGCTTTTCTTCCTTATACATAGTAATGCATACAATTATGTACTGATTAGGAAGTGGGGTTCGGACTGTGACCAGCTCAGTATACCCTTCGTTGATGGGTTCATACGGTACAATAACAAAAAACGAAACTGTGTTCTTCCCATAATAGCAGGAGGAGGAAGCCATGGCTTTGTCGGAAATTGTAGACACATAAAACATAAAAAAGACTAAAATGAGCTTTTAATGTAAAATAGCAACTACTTTTGATTTGAATAGTTATTGACGAAAGCCTAATACATACTTTAAAGGTTTAAATAACATTTTGATGAGTTTGGCAAGTTTTTATTATTACCGTCAATTTCCTTTTCATTTATAAGTAAAAACGTAAAAGAAAAAAGAAAGTTTGAGCACCGTATCCTATTTAAATTCAGTATTAAATATTACATAAAATGCATACAACTATAACACTCAAGTTAATTTTACTGTTTCATTACCATTAACATAAATGTAAAACTTTTAACTCAATTTTCTCAAAACTATTTTTTTCGTGCCGGCCTATCACCCACAGGCCCTGGGTTCGATTCCCGGCTCCGTCGGGAATTTTAGAAACAGGCGTGAGGGCTGGAACGGGGTGCACTCAGCCTCGTGAGGACAATTAAGTAGCTGTCTAACAGTGAGGCAGCGCCCCAGTCATGAAAAGCAAGATTAACGGCCGAGGGGACCCGATGGGCTGACCACACATCACCCCAATATCTGCAGGCCAAATAGCTGGGTAGCAGTCACATGGTAGGCCTAGGCCCTTCATGGGCTGTAGTGCCAGGGGTTATTATTGTCATATTTTTCTTACAACTAGTGTAAGTCGGACAATTTTTACGATACAGTATTAAAGTAATTTCTTTACCATTTTATTCAGAAATGAATGTAGTTTCCATGGATAGCAAAAAGGTCAATATTGATATTTGGAAGATAAGGTCTCTTTTCCTGTGGCCTGTCACAACTAAATAGTAGTAGTTTCACTAGAGGGGTTTGGACATCCTGGTAAAAATAATATTAAAAAAAAAAAAAAATCATATATATTATTTCAGTAGTATAGAACCCTCCTGCGGCACTCACAAGCGACCGATCTTGACAAATGAGCATTCAAATGAAAGAGAATAGGCATTAGCAGTGACAAATTGCACTCTAATTTCATAAAAAACTATAATTTCTTTGTTTTTTTAATGTACGAAGTGTGCGATTTACAGATACTGTCGCTGTAGGGAAACACGCTCCATAATTGCTGTCCACTTCACATTTTGGCCACTGTGATGCCTGTTTCATGTCATTTTAACATTCTGAGGTCTTTCCTTTGTCATTTTGCATGGATTTCAGAAACAGTAAATCAAAGGAATGAGTGCCCAAATCGTATAATTTCATAAATATCAAATAACCAGTGAGTGTTATGATGAATCAATATTCAGTGATTGCCTTCTTAAGTTATGGAAAGTAGAACTTGGAATTCTAACTGAAATGTAAATACAGTAGTGTTCTATAATCATTTGGTTGAAATAAAAACTTAACAACCTTTCTCCTTAAGTCTCTCATTATAAACTTATTGGGGAAAGTGTGGTTTATGAACATGCAAGATTTCTCGCACGGGTCCACTAGTAAATATATAGGTCTACTTAATTACCAGTACATGTAAAAAATATTTAAGTAGAGTTTTTAATAACCTGTCTAATATAATTGAGCACAAATGTGTGTTGACCACCAGAAAAGTTTTTCTGGACAGACAGCACACAAACATTTAATTACTGTGGGAGAATTATAACTCATGGAGGAAAATTAATAACAGTTCCAGTCAAGGTGAAGTCTACTACCACAACTAGGTCTAGTGGAAATAAACACAATAATTACAGCCTTGGGAAAATCTAAAATAATAACCAAGGATACCAGCAATTTGTCACGGAACTTTCTTCACAGAATTGTCATGAGAAATTCTGTTATCCAATCCAGTTCCTGAAAACATCCAAGCACACAACTAGTCTGAAGAATCTGCTTATATGCCGTTCTTGCTCCCCAATACAAAAAGCACCATAGTAGAGTCCAAACTTACTAGCATTTGGCAAAAATTATGTTGTTACTTCAGCTACTTCAATTCTGAACTTTAGTATATTAAACAAGAAGTTCCGTGGAGAACTAAAGAGCCTACTTTTCTTGAAATATAAGATTCATTCCAATGATTATCTCTATATGGACCTAATTAGAATAATGACGAAATTGAGTTGGTAATATCGAAATTTCTAAGTAGTTTGAAATATAACTGGCATAATGTAGCCTAATAGAGCACTACAGTTGGCAGCCCTGGTGACTGAATATATTCTTAGTTCCATCTCTTAAGGAACAGAATACAAAATTTTGTGGACGTTACATGCTGTTAAACAGTGGATCTAACAGTGCCCGTAAAATCATGTTGGCAACAATGTCATGCATGTATTGGTCAGAAATAATCTTAATATGATATATTGTTGTGCCAATTTTGAATGAAATCCATTAGTTAGTATAGAAGTTACATGCATTTAAAAATTAGACCTATCAGCAGACTTAGAATCATTTTGGCAACACTGTCATGTATGGCCTCCTGGAAATTGAACTGAAATAGTATTATCTATATGTGTGCCAATTTTGGTATAGCTCCCATGCATACCTTCCAAGATATACAACATGGAGCTGAAATTTCAATTGCGATTTTTCAGCAGTTGGTAGCACTGACATAATTTTCAAATACAGCATTGAGATATTCAGATGGAGATCTTTACTCATACCAAATTTGGGTTCGATTGCTACAACCGTTTATGAGTTGATAGGGGGACACACACACACACACAGCCAGACAGCCAGACACAGACAGGACAGACATTTTCCCGGATCGATCTCATAAGTCTACTTTTTCCTCATTTTTACCAAATGCGAAAAGTAGGCTAAAAATTGTGCACGACGTATCACTTTTATCCTTTTCGCTTTAATTTCGACAATATATCATTTTCAAACCTTATTTTATCTTTTGGGGGGACATTATCAATTGTAACTACTAACTTTGATCACTTCTGCGCCGCATGCACCAGATATATGTGCTAAATCATGTAAATAAGTGTTTTTATTTATTGTTTATTTAATGCAAGGGCCATCTGCGCTGGCTTGGACATGTTTTATGCAGTGGCGGCTGTTGCAGAAAATCTGTGTGTTCTAACCCATACCCCACGAACTAAGAACACGCATAAAAAGAACTTCTTAGTGTTACCAAAATCATTAAAATGAAACTAACAATGCCATAACGCAAAATTTTATATTATTTTGCTAAAGTGAAATTTACAAACTAGATATTTTGTAACTAAACAAAATCACAAAATCATGTCCTTATTTTGACAACATAGAAAGCATAACTTTTATAATTCATCGATTTACAAAATGTGGCAATAGAATAAGTAAATTGGGAGTATTAAAAGACCTTCTGTAGGCAACAGCTAATGGCTTCCTCTATATTCCCCCCCAAGTTTGCCTTGAGCGATTTCCTCTAAAATGGTACCGCAGTCTAGAAGGTGCCACCGGCCACATTCTCACTTCTTGTGACCAGTGCTGCCACTCTGTGGTCGAACCAAGAATAGTTTTAATGTCTTGGCTTGTGGTCTTGGCTGTTGTCCCAACAGCACAACGGAAAAGTTGGGCACGCATGTGCAAAAGGCTAAGTTCATATTTGCTGGCGATAAACACAGAAATTCTCGCTGAGCTGCAATCTACACAGCCAATGCTGGACACGGACTGGAGCCCAAGACTAGATACCTCGTTGTGAGGGGAGTTGAAATATTTCCTATTCATTGGCTGATGTCTTTTTAATGCGCTACATTTGTAGATTAATATTATTAAAGTAATTAATTTTCAAATAAAACGATGTGCTGCAGCACTTCAGCACGTAAGGTGCAGCCGCTCCTGGTTTTAAGAGCAGGAGGTGAAACGATTGCCAAGGCGGGATACATACTTGAAGTCGTCGGCAGAAGGCCAAAGGGACGACCTCTGCAACGTTGGTGAAACACTCTGCACATAAAGACCTGAAAAGCGTGAATCTCCATCCTAATGCGGCCTCAGACAGAGCAAAATAGAGACAACGGATCCATGCAGCGGACCCCGCAGCTACGCGAGACAAGCGCTGAAGAAGTAGTTTAAACCCTTGTTATTGATTTTTATAGAATGAAGGAATATTTTACTTAAGTTTTAATATTACAAAAAACATTTACAAACATATTTTGACTATAGGTTTTAAATTTAAAAATCAAATACAAATATATGTCATTTATCAAAGACTCTTCTCACTCACTGTAAATATATTTGTTCTCAAACTTATGGAGAACTTATTAGTGGCCCTAGGTATACAAAATAGGTACCATATTTACAAGAGAGACTTTTACATTTCACTTCAATTGAATTATGAATTTGGAAACAGATCTATAAATAATAATCAATGAACGGCTATCTTTTATTACGGTAGTTATTATTCTATACTATGCTACAAAGAACTTGCATTGATAAAATTCTTCCACATGGTCTCCAGTTCATCCCTATCTTCCACACCAAGTATATTGCCGTTGTCACCCTCGGTTTCCCTTTTCACAACACAAAAACTGACGTCCACATCAGTTTCTTCAAGCCAGCGACGTATCTGCTCACAATCACGTTCACTCATTTTAGGTTCTACGTTTGGTTTCTTTCACACAAGAAAAGGAATCATTTCACAAACGATAGCTATTTTATATGTAAATTCCATGAAGTCAAAAGTCACTGAGCGAAAAATACAGTAACGAGTTAGGTCACGCGGTGTACAGTTGTACAGGTCACGCGGTGTACAGTTGTACATCAACCAATGTAGAGCTGTAGTAGATTATTTGTAAATTAACGCAACAACCACGAGTGCTCCCGCCATACTGACAGGAAGATAAAGAGGTGAGGGGACGGTAGACAAACGTTGAAAACCATAGGTGTTGCCAGCTGTAGTCTGTAAACATAACAATTTACCTGGTGTACACCTGTACACCGTGCGACCACTGGAGTGTTAAGCTCATTCATAGTAAAAAATATCCTGTACAGTATCCGCAGGGAAACAGTTTATTTCAATATTATTTTAAGCATTTGGTAAATTTTATTCCAAATAGTTATAAAATACATGGTATACATAACGACACCAGATCCCTTGTTAACGTATCTGCCATGTCCCGATTTGTATAATACCATATGAATGCAGCTCGCCATCCAATAGTATCGGTTGCCTAAACATGGCAACATACTCCACTTTACTTATGGATATAGCTTATAGATTAATTCTTGACAACTAAGTTTGGCTTTTCAACTTTTACAAGGCAGATTATTTAATATATTATATGATTTATGATTCACATACCTTTCTGGGAGTGATTAGAAATTGATTACAAATTGAATTGTCACTGCTGCACTGGAAATATTTGTTTTATTACATAAATAAATTATTTTACTTCTTGCTCATTCCGAATACAGCTGCCATGACGCATTGACGTCCAACACAACGTCATACCCGTTGCCAACATGTCCGATAGAAAATACACCACTCAACACACGTAACTTTGCAATTATGTGAAAAAGAAATATAAGGCAAAACCATTGGCCTGGATAAAGATTATTGATGCGTGACTACCCCTACTGTGCGTGACAAAGGAAGATTGTAGTTTTACGTGACCGTGAATCTTGCGATTATGAGCCACAGGACCTCTTTTTACATGGAATCCGAACCACAGGACATGGCATTTCACTTCGAAAATTTCACATGCATTGACCGGGAATCGAACCCAGTCCACCGGTGAGAGGCCAACAGCTTGCCCGCTGCGCCACCACGACCCAACTGTGCGTGACAAAAACCAGGGGTGTTTATATTAGCTCAGGGCCGCGCTACCTAACCATTATTGGTCTAGGCGAAAACGATTGGTCTGGATGAAAATATTGGTCTAGGCAAAACCATTGGCCTGGATAAAGATTATTGATATTAGACTACCTTCGCGTTAACTTGACAGCTCGTTTGTTATTTTATACCGGATGCAAAATAGTACCAAATGCGTGGGGTTGGCAATACTGTACACGTTGCCAAAAATGGCCGAGTCAGCTGGAATTTCACCTATATAAGTCGTGATCATATTTGGGATGGATGGGTGGGGGTCAAGACAGTGGAGGAGTAAACATCTATTACTACAACACCTTCAGATATTTTCCCCGGCTATTAATTCAGGTATTTTGGTTAATTTCGGTACTTAAGAATTTTCTCCCATAAAGTAGCTCTCATCAAGTTTCACCTCTTATAGCTAGCTAGACCTATATAGATAAAATGATGATTAAGTGAATAGGCCTAGCGACGTCTAGACCTAGGCCACATTAATGTGCTAAGCAACAGTTGACAATATGCTGAAGCTTAATAAATTGTATACAGTTGTACAAAAAGAAGATTTATAGTTCACTTTAGACCATCCTCCCTTTTCATCACTTTTAACACCTTAGCTTATTGAAAATATATCATTTATGATATAGGCTACATACCTTTCGGGGAGTTGTTGGGAAAATTCACCACACGCCATGGCTACTAAGTTACGCACTGTCTTGCGGAAAATTACTGCTAGTACGGTACCACAAGCAAGGGGGTCTGGGGCGTAAGCCCCAGGTTAGGTCTGTTTTTGTATGTAAAACATTAATAAGATAGAATTTATGTCCGCTACTAGGTTAGGTACTGCCTGGTCGAAAATTAATGCTAGTACCACAAGCAAGGGGGTCTGGGACGTAAGCCCCAGGTTAGGTCTGCTTTTGTATGTAAAACATTATAAATACATAAATAAACACTGTAATTGAGTTCACTTTCCACCGAGTAGTGATTTCATAAAAGAAGGACATAGGATCCCACTGTTCCACCCTTAAAACAACAACTATAAATAAACAGTTGTACAAAATTAAAGAGCATGCTATGCCATACCCCAGGCACATTAAAATGGAAGTTTGCAATATGAATCTAAAGAACAAGTAACCTACAAATTCACATATTGAAACTTGGATAAAAAAAAAAGAAAAGGGCCTAAAAACTCCTCAAAAGTTCCTTTGAGTAAACATTCAGTCTTGATGTATTGATACTAGAATATCACATGAGCTAAAATTGTATAGCCTAGTACAGGTGTAGGAATATATTTATGTGTACACTTAACCTAACAATATTAAAAAGTTCACTCTCATACCGAGGTTCCATGATAATCGTCGAGGACGGTTTCGTCTCTCCTTGGATCTGGATATTTGAACATTTTGGTTCCCGAATTTGATTTGTCCTCTGCAAATTTATGGTCGAACAAATGAACCTGCAATGATTTAACACTACAAAATCGCAAATAATATACAAGGCGTTTAAAATAAACTCAAAATACTCTTAATGAGGCACACTGTGTTTCTTTGACACATTGTCAACAGTATGATATACATATAAACTAAGTTTTATAATATCTACGGCCCACCTTATGGATTTTACCAGACAAGCCTTGCTGATTCACGCCTCTTTGCGTAAGTAAATTTGCACAGCGACAGCTAAATAATCCACTGGCACTCGAATATAACGTTCCATATCGACGAAACTGAACAGCATATCTAATAAACAAACTACAAGACTTCAGAGGAAACACTACCATACCTTCCTTACCTTCTCAGTAAAGTGTCAAGACAATCCGAGTCTTTCGAGACAATCAGCTAACCTGAAAATCCCGTCTCCTATGACAACTCGCCTCTGACGTATTTATAATCCACTGCCTTCTTCTATTATGCCGTGCCTGGTTCACACCAAGGAGGTTCACACAGCCATTACGATTCACACTATGCCCGCCAGATATGAATTGCAATTGGCATATCAAAGTTTTACAGAATATGTGACTATTCACGATATTCCTCGAATACGCTTATTTTAAACTAGAATCCTCATCTGAATTACAAATACACACACTACTACAGCCATCAGAGTAACACAGTTTATGAGATAAATTTCATACACACTAAAGTTCATTGGGCTACATGACCATAAAGCCTCAATCAATCCACAGCAACAACAACAACAACAACAACAACAACAACAAAAAGATAATTTGAGCTCATTTATTCTTAATACTGTACCAGGGACTGTATGTACTATGTTTCGTGATGATATCTCCAGCCGTTGTATCGTTATGCTGTATGCAGAGTTAGCCAATGTAGGCTATTTCTTTCTTAATTTCAATTCCCTACTACGACCCCTGTTAATTAAAAAGATAAGGTTTTAGAGTTTTATGGTGTTTAGATTCTTAATGTTCTTATAGTTGTTTTTGATAATAAATGGAGTGGCATGGCCTCTTATATAGAGATACACTTGGTGGTCAAGCCTTGAGCTACTGTTGTCATGGAGATGGATTTGCCATTCCTTCATCAGTTTATTTTCTGATTTTATTAGTCTTTGCTCGAGTGCTAAAAGGCCAAAATCAGAAGAATGAGAAAGACTATTGAAAATTCATGTTGCCAGTGGTTTATTCTGGGTCCTGAACTATGTGTATGTAAAATTTGCTTGAGATTGGTGGAACAGTGTAGATTAACCTGGAGAAGAAGTGTGGAGGAAGAACTTTCCACCATTGGGAGGTCCTGGAACGGGGTGAAGAAGATTGGTTGATTTCTTGATTCCTTCTTTCGATAACGTGGTCATGTAGCCCCCTGTACTTTGGGTGTGTGTAGAATTTGTCTGATAACCGGTGTTCAGTGTGATGACTGCATTAGTGTGTGTTATCTGTGATTCAGGTAGAAGGAATGCAGACGATTAATTTTTTCCAGTAGTTCCTACTTTTGCCACAAAGGCTACCGTCCACGACACCTAACTGCAGATGTGGCTACTAAATGCCATTGCTGTCAGCATCTGGTGGCGAACGTTGGAATTAATATAGACTTATCAAACTAACCTACAAATTTTAGCTTCCACAAGTGTAGTTAGTGGAAGGTTCTTTTGCATGCCATGAATCTATGACATGGGACCACTGGCTTTACTTCCCCTCCGAAGGCATACTGAGGGATTTTTAACCCTCTTAAAAAATCCGACGTCTTCGGCCGGGTTTGAACCGGCGATCTTGGGTATAGAAACTCAGCATTACGCCGCTTGATTTATTTAGTAGGAATGTATTTTATTGAATCTACCTTGCCAATACTATAGAAGGTGTTTATTATTATTTAACATACATGTTAAGTAAAAAGATAGGTTTTAGAGTTTTATTGTGTTTAGATTCTAAATGTTCTTATTGTTGGTGGGTTCTTAAGTTTAGGGGCTGCGACAACGCGGTCATGTAGCCCCGTGTACTTTGGGTGTGTGTAGAATCTGTCTGATAACCGGTGTTAATTGTGATGACTGTATTAGTGTGTGTTATCTGTTATTTTAATTTAAGTACTGCAACTTAGAATTTTTCAAATAGTTCCTAATTTTGTTGCCAAGCGCCACCGTCAACGACTACTAGGCTAAGTTCACAACTTAGCTGCTAGACGCCACCGCAGTCGGCTCTTGGCAACGAATTTAGAAACCTAAGAGCGTTGTTTACAATAACCTATCCAATTTAGCTTCACACAGGTGCAATTAGTGGAAGGTTCTTTAACATGCCATAAATATATGACATGGGACCGCCGGCTTTACTTCCCCTCCGAAGGAAGGCATACTGAGGGATTTTTAACGCTCTTAAAAAATCCGACGGCTTCGGCCGGGTTTGAACCCGCTAACTTGGGCATAGAAGCTCAGCTTGCTACCGACTACGCCACCGAAGCCGCTATTCTTATTGTTGTTTTAGATAATAAATTGAGTGGCATGGCCTCTTATAGAGATACATTAGGTGGACGCAGTAGCGTAGCCAGGATTTTAGTTTGGGGAAGGGGGGAGGGGGGCATTTACAGGGTCTTTCATATAAAATAAGAACGGCGAGCGGCGGATTTGTTATCCGTTGCTGCAGTGGCCTTGGCTGAGCTTGTGGCGCGCCATGGCCCCCTGCTGTAGTATTGAAAGCGCGCGCATACTTGACCTTGCAATAATTGTGCAGGTGTTCAGTCGCCAGTCTGAATCTCAGATGGTAACATGAGACAGTTATCATTACAACATCGTATTTTTGTATGTAAAACTTATTTTTAAACGAGTTGGCTCGGCGGGTACGTGAAGCATTTGTTCAGCAATTTTCTGATGAAGTGCCACCTTCACTAGCACAGATTCATGTAATTGAAAATAAGTTTCACACTACTGGCTCAGTGCTCATTAAAATACATAAAATAAAAGATCAGAAACATTACTGTGGCAGAACTCACTCGCGTCAGTCAGAATGTGGTTACCAGATACAATGCCTGTATAACCCAGGAAGGACGACACTTCCATCATCTTTTATAAGGTAATATTACATATAGGATTGTACACACGCTTAAAGCAGGAGGCCACGGTGCACCACAAGCTCGGCCAAGGCCACCGCAGCACCGGATAACAAAACCGCCGCTTGCCGTTCTTACTTTATACGAAAGACACTGTAGTTCCTCATCTATTACTGCAGAAGTTCTTTTTTTTTTTTTTATTATAAGTTAAATCAATGCAAGAGTGAACTGTTAGTGTAATCTTGGAACTATTGTAGTTGTCTAGAATAAAGGATGGCAGTATAATTATGTTAACTTTAATAATGTTTAGCTTATGTGACATTGATAAGCTATGAGCAAGTTGACATACTAATAATATAGTAAGGAAATATACATATAGATACCAGTCAGTAAATTGTTAACCCTTTATGGGATAGTGGTCTCTATATTAGCCACCTCTCATAAGGACAGTTTATGCTTTCAAAGATGTTGATAGTTGAATCTTTAAGCCATTTTCATGTTGAAGTGCTAGTATTTCTAAAAAGCAAATATTATATAAGTTACGTATCTACTTGACGTAATGTGTTGGATAAAATTTAAAAAAAATTAAAACTAAAAACATTAACAATTAAAGTGCTAAAATAAAATCTAAATATAGAAATGAAAATCATAAAAATAAAATTACAATTATAAAAGAAATATAAAAATTAAAATAATAAACATAACTATAAAAGAATTATGAAAATAATTGTAAAAATCAATTCGAAATTAGTTAATTAATTAATTCAATAAAAATATCAATATTGAATCTATAAGAACACAAATTGAAAATTAAAAATAAATATATAAACATGAAAATTAGAGAAACAAAAAATGACGTTATTAATAATTATAATAAATTAAAATGTAAAAACACATAAAAATAACACATAGTTTTGCCCTACAAAGGTTTAAAGAAAGGGAAGTTTACTGTACCCTTAAGAAAGAGTCAGTCTTCGAGCACTATGTCCATAATGTTTGACAATCTCACCAATATCCACAATGATGTCCCTATGAACTGTCATGAGCACAAGAGCCGTCAGCCTTTCCTCACCAGTTTTACTTCTCAAGTATGTCTTTAGCCTCTTCAGCATGGAGAAGCTTCTCTCTACAGAAGCTGTAGTTACTGGAATAACAGCCAGGATTGTAAGGAGTGTAGCAATGTTTGGAAAGGAGGTCTTGTCGATTTTTTTTGAGAACTTCAATCACAGTCTTTGGTTGACTTTCTGTTGAGATTCTGCAATTCAGCTTCCACAAATGCCACTCTGCCTCCAGAATGTCTTTGTTTGTGGTTTGAAGATCACTTTTGTGAAATTCAATCGCATTCCCAATGTCACCAAAATCTTTCTTAACTGCATTATGTGGCAGCAGACACTCCAAGCCCTGTAGTGTTCAGGGAATGGAATGAATGAAGCCCCCATCTAGCAGCGAGGATATGAACTGTGCCGGCTGTGCAGGGTTCATTTTTAGCTTAGGCAAAACTCTTCAGTCAATTCATGACTCCCTGAATTCTGCCCTTTTTTGCTTTCTGTTTTGAAGTAGCTCACAGCTGTATCAGCATTTACATTTGTCTCTGTCGCTCAAATTTTCAATTATCAGTTATCAGAATACTGCTATTATGGCAAATTCACACATTTTAGTCAAAATGTTCTTTACATTAACATTAATACCGCAGCCTACTATCTGTCCGTCCGTCCCCCAAAGCCATCAGGAGTAAATAACAGGTAGAATGCACGAGAAAGAATTATGTCATCATAGATGCAGAACAGAGAATACGCCCATAAAGGCATCAAACAAAGAAGGTATGTTGGAACACTTTTAGGTCTATTATTGTTAGTCTAATTTAAACAGCGCTGTTTTAAGGTAAGCCTAACGGTCGCTGTGGACCTCATTCTTGTTTATTATTATTATTCAGAGGAAACTGTAATACACTTTAAATGAAATGAAAATCCACAGCCTGCTTCCAGTCGACCGACCGGGTCAGGGAATGGAATGAATGTAGCCCCCATCTAGCAGCGAGGTTATGAACTGTGCCGGCTGCCGAAGCCTGTCGCACACCAAGTCCTTAAGGATGTGGAATTAATCTTCTGAAGTTAAAATCCCCTTTTGAGCCCTGACTAAGGCAGCATTAGCATTACAGTTGGCATAGCATGAGGACCTGCTGGTAAGGTCTTCCTTCAATAAATCAAGTGTGGGTTTTTCTTAAGTTTTCTTTTTTCTTGTGTTTCTGAGGCAAGTGATTCAATTTTCTTTCGTCTCATGATGAAACCATGTTTCTTTTCCTTCATCTAAGAGGGACTTTTATTTTGGTGAAATGCAGGCATTTGTGGAAGCAGTTCTGGTGAAACTTGATGAAAAGGAGGCATTCCTCAATATGCTCTGTTTTTCTGACAAGGCTACATTCTTCATTTTTGGGTGAACAGACACAATAGAGAACCCCTACGCCGTGGTAGAGTACGGGCGTGACTCTCTGAAAGTGAGTGTTTGGTGTGCAGTGTTGAAGGACAGGGTCATAGGACAATTCTTTCGCAGATAGTACCATTAATTCACAAAGGTACCTACATAATGTTGGAGTTGTATGCTTTGCCACAACTTCCTCGTTGTGTTATCCTCCAACAAAATGGTGCGCCATGTCATTATGCAGATATTGTGAAATTTCTTGGACCGTGGCTTAGGCGGCAGCACGCCGGCCTCTCACCGCTGGGTGCGTGGTTCAAATCCCGGTCACTCCATGTGAGATCTGTGCTGGACAGAATGGAGGCGGACAGGATTTTCTCCGGGTACTCTGGTTTTCCCTGTCACAATTTCATTCCAGCAACACTCTCCACTTTCATTTCATTTCATCTGTCATTCATTTAATCATTGCCCCAGAGGAGTGCGACAGGCTTCGGCAGCATCCGGCACAGTTCATATCCTCGCTGCTAGATGGGGGCTTCATTCATTCCATTCCCTGAGCCGGTCGGTAGACTGGAAGCAGGCTGTGGATTTTCATTTCAGTGTCTCTCTTCTCTTCAACCTATATTTGGGCATAATATATAAAGAAACTCTCGAGGATTCAGAACTGGGTGTTAAGATAAATGATGAATTAATAAACTCATTTTGGTATGCAGAAACCCAAAAACCTTACTGGATAAAATCAAAATCTCTGGAAATAGATTTAGCCACATCAATTCAGCAAAATACAGATGTTAACCACACTGAGAAGTATAATAGCAATTAAATGGACTGCCTATTGAAAGAAGGAGTTCATTTAAATAATTACATAATTATTGGTCAGTGCTACAGTCCATGTAGATCCTTGGCTTCCTTAATCACCTACTTCCATTCAATATGGTCCTCAGCTTTCCTTCTCCTGCAATTGACATCCAACCTTCTCAGGTAATTTTCAACACAGTTTCTAGCTGGGTCATCTCCATGTTTATTTATTTATTCGGTACAGAATGTCTCAGAGAGCTGGTAGCTTAAGGGGGGCAATCCTTAGGAAGTAGAGAAGTTAACCTTATGCCCAACCCCCAACCTGGAGGTCAAAGGACCCTTTTGTTAGGGTTATTAAATAATGATGATGATCATAATGAAGATGATGATGATGATGATGATGATTCATACCCAAAAGTTGATGATGATAATTCATACCCAAAAGTTAAACACAGACTTCTAAGATATTTTTGAGAGATCTGATATTGGTACAGAAAGGAAAGAGTCTCACCTTCTTGATATGTCACACCGCTAGCTGATAAGATAACAGCTGTATTGTGCAATGGATGTGGAATCAGGATACCTCAATGGTGTGGGAAAGAGGAAGTAGTGGCAGTCTCATAACATTCTGATTGAAAGGTGGAAGTGAAATAAGTCATTAGCACACCAATGTAAGTTTGTTTTTGGATATGAAAACTATTTCAAATTCTAAATTTAGCCAAATAATAGCATCTTTTAATTCATTCAATATGCCTCCACAGTTAGCCCTACAGTGAAGCTTCCACAATATCCAATTCTACACAAGTTTGATATCTTGAAAGTAGACACTATCAATGCTTGGAAACTTCTCTAAAAATTTATATCATTCCAGTATCCGTTTCCCCCATTCTAGGAGGAATTACTTCCAGTTCAAGGTCCACTAGACTATGTTTATAATGGTCATTGGTTACTTTAAAACTTGTCACAAAGGTGGTGTTTGATGCTCAGTATAAGAATGTATTTTTCTACAGACCAAATCCTTAAATACAGACTAAGTTTACAGCTTATAGTCTAAAATGTCTAGAATTATCTTCTGGTGTTCTTCGTTTAACTTGACAAAAATCCAAATCATAATCATGTCTATCTAAAATAGGGTAAAATAAAGTGTATTGTTTAAAGAGTCATTGATAAAGTAGCATCGTAAATTAGGTAAATAAAGTATTAGTGAGATTACTTTATCAATGACTCTTTAAACAAAACACTGATAAAATGCAGCATAATATTCCAAAAGATTCCAAATTCATCAGCAATGTCAGCAAGTCTCTGAGATAATATATATATACACCGCGGACAGGCCAACAAGGACCACGCAAATATCACTTCTTTATAGGTCTAGTTTCCTTCTTTCTCTTCCAGAAGTCTTTCATCCTGGTCGACTGCGCAGCTCTTCTTTCAGCAGTCCATTCTCCTCTGTTGAGATTTTTCTTCTCCCCGACAAGAATTTTGAGACCAAAAATTTTTTTCCTGTACTCTATTCGATTTAGACAATCTTCTTCAGTAATTTTGAATTTTTGAAGTTCTTCTTTCATTTGTTTTACATAGCCTCCTTGTCCTTTATAGTTCCAGATTTTATCAAAAATTTGTTTGTTTAACCTTGAGCAATCCATGCGGACCATATGTCCGTAGAACTGAAGTCGTCGTTTTCTGATCATCACTTCAAGGTTGTCGATTTTACTATAAATTTCTGCATTCGATCTCAGTCTAAAACCTTCCTGTGTTTTCCTAGGACCATAAATCCTTCTTAAAATTCTTCTTTCTATCTTGAGCAAATTCTCCATTCCGGTTATATTTGTAGTTTCCATGCCGTACAAGATGACTGGTCTAACAACAGTATTAAAATGTCGTAATTTTGCATTGATAGACAGGTTCTTTTTATTGTATATATTTTTTGTACAAAAATTTAATCTTTCCAATTTCCCTTTTTTGTTCTCGATTGCCAATTTATCCGTCCCATTGCTACTAATTATTTCTCCAAGATATTTAAATCGGTCAGTGACCCTGATGCTCCCATAATTTGTTTTTATCATTTTCTTAGTGTATTTCTGATCACTTGTCATCATCTCTGTTTTTACCAACGAAATCTGTAAGCCCGCTTTTTCCGCCGTTTTTTTTAACTGATCAATTTGGTTAATAGCCTCTTGTTCTGATTCAGCAAACAACGCTACGTCGTCAGCAAATGCTAAACCTTTGACTTTGAGGTTCTTATTCTTTGTACCAATTTTAGCACTTGAATCGTTCTTGTCCCAAAACGTCCTCATGACTTTATCCAAGACCAAATTGAAAAGCAGTGGTGATAGACTGTCCCCTTGTCTTAGCCCAGTTTTTACCTCGAAGGGCTCGCTAACTTCATTTAAAAATTTGACTCTGGAAATCGTATTAGTTAATGTAAGTTTTATTAAATTTATGGTTTTTTGATCAACTTTGTATTCCTTCAATGTGTCAAAAACAGTATCCCTATCCACTGAATCATACGCTTTCTGAAAATCAACGAATGACATAAAGATATTCTTTGGCCTGTTGTTGTAATATTTTAATATCAATTTTAAACTAAGAATTTGTTCTGTACACGATCTATTCCTTCTGAAACCTCCTTGGAACTCGCCAAGCTGTGGTTCGATCTGTGGTTCAAGTCTGTTTAAAAGTAATTTGGCAAATATTTTATATGTGACAGACAACAATGAGATCCCCCTATAACTATTGACATCAATTTTTGAGCCTTTTTTATGTAGTGGATGAAAATACTATAATACTGAGATAATACTATATAATTATATTTAATTTTCAGAGAATCATGAATGTCAGGAATCTGGCCATTCTTCTGCTGTTGGGAAGAGGAATCAGCACAGCACAGAAATGCTCTCCTTTTTGTATTTGTGACATGACATGGGAAGGTTTGCGAAGGACTGTATGTACTCATAAAAACCTGGCTGGTATTGTGACAAATGTTCCAGAGAGGGTTCAAGTTCTTGATTTATCCTTCAATTACATTAAGAGCATTGATGACGACAGCTTTCATGTAAGTACACAGCTAGTTAAGTAGTACCGGGTGTGGAGAGTTGACCTACCACTTTTACCAGAAAAATATGAAATTCTAATTGAATCGGTCGGAGCTGAAAAGTATAAAGTCAAAAATTGTCATTTTTTAAAGATAGTATTCTGAAGTATTGACCCAAGGGCCTTGGAACGGCATAGGAAAGAATTAAGTCAGCCTTTTGTTTAAGCTACACACAAAACGTTATCATCTTACCAGCAGGAGAAAAAGTACGGAAGCTCACTGGCAAGGCAAAATCAATTTGTTTTGTGGGTTTAAGCCAGAAACCACTGCTACATGTAGTGAGATCAGAGGAGAAAAGCATTAAGTCAATGACTTCCTGCCTTTCAGCGCCGTATTCCATACTTAATGTTGGCCACACTGTACGATTTCCACGTGTTACAGTCGTGTTGTAAATTACATTTGTACAAGGTTTGGGTGGTTTTTATGTTACAAATCCATTTTTAAATAAAATACCAAGGGAAATATTCATTCTGGATAGCTTTATGCTGCACCAAACTGATCACAGAGCTGAAAGGCATTAAATCACTTTTGCAAAATTGCTTAGAAAGATGAATGAAAATCCACAGCCTGCTTCCAGTCTCCGACCGGGTCAGGAATGGAATGAATGGAGCCCCTATCTAGGGCGAGGATATGAACTGTGCCGGCTGCCGAGGCCTGACGCACTCCTCTGGGGCAATGATTAAATGAATGACAAATGAAATGATAGTGGAGAGTGTTGCTGGAATGAAATTTTGACAGGGAAAACCGGAGTACCCGGAGAAAAACCTGTCTGCCTCCGTTTTGTCCAGCACAGATCTCATATGGAGTGACCGGGATTTGAACCACGGAACCAGCGGTGAGAGGCCGGAGTGCTGCCGCCTAAACCACGGAGGCTTCTGCTTAGAAAGATATGTTTATTAAATTAAAATTAATATTCCGCTAACTCAAATATAACCTGAATAGTTGCTTCACAACATAGATGACTAATATAGTGTATTTGTTAAGTTCTGATCTGTCAATGATATTTTATCTGTTTCCTGAAAAGTAGTGAAAACTGACTTAATGCTTTTCAGCTCCGACCAATTCAATTTCAATATGAATAAAGATCTTACGTGTGATCAGTCACCACTACTTACGACAGTGGTGGTCAAAGAGAAGCATGCACAAATACCTTGGGGAATACAGTGAGCTCTAATGTGCCACTTATGTAGGTGGGATTTTGAATGTTAGTTATAGTTATTGTTGTTTTAAGGGATGGTCATCTGCCCCAAAGGATTTTGAATGCATCTTCTACCTACTTTTATAATATCTGGCAGGCATTTCTAATGATTATGTCCAGCACTTTTCAGTGACAAGTTTGCTAGTTGTCCCATCTGTTGCAATTCATAGGACTTTAGAATTCATGTGATGAGCACTACATCCAGGGCTGGAGATGAATAATATAAATATTCAATATATAAGGTACGTTCAAAAAGTAATGAGCCAGAGGCATACTTACAGAAACCAGTACCTGTATGTTAGAAGTATTGGCCCTGGCTGTAGAGGCACTTGTCCCACTGTGACACGAGGCGGTGAATGGCTGTCTCATAAAATTCCCTGGGCTGCGATGTGAACCAGTTCCGCACGTACAGCTGGACGTCGGCGACCAAGGTGAATCGTTGGCCTCGCAGAGCCCTTTTCAGGGGACCAAACATGGCGTAATCACATGGAGAGAGGTTTGGACTGTATGGAGGGTGGCCGAAAACCTTCCATTTGAATTTCTGCAGGAGTGCCGCGGCTGTGTTGGCCATATGAGGTCGTGCATTGTCGTGGCGTTCACTGTCACTCGGCGGCCCTGGGTAATGAGTGCATCAACCAGCTGGATGTTGTAATCGGTAATGCAGAGGGGTGCCCCAGACCGGGCATCATCGGCTAACGACACCCGTCCTTCCCTGAAGCGCTTGTGCCACGCCTTGACCCTTGCAAGGGACATGCATTGTTCACCGTACACTTGTGACATTCGGCGATGAATGTCCGTTACCCCTACTCCTTCCGCAGTCATAAACCGAACAACACCTCTTTGCTCTTAGGTTGATGCCTCCATGTCACTGTTTGCAATGCGACTGGCAGCGTTGGGCGATTGATGCATGCTGCTGCTTGCTTTGTATCGCCACGTGACGTACACGCATTCCCTCTAGCGACGGGCTGTGACCTTCCATGCTCTAGTCGGAACCACACCTCGTTACACACGCCCCGATTAGCCGATGTTGTCACCGGTTTGCGCATTCCAGCCTCCGGCTCGTTGCTTTTTGAACGCACTTTATATATCAAACTCCATGTAGGGTCCGATTACCTTGATGTTCCACCCCTTAAGACTCCAACCAAGCTTGATGTAAGTTATGTCACCATTTGCAAATAAATCTACCTATACGTCACCAGTCATTGTAGCCAAAATATCACCCAAACTGGGGAAAAAACTGCTGAGCTAAAAATTTGCCGAGATGCTCCAAAAAGTGTCCCGAACAACATACTAGAAGTTCCAGAATTTCCTTAGTGCACGCCATGGTATTTTTTGATCCTGTTCTCCTAGAAGCGGTCGGAAGTGCCACATCATCTACAAAAGTCGGCCTAACGATGTATTGTGGTGGCTTACAAGGTCCAAATCGCCAATGGCTATCGCAATGAGTCACCAGAAAGCCAATGCTATATGTGTATCCTTGATATCCTTGGCTCTACAGGAGGCTGTCAAATGCCTAATCATCTATGAAAATATGCTTTTCATGCATTTAGCGAGTTGTATTTGGTGCAAAGCTTCTATTTTTCCAAGATGAGGTTATGTCTCTACAGCATATTTCCAGTTGATCCTGATCCTCAAGAAGGTCCTCAAATGCCTGATCATCTACAAAACTCTGGTTCAGGCACCCAGCTGCGGTGAGTGGCAGAGGTTGGGGTGAGAATCGTTGTCCCATCAGTAGTGGAAAGTCCTGCCAGTTTCTATTTTTCTTTTCTGTTGTCCTGATTTATTTTGTTTTTAACAACATTCACATGAGTGATGAGTACTTGCGAGTTGTGCTATCACCCTCTGAGTGAGTAGAGGTCTGGAAGGGCTGAGGAAAGCTTTACAGGACAGGCAGGACAACAAACTCTACAGTCTGTTGGAGAAGCTAATTCAAGAGGAATCATCAAAGGAAGTGCACACTGCAGTTGAGTGAATTCTTTTCTTTGCATTAACTAAATATATAAAATATTAAGAACTCAAAAAATCTTTTGTGGAATCTAAAAACCAAATACCATTAGATTACATTTTAAATGTTATCCAATAAAACTGTTGAGCATGTCTCAAATCAAGGTCTAGTCCATATAATAAAAATGTTGCAACTAAGGATGCTATTTGGTTTGGTAGTAAGGGTCCAATTTTATTCAATATGTGGCTATTCTTATGTTGATTTTTTGATTGATTTTGTGAATGGAACTCAGTCATGCTGTTTTGTGCAAGCCTGACAAATTTGTTGTGATTGAGACGTCAAATTGAGTAACTTGCGCTTTTGTGTTATGTTTGTCAGGAATCGTGCATTGTATGTGACCTGTTCCAAATGACTTGACAGTGGGGTTTATTTTCATTTTCAATTTTAACTTCCATACCTGTAAAATAATTTTATGTGTAAGAGATTACTACAGTGTAGCTGAGGAAGGTCTTTCAGACTGAAACATGTACTACCACTAATGTAAGAAATTATATATAAGGTGCGTTCAAAAAGTAACGAGTCGGAGGCTGGAATGCACAAACTGGTGACGACATCGGCTAATCGTGGCGTGTGTAACGAGGTGTGGTTCCGAACAGAGCGTGGAAGGTCACAGCCCGTCGCTACAGGCACGCATGCATGTCACGTGACGATACAAAGGGAGCAGCAGCATGCATCAATCGTCCAACGCTGCCACTCGCATTGCAAACATTGACATGGAGGCATCAACCGAAGAGCAAAGAGGTGTTCTTCGGTTTCTGACAGCGGAAGGAGTAGGGGGAACGGACATTCATCGCTGAATGTCACAAGTGTACGGCGAACACTGCATGCCCCTTGCAAGGGTCAAGGCGTGGCACAAGCGCTTCAGGGAAGGACGGGTGTCGTTAGCCGATGATGCCCGGTCTGGGGCACCCCCCATGCATTACCTATGACAACGTCCAGCTGGTTGATGCACTTATTACCCAGGACCGCCGAGTGACAGTGAACGCCATAGCCGCCGTGGTCGGATTGAACGTCGGAAGTGTGCACACCATCATGAAGGAACGACTGCACTTGCGCAAAGTGTGTGCCCAATGGGTGCCCCACCGTCTTCAACCACACCAGGAAGCATGTCGAATGGCCCACTGTCTTGGTCATCTGCAGCACTACGCGAGGGAAGGGAATGGGTTCCTGGCACGAGTGGTGGCTGGAGATGAGTCATGGCGTCATCACTTCGAACCAGAATCCAAACGACAAAGCCTCCAGTGGAAGCAACCAGGGTCATCACCACCCAAAAAAGGCAAGGCCATCCACACGAGTGCAGGAAAGGTAATGCTGACGTTCTTCTTTGACCAAGATGGCCCCCTTCTGATACATTTCATGCCGCACGGGACAACAGTGAAAGACCAGCGTTACTCGCAAATCTTGACCACCCTTCGCCAAGCAATCAAAACAAAACGACCAGGCAATATCACCCGTGGGGTCATTCTGTTCCACGACAATGCACGACCTCATACGGCCAACACAGTCGCGGCACTCCTGCAGAAATTCAAATGGGAGGTTCTTGGCCACCCTCCTTACAGTCCAGACCTCTCTCCCTGTGATTACGCCATGTTTGGTCCCCTGAAAATGGCTCTGCGGGGCCAACGATTCACCTCAGATGCCGACGTCCAGCTGTAAGTGCGGAACTGGTTCACATCGCAGCCCAGGGAATTTTATGAGACAGCCATTCACCACCTCGTGTCACAGTGGGACAAGTGCCTCAACAGCCAGGGCCAATACTTCTAACATACAGGTACTGAATTCTGTAATTATGCCTCCGGCTCGTTGCTTTTTGAACGCACCTTATAGTATTGAAAACTGGACACAACTTAAATATAATTAACAATTCAATACGGACAAATTATGACTTATGTCTAAGAAATACAATGTGAAGCTACATAATTCGTTGTGACAGATTCCGAAAATATTGCAATTTCATCAAGAACACAGATGTTTCTTAATTGCGTTGATGTCTGTTACACTCATCAGAAGCAAAGTAATAAATCCTCAAATCAATACGATGTCAAACATCGACATTTTTTAAATAATCCACAGTTTAGTACATGCCTTTAAATCTTTAAATGCAGTTTCCCACAAACATCATATTTTGAGTTATGTCACTGTTGTATCAAATGATGTTCCTGGCTGCTTAGTCACACCGCACTTACCCTGTATACTGTACATATTTTTACAGTACAGTAGTTGTATTGCAACTCCCATTATATTTTCCTACCTTATCAGACAATGTGCTAAATTTTATAAAATTAATCTGATAACCCTAAATTTAAATCTCTTAATTTTTGTACCTCTAAACCAGCACCAGTTAATGATGATGATAATGATTATGATAATTGTTGTTTTAAGGGGCCTATCTAGGTTATCAGCCCAGCAGCAGCAGTCAAAAGGGATGTTCAATCACAGAATTATCATATAAACATCAGATAATTAAAATCTTTGACTTCCAAGTACAGCAAATGATTCATTCTGTAGTGCTGAATTTTATTGACATAAGAAATAACTGGATACCTTTTCAGGGACAACTAACATCATTGATGCATCTGAATCTCAGCAGAAATCATATCCAGCACATTGGAATGAAAGCTTTTAATGGTCTAAAGCAATTGAAGTTATTAGACCTTTCTTACAACCATATTAAATACCTACTAGATGGCATATTTCTTGAAACTCCCCAGCTGGAAACTCTAGTAATTTCAGGCAATGACTTTTCACGAATAATAAGTGGGCCTTTCACAGAAGCCTCATCATTAAAGGTAATTCAGATTTCTTATTATTTTATATAATATGTAATGTAGTAATGCAAGTAAATTGAAATGTTGCCTTTGTTTTAAGGTGCTGTACATGAGCCAATGTCGGATTGAAATTTTAAAGCCAGACACTTTCTCAAAGACGCCAAATGTTGTGGGTTTAGATTTGTCAGGCAACTACTTGGCACAACTGGATATTACAACATTGTCTAAGCTACAGAGCTTAGAAAAAGTAGATCTCTCCAGGTACTTATTATTGCACAATCTCTCTCTCTCTTAAGTTAACAGCCCTGGGGCTGGTGTGCAGCAACTCGCCAATCTTCTCTATTCTCTGCCATCCTCTTCAATTCGTGATATGATTTTGATTTTACAATCATAAATAATAAATAAAATATTGATACCAGACCCTGCAGTGGTCGCGCACGAATTTCTTGCATCTAGGTCGCGTGGCGTCTCATAATTCCAAGTTGCAAGCGAGAATTTAAATGCATTCTAGGACATTTCTGAAGTATTACCGTCTATTATGAATTATAGAGCATTGATATAAAGGCAACTTATTATGTAAATACTTCTTATATGTATAATATACAACAATTGATTTAACTTACGAGTATGGCGATTTTAGTCCTCAAATCACTACAAAATCTGTCTTTGCTGAAACAGATCACTGAATATAAACAAATGTAAAGAGCAGTGGTGGATTGCACCACATCCACGTGGGTAGTTGCAACAAGTTAAGAGATCAGAGGTTCAAATCCCAGTGCTTACAGCGGCTATCCTGAGTGTGGTTTTTCCCTGGATTTTCCCACACTCATTCCAGGCAAATACCGGGATAGTACCTTACTGTACTTCAAATCCCGGGGCACCAACCCTATCCCTTTCCCTACTACATTTATACAGTACTACAGTCATCACAGAAATACAAGTTATCAGACAAGCTCCACACACACACACACACACACACACAACTGTACGGGGCTGATAACCAAGTTGTCCCAAGCCCCTTAATTGAATTACCAACAACAAATAATTTCTTGCAATAATTATAAAGAAAATACATTCAAAGAGGATCTTACTTTGTAACGGGAAAGGTCGCGTGGCGTCTCTCAGACGCCGTCAACACTTATGTAATAATGACTCGGAGTTAAACTACAACTGCCGCGCAGATATTCAGTGAAACTCGTTATGATTAGTTACTTGAAAGGTAGATGACAGTTCAGTTCAATGACCTTGCGGGATTTCTTGTAATGACGAAATAAAGTGCGGTGGCATCTGTCAGAAGCCGCGCAATCAGTGCAGGGTTAATACATGCAACATCCATGTAGTCGCATTTGTAAGGAAATTCATATTGCAACTTTTCAGTTGGTCTTCTGCAATCCAATCAACATTATAGCTGTCGGTCAACACAAAAATCATTCCAATTACTGGAATATGTGGAATGATTTTTGTGTTGACGGACTGAAAGCTACAATAGTAATTGTTAATAAGGCAACACTGAAATATGGCTCCAAAGCTATCTTTAATTCTGTAATCAGTAACAAATATTCTTTATTCACATGTAATTTTTTTTCAGGTTGTTTTACAGATCTCCCAGTAATTAGGATTATATTGCATTGACTGACTGAAAAGTTGCAATATCAATTGCCATAAGGCAACAACGAAGAATGGCTTCAAAGCTCTCTATATTTGTAAGGAATACAAAGATTACATCCTATAGAAAGCAAGAGTCAAGCAATGCTTTCAGCTTGTCATCTAGTCACTAAAACAGAGAATGAGTGCACTCTTGATGACTGCACAGTTTGTTAATCTCTGTTTCTTTCCTGTGTAGTTCTTGAGCCCAGAGCCAAAATTTAAACGATCATTATCCTCGTAATATATTATCATCATCTTGCACAGTTTCCAGCCACTGGCCAGGTATGTTTGGAACATAAGCCTCTCCATCGTCTTCTGTCTTCCCACCATCTCTCCGCCACCACCTTGTCCAGTCTTCTCCTTTCTTCCGCACGCAGTCTTCCACATCTTTCAGCCACTTATCTTTTGGCCTTTCTCTTGGTCTTTTTCCCTCTATTTTCATCTCGTGTATCTTCCTGGGTATCCTCCTCCCATCCATTCGCTTAACATGCCCATACCATTTAAGCCTTGATTCCTCTATCCCATCCTGTAATGCTCCCTCCTTGACCTCTCTGATCTTCTCATTTCTTAACTTGTCCATCTTTGTCACTCCAATACTGCTTCTCAAGAATTTCATCTCACTAGCCTGTATTCTGCTTCGCTCCCTTCCTTTCATAACCCAAGTTTCTGAGGCATACGTCAGGATTGGAACGTAGTACGTCCTATATATAACCCTTTTGCTGTTTTGAGGGACATCCTTACTCCATACCAGGCTCCTAACACTTTTCCTGAATAGTTCTGCTTGTCTCCCCCACTCATTTATTTCTCTGTCATTTCTTCCATTTTCTTGTATCATGCTTCCCAGATACTTGAAACTCTCTACTTTTCTCACTTCTTCCCCACCAATTGTTATCCCCGTTGTGATATATTATAATCCTTATAATTATGACAGGTTCTCTCATGTATACTTGCCAATGGGACTTTGGCCTAAATATTCGAGCAACTTTACCCATACTGTATGTTTTACATTACCTTTATTGCAAATTATTAGTATACATAGAAGTACATTAAAATTCAACAAATATACAGCGTAGTCAAAAAAGGTGCTTTCCCCAATATTTTTTCGTACTTGTACACACATGCAGACACCACAACTGGAACAAATGAATAGTTCATATTTAAGTGCTGGATTGGCAACCATTTTCGTGCAGCAATTGTTTTCTGCCTCAGTTTAGGGGCTGCGACAACGCGGTTATGTAGCCCCATATACTTTGGGTGTGTGTAGAATCTGTCTGATAACCGATGTTAATTGTGATGGCTGTATTAGTGTGTGTTATCTGTTTTTAATTCAAGTAAGGACTGCAGACATTCGATTTTCAAGTAGTTCCAACTTTTGCTACCAAATGCCACCGTCAACGACCAACTAATTCTGAACTTGGTTACCATATGCCACCGCAGTCGGCACCTGGCGACGAACTTTGGAAACTAAGAGCTTTAGTCAAATCTAACCTATGATTTAGCTTCACACAAGTGTAATTAGTGGTAGTTTTTTTATCATGCCATAAATCTATGACATGGGACCCCCGGCTTTACTTCCCCTCCAAAGGAAGGCATACTGGGGGATTTCTAACGCTCTTAAAATAATCCGACGACTTCGGCCGGCTTGAACCCACGACCTTGGGCATAGAAGTTCAGCATGCTACCAACTACACCACCAAAGCCACCCATTGTTAACGCGATCGGTTCTGTAGTAACAGCTACTATCTGATGATTAATTGCAAAAACCAAAGTAGAGCATGTTTAAGTGCTACAACATTGGTTGGTGACAGCAGATTTTTAGAGATAATTTTCCGCCATCACCCCATGACATTATAAATTTCAACAACCAATTTGAGAAAATGGGAAATCTGCTGCAAAGCAGAGGACTATGAACTGCTAGAATTGAAACAAGTAGTTCCGTGAAGAACTATACAGCCTATTTTCATATATACTACTTATGTTAATTGCCACTCAACATACAACATTTCAGTTTGATTGCTCTAATAGAGTCGTAGATATTGAGAACCGACTAAATAATTCGGATGGTAGCCATGTTGGATTTTATATATGTAGGTCCTAGAGTTATGTACTGTTACATGAAGATTATTGTGTATGTGTAGCATTCAAACTTCAATCGCATGATTAAGACACAAGAAGTAAAAACGAGATTTTAACATTTCGCACAGCTGCCATCTTGTGGTTCTGGAAACAATTGAAATAAATTAGATGCCAGTGGATTAATATTCGTATAAGGATTTACTGTACCAAGTTTCACTGCACTCGGATGGTCAATTGAGAGAAACGTCCATGTGTATATTTATACTTCGCGTCGCCGCCTTGTTGGATTTGTGATCACCAGGTTATTGAAAGTCCTATAGGCGAACTTAAGTTCATAGCCCCTATGAACATTAAAAAAATCAGTTTGATTGCTATAATAGATTCGTAGATATTCAGAGCCGTCTAAATATTTTGGATGGTCGCCATGTTGGATTGATAAATGTATAGGCCACAGAGTCATGAACCATAAAAGGAAAATTAGTGCATAGGTTCATTATTCAAACTTTCACTTCGATCGCATGATTACGACACAAGAAATAAAAACTTAATTTAAAAATTCGCACAGCCGCCATATTAAGGTTATGTAAACAATTGAACTAAATTAGATACCAGTGCTTTGCAATGTGTATAAACATTTCCTGTACCAAGTTTCATTGCGTTTGGAACATTAAATCGCGAGAAAGGTCTATTTAAATTTTCAAATTTGCTTGGCCGCCATGTTCGTTTTGTAGTTAACCGGTTTTTGAAAATCTTATAGGTGAACTTCCAGTAGTGCCCTTTATTTCCGTACAAAATTTCAGGGTGATACCGCTAATAGTTTCAGAGATATAAAATGCCGGTGAATTATTTCGCACATCCGCCATCTTGTGGTTATGTAAACAATTGAACGAAGTTAGATGTCGGTGCATTACAATGTGTATAAACATATACTGTACCAAGTTTTATTGCGGCTGGTTGGTTAAATCGCGAGAAACGTCTATTTAAACATCGCAAATTCGCTTGGTCGCCATGTTGGTTTTGTAGTTACCAGTATTTCAAGAGTCACATAGGTGAACTTCTAGTAGTTCCCTTTATCACCGTGAAAAATTCCAGGGTGATATCGGTAATAGTTTCGGAGATATTGAATGCTGGTGTAATATTTTGCACAGCCGCCATGTTGGATTGGTGAGACGTAACAAAATTTGAAGGGCACGGTCGGGGTCGCCCGGAATAGTGCTATGAACTTACCGAGTTTCATTGATATCGCTCCAGCCGTTTAGAATTTATTAGGGACACACACACACACACACACAGACAAAAGGTGATCTCATAAGCCTATTTTTTCAAAATTGAAAATAGGCTAAAAATGCCCAGCTTGTTGCCCAGAGTTGTGTTATAACTTCATCTAAGTCCACTAGAAGGAGTGTCGGACTTGGGATCAACCTTACTAACCCAATGAAAACTTTAGTACAATGAAAATTAGCAGGGATAATATAGGGTGCAATATACAACTGCAAGATCATCAGGCAGAAGTTTTTCACATATTCAGATATCTGGGTAGCAGTAAGGTTCAGTCTGAAGTAATGAACAGAAAAATCAAAGGGTCTAACTTCTAAAGTCTTGTGCGATATCTATTACGGGACAAGGAGGTTCCCCAAAACACAAAAGTCATCCTGTATAAGACATATCTCATTCCCATTTGTACATATTCTTTGGAAACATGTACATTAACATCAAAGACCTAAGCAGAATTCAAGTTTGTGAGATTAAATTACTTAGAACGGCACTCCAAAAAACTCGACTTGTTTACATAGACTTAAAAAAGCTTATGACAGCATCCATCGTGAGTCATTATTAAAAGTCCTTCGAGAATTTGGTCTACATCGAAAACTCATCAACCTTCTTGGAATTACCCTTGAGAATACTAAATCAAAAGTAAAATTTAGAGGTGAATTGTCAGAACCATTTGAAATCCAAACTGCAATCCGCCAAGGAGATGGTCTTTCGCCCTTATCGTTTAATTGTGCATTGGAGAAAGTCATGCGAGAATGGAATGAGCAGTGTCCTCCAACCATTAAGATTGGCAGAAATATCAAACTTAATTGCCTAGCATTCGCAGACGATGTGCACTACTAGCAAGTACTGTGGAAGAAGCTAAATTTCAAATCGAAGAACTTTAAAAAATTGCATGCAAAATTGGTCTACAAATCTCGTATGAAAAGACTGAAATGATGCCGAACTTCAGAATTGACACACCAACATTTCAACTAAACAATAGTAAACAAATTAAGATTGTGAATAAGTTCAAATATCTTGGGGAGATAATCACCTGGAACTCAAATGAGAAACCATCGATAGACAGTAGAACATCCAAACTGAAACAAGCACAACGAATCACCTGGCCAACCTACAGAAGGAAATCTCTCTCAATGAATGCCAAATTTCGGCATTACAATTCTGTTGTTAAACCAGAGGCAACTCTTCAAGTTGAACATCAAATCAACGACTGACAAACTGCAGAAAGCAGAGAGAAGAATCATCAGAACAATTATTAAGAAAAAACATCAAGTAAATGGCAAATGGAGATTGCTGCCGAATGTGGTATATCGAGAGGGTGAATCAATAATAGATACAATGCGGAAAAGGAGAATCTCTTTTTTCTGCCATATCTCACACCTACCAGAAACCAGACTAATAAAACAGCTGTTTAGTTACTTCTGGAAGAGTAAAACAAAGAACAACTGGTTCAAAGAGAGCCAGCATGATTTAGATTAATTAAATTTAACGATGCTCCAAATTAAAAATAGAGAAGAGAAGAATATTTTAAGGAATAAATACTTACGATTCACATTAACAACATTTGAACGGAAAAACTACACCATCACAGATGAACAAAGGGCAGCCAGGTCAGATAGAATGAAAAAATTTGGGTGCAGAAGAAGCTGAAGCTGAATCGCTAATCTCCAAATACCGTTGTTAGATTTAATTGTATTTGTATTGATTAATGTGCTCCAATGAGGACATAAAATATTTTAAAAAAATAGAACATAGTAATCCGATTCAACCAAGGATTGAGTGAACCTGCAGAGGAAAGACTGAGGTCATCCAGAGAAGAAGGGTTTGAGCACGTTAAACATATGAATAGCACAAGACTACCACGTGCGTACAGTATATGGAACATATCTTGGAGAATGAAATCATTTTGGACAGACAATGTTGGAAAATGCTCGTATGCAACCACCCTACCCAGCATGCTGGAAGGGCATTCGTATTCGTAATGATGACTTTAGTAACCAATGTACACGGCCTGAAACTGAAACCATATAATAGAAACTAACTAAATATCAGGTATTGTTGGGGAGAGCAATTTCACAACCACCCTGTATATACTTGGAGAAAACTAGAACGATTTCTGTATATGCTGCTAAGTCCATCTGTTTTCCTGTGCTTCTAGAGCTCGTCACCAAGTGACTATGCATTAAATCCAGCAACCATCTGGCATTATTATCCTTTAGTTTGTTGTCTGCTCTTTATTATCGCCTTTTTAATGGGGTCAGGGATGAAATGTGATGCATTTCTATGTGGTGGGTGCTTTTGGTGGCCAGATGATCTTCCGGATGCCAACATCATGAGAGAAGTTGTCGGCTAATACTCATGTCCGAGTATTCATATCTCTCCTGCAATTCTTCATTATCTGTATTTGATGGCTCATCAAGCTAATACTGGCATTTAACCTTTTTTGACCACATTGGTTGCATCTTATAGAGGGTGGTGGACGTGGCTGAGCCTGGCGTAGTTTACGCCTCTGGTGTTTATTTACTTCTTGCCTTCGATGTTTTCACTGCAATTGTGTGACAGCAGCTGCTGTAGTCGACCGCTAGCGAGTGCAATCCTTTGCAACGGCACACCAAGTATTTAGATCAATGCCTTTACTCCTCAAGGTCTTCTTATAGCACTTCAGAGAGGTACCACAAGGTCTCTTACCTGTACTAATTCCACTATACAGGATTTGTCAAGGAAGTCTATCATCTCTCATGCGCTGGACATGCCCAATCCATTTGTATTGGTGACCAACAATGGTGGCTTCTATACTGTTCATCTTTGCCCTCTCAAGAACTGTTGTGTTTGGAATGTAGTCATCCCATTTGATGTTCATAATGTATCTAAGCTTCTGTTGGTAGAAGCGTTCTAATTTCTTCATATCACAGGGATTTAGAGTCTAGGCTTCACATCCATAGAGCAAGGTGGAGATGACAACTGCTCGATACAACACCAATTTGGTGTATATTCAGGAAGACTCGATGTGCGAGACACCCAAAAGGCTACATGGACAGCACTTATTCTGTGCTCAACATCCTTCTCCGATAAGCAGTTACTAATAAGGTTTTTATGATGTAGTTTCCGTTTGAGCGGATGAATTATCAATAAATGATAAAAATGGTCCGGTTAGCTCAAACAATGCCAACGGCACACTGGGGCGAAACGCTGGCATTGTTTGAGCTAACCGGACCATTTTTATCATTTATTGATAAAGCAGTTACTAATGAGAATACTTCCAAGATAGAGAAAGTGATCTCCTTGTTCCAAAGTCATACCGGAGATAGAAATATTGAAATCTGGAAAGGGGCTGGCTGTGCAAGTACCTTTGCTTTAGGAATGAGTGATTAGTATCAGTATCTAGCTGTAATATTAAAGAATCAACAGTTATCAATCATCAGATTATGCTTAGCTTATTGTGGCCCATTAAATCATAGCTCGATTCTGGATGTATACAGTATTATTAATTACAAATCTGTATAAGAAAACACAACAAGGTAGACACGCAATCAATCAATGGTGTCCCAGCCCAACAGCACAGGAAAGCAAAGCCCGGTTTGTTGTACCAGAACTACCCCTTAATTTTCCTGCCCATGACCAAATCGCTACCACCACTTCGGACACTGGGACGGGTAGCATAAGGAGATGGTGAAATGCCGGGGAATGGAATAGGGTGCCTATCCCAGGAAACCAAAGTGTAAAGCTCATAGGTTTTGCACCCAAGAACAGGAGATCCAAATTTGATGCATCAGTATGCAATATAACAAAATTAGTTAGTTAGTTATTGGAGTTTTATGGGGAAGAACAGGCAGGTCATCTTCCCCTAAAATATAACAAAATAACAGAGATAACACAAAGAAAACACACTTAACAAGACATTTGTAATCCTCGCCATGAGGCGAAATGTATTTTTTTAGCAAACCTTCCCCAAGTGCATGTGGGTGAACTGAACTCTCCTTCAATTATGAGCTCACCATTGTGCGACTACTTGCACCCAGCACAGAGAATAAGAGGTTAGCTCCAGCCAAAATTAAAGGGGGAAACAAACAAATAGTAATTGGAATTAATAACTCTCACCTTGAAAGCTCCAGACAAACAAACAAGGCATGGATTTAACTGCATTAGATTTCCACAGCTCATCAGCAACTTGGATCACTTACCACCTAGCATCGATCTCAAATACACCACACTGAATCTGCTGAACATCAACTGAGCACTTATTGCCCTTCAATTACTACTACACACTTCAGCAACCATCGTAACTATCATCTGCAATCACTTCCTTTGTGTCCCAACACAATTCGGCACCTTTAGCCTACAGAACTTAACTCACCTTCAAACTATCACTTTACATTATACATTTAGCCTACTTTAATTTGTCAAAGTGTATTGCTTTCCTAAAACACTTTTCAAACTCATCTGTGTTGATGGCTGAAAGAAATGTGTTCTTTTCTTCACCTACATAGTCAAATTGTTGTTCTTTCATGCCCCTCTTCATTCGCAGAAAAACAAAGAAGTTGCACGGAGCGAGGTCAGGTGAGTAAGGGGATTGGGGCAAGGGAGGCATACTGTTTTTTGCCAAAAACAGTTGCAATGAGATGGCTGTGTGAGCAGGTGCATTGTCATGGTAAAGAAAACAGTCCCCCGTCTGCCACAGGTCAGGCCTTTTCTGTCACACACTGTTATGCAATATTTTCATAACACCTAGATAGAAAGCTGTTCACTTAAACTGACCATCATAAAAACAATGAGGAAGCGAAACTGCTTTTACGAAACACTTCACGATAGCCTTCTAGTACCCCTTTGTATCTCACTGGACCACACTGTTAAGCTTATACGTCTCTTTCTTGCTACAGTACGATTTTATAAGAACTTGCTTAAGTTCACACAGAGATTTCTCATCAAAGGATGAAAAGCATAATACTGATATCTTTGAATGGCATTTGTTACTTCTATTCTACCTAATTTTACAGTTCAGCAAAACTTCAAAGATGTGTGTTCTGAAGTAGTACTCATTTCCCTTGTAGAATAGGTTTACAAATTTCTTCTGTGGCATACATGGTACCCAAACCTGGACAGGACATAAATGACTGTCTGAACCATCTCTGTTCTTCTTGTCGAGGTCTACCAATTTTAGCTACTTTTCCACCTGATACGGTAACTCCTTCCAGTTTGAAATCAATCATCCTATGTTTATACAAATTATTCTAATGAATTCATTGCAGTTCAAATAGCATTAAATGTACATTTTAGTCATAACACCTTGAACCATATTTCAATATTCTTTTAAAACTTAGGGGATGCTCATCCACTCCTGTGCCAATCACCTGTATCCACATCTGTTTTTCATGGGCTTCCGGGGACACTCAACCTAAAATTACGAGAAAATAGTCAATTTTGGAGGGAAAATATTCAATGTATTTTGCATCTATAGTGTACTATTATGTTGCTGAACAGTTTCCTTAAAACTAAATGTGCAATTAATAAAAATAATTGGATTTATCAAAACAGTATCCACCTAAAAATTCAAGTAAAAGGGTCATTTTTGGGAATTATTTTTAAACCAGATAATTATGCACCCATGCATCTGGAGGAAGGATCTGGTGAGCAAGGAAGAAAAACCATGGTGATTTTTAAGTGGTGTGTTAAGAAAAATATTGGAAATATAACCAATTTTATTTTTGATCAGGTTTGTACCAATTTTTTAAATACCGTAGTAAATATTGACATCGAATATAGACTTAGGCATTAGGAAGTAATTTTTGAAAGCCTTTGTCTGGAGCGTGGCACACTATGGAAGTGGAACTTGGACTATTGGTGCAGCAGAAAGGAGGAGAATTGAAGTGTTTGAAATGTGGTGTTACAGGAGAATGATGAAGATCAGATGGGTAAATAGGGTTACAAACGAAGAGGTATTAAGACGAGTGGGAGAGGAGAGATGTTTCTGGCGACTGCTAATGAAGAGAAGAGATAGGTTGGTAGAACACATACTAAGACACCCAGGAATAGCAAGCTTAGTTATAGAAGGAAGGGTCGAGGACAAGAACTGTAGGTGTAGACCAAGGTTAGAATATGTTAAACAGATTGCCTTGGATGTAGGGTGTGGTAGCTATGTAGATATGAAACGATTAGCTCAGGACAGGGAGGCGTGGAGTGCTGCATCAAACCAGTCAAAAGACTGAAGACTCAAACAACAAACAACAACAATGACCGAATTTGTTGAAATCTTCACAGCACACACAGATTTCTTATACAAATACAACTAAAGATAAGTTTCACTGTACAACCATTTTTGCAAAGAGTAATGAAATGTTTTCATAAAAAACTGAAAATTTAATTTCATTAAAGTGAACTTTTCTCTTTCAATTGTTCATTATAAACCATAACCAATTAATAGCTATGTTGTCCCTTCCATTGAGAAAACAGTTGGAAGCACAGATTAAAAAATATAAATGAAGAGTGAACTGAAGATTAAAATATACTGGTACCGGTACTATATTTTGAAAACTATTACAGCGTTTCACTTGACATTTTGTAAATCATTCTTTAATCATTAAAAAAAAAACATACCCTGGAGATTTGAAAAGAAGATTAAAAAATAAAAAAGTAGTCGAGTGTTCCCTTTACTCAAAAGTCTGGAGTCAGTGCTCTGAACCCAACATTTCAGGAAGGAATTTCTGGGAGGGGCAGAGGGGTGTTAATTTGAATCTTGTGGAGGCAAAGGAAGCAAACAAATCACTACAAAAGGGCTTCAGTCTGTTATTGGGGGAAAACATGTTTAGTCAAGATACAAAAATAATTGTTTTGCTTAATTGTATATGATATAATATTGTTGGCACAAAAGCCAAACCTTGTATGTTACATTTGTTAGCTATGTGAAAGTGTTTTGAAACTGACTCTCCCATAAGGCATGCATGGCCAACAAATGAGTCATACAAGTTTGGCTTCTTCACGGATGATACATTGTTCTCATGATAAACATTTACTAGGTGAAACTTGAGTAAGAGCACCTGATGTTTAAAAATAATTATGTTCTATTACTTTTAGGAATCGCTGGCATTGTGACAACGAAACAACAAAGCTGACAATATGGCTGACCGAAAGAAATATAAACTATACACCAATTTGTTTGGAAGAAGAAACAAGCATGGAAGAAGGAGAATTTGCTATAGAACCATCGGACAATGAAATTGAAATGGCACCGGGATCAAAGTATTGGCCTGATGAAGACAAGAAAGAAGATATGAATGGAAAAATAAAATATCAAAATAAAGTTGATTTAACATATGAAGGCTTACTGCAGGAGAAGTTCAAATATTTTTTCTACATTACCCATCTATTTGATGCAATTCCCTCATTTTGGGCTTTTGCTATAGGTTTCCAAGTTGGCACAGTACTTGCAATATTTGGTACATTGATAATGGTGCACACAAGCAAACAAAAGATACTCCGAAGACCAAGACCACCAGTTCATCATAGATGGAGTCTACGCAGGTCTGTTCGATTGAGATCTACAGGAAGCAATGATAACCCATGGACAGAACTACAATCTATAGATTGTCCAGATACTCCACCCCCTCCATACAAAGACATTAATGTTGCACTTAACAATGTGCGGACATATACTTGACTTTGTAGCATTGCCAACCTGTCTAGTTATAGGACCTGAGTGGATAATTTGTAACTCCTTAGGTACTCATGAATTTGAAGTCCTGAAAATATAAATACATGTAGTTTGGCACAAACATGGATTCAAAGGTTGATGCCAATAGGAAAGCTGTACATCTATGCTTATTATGGAGTTTGTGTTAATTCCAGTGCCCAGTTACACACATGAGCAAACATTCTCTTAACACAAACTTAACACTGGCATTTTGATGCTGATTAGGGAATGTATCACTAAATTGTTCCAATTGAAGTTTATAGCGCATTTCCAGGACATAGTTGTCTTTGAGAGACCCATGTTGTAAAACCAATAGTGAAGTTCAAACTGAAAATTTTCTTAAAATTTTGTATTAGAAGGTTTGATTTTTTTTAAACTAACATATATTCTAGTTTACTTAACTAACATTTTTCTGTTTTTTAATACACTTAAAACCTCAACAAATGAGCACTGGGAATGCTATAGTGATAGGGTGAGGCCTGCAATAATAATAATAATAATAATAATAATACTTATCTTCAGGTTATGTATTACAACCAAAGAAAATTGCCAGGACCAAATACAATTCATGACCTTCTGCATATGGTTGAAATAGTAAATTATACACTGATAAATCTCGTGAAGTAGAGAGAAAAGAGCAAGAAAACTTAAGCTAGACTAGATTAATAGCTAAGCTTGTTTGCCTTTTAGTGGACTGTGAGACTGGCCCTAACAAACTCAAGGAGAGGGCGTTTTATGTGCTTCATTTGTGGGGGAGGATGCTATTTCTTATATGCAATGTTCTATATAAGTGCTGCCATTTTACAAAATTTGGGTACTTATTCATATATTTATGCATCTTAAGTGTCTGATCATATTAATATCCACCAGTATAATTGGGCTCCTAATTACTTATTGGCCGACTGAAGAGCAATCCTAACCAAACAATGCATTTTTCTCAAGAGGAATGAATATCAACAACAAAAAAAAGAATAACAAATAAATGTATTTATTTCATACTCTTATCAATGTACATGACTTACAAAATATGTAACAATGCCCTGAATAATCATATAAACGATTTTATAAAAATGATCTCACATGCTGGAATGCTAAATTGCAATATCAGTATTATACATATCTCCAGATTTTATTTTACAGCATTTGTACACCGAGATGCCCAAGTCATGGGATACCCATCTAATAGAATGAAGTGCCCCAGGGGCAGATGACCTCGTAGTTCCGCCCCTTAAAACCACAATAACTAACTAACGAAGCGCCCCCTTTCTGCCCAAAGTACAGTAGTGCAGTAACTCGACATGGTATGGACTCCATAAATGGAAGACCTCTGGAGTGTTGTTAAACCATGCTATCTCAATAACTGCCTAAGTTCCCTAGAATTTATAGGTGAAGGATCTTGGTTGCCAATGACTCTCTCTACCTTAACACTTAATGTTCAATTGGATTCATATCTGTGGAACATGCCGGCCACTCCATTTACTGGAAATCTCCAGCACGCTCTTCAAACCAGTCCTCAACATCTGCAGCCCGATATGGGGGTGCATTATACTGTTGGAACATCCATCGTTGTTAGGAAAATTGATGTCCATGAATGGCTGCAAATAGTCACCAAAGGGGGAGTTTTGTAGCGGTTACCATTGATTTTTGTGGTTACTAGGACAAGTGGACCCATGCAGTGTGAAAACATTACACACCATTACGGAACCACCACTAATCTGCACAGTGCCTTGTGACAACTGGGATCCATGGCCCCAATGGATTTTCACTATACCTAAACCCTGCCATCTGTCCGAAACAACTTGCACCTCATCGGACCAGGCTACATGTTTCCAGTCCTCCAGGATTCAATTAGCAACCTCATGAGCCCATGTGAGGGGTTGTATCTGGTGTCATGATATTGACAGTAGTAGTCTGGTGGGTCTTCTGCTTCCACAACCCATGGGAGAGAATGAACGTTGCACAGATCTGCTAGTTACATATCTGACTCCTCCTGTATTGATTATGGCTGTGATTTTAGAAAGTTTTCCTGTTCTGTTAGCATGGACAATTCTACCCAACTTTTTCCGGTCACGATCATCAAGTAATTTTGGATGGTCTCTGTATTGTCCACGGTGAATCGTAATGCCTTGATTTTGATATTCAACTTACGAAAATTAATATCTCATCCCACTAGCACCCACAATCATGCCCCATTTGAACTCGGATAACTCTCATCGCCTTGTCAAGAGCATGTAATAAACAATCAATCCAAATAACATGACTACTTGTGCACAACTGAAACAGGTGTAGGCCGTGGAATGTTAACAGCTGCAGTGGCACTATGAGTTATTCAGTTACACAGTGCCATCCCATGACATGGCATGTCTTCATACAATAAAGAGTCCATAACACAAAAAATTATGGCCCTAGTCAAAATACTGGATGGAAAAAAAGGAAAAAGAGGGGAACTTCTGTGTTAACATTACACATTAAAATGCATTCTCACTCTTCTCTACGCTGCTCAGTATCATGTACATAATGATAAAAAAATTATCTAACCCTACAATAAAGATACCTATATTGTCTTTTAACATAGTTTACCTACATGAATGTAAGCAAGATGAATCAGAAGAGAATGGCAATACACAAATACATGGTACCGGTGAGATTGTCATCCTCCATAATTAAGATTATTTTTCCTTTCTTTTTAAACCATTGCAAGCAATGACATGTTTGTAACTAGAAATCAAAGAATATGGAGTATAAGCAACCCTCTCGTTAGTATTTAAGATTATTTTGATATTCATTATATAACCATTTAATGTCAATGTTTTTCTTATTTCTATGGTTGGGAGTATCAATACGGTGCATGTTGGCAAGCCAAATGATAGAATGGCATAAATGTAATCATGTTTTGATAATATTTTTAATTAAATTGTCTAATGAATTTTGTTTTCAATTTGTATAAAGTAGTTGGACCAATTAATTTCTTTTTAAACTGATGTGATAATGGCAAATATTTTACACTAAGGTGGTTCTCCTAATGAATTTTGATTATTTTTATCAAAGAGGCAATTAAATTTCAAATATTTGTCATTAATGCCAAAAGATGTCACCTCCAAAAGTCTTATCCCATACAGGCCTGTGATTAACAATCTATAATTTAGAAATTAACAGTTAAAAAAATATGATAGTATATTTTAATTTATTGGTCTTCTTTAAAATGTATGAACTTTTAAGCTTGTAACTATTTAGATTCTGGTTTATGATAATGTTGCATTAACCTGGAGGCCAATTGCTGGATTCATGATCGATGGCAGTGTAAATTTCCAGGTAGACCCAATTCAACCACAATGTATGACATTGTATTACTGTGTTACTCTAAGGTTAACCACCAATGCTCCTTTAATTTTTGGATTGAGTTGCATGTACTGTTTGATTTATGCCATAAAAAGAAAAAAAAAAAAAAGAAAAAATACAGAATGCAGTGGCGGCTAGTAACAAGGTTGCACAACAACCAGATTAGAAAAAAAAAGTTTAGTTTCAACAGTAAAAAGTTATGCAATTCCACTTACATGCATAGGAATTCACAGCTCTTGTTTTTTTGACAATTCAGGAAATCTTGTAGTACTGTGAACTGTGTAAGAAAGTGAAGCGCGCCAACAATATAGGAGTGGTCGTCGTGTGGTCTTGCCAGGCTTGAGCACCAACCAGATATCGACACTGTAGGGTATGGCAGAGATGCTAGAATGAGTAAGTCCTATCTCAACAGTTAATTCAGCTGGTCGTTGTTCGCTAATTGCAACAAGAGAGGAGAGGGGCAGGCAAAGACATCCGAGATGCTCCATCTAATGGTGATACCATTGTCTCGCAATGCAATTTGCAGTTCTTTCTTGCCCTCGTGTATGGCTTACGTTGTTTTGTTATTGTTAAGTTTTTCAAACAACTTATAATCCAATTACTCCCGAGGTGAATATGAAGTTCTCTATGCAGCATTCCTGACGATTGAGCTAAATCAGTTTTACCGTGCACATGTACAGTATACTGTCTTTTCTGATAACAAGCAGCCTTTGCCCTAACCCTCGATCCACTTTCAACAGTGAAAATTGTGCAACACCCTGAACAATTATCTGCCAGCCGCCACTGACAATGTTAATGTTGTGGATCACTATTTTAAATATAGGTTATTTTTTTAAGTAACATAATTAACAAAATTTGATAATTACAGTGTGAAAAATTTGCAATTTACTTCATATTATATACGTTTAAAAAAATATAGTTTTAAAGATCATAACAACTGTACTTGCATTTTTCTTCAAGATCCAGGACATATTTATGACCCTGTAACTAGATTTAATTTATTCAAGTTTTAAGAGATGTTGCTGTTACTGTGATTTTTGTACTTTTTCTATACGTTTTAATAAAATATTGATGAAGAATCTTTTACCCATTGCATAACGTTTTTGACATAGTTTGACATAAGCTACTAGAAACCAATTTATGCACCAACTATAACTCTATGATGGGTAGAGACAAAAATTTTAAATTTTTATATTATACGAAGACACAGTAAACATCATGGAAATAATTTGAGGCATGAGGTAGAGTACTTAATGGAAAGTAATGTTTTGATACTGTCAATAAGGTAGCACTGAAAATGGCATCAAAGTAAAATTTTAACAGAATTCCAAGAATTGAATTTTCATGACAGTATCAGAATGTGTACTTTTGGCAGTTTTGATTGGTATGGACACACAAGGTAGGGTGTGCTCTACTCTGAACATATTCCTAGAAAGATGAGACTGTAGTACCGGTATCAGACAATATGAAGAAATGCTCAATTCTGTTAAGAATGAGTAATGGTTGATACAGATGAGGTAAAATTATTAGAATACAGTAATTATGATGGCTTAGAGATACTCCAAGTGTGTCAAAACCCCTAAAGCAATCTGACAATTTCTTCATACATGCATATAAGCGGTCCTTAAAGTACTTGGTAGCATGCATTTGAATTGCAAAACAAAAGTTAGCCATAACTCGAAACAACTGTATTAAGAAATTGGAGGAGTTCCCACTCTACTGATGTTATTTAATTATAAATATTTATATACAGTCATCATTGCTCGTAATTACTTAACTAAATATTTAATATGCTGTGTTATGACTAGATAGTGGCATATGAGTGTCATATGATTTACAACAATTTGAGATTATGCAGAAGGACTATGATATTTTTCACAAAACAAGGGCATAGTAAACTACCCTACTTTCTGGTTGACAAGAATTGTACAAAACATGAAAGTTATTTTATTTATGGAAAGAATCTGAAAACTGAACTATAAACAAAACTGCTGGTGTAATTTTCTACACAAAAATAGAATATGCATTCATTTAAGTATCTGTTTTTCACAGTGTACCATTTATCTAATTTTGTTTGTATCATGGGGGTAAAGGAGAGGTGAAGCAAACTCAAGAACTATTTATCTGATGTGAAAGAGTGCACTTATTTATCAACTTTTACAAGAATATATCCCTGAGTACAAGTAAAAGCAATTAGATCTCTCAGGTTCTATAATTTAAGGCACATCTTCCATAAGTTATACAACAGTACAGTATTTACACAATATATAGTTCATTATTTGAATAACATGTTCTTCATTTAAACTATTCCAAAGTTTCATAAACAGTACATTACTGATAATATTTTTTCAATTAATTTAGTACAACTACATTAGATTACTCACTTGAATTAACACAAAAAGTTCTGAACAAATACAGTTTAGCATAAATGACATAAATCAGTCTTAAGAATTTTCCAATGAATATACAATTTACAGTACAGCCCATTTCTCTAGGAATGAATAGACAAATATGCAACATTACAAAATAAAAAAGTCATGTTCACATTATTTTGGAATGAGAAAATAACTCCAAATAATATTCACAATTTCAATGTAAAATGTATTTCTGTCATGAAAGATTATCTTTATGTAGACAAATAAAGCTACACAAGTGTCCGCTCTCCATCAAACCATACCTTAAGTCGCGTGACAAATTGTACACCACAAAGGATAAAGACGAGAAGGGCATGAAATATGGATTTTTCGATTTTAATGCTATCTCTTAGCCTGATCCTTTAACTAAATGATGAAAGCAGTGACAGTATCATCACTATACGGAGAAGTCTTCAAAAAATCCTTGGAAACAAGTCGTATAATTAAACAAAACCATAACTTAAGTTCGTAATGGGAATTTAATGTTTGGTTTTCTTATTTTCAATGATACGTTTGCATTTTCTTCTTGCACTAATGTATAATATAACCAGTTTAAGGATCAAAATAATGTATGGTTACAATAAAAGACTTTATTTACGGGGCTACATATTTTATAACTGGTAACTTTTTAAAATTGATGTGGACTGCCTGTACAGGAGCCCGGTCACAGTGCTGACGAGTACTGCTTCTCGGGCAGTTGTCTCAATCATTGAAAATTGCACCTCTCAGTCAAAAACTTAACAAAGCTGTCATCATTGGAAAAGAAAATGGTCAGCTGAGGCCACTGAACCTGGGCCAAGTAGCAAGGAGGATTGTGTGCGCAACAGGAATATATATATATAATTAAGAACAATCCAGAAGTATAACCAACAGTTCAGTTTTATTACTACAGGATACATTTCAGGAGAAATGTAGGAACAAGGGAAGCTGTACTAAGTCTTAGGCTGATTTTGGAAGGTAGAATAAGGAAAGATAAGAGAACGTTCATGGCTTTTGTAGACTTAGAAAAGGCTATTGATAACGTTGATTGGACTAAATTGTTTGACATTTTGAAATCGATTGGAATAAAGTACAGGGATAGGAGGGTGATATACAATCTATACAGAAACCAGACAGCAGTCATTCGAGTTGAAGGACATGAGAGAGAAGCTGGTATTCAGAAAGGTGTAAGGCAAGGCTGCAACTTATCACCCATACTTTTCAATCTTTACATTGAACAAGCAATGAAGGAAATTAGAGAAAAATTTAAAGTGGGAGTGAAGATTCAAGGAGAAATAATTTCAACTCTGAGATTTGAATGAGTTTATGAATGGAATTGACTCCGTCTTACGGAAATAATTCATGATGAAAATTAATAAATGTAAAACAAAAATACTGGAATGCAGCCGAAATAAATCAGAAACCTCTATGGAGATCAAATTGGCAGGTGAAAAGCTGAAGGAAGTAGGAGATTTCTGTTACTTAGGAAGCAGAATAACCAGTGATGGACAAAGTAAAGAGGATATAAAAAGTAGGTTGGCTCAGGCAAGAAAAGCATTTCTACAAAAAAGGAATCTGCTGACATCGAATATAGATTTAGATATTAGGAAGTCATTTTTGAAAGCCTTTGTCTGGAGCGTGGCGCTCTATGGAAGTGAAACTTGGACTATTGGTGCAGCAGAAAAGAGGAGAATTGAAGCATTTGAAATGTGGTGTTACAGGAGAATGATGAAGATCAGATGGGTAGATAGGGTTACAAACAAAGAGGTAATAAGACGAGTGGGAGAGGAGAGATGTTTCTGGCGACTGCTAATGAAGAGAAGAGATAGGTTGGTAGGACACATACTAAGACACCCAGGAATAGCAAGCTTAGTTATGGAAGGAAGGGTCGAGGACAAAAACTGTAGGGGTAGACCAAGGTTAGAATATGTTAAAGAGATTGCCTCGGATGTAGGGTGTGGTAGCTATGTAGAGATGAAACGATTAGCTCAGGACAGGGAGGCATGGAGAGCTGCATCAAACCAGTCAAAAGACTGAAGACTCAAACAACAACAACAAGATACATTAGCCATGCAAATCATTAATTACTGTAGATACCGGTACTGACAGTGTGTTGTTTCAGAATGATTTTTAAAAAAATTTCAACATTATCATGTTGTCAATTATTGTTATTATTCTCATTATTACTCTTACTTCTATTATAATAATTATTGTGACCCTTTCTTGTTTAACATCTTACGACAGGACTTCTGTTTTGTTGCAAGATCAGAACTTACTGTTTCACTTTTATTTAATTTTTTAACATTTTGAACATGCTTAAATATTTAATTTCCAGTGAGTAAAACTGCTAAATATTTAGATTTTAATATGCAATGCTGATATTCCTTTATCTAGTGAAACAGTCATATTTTCTATAATATATTATAGCATTTATAGCAGTACTATACCCAATTTTCCATTTGATTTCCTGGAAATTCAATAAATTTTATCTTACAACTTCACAAAAGTGATCTTCGTTTTTCACGAAATTGATCACAAATTTACCTACTATTAAATTATAAAATGAGATTTTCTGACTTAAGGTATGGTTTCCTGGAAAGCATCCCAGACAAGGAATAACCACAAATATTTCAATACACTGTATTTACAAGCATGGAAAAATAATACATTTTATTATTTGGACAATATGAATACTTTGAATACGAAGATAATATTGGTTATCGTTGCTGATGTATAAAGGCACTTTTCAAGAGATTCATTTTTACTACTGTATACTGTATAGTGATTAATATTTTGCCACTTCTAAAAATATGAACTGTCAACAAGTACAAGAAAAACAATGGTTCCCTGTTCAGAGAGCTGTAGTGTAGTGTAGTGTAGTGTAGTATCAAGTGCTGTAAATATAAATTTTTCTGTAGTGCAAGTGACACACATCCTGTCTACAGAAAAAGGGAAATGTGATTTTGTATCACTGCAGGCATCCAACATTTTCAGCACATTCACCTGAAATATTTTGGCTTATGAGGAGGGAATCCTGAAAAGTCATTTGTAATTTGTTTGTAAATCACAGTTTTGTTGATTGGCATATCATCCAATTAAAATTATTTAATAAAATACAGTACATCTCCAAAAATTATGAGTCATTCAATAAATAAAGAAACAGACCCTAACAACGTAAATAGATTCAACACATAATCATCATCGGCTTTAACTCGAATCTGAGTATAAATCTTCTTCCTTCAGTCCAGTTTGTGGATGTGTTTACGGTGACTAAAGAGTCCTACATCTACATATAACCCCTAATGACATAGCAACATATTTTTCCACATAGTCTCCATACCTGTCCAAGCATTTGTTTCAAATTTACTCCTAAGCATCCATCTTGGCACAGAAGACCTAAGTCAAGCGCAACACTTTCTCAGGGGTTGAAGTTGAAAAGTTAATTTCTACATTCAGGAAAATTTTAAGTATGGACACGTTGTTTGGCTGAACTTCAATGGAAAATTGGAATGAAATAGGGAGCATGACATAAGTAAGAGGTCTTGTTGCCTTATTTATTGAACTGCATAAATAAAACATAGAAAGAAGAAAAGGAAGCCTAAGATAATTTACACAGCAATATAAAAAAAATGTATGAAGTAATACATTACAATGTTACAATAATGAGATAAATTACAACTTGATATATACATAATACATTGATCAACTGGTTCCTTGCTTAGTTCACAGACTTAATACAGTTATCAATACAATTTCCTAATTTCCTGAATAACAAATACATGGGAAATGAGCATGATAAAGAAGTATTCTCATCCTCTTTCAACAATCATTTACAAAAAAGAATACAGTACAGTTCAGTATAGTGTCTGGAAGTTATTTAAACTTCTATCTTGAGCAACAAAATGGATTGCACGCATTACTACTGCAATCTTGAAGGAAGAACTGATCTTTCTAATTATATACCAGTCAACTCTCCTAATGTATACAGCATACAGGTACAAATACCATAAAGGAAAACTCTTTTCAACACAATACAGTATTTCTAAAGGTTCAAGAAACAAATCACCAGGTATAATCCATTTAAGATACAAGTTAGGTACTATATGTAGTTTATCACTGTTCCTGAGTTTGTATTGGCACTAGGATATATGAACCACAGCATAGCTTTGTTCAGCAGCAATCATATCTCAAATGGGTAATATAGTTTGATCATGTTGACTATTGATTCCCTACAATATCTCCAAAACCCTGACAAATTTAAAAAGTGCAGCTACAGAACCATGTCTGACATTAAGCTATCACATATTCGAATAAGTGAACTAGTTTTGTAGTCTTGGGACCCTGAACACTACAATAGAAGGCAATACTTCTCAAATTCAGTCATAACATGCAAATAGAATGTTGAAAATTGGACTTCACCATCCATCAAGCATAGCCTTGCTCAGCAGCCATCATATCTCAAATGGGTAATATAGTTTGACCATGTTGACTGTTGATCCCCTGTAATATCTTTCAAACCCTGACAATATTAAAAGTGTTGAAAAGCTTCTTCCTTATACCATTTACATTTTGTACAGTCATCAACACAGAAATGAGCAGACTGAAAAATCCTGAGTCCAAATGTAGTGACAAGCATTATCCAATTCAACCATAACATAGTTCCTACTTCGATACTCGGGGCCAATGACACATTACTCATATAGAAGTTGCCATCATAACAGGAGTATCTAGAAGTATGAGAAGCAATTAGCACAGTTTGCTTGTAAATGGCCTTAAATTCAAGCAAGATGGAAGGTACTAGGCAGACTAATAGGTGTGTTATGCATGCCTGTTCGTGGAGCTCTGTAACCTAGTAGGCATGCATTCAGGTTTCCAGTGGGAAGGTGGATAGTTCAAATGGAATGGATTTTTGTTTTGTCACTCAGTCAGGAGCAACAGCAGGCAACCTAATCATGTTGAAACATTCCCCCATCATGCCTATTACACACAAGTAGGTCATTCTACTGTCAACTATGGCATCAAGGCACACCTAAAATCCACGAGCGGGTATTGCTCTCATGAAACAAGGAAATCTAACCGCAACAGAGAATGGATGATGCCATGACATCCCACAGAGTAATACAATGCAGTTGCTATATTTCACTGATGGCACACCCAAGAATTGTGAAATATACAAAACTGTTAATTAAACAAATATGAAGAAAATACTGACGATCTAATTACACACCGTCAAAATAACAGGTGTTGCATTCTAGACCTTGATTGACAACAATCTCAATGTAAAAAATGACTTTCAAGTCTACATTACAACTTCTTAAGTTTCCACTTTTCCTTGCACCTTGCTGTCTTCATACAAATTCATTGCACTGTCTTACAAGTGGAGAGCTAGACGTGGCATGTCTTCATTTCTGTCATAGTCAAAGTAATAGCAAAAACTACTTATGGGTATGTTTATTACACAAGAAGCTCATGTAAGTAAAAGGCTGGTTATATTTTAACAAAACAACACTGCTTCCTTGACACTGTACTTATTCAAAACATTAAGCTCAGTTATCATAATTTCTGAACTCTTCCACACAACAGACTATAAAGACAATTGTACTGTGACTGTATCAGACATTGAACAATACCATTCATATCCTACTTTTCAGCTGATTTTCTCTCTCTCTGTCTCTCAAAAGGAATTTCCCCACAAGTTCCAACACCAGGAATACCAATTTTTTTCTGGCCATGATTCCTTCATGAAATTAAGATAAAATGTTGAAATCATGACCGATTTTGAAGCCTACATAAAAAATTAAAAAAGTGAGTCTACAGCTATGTTATGCTGAACAATCTCCCCAGTTAAGCAATACTGATCACGGTATATACCAGAATGGTCACTTGAATGTGGTCGAGATACAGTTAACTAAAGCAGGTACTCGTACAATTCAACATTCAAACACTGACTTGGACAAGATTCCCATTCTCAAAAGAGTAAGAATTGCAAATAAGATCGTCTTCAGGACTTGAACCCATATCTCCTGCATTACTTTAAGAGAAGCTATCCTCTAGTCATCACATAATCTTAAAATTCCTCTTAGGTGGAATTTGAAATGAAAAATTCAAATAAAAACAATTTTGTATATTGTTCTGATTTTCTCCCATTGATTCTCATTCCACAGTACTACCGGTACATATTCTTTTACAATTCACTGTAATTATTATAAACCACACCTCAGCTACGGACTAAAGAACTGATAATGACAATGATATACTTGATTTACTTGCCTGTATGCCATTTGATAGAGATAATGGTCCCTTCCCTCGATTCTTGCTTCCACGATTATGGCAGATCAATGTATTAGGGAAAGTCATTTCATAGTTTCATTTGGTTGTACCAATAACAGGAATGTTGTAAGCGATTTTTTATTCATTCTTTTTACAGCAATAGGCAATGGTTATATTGGTTTATACCATGTTGGCCACTAATTTTTTCTTGTACTTGACCATGATGATTACAAATACGTTTTGAAAAGTTTTTTTCATCATATGAATAATACAATATATATTTTGCGTTCTCCACTGACTGGTTGGTTCCTAAGTTTAGGGGCTGCGACAACGTGGTCATGTAGCCCTGTGAACTTTGGGTATGTGTAGAATCTGTTTGATAACCGGTGTTAATTGTGATGGCTAAATTAGTGTGTGTTATCTGTAATTCAGGTAAGGACTGCAGACGATCAATTTTGAGTAGTTCCAACTTTTCCTACAAAGGCTACTGTCAACGACACCTAGCTGCGAACTTGGATACTAGATGCCACCACAAATTTAGCCTCACATAATTGTAGTTAGTGAAAGGTTCTTTTACACGATATAAATCTAGGACATGGGCCCGCCGGCTTTACTTCCCCTCCAAAGGAAGGCATACTAAGGGATTTTTAACTCTTAAAAAAAATCCAACGACTTCATTCGGGTTTGAATCCACAATCATGGGCATAGAAGCTCGGCATGCTACCAACTACGCTACTGAAGCTGCCTCTCCACTGACTACTCATATTGTTTTATGACAGAAGTAATTTCCAAGATTTGAGGGTTATAGGTAGAGAATTGGGAAAACCGCAATTGCAATAAATGCGAATTTTACTTTTTTCTGTTTTCTTTTTCTCTACTATTTGTTAACTATTATGAATATGTATACCCAGAATTTGTGTAACTGAATATGCGACAGAGTGCGATAACTAAGGGTTCTTGCGAATTTCTCCCATAAATGCGGTATATGCGAAAAGTACCCAATTTACCAAAAAATATTGAATATGTTTCATTACTACATTTTCGTGCCACACTTTCAAATTTGGGAGTTCCTAGCAATGGAAATATCGGCATAGTTATCAATATTTATGAGTAATAATTGATATATACGAATAACTATTATGGTCGTAAAAACAATCGATCACGGTAGAAGAAACCAATTCGAAAATGGCTGCTGTTCTTGCCACATGATATCCACAGTTTATCGCCAATAAAACGATGATCTAGAGGAAATTATTTCGTAGTTTCATTTGGTTGTGCTAATAAAAGGAATGTTCTGATCATTTGTATAGATTCTTTTTTAAAAATTAGAGTAATAAGGTCATCATCATCATCATCATTTCCCCTTATCCAGCTCCTGCCGGGTCGGGGTATTTATGGCACTTCTCCACTTTCCTTCCACCATTCTTCTTCCACGATCTTGTCCCAGTCCAGATTTCTTTTTCTTACGCTGTTCTTCACTGAATCAATCCACCTTGTTCTAGGTCTTCCTCTTGCTCTCTTACCCTTGCACTTTGCCTCTAGCATCTGTCTTGGTATTCTATTTTCCTCCATCCTCTTTACATGTCCAAACCACCTTAGTTTATTCTTCTCAATTCTCCCATTTAGTTTTCCCATCCCAACTTCCTTCCTAACATCTTCATTCCTCACTCTGTCTTTCCTTGTCTTTCCTATCATACTTCTTAGGAATTTCATTTCAATGGCTTGGATTCTACTCTCTTGCCTGCTTGTCAGGGTCCAAGTCTCAGCTGCATAAGTTAATATGGGAACATAGTACACTTTATACATTACCTCCTTGCTTTTCCTTGGTACTTCCTTATCCCAAACAAGTTTTCTTACACTTTGATAGAATGCATTGCTCTGCTGTACTGTAATAAGGTACTTGACCATTATAAATAAAACTGTAAAGTAGCCTACGTATGAATAGACAATGTTTGTTTGGCGATCTCCTAGTTTTGGGGAATGTTGTTTAATATGATGAAAGTATTATGTACAATGCGCGAGTTATAGGTTATATTTCATGTCGTCCAGCGTTTTCTCCTCGAGTTCAGATACTGTTTCACAGATTGTCAGTCGAGAGTCGCTAAAAGGTATATCAGTAATCGCATGTTTGCATATTTCTGTTTAACTTAGGAAAACCTTCGAGACAGATAAAATGTGATCATTTAAATCTTGGGAGTAGACATGAAAGATGGACCAAGTTCACAGTATTGTCAACATTCATCTATAAAAGTTGCATTGGCAGCAGTGTTAAGTCTCCTGTTGTTTTTATTTTATTTTTATTTCTACTAAGGGAAAATCCAATATCAGTATTAAAGAAATATAGGAACATGACACCAAACATTTATCAGAAATGTGATATCTCTGAAAATAAAGGTATCAGCCTGGCTACTTGGCAAGACTGACCTGTGCTGCCGATTGGTTGTATGTCGTGAGACGAGGGCACCTGAGCTATGCTGAAAAGATCCAAAGGTCATGTTCTCATTATGCAATCAACAATACCAGGTGTTGTGCAGCAACAAAATTTACCCTGAGCTGCTGTGGTGATGGTGCGGTGCTAACTCCACAAGTGAGATGGAGAGAACGTTGAGGGCGGGTGGAGAGTTGTATTAGTTCACTGATACCAAGGTGCTGATTGTTAGAATAAAGCGCGCTATGGTCAGGCGACAATGTTTGTCTTTTGAAGTTTACCGTGAGGTAGCTGTTTGTGGAATGACAATACTGGTCTGTCCAGGACTCTGTGGACAAATTAGTTCAAATTCTGTTGAATGTCTATGAAATCCTTTTGTGTGGTTTCCCTACTAACTCCTTGCCAAGTTCCATTCATTTCTTCTAATAACTTGTCTTATGAGGTTGGATTCAAGAAGTGTCATTTGATCATTAAACCACCCAGCAAATAGAAATTCAATGCACCTCATCCCTGGCCCCCATTGGAAAGGGAATAATGAGGGGGTAAACGTACATTTCATTATTTAGTTAATTATCCGTTGCATGGTACTTGCCTGAAGTTAAGTAAATGTATGATTCACATTATTATATTAAATGCTTATGCCAATTATCAGAAACACCCATATATCCTGCGCATGTTTGAATTAGTTTTCGTGCATATTAATTTTGAACCTGTTCAATTTTCATCGTACCTTTTATCAAATACGGTATATTGCCAAAACAAAAACGTAAGAGAAACACTTTCAATGTCATCCAATTGCTGTAAGTTGCCTCTATACTTGGCAGTTATTCCAGTAACGAAGGAGGAGAGGCACAGTGTGAGAAGCATTGTATAAAGTAGGATGATTGCATTCCCTTAGCATTCTTGGACACTTCCGTAGAACAGGGGCACCCTTGCCATAATATTGGGTACGTTCCACCCGTAATTATGAACTGTACATAAGGCAGAATAAGAGACTGGAGAACGAAAATTAATTAATACGATAATGATGACGCAGTGACCTGTATGAAATATGTAGCCAAAGAAACTGCATGGAAATGCAGCAAAAAAGCTGGGGACTCACTTCATGATTCCTAATTATCTTCAAAATCTACAATTAGCATTATGCTTCCAATGTAATGTTCCTCTCACTCATTAATACAACTCATCATTTCACACTTAAAATTATACATATTTTCACAATGTGGAATTATATTACTACTTATAATGAATATAAGGAGTCAAATCTAAAATGCTGAAGTAAAAAGAACAAAGAACATTACAGAAAGATGGCATCAGCGAGTGTTGGAACTTGAACTAAATTTCAGCTAATATCCGACTCAACAACTAATTCCTTGATGTTGATGTATTCAGGGTCTGAAGAAAATATTTCCATCAGCTCACTGAATGTTGGCCTGTCCTTAGGAAGATATGCCCAGCAGCGTTCCATGATTTGGTACACATCATCTGGGCACTTAGGTGTTTGATTTAATCTTTCACCTTTTTCTACCAATTGAATCACCTGTAAAATGAGAACATGAATAAACAAACTTTTCGTCATATGACATAATATGGACATCTACATAACTTTTAATTGATCTTTCAACATACTATATTTCTAATTCCATTCATGGTTGGTTTCTCAGTTTACGGGCTGCGACAACACGGTCATGTAGACCCGTGCACTTTGGGTGTGTGTAGAATCTGTCTAATAACCGGTGTTAATTATGATGGCTGTATTAGTGTGTTATCCTAATTCAGGTAAGGACTGCAGACGATCAATTTCAAGTAGTTCGTACTTCTACTATCAAATGCTACCGTCAACGATGCCTCGCTGCGAACTTGGCTACTAGATGCCACAGCAACCGGCGACGAACGTTGGGAACTTAATAGAGCGTTAATCAAATCTAACCTACAAATTTAGCTTCACACAATTGTAGTGAGTGGAAGGTTCTTTTACATGCCATAAATCTATGACATGGGCCCGCCGGCTTTACTTCCCCTCCGAAGGAAGGCATACTGAGGAATTATTAACGCTCTTATCCGAAGACTTCGGCCGTGTTTGACCCCGCGATCTTGGACATAGAAGCTCAGCATGCTACCAACTACACCACCAAAGCCGCCTAATTCCATTGACCTGAAGCATTTCCACCTTCATTTATCAAAAAGCAGACCACTAGTTCTAAAACAAACTTCTGTATTACTGCCAGATTTCCTGGTTGATAAACAGTAAAGACAATTATTGTCAATTATACATATGTTACTCACACCATCCAAGGGATAAATGTGTAACAACTTATTCTGTGCTGACACAGAAGCCCAGCAACTTTTTCTCATTCCTCTAACATCCTTGCCAAACTTATCTGTTCTTCTTCTTCTTCCTAGCATTAATCCCTTGCGGGGTCTGCTACTTTGCTACATCTCCTCCACTTCTTTCGGTCGTTGACATCTTCTGGTGTTAGACCAACAGCGTGCATGTCAGCCCTGATGTTGTCAGTCCACCGCTTTGCAGGTCTTCCACGTGGTCTTGTTCCACCTGGGTTGATGTGGAGTGCTCTTTTGGCAACTGAGCTGTTCTGTCTTCTCATGACGTGACCGTACCAGCGTAGACGAGCCTCCCTCACCTTCTCCACAATTGGTGCAACACCAAATCTTCGCCGGACGTCTGTGTTCCTTGCGTGGTCAAATCGGGTCAGCCCCATCGACCATCTTCATTTCCATCGTATTCAAAATTTGCTCATGTTGTTTGGTCATAGGGCGACATTCAGTCCCATAGATGGCTGCTGGGCGTACCACAGACTTATAGACCTTTGCCTTTAAATGCAGAGGCATCTTTTTATCACAGAGAACTCCAGTGACTTGGCCCCACTTGAGCCAGGCTGCGTTTACCCTCATCCGAGAATCAGGAGTGGCGTCACAATTTGAAGTGACAGTGGACCCTAAGTACTTAAAATGCATGGTCTTCTGCAGGTTTTCTATGCTGATGCTGATGGTACCTCTAGTTTGGGGGCCAGATTCCAGGTATTCTGTCTTCTGAATATTGAGGTGTACCGTATTTCCTCGCATAATCGTCGCCACCGTGTAATCGTCGCACCCCACTTTTCAAACACTAAAATAGGTTTATAAAATTTCATCGCATAATCGTCGCATAGCATGTTCGTATTTGTGCGCCAGTCAGTTGCACACGCTGCCGCGACATTATAACCGGGCGCGAGTTTGTCAGACGAAAAATACCTCGTATTTATGCTTGCGGGCAATGAACTGTGACGCGAGCGGCAAGCTTCGTCACTTAGCACAATCCGCGAGCGTATAATCTGGCGTGATCTTGTCAGGAGAAAGTAATCTTGTCTTTATGCCTGCCGGCTATGAACCGCGACGCGAACGGCCAGCGCACATTCTGCGAGCGTATAGGCCTAATCTGGCGTGGTCTTGTCAGGAGAAAGTAACCTCATCTTTAAGCTTGCCGGCTATGAACCGCGACGCGAACGGCGAACGCACATTCCGCGAGCTTATAGGCCTAATCTGGTGTGGTGATGTCAGAAAAAGTAATCTCATCTTTTGACCTGAGGCCTATGAACTGTGACGCGAGCGGCCAGCGCACATTCCGCGAGCGTATAGGCCTATCTGGCGTGATCTTGTCAGGAGAAAGTAATATCGTATTTATGCCTGCGGGCTATGAACCGCGACGCAAATGGTCAGCGAACATTTCGCGAGCTTATAGGCCTAATCTGGCGTGTATGTCAGCAAAAGTAATCTCATCTTTAGACCTGCGGCCTATGAAGTGTGACGCGAGCGTATAGGCCTAATCTGGCGTGATCTTGTCAGGAGATAGTAATATTGTATTTATGCCTGCGGGCTATGAACCGCGACGCGAATGGTCAGCGCACATTCCGCGAGCTATTAGGCCTAATCTGGCGCGATCTTGTCAGCAGAAAGTACTCGAGTCTTTATGCCTGCGGGCTATGAACTGTGACGCGAACGGCCAGCGCACATTCCGCGAGTTTATAGGCCTAATCTGGTGTGATCTTGACAGCAGAAAGTAATTCGTCTTTATGCCTGCGGGCTATGAACTGTGACGCGAACGGCCAGCACACATTCCGCGAGTTTATAGGCCTAATCTGGCGTGATCTTGTCAGGAGAAAGTAATCTCATATTTATGCCTGCGGGCTAAGAACCACAACGCGAATGGCCAGCTTCGTCAGCACATTCTGCGAGCGTTAACCTGTCGTGACCTTGTTAAAAGAAAGAACCCTGTCTCTGACTGCGGGCTATGACTCACGCCAGACTCACGCTACGCGAATGACTGGCCCGTGCAGCAAATAATGATACAGTATATTCTTTGAAATTAAATATTCTTCGCATAATCGTCGCACCCTGCTTTTTTCCATGAAATTTTGGCAAAAAAAAGTGCGACGATTATGCGAGGAAATACGGTAGTCCATTTTCAGCCAGTTTGTCGTTCCACGTTTGATCCCGGTGCTGGAGTTCCGAGCGGGTTTCTTGGGCAAGTACCACATCATCTGCATAGAGAAGGGTCCAGGGATGTGAGGTCTGTATGTCCGCCGTTGCTGTATCCATGCAGAGGATGAATAACAGTGGTGATAGAGCAGAACCCTGATGAACACCCACAGTGATTTCAAAAGGTGGGGAGACTCCAGCTGGACTCCGAACTACACTAGTGGCATTGCGATACAGAAGTTGCACCCAGCTTACATATTCCTCAGGGACTCCATGGCAACGAAGAGATCGCCAAATAAGATCATGAGGGATACGGTCAAAAGCTTTCTCTAAATCGAGAAATGCCAGGTGTACGCTCCGCTGTCTCTCTCTGTGCTTTTCCATTAAAAGGCGTGTGGCATGGACAGCATCGATGGTACTGCATCCCTTAACAAACCCACACTGATTTGGTGTTACAGTGACAATATTTCTGAGTCTAAAATCAAGCACACGCTCAAATATTTTAAACGTATGACAGAGGAGTCGAATAGGGCGACAAGTTGAGCAGTCACCCACATCACCTTTTCCCTTCCAGATTGGAACTGTTATGCTAGTTGTCCATGCATGGGGAAGTTGGTTCTCAGCAATGATCCGGTTAAAGAGTGTGGCAAGGAATTCTGTTAACATCCTTCTATTCCATTCCATTTCCTATCCAGGCATTAAAATCATCCATCAGCACTACACTGCTGTATATTCATGGTTGATATTCAACAGACCCCTTGATATTCAACACTGCCATGGGGATCGTAAGCGATGGCGGTTTGGCATCTCCTAAATAATTTTCCCAAAGCAAAACAATAAATGTCAGCAGATCTTTTAGCCAAGAACTCATTTGTTTCAACTAAACAATATTGTTACCACTACATATTGTGGGTTTCGAGCACTAGTCTGTGTGTTTTTATTTGTATCTTTTTAATTAATTGTTCATACTACACCAACACAGTTTGGCTCACCATGTGGTCTTTACCAAGTAACTGAGAGAAAGAAAGAAAAAAGAAGTGGTTTGTAATTTCAAGTACAGCAATATTCAATATCTAGAAAAAATATTGTAAAAATCTAAAAATATTTAGCGTTGAAAAACACTACACACGTCTATGAATTATGTACACTCAACACAAAATGGAAGTTTTACATTTCATTCTACGTTGCTTAAGAAGAATTACTTACTTCAACCCCCCTCATTTCACCGTATGGCTGTTTTCCATAAGAGAACATTTCCCAAAGTGTGACTCCGAAACTCCATACATCACCAGCATGAGAGAATGTTCCAAAATTATAGGCTTCAGGGGCATACCTATAAAAGATTAACGACCAGTTAGTAATAAGTCCACACAGTAGTTTTATAATCAACCAAAAGCAAATAGCAATAACATTAGTTTGGATGAACTTCACAGGTCACAGGTCTCCCTTATATAACTTAATGGCCACACTATTCGAGACATAAAAAATGAAAACCAATTTATTATGGCAAGCACATGATAAATGCACTCACCAATTGTATAATAGGACGTGGCAAAATAAACAAAAATTTCAACTAAGTTATTGTCAGTATGTGGAAGGAGGAACAAAAAATTAAATCTGCATTTAGAAATATAGTTTGTTGGATGTCTATAGAGATTTGGTGGCAAGTAGAGCGAGTTACAACAAAGGTGCAGCAAATAAAATCCATAGATTACCAACAATTGAGTAGCTGTCTGACAGTGAGGCAGCGCCCCGATCACGAAATCCGAGGGGAGCCGATGCGCTGATCAAGCGTCACCCCAATATTTGCAGGCCAAATGGCTGGGCAGCGGTCGCTTGGTAGGCCTAGGCCCTTCGAGGCTGTAGTGCCAGGGGTTATTATTTTATATAATGGTCAAGGAATTCTTCACCAGGTTATGTACACATTGGTCTTGTGGAGCATTTCACTCGCTTTTTCTCTAAATTATTAAGAGTTATGAGAAGTATTGCCATAATACTACAGTATTTCCTTTCATAAAGAAATAAGTTGTGATAAAATAACGACTCTACCTATAAGCTCTTGTCAGGCCAGTAATAAGGCCCACCTGCTATGCTGCGCCCCTCCAGCTGGTTACCAAGCTACATGTTAAATCCAGCGATTGCTTGACAAAGTCATTCTATCGGATCAGAATGTTGGACATGGACAAAGAAAGTAGATTACAAGCTACAGAGATGCACTTTCTATGAGGGATCCTGGGTAAAATGAGAAGAAACAGGATAAGAAATGAGAAAATTCGACACACACTTCAGGTCAAGCAAGACCTTAAAAGAAACTAAATAGGATGAAATAGTTTGGCCACACAAAAAGAATGGGACAGGAAAGATTACTAAGAAGAGCTCTGGAATGAACAGAAGCTGGAAGAAGATCAATTGGAAGACCACAAACAAGATGGAGAGACCAGGTGAAGGATGATGTGACCCGAAGAGGAATACAGTGGGAGGAAATGAGAAGATTGGAGGAGGCTATGTGAATGACCTGTAAAAGCAGAAATGGAGGAGGAAGAGGAGGTTATAATATTTGGTAAATCTATCATTGAGAATAAACAGGTGTGGGATCTCCAATTCTCTGAGAAGGATAAAGAGCCAAGGAGTAGGAACTTGGACAGAGAAAAGTTTGGGTATAGGCTTACAAGGATGGTCTGTGTGGACAACTACTGTGTTTTCTGCTAGGCAATTGTAGTGTTTGACAAGGAAACAGAGGATTTTAAATTTTGTAATATGAGAATTGCCACAGAAGGAATACTTTCCAAGTCAATTATTACATAGCTTTATTCTTATCTACAAAAAAATGATATGCTGAGCTTACCATTTTATTGGCCAGCGTCCACCTTGTGTGGCTCGGTAGTATTCATGGTCAGCCCCTAGTGCCCTTGACAAACCAAAATCGCTGATCTTAGCCTGATGTCTTGAAGCAAGCAAGATGTTTCTAGCAGCCAAATCCCTATGTACAAACCTTTGTTCTTCAAGGTACTTCATACCTAAGGAACATAAATTGAAATAATCCATGCTATAAATATGTATTTATCTAATGTAAAAAATATCCCATTTGGATAATGAGTGGATAATGTAACCTTACCACACGCTATTTGTGAAGCCCAGACTTTCAGTTCATAGTTGGGATTGACCCGGTCAGGAAATTCCAATAAATAGGCCAACATAGATCCAAGAGGAACCAGTTCCTGTACCTATCACCACAAAAACATTTGCATTAGCAAAGAACAAAATGCAGTCAAATATCAAGACAACTCATAGTAGAATAATACCTATAGAAAAGGAACCTACACATTTTGTTTGCTTGGAAACCAGGAAAGCACTTATTGGGTGTTAGGTAACATACTATTTATGTTACTGGGTTCTTGAAAAAGAAAAAAAATCGCTTATAGCAGAAAAACATCAATCTTTACTTAGTATAAAACAAAGTCCCCGATTCTTGGATGTCACGGGTAATCTCGAGAACCACTGGATAGATTTTGATGGGGTTTTCACCATACTGTAAAAGATATCTCGAGGAAGGTGTCTGTAGAAAATAATTTATTTATGATCAAAGGAAGCCAAGCAGTAACGATTTCAGTGAAAAATTCGAAAAGAAAACTGGCGTCCGTGCGCATTTTAAGCTTACGCTGGGCAAACCGTTAAAAATATCTATATACTATGAGTGTAAGAATTGTTCAGCATGAAAAGTTCTACAACGAAGTCCGCAAGAACATATCTCTATCTTCAATACATCGCCCACTATAAGTGTTTTTACGTGTTCATTTCTTCCAACGATCTCCATTCAATTACTGAGGTGACAGTTTACGAGCTAAATAGGGAAAAAAAGCGCTCATCACGTAACACATTTAGAACTGTTCCCAGGCAAAGCCTGGGCTGGTTGGTAGTGATTTTATATTTCAATTACTGTATATCATCAGCTTACAAGTTCTCCTCAAATAATAAAAAACACTTAATTAAATTTCCACTGTCACCCGCAAATGAAAACCAACACATAAAGTAACATGACAAAATCCAACTTCATCATCATCGACTATAACAACAGTTTTTTGTCAAGGGCCAGTAACATTTCCATATCATTTCAAAATTTCAATTGGAGCAAGAAGATAAATACAATACAATACATATTCCATCCTAAGCTCCACTCCGCAAAGAGCCTTTATTCATCTCACAGAAAGAACCCCCTGTAGACCATATCAAGATATTTTTGAAAGAAATTCTTTGTCTATTTTATAGGAATATACAAACAGCAACTATTTATATATTATGTCATCTTCCCAAAATTATTATCAAATTAAAGCCCAAATTTGTTACAGATCTGTTTCGAACTATTTTTTTAATAAATTTTTCTAACAAAAAACCCATGTAAAATACTATTTCAAAACTTTACTCATAATTACAAGAGTTTCTTTCCTTTTAAAAAACACTTGCTGGAGAAGGCCATAATATGGCCGAAACTGATATTAATTAATGTATATTAATACAATTATACAATTTATTTATCGTATGGCTTTTAGTGCCGGGAGTATCCAAGAACATGTTCGGCTCGCCTGAGTCTGTAGCTGCTTCCAGCGGACAACCTTAGGGTGAGTTACAAGTTCCGTTCAATTTCAAGTAGTTCCGACTTTCGTTACCAGTTATCAATGATACCTAGTGGTGAACGTTGGAACTTTGATAGAGCATTCCGACGAAATCTAACCTAACAATTTAGCTTCACACAAGTTTAGTCTGTGGAAGGATCTTTTACATGCCATAAATCTATGACATGGGACCGCCGGCATTACTTCTCCTCCGAAGGAAGGGATACTGAAGGATTTTTAACGCTCTTAAAAAATCCGACGACTACGGCTGGGTTTGAACCCGCTAACTTGGGCACAGTGGTTCAGCATGCTACCAACTACGCCACCGAAGCCGCTACAATTTTACTGACTAAGGTGTAATAAATTTATTAAATACCTATTGGTATTTCATATAGTTTCCAATGTTAGTAGGTACCGTACTGAACTCTTCAAGTAGCATCATGTTAGTGTTATTTATTCCACCATTAATGGTTTAGAGGGCAAGACTTCCCTCCAATTTGCTACAGAAATTTGGGCCTAGTTGTTGTCCTAATTAATTACCTTCCTTTAGCCACTGAACCCATCAACAATGAAAGCTAGTTTTCTATAATATTTTGTAAATAATATGACAAGCAATTTTATATTTCTGAACTACACTGACCGGCAAAGAAGTGAACCACTTGATGAAATTGATATTCATTTGCCAAATATTTAAAATTTCTTTACACATTCAACTTTTAGTGAAATAGTGTTTATTGACTTCAAAATTGTTGTTTGAGATAAACAACAGAAAAATTAATTACATGTTTTAATGCAGGGCTGCCGCCAATATAAATCTAATATAAAGTACCTGAAAAATCCGTCAAAATTACTCATTTACGGAGAAAGAAAAAAAAATCACTAATTCCATTTGTTACCAAAATGTTGAACTTCTTAATAAATTGTTTCTTAGAACTAAACATAAATCTCTCATTTTTCATTGTTCACATGGTTAGTAAAATAATGTGATGGAGAATTTCCACTAGAATAAAAAAGAATGCAAAATCACAAATTAATTTTAAAATTATAACCATTACAGTGTACTCCCGATAATTTCATGGGAGGATAATTCGTTTTGCGGTTAATTCGCGGGTGTCCAAGAGATTTTTTTAAATCGAAATTCTCACAGCAACTAATCATCACGCTAAGTAAAGCAATCTCTCCATCGTTTAAGAGAATATTGATGCAATGCAATGCATGAAGACTGAAATCATTGAGATTCGAGAAGACTGTACTGCATTTCTCTGCGATGGAACAGTAGGCCTACTTGCGCAATCTTCGAAACATACGAGCCTGTTGCCGCGAATGGTATAGCACGGATTTCCTTTATCTTCGAAGTCCAAACAATACAAGAGGAATGCACTTTCACACGGAACGTACCCTCCCTTTCCCAACAGCCTCACTTCAAGGTCGCTGATCTGAGAGTTGTGAAGGGTGGATGCACGGACAGTGTATTGTAAAAAGCGATTATTGCCTAATGGCACAAACTTGCGCGACACCGAGAGCGTATCTTTTGAATGCTCTTCATGCAGTCAACAAGTCATGGGAGAAAAATACCGCTACTACGCTCGCACAAAAAGCAAGAGCTTGCCGACTTCTGTGCTGACGATATTTAGAATGGGCAAGTTAGACGTCGATAAAGACAATTATGATTTAAGACATGAAACCAAAGAAGAAATAGCACGGAATTTGACGGTTGGTGAGGAAATTGGAGATCCAGTTGATATCGAGTGCAGGAGTGATGCAACGGAAATCCCGAAAGTTTCCCACAGTCAAGCTAGTGTCTCTCGTCAGACTTATCTCTTATAACTATATGAATTTTCATTCTCATATAATGTTTTCTTCGGAAAAGTGCAATCGAAATGAACGATCTAAGAAACAAAAAGTGAGGACAGTTTTTTATATTACTGTAGGCTAGGCATAACCAACATAGGCCTACCTTTAGCCTAGCATGTCATATAAGACACTACAAACAAGTGTTATAATTATTATTGTGCGTGTTCAAGCCTATTTCAATATTTTAACCAATAGTTCTGTTTTCACTGGGCTTAAAAAAAAAATGTGGATAATTCACGGTTTTCGATAATTCGTGTAAGTTTGTGCATTAATTACCCTCTGCTTTTCAATGTGGCTCTTGATTATATCATGAAGGTTTGGCAAAAGGAAAACCCTCCTAAGATAAAAACTGGAACAAAACCATCAATAAAAATAAACTGCTTAGGATTTGCAGATGACTTGGCTCTTTTAGCACTAGACAAGGAAGAGGTTTGTACTCAGATCACTAGTCTCCAAGAAATTGCTCAAGGGATAGGATTACAGATATCCTTCGAAAAAACTGACATTATGCCTATGAAACCCTTAGATATAAATGAAGTCTATATAAATGATCATAAAATTAACCTAGTTCCTCAATTTAAGTATCTAGGAGAAATTATAACACATAACTTAAACGAAAAAGTAACTTGGATAAATAGAACAAATAAAATGAAAAAGGCACAATCTCTAACCTGGTCAACATATTAAAAAAAAATGCCTATCAATAGCTACTAAGATCCAACATTATAAAACTGTAACTCTCCCTGAAGCCACTTATGCTTGTGAAACACTGTTCCAAATTAAAAATGAACAAAGAACTGATCAGCTCCTCAAAACGGAAAGAAGAATCATTAGAACGTGCATAAATAAAAAGTACCAGGTTGAGGGAGTCTGGAGGATTCTCCCAAATGAAACTGTCTATCGTGAGATTGATCCAATCACCAGCACAATGAAGAAGAAAAGAATTTCATGTTTTTATTCACATCTTATGGCTTCCAGAAAACAGAATTGTACGCCAACTAGTGATAAGAAATCTAGGAAAGAAAACTGGAGGAAAATGGATCCAAGAAATCCAACAAGATCTCAAAGCAAAGGATCCAAGATAACAGATGCCGAGGAGCAAAAAAAAAATTAACACCATTCTTAAAACTCACAAATTTTCTGCAGAAATGACACATAGAAAGCCTATGGAGATTTCAGATGAGTTGAGAAAATCCCGATCTGAAAGAATGAAAAAGTACTGGAAAGAGCGCAAGAACCAAGCATACTACCTTCAAAGAAGAAGTGATTGTGGAACGACTCAAGTGGTCCAATAATGTGACCAATCAAGATTAATAATAATAATAATAATTACCAAAATTAACGAGAGTGCACTGTAGCCTATATCAAATTACCCAGTACACTGATTCCTCAAAACAATTTTACTATAGTGATGAAAGCCATATTTCAGTGTTTCCTTAGTAATCGAAATAAATGCATTTCAGTCGGTTAACATGATTAAACCCTGAAAAAAATTCAATAAGCTAAGTTCATATTCAAATCCAACCTGACCTTTCACTAACAAATCACAGATATCACACTAAACGAACAAACTTGAAGGTCAATAATCACTAACAATATCTTAACAAAAATAGCACGTATAATTAACAAATCTTGACAAGTTGCGTAAGTTTATAATAACTGCTGCAACTAAATAAGTGTATATATTGTAAATACCATCACCCACAAACTTGTAGACATAGATTTAATGGTCGAAGTGTAAAGGATTCGATGATGATCGCTTGACGATATCGAAACTGGTCATCCAAGTGAATTTATTAGTTTCATGTAAAATTTTTCTTTTGTTTAAATTTCATGAAATTTTGAGAAAATAGTTAATTTGCACATAATAATAATGCAGCACAAGGAATGGGCCTGGTGAATTAAAAAATCTATAATTGAAAATTTCACGATATTTTAAATTTTACTTCAAAGTTTCGCCCCATCAGATATATGCTGCATATAAAATAACCTGGTTATTTCTAAACTTTATACTGGTACTTTGTCAATCGAAAGAAAAATGTGCACTTTTGTGATAATATTCATTCAATTCTCCCCCTATAATACGAAATATTAAGTGCCTACTTCTAACGTCTACCTGCCAATATGGCGCCGTAAAAACGTCCAGCAGTCCATTCGGCGTGCCTGTGACTCGTCACTGCAGAATAAAGTCAGCAGGAGTTTTGTCCACTGGGCCAAATGCAGCGGCGATTGCGAAATCAACTCACGACTTTGCCCAGTAACCGACTGCGAACTTGTGACTCCCACTCCATTAGGATAACAAAAATATTGTCAAATGGACCAAGAATGTCAAATGATCGCATAACAATGTATTTTTTTTTTCTGCATGTGTGTCAAAAGTGCCTTGATCAGTGCCTATTCACATCACAATATTTTTCTGTGCCTGACACATGTGGAGACGAATGAGCCGAACAAGCTGGGTGGAAAGAAAGAGAAATGAGCTTGTTCTGAACCAAATTCAGGAGAATCGATGCCTGTTGAACACCATCAAGAAAAGAAAATCAAAATTCATGGGACACATACTCAGACATGACACTCTCCTCCAGGTCATTTTTGAAGGAAAAATTTTGGGGAAGAAACCAAGGGGACGACCAAGACAATCGTATCTCAAGAACATTGTCAAGGAAATGGAATGTGAATCGTATGTCAATATGAAGAGAACTGCTGAAGACCGTAAGAAATGGCTGCAACGACAAGGCTTGCCTTTAGAAGCTGATGATGATGATACATGTGACTTCTAGTATAGCTGGAATCTAGTCCAATTGACCGAGAGCGGCCTGATTGCACCTCTTTGCAATATTTTTCAGTTTCTGACCACAAACTCTAAACCATAAGGACAGCGATAATCTTGCCAAATGGGTCAGAAAAGGTTGTAATTGATAGGTGCTATAACACGCACTTTGCCCCGTATCAGCTCATTGCTTCCTTTGGCAGGAGAGATGTTCCTCAGCACCTAAGAAGCCACTTGCATACACTGCCTCGTGGTAAGTTTCTTCTTACGACGTGTAAGGGAACTTTTCTCTGTGATGTCCGAAATGTCTACTGACAGTACCGCATCTCACCTCATGTATTCTATCAATAGATACCTATGGGATGAATAATTAAGTAAATAAAATTTTAAAGAAGAGAAAGAAAAAGAATCCACGGAACCCACAAATCTGTTTAAACACCCGAAATTCCATAACAATGGATTAAATCCGTTAAAACAGCAGACCAGTCTTAATGCTATAAAAGTTTCTACACAAAATTACTGAATTTTTAGAAAAGTTTTAAGTTTCTTAATTAATGTTGTTGCTCTTGTTAATTTGTATTAGGGGCTTAGGATATCTTTGGTCATAAGCCCCATGTACTTGGGTATGTGTGTTGAATTTGTCTGATAACCTGTGTTTCTGTGGAGACTGTAGTAGTGTGTGTAGCTGTATGAGAGAAATGGATGGAGTAGGTGTCCTGGAACTTGAAATAAGGTACTATAATAATAATATCGTATGGCCTTGGATGCCGGGTGCAAGCTTTGTAATTAGACACCCAGAGGGTAGCTTGCATTTCAAATTTTGTTGTTCCTTGAATCACTATGAAAGTCGAGGAGGTTAGATATCTAAGCTCCCTGAACACTATAGCGCTTTCTAGTAGAGAAATGAGGAACTTTGTGTTGGCGAAAACTCCCGAGATTAATTTTGCCATTATGAACACGGCCTACTGAATTCAAAAGGGTTCTTGACATGCCAACATCGTATGACATGCGTGTCGTATTTTTGCCACCTTTCAAAAATCACTTACCATGGCCAGGAGCGAACCTACAATCTTGGGGTTAGTAGACCGACACGTTATCCACTCACCCACCGTGGCAAGCAATAAGGTACTATCCTGGCCACACCCACGAGACGGTCAGAGCAGGGATTCGAACCTCTAATCTCTGGACTTAATGCAGCTCCCCTTTGCGGTCGTGGTGAGAGATTTAATGTGCACACCTACGTCACAGGCTCTCTTTCTTAATGCACTGCTTTACTATTATTGATGTGTTACTGGCCCACACACACTAAAATCACACTAATAGTGGGTGTTTCCTCCCCTAACTTCAATAACAACTTGAAGACTTCGCGATAAACTGAGCAGAAATTCCCTGATTGCTTCTCGAGAAATGGCTTCTCATTCTTGACAAAGAGCATCTCTAAGCTACTCCAAGATGTTAAAACCACGACATCGAAAACACTGTGCTAACATATCCCTAACATGTTTGATGATATTTACATTGAGGCTGCGTACTGGTCAGTCCGGGAGAGCACGCATTTGCAACATGCAGCCGAGCATTATCATGCATAAGCTTTCTCCCACAAACGGTGCATGTAGCACTAATGGAGTACTAGAATCGCCTCAGTTTACTGATCTGCATAGAGTCTCCTGCCACGGTCGATGCGGATATTCACAAACTCAGTGAACCCCTGAAGAGTGATGCCTCCCCACACTAGAACTGATCCTGCTCCTGATAAGATTGAGTTGCAGGTGAATATCGCTCCCCAGACCTCCTCCAAACCATTTCATGCCCATCTGAGAACATTATGCAGAAAAGGCTCTCCATCTGTAAAGGGTACAGATCCCCACTGTTCAGCAGTCCAGAGTTGTTGCAGTCTTGCAAACTGGAGTTGCGCTACTCTGTGGGTAATATTGATATTATAAAGTTTCAGTTGGTCAACACGAGAACAATTCTTATTTTTGGGAAATCTGATACAACATCAATAAAATTACATGTGATTAAAAGTCATATGCACAGATGACAAGAAGATGGGGATTAAAAGGATAACATGTTTTGCTGGTCAAGTGAGCATTGTCAGATCCTTTTCAAGTTTAAATTTACAAGACAAAATAGCTCTATAAATCACTACCAAAACCCACAATGTTAACCATGAACAGACGAGTGTCTACAACACCAACTCTCCCAGGAGTGACACAATCTTAATAAATTGCGGCTAGCACAGCTGCGAAAAACTAAAGAGTAGCACAACATGTCAAAGATAATCTCCACATCCATACAAGCCTCTGGCTTCAAAGATAGGCATCCATTCAAAATTGGTTTTCACTCCCTAAACAATCCATTTGAAGACTGATCAGTCTATTAAAGAATGCCCTTTCCCTGCTACACAATCTATTGAGCGACGCAAGATCTTTTCCTTTCCACTGTTTCTATCCTCCATTTTCCTGCCTAATGTTCGTTTGTGTTTAACCCCTGTAACTTTCCTATACAGAAATAAGTTCATCATTGCATGCTATAAGAGGCAGTACAAAGCGTTTCGCGTACACTTTCCGCACATTCAGCGATTGTGCAGTGACGAAGACTTGAATTAAGTACTGTATAATAATACTAATAGTAGGCTAACATAACACATACAACGAAATTAAATTAAATTAACTATAACGTATGCTGAATGTAACATAAAGAAAACAATCAAAATAAAAAAAATAATGTACAAGCATAAGGAAATGTGTGAAGTTTCGACTGCAGTTAAATTTGAAGTACATTATTAAAGAAAATACTCGTCATTGGCTTACCTTTCATGATTTATACTTTCGTTAGTTTAAGATTCTTAAAATAACTGAACACATTAATTACGACCTGTTTTTCCCTCCTTCTGAGCACTTGACCACGCTTTCTTTTCACAAAACTATCCATTGTTGTACGTGAAATACGTAAAATACAACACGTTAAATCTAACAGAACTACTGCACACACACTCAAGATAGAAACAGCTGAACTACTGAAATAATAGCTCGAAGGACGCAGTAATAAAGCTGTGAGTAGCAAGCTGCACCCCGCTGTCCTTCGAAACTTCATTCTTATAATCCCCGGTCAATGAACAGCCCGGCCTGTGTAAACAATTAAACCTACACTCTGGGTAAGCAGGTAGAAAACTTCTTCCAACATTCCTCTACAACTCTCAAACTGACATGACATGGTTATCTTTAAAAATAGAAAAGTTGGCAGCATACAAACTTTTTCAATGCTGCTATGCGGTTATGAGAGAATATTCAGAAGTTTTACCTACATGAAAATTGTAATATCGCCAGTATAAAATATTTCAATAATCCATCAAGAAGGCACATTTAGCTACACGTGTGTGAAAAATAGGCATCACAAAGTCAATGCAACATGATATAAGATCGATTTTACTAAAAAGGGGACACAGTTTATCGTTTCTTTTTTAAATATGGATATCTAATTTTTCTAGCATTTCTATCAAGATTACATAGTTCTAATATAGGACAAAAAAGATCGGCAAAACATAGTTCTACCCGAATATGCTGTTTTTTCGACAAAGAAAAATTTTCGACTGATATGGCAACAGCGGATTGCTGGAAAATGTCAGCGTCATACATGTCTCACGTGCACCAGAAAGAGAGAAGAATATCCCTATCTAACCAGTGCTTCATTCTAAACGTTGGATGCCTTATGGGTAGTAACAGACCGAACAGGATAACGAAGTGTCCTAAGGCGGCATACCATCTGGCTTGGCTATCTCTGCACTTGGAAAACGAGTGGGCTCCAGACCAACCAATGACTGTCTATGGAATGGTTTTCTGTAGTTTTCTGTTTATAACTACAAGAAAATGCCAGGACGGTACCTTCTAGGCCACGGCCAGTTCCTTGCAACTCTCTACCCAGTTTCATTGATCTTCATTAATGACAAGTTTCGTTAACTCCTCTGATGAAGTTGGAATTAGGAAGAGGTTTGGATGTAAAACTACAGATAACTCATTTCTTCTTTGACCTGACAGAAATGGCAATAATAAGAGGTAGAAATTCATTTTCCTGTACAGAAATATAAAATGTCACAAATACACTAAAAGAATTGTGTTCCTACTACATACCATGAGTAAAGGGGGTCCTTTTGACACACCAATGAGCCGTACAATACAGTGATGATTCAGGCCCATCATAACTTTTGCTTCCCGCAGAAACTCATCTCTGTTCGCATCCACGTGTTCCTGATGTAATGTCTTGATAGCAACATTCTCCTGCAATAAAGAAAGGTCACTCAGTTCTTTCTTAGACAAAAGAAAATTGAAATACTTCAAAGAAGGGGATAAGCATTTTCATACCTGTTTGCTATCGGGATTGGTGTAAGTTCCCCTATACACAGAACCAAACTCTCCCTCACCCAACACTTGTCCCAACACCAGTGATTCTCGTGGAATGAAGTCTGAAAAGAAATACCATTACTCAGTTTCTTTGTAAACATGACATTAATAAACAGCCTGCAGTAACTCTGTAAGATAATTATTTCAACACAAGTTGTATTGTTTGGGAGGAAATTAGAATTGATTTTGATTTTACGTACAGTAACTCTGTTTAACATTTAGACCAGGAGCAGTCTGTTCTCATGTGCTACTGCGCTATAGCACATTCATAATTTTAAGAAGATAATTATAAATGATGCAATCACAAATTAATATACTAGTAGACCGATGCGAGAACTCTCACATGTGAATAAATCACCCGCCTTGATTACTTTATTGAAACGAGGGCTGGACCCGACACAGTTCTGACATGGCCTATCGTCTTGTTTATTTGTTTACACACACTTTCTTCTTCTTCGTCTTTTGAGACCACAAAGGATCACTTTAACCAACCATTAGTTCGTCGACTTGTAGAGACTGTACTAGCCTTGCGGTCTTCCCAGTACTTCTTCATTCGTATCGATCTTCTTGCCCTTTCTTGGGCACTTTATAAACAGATAAATATATTTCTGTTGACTTTTCAAAAAATGCAAGATTTTCTCTGTACTATTGAGATGATTTGGAAGATTTTGGTACAAACTGCACCTTCTAAATCCCTCTGGTTTAAGAGCTCGAGTTTTGTGAAATATACACCTTAGCGTTTTATAAATATGATGATTCCGTAAAACATTATGCATCAGCATAGTCTTCCCTTATTTCTATCACATTAGCTTGCATACATTTAGTGCTCAGCTCAGTCCTTGGATCATGTTAGTTTACAAAACTTCCAGCCTACTGTCGACCAAAATATTATGTGTACTCGAGTTTGAAGGTTGTTTGTGAAGTAACCAATAGACCTACATAAAATCCAATAACATCATTTTCGTCGTTCTATTTTACGTTAGTTCATGTAGGTTTGGAATTTTTAATTTATATTTTAATATTTTTTATCGCAGTTGGAACACAAAAAGTGCCCGTTTTTAAGTGTGTTTCAACCATGCGTCACATTTAAGAATTATTATCTCACAAACCCGTCATCAGATCGAATCCAAATTTTAACACAATATACATTGGAATGTTGTATAACTAGTTTATCAATTTTAAAATTTTGTGTTCCAAGAAACAAAGTTGTTATCATTTTCGTAAGGTAACTTTTTCTCGGCTCGGGGTGGTTTGAAAATGTAGTTCTTGGTCGCGTTGGAATCCTTATACATCAAAAAGGTGCTGTATAATTGTGAAATACGTAAATTAATTCACTTATTTTATAAGTTTGTATTTGTATGGGGAATTAAGACATGGTTCACCAGTTAGCCGCTCCGGTGAAAGCTGTACAGCGTTGCAAGATGGGCTCCATCACGCGTCATGGCGCGCCTCGCTCGGAAGTGATGGGCTCCATATCAACAACGCTGTACAGCATTTCCCGGAGCGGCTAGCTGGTGAACCATGTCTTAATTCCCCGTATAAATACAAACCGATATAAAATAAGTGAATCAATTTACGTATTTCACAGTCATACAGCATAACTTTTTGATGTATAAGGATTACAACGCAACCAAGAACTACATTTACCAACGACCCCGAGCTGAGAAAAAGTTACCTTACAAAAATTATAACAACTTTCGTTCTTGAACACACAAAATTTTGAAATTAATAAACTAGTTATAGAACATTCCAATGTATATTGTGTTAAAATTTGGATTCGATCTGATGACGGGTTTGTGAGATAATAATTCTTAAATGTGACGCATGGTTGAAACACGCTTAAAACGGGCACTTTTTGTGTTTCAACTACGATAAAAAGTATTAAAATATAAATTAAAAATTCCAAACCTACATGAACTAACGTAAAATAGAACGACGAAAATGATGATGTTATTGGATTTTATGTAGGTCTATTGGTTACTTCACAAACAACCTTCAAACTCGAGTGCACATAATATTTTGGTCGACAGTAGTGTGCTACAACGAAGGGTGTAAATAGCCTTAGGCTGACTTCTTCTGCTTTCACCACTGTTTAACCCTTAGAGTGCCAGACAACGATATATCGTTGTTCCGTATTTACACCTAAAGTGCCAACAACGATATATCGTCGTTTGAACAGACCGCTCTTTTATACATATTTAGTATTGTTGGATTTGCCAGGAGGCGGCACCATACGCGTTTATTCCACAGAGAAAGGATAGTAGTTTTTAACTACGTCGCTAGATGACGCGTAAGTTTCCTATTTCCGGTTCAGTGAATTTTAGAAATCTGTGTTCATCCGCGCCGTGTAACATCTATGACACATTGAGTAAAATGGCGTCAAGTGGGAGAAATAAGTTTGTTTGTTGACGGCGATGATCTGGCTATGTACGTAAATAATTTGAGTGAAGAGGAGGATGATTACTCGGATAAGGAATTTAATCCTCCAATAGATGAGAAAGTGGAAAGTGAAAGTGATAGCAGCGGGATTGATGTAAACATCTGACCGCGTGATTTTAGGCCTAAGGTAAACAGCGATAGTTACAGTGATAATGACATTCAGAATGACAGTAGTAGCGATGACGACAACAATATCAAGCAGTTTCATGATTTCCGTGAAGTTCAGGTAGGACAAGATGCAAAATACCAACCCTCACCTGGGAGGTTAGGGGTAAATCCTGAAGCCTATATTTTTGTAAATTTGTTTTCTGTGTGTTGTGTTTATCTTTAGTGAAGATAATTCCCAAACTATTGTACATACTAAAGTGATATTTTGCGCATTTATTCATCGGGAATGGGAGATTAGAGAGAAGTAAACATTACTTATCTGCGAGTTGAATTTCTACTTATATTTTGTTTTATTTTGGTTTTTTATATTTTTCGTGTTTTGAAAATGTTCCAAAAATATTTTTATTTTGAATAAACATGAGCATGATAATGTTAAAGTGTAGTTCAAAAGTAAGTGAGTTCTCTAGTTAGCATTTAGGGAAAATTTCAAGCCATTATGTTGGTTATTGTGAATAGCCCTGAAAGTATGAACCTGCAAAATCCTCTAAATCAGTCTGGCACTCTTAGCACACTGTGAGCACGCAGGCCTGGCACTAAGGGGGTTAAAACCAGTCAGCTGTGCACTACTCCCATCAGTAGAGCATCACCCCCGGTCCTACCTGCGTGTACAGTGTCTAGCGAGCTCCTTTGTGAATATAGTGTTTTTGTGGACTTAATAATGACTTCAGTCGTTTGCTGACCAAACCATTCTTAGCAGAATACATGCATTTTGTCACCTGCACCAATGAGGTCATGCCTCGACCAGGACACATTTCAAAGTCTTAAGAAGGAAAGAGCCCTGAGGTGCAGCTTCCTGGATATCGTAGAATTCATCTGTAATGTGTTTTTGTTATAGTCTATAGCCCACTTGGTTCTTTTATCACTGGCTGCTATGCCTTAGACTCTCAAGGTAACAATCTATCGGTACCCATGGCACCCACCAAAACTGTCATGGTAACTAACGACCCATCGTTACTGACCTATATTATTGGTTTATTATTTGCTATTACATACTAGGTAGTGGTAGTTTGCAGAGAACAGGAATAAGACAATTTTAACTCCAATTTGAATAGGTAAGAATCACTGAAAACATGTGTTTATTTATATTCTTTGAATATGAAAGATGTGGTCAGTGAAATTCTCATCTGGTTTGCATTGTAGTTGGCAGAACAGTTGCCAATATTTCTCTACATTTTTATGGCTATTTTTTCACACTGAATTTAAGTTATATCAAAGGCAAGTTAGTTTGCTTGTTAATAAAGAGTTATCTAAGAGTACACAGTGTTGCTGAAGTGTTAGACAAGAGTTAGTTTAGTCATTTATTGATATTATGTGACATAGTGGAGATGATATTATGTTTAGAATCAGTATCTATATACTTTATTGATGTTGCTTGACTTTAAAGAAGTGTGTGCTTTTTTTTTGTTTTTGTTTTGTTTGTTTTGGCTGACAGTCTTTACACAACCATCAGCTGAGAGTTCGAAATAGGAAAGGTTAACAGAGAACACCACAAGCGTATAATATAATCAAATACCTCCATCTAAGATGAGGATAACTCACATTTTAACTTATATTGCTTGCCCAACAATTCATGGTAATTAATGGATGTGCGATTCTGACCACGTGGTTACAATTCAGTCTTTCAACTCTAAGTTACCATTCATTTTCTATTAAAATAAAAATAGTATTTTATTGCTTGAAAAAATTGTTGCACCATTACTTACAGTAGTTTCATTTTACATTTCTTGGCAATACATTATGACCAAAACGAATTCCCCTGAATAAAATTTAACAAAAGAGTATGACCGTATATACCATTTCTCTGGTCCTGATTGAGACAAGGCACTCGAAGAGTTAATGTATCTACATTATGATTCTTGTCGACTGAAGACGGCACCTGGATGACACCAATGCTGTTGGCATTGAGTGATTGTCTTCTGCTGTGCGTAGGTGAAACACCAGTGCTCGATGAAGGCGACACCCTCTGGTTTCTGTTGGGTGAGAGTTTCATCGGCCTCCGGTGTGGCATGGTAGCAAACTATTGCAAACAAAACACAGATATAACTCACCAAATTCACTACTTGTAAATAATAAAATAACATTCACGAGGAAACTGATGTACTGTACTGGTAATGCTTCTTTGATGTTATCAAGCTAGAAAATGAAAACTAGTGACGAAGAGCCTCTTACTAGAGTAATTATAAGATACATAAATACAGTACACACACACACATGGCAGAGTCGTGCAAAAGTTACTCGTGCTGGTGAGATACAGCACTGCAGGGTTTAGTTGCGCACACACACTATGCAGCCAATGCCCACTTGACCTAAGAATTGCAGTAGGTTTAGTACCCTACCACCAAGCCATATGATATATGCTTGTGGATGGCTGTTCTCATTATGTCTGTTGTGCAGGAGGATACAAAAGAATAGTAACAAAGATACATAAAAACATACCTTCAAAAAATATATATAGGGAAGAACATGGAAGAAAGCATACAAAATTAGCAATAAACATCAAATTACAATAGAACTAACAGCTACAAGAAGTGATATGCAGCAGACTTTCTTATTTTGTTCCATTAATATAGTGTTCAAATAAGTGGTGGTGTTATTTCACAATTTTTTGAAGTTTTAAATCAGGGTTCGTAGCCTAGGTAGATTGACAGGGATTTGACATACAAGTGACAATACACCAACAGACTCGCAACAAGGTATTTTCTTCTTCTTCTTCAATTATAGCCTCATTTGACCACTTCAGTCAATCATTTCCTGGTCCTCTTCTTCGGTCAGTTACAAGGTATTTTAATAATGATTATATTAATTAATTCCTAACGGCCTTGGGAATCCCTCCAGGGATGAGTTAGTTATGGCCACCATGCGCCTGTTTGAATTAAATTTTTATAATAAATCTATGATTAGCGAACTGTACGATAGACGCTTAAAGCATGGTCCGTCCTTCACAGTGCAGTAATAAAACACAAGTATCATTTCAGACATTTCAAAATAAGCGATAATATTAGTTATAATTTCAAAAGTTGATCTGTGAGGCCAATGCTGCTCTCGCAAAAAAAAAGAAGTTGCATATAATTAGTGATATTACGAGCAAACAAACTTCTCATAGGATGTTACAGGTATGTTTAGAGAGTACGTATGTAGACTGTGAAATAACTGGGTCATTTCCCACTTAGTTTTCAGAGACGATCCTTTGAAATTACGACTGTAGGACAGTTGTGAATACTAGATGAAGTGAAGAACAAATGCTGAACAAGAGCATTTCATTTAAAGCTTCCTTATACTTACGTGAATATGTTTGTATCAACAGCCCATGAGCAAAAGCAAAACAAATTACATTACAGAATACCATATATGTCAAAATAAGTAAAATTAAGTAAATATTTAACATTATCTTACCCCATTTAACAACAATGATGGTGGCATATCTGGTACAGGAGGCTTAGGTCGTGGAGGAACAGGAAATTGTAGTGTGGTGGGCAAACCGTCGGACATAGTGCTGTAGTGCTCAATAACATGCTCCATAGAATCTAAATACGGACCATCGTCAATAAAATAGTAGGAACCCTACGAAAATAAAAAATTACAACAAAATACAAGAGAGTGCAATCAAAAGAAAAAAGAAAATGTGTAAATAAGCAAAAATAATTCAAGACTCAAAAAATCAAAACACAACCTTTCTTAACATGCTGACATTGAAAAATGAGAACAGATCTGAATGAGAGATGGGATGATACAATTATTGTGATTTCTGTGCATTTCAGGGAAAATAAAACTATTAATTGAGAAACAGGAAAAATTTACACAATGCAAATTTCATTGTCTTCTTACAAATATAGCTTTTTCTTCTTTTGTGGGGGGGGAGGTAAATATAGAAAACTCACACATTATAATTGATAAATTTAATATTGTAATCTTCTGTCAGTTGAGACAGTTACTACATTATTTCCCAATTTGGCAGCACAATATTCAATGAATTAATAACATCCAATTTCAGCAGTTCTAGTGAAGGAACACTTGCCAGTACTTTCTAAAGCTCGTCACAAAACTTGAGGGCTGCCCTCTTTTGTATGGAGACTTGAGAAAGATGAATTCAACCAACAAACAACCACTTTTAGAGTTTTCTGCAGGTAAGAAGTTACCAAGACCTAACTTCATAAAAGCTCAATGCTAAAAAACTGTTTCCCAAAGCTGCCTTGCAAAGCAAAGTAGATCCTTCCACCAAACACTTCTGTGATGGTAAGTGTAGATGTACAGTGGAATCTCGTTAGCACGTACTCGGTTACAATGTTTTCCCATTTAGCCCGATGATTTTCTCAAGTCCCAGTCCCAATTCTACAAAATACATGTTGATATATCGCCTTAATACGTTCTCTACTCCCGCTTATGACGATCAAATTTCCGTTGTACTATTTGTAGATTAATTGGAGGATTATTTGTAAGCGAACCGGATTTTATTCTTATTTCATTATAAAATTCGGCTTCTGGAAAACACGACGCGATATTGCCTCGTATTCTCTGATAGTTATTGACAGTGTAGACGGCGTAGAAGTGGTTATAGCTATGACGTAACACAGGTGACGTGTCTCTCTCCCGCTGCCCATTCTCTCCTTTCTCAAGTCTCTATCCTATTAAATTCATGTTGATATATCCCCTTAATACGTTCTCTATTCCCGCTTACAACGATCAAATTTCCGTTGAACTATTTGTTAGTGAACCGTATTTTATTCTTATTTCATTATAAAATTCGGCTTCTGGAAAACACGACGCGATATTGCCTCATATTCTCTGATAGTTATTGACAGTGTAGATGATTTTATTGTGTTTGACGGCGTAGAAGTGGCTATAGCTATGACGCAACACAGGTGACGTGTCTCTCTCCCGCTGCCCTTCACCCCTTCCCTCTGTTTATTTCTCACGTAGGCGCATTATTGTCTTCGTGTTCCGCACTATTGTCTTCTAGTTCTTAGTGTTCACGTCCAGTTATGACCTATTTTATTGCGTGTTTCATAATGGATAAGAAGAAAGTACAGCAGATAACTAAGATAAGATGAAATACATTCGAGACGTGGACTGCAATCCTCACATGAAGCGTGTGGATATAGTGCGAAAGTGGAACATTCCTCCGTCTACACTGAACACGATTCTCGGCAAAAGGAAGGAATTCGAACGTGCATTTCAAGAAGGGGTGAGCGGCAAAAGGAAACGTGTGCGAGAGGGACAGTTTCCTGAACTAGAAAGCTCTTTATTGAAGTGGTTCAAGCAAGCCCGTGCTTCAAACATATGCGTGCGCGGTCGCAGGCAACAGAGCCGTCACTGGCGGAGCGAGAATGTCGCTGATCTAATATAAAGAAAGACCCTGTATTATATGTGTTTGGAAGCGGATGGGGAGCATTTTCAGCATCTACTGTAAATCATGGCCAGTAAAACTGCCTGGTAGGCTACTGATTTTAAGCACTGTAGGCCTACGTATGCATGCGCGGTTGCCGGCAACAGAGCCATCACTGGCGAGCGCGAGAGCGAGATTGTCCTTGCTAAGCGAAAATCAAGACCCTATATTATACTGTAGTGTAGAAGTACAGTAATTCATTTTTATGTTATTTATTCTATGTAAGTTGCTGATAACCTATGTTTATGTCGTGACTGTAGTAGTGCATACAATCACTTACTAAGGTCGGCGATTTAACGTCCATATATATGCCGCGTTCATTCTTATATGTTGTAAATGCAGTATGGCGTTTTTTGGTAGTACGTTTTCCCGCATATGACGTCCAAAATTTTCAGTCCCTTGAAAAACGTACAAACGAGATTCCACTGTATTAAGGGGAAAAAACCACATCATAGGTCATCTGCCCCGCCAAATACTTCTGAATGCTTGTGAAGTGCAATTTGTCAAGCACTCACTTATTGTACTCAAGGCGGCAAAATCAAATCCAGGCAAGGTCAGTCAATGTTTAATAGTATTTACATGTGAGATTTACTGCCATATTAAAGAACCTATAGGACAAAAATTGAAAGCGTTTAGAAATAATAGTTATTGTGGTTGTTTTAAGGGGCAAAACAGCAGAGTCATCTGCTAAAATAGTTACACAGAGCTAATGTTCAGTTCCGAAAGTTTGTAACTTCGTACAGAAATATTATGAAAAAGTAAATTTGAAGGAGAAAATGGCAATGGCACTTGTTGCTTTCAAAGGCTAAGTGCTGTTACGCAAATTATTTAAAAGATAACACCGTTCTTGATTACAAATAACACTGCTTTCAGTTGAAAAACAACCTTATGCTTGCAAGTCCCTAGTCTTATATGCTTCTTTTGAGTAACGTTGGGCTCAATATTATTTTAACCCGCATAATACATTTTTGACCCGACATGCGACACTCAGCTATCTGCAGGCCAAACAGCTGGGCAGCGGTCACTTGATAGGCACACGCCCTTCATGGGCTGTGGTGCCACTGGGTTTGGTTTTAATACATTTTTGAGCAAAGTGAACTGTGTAAGAAGCAGTTACACTGGCAATAAAGAGGTTCTTTTTGTGTACTTGTGCTATGACAAAAGAAGAAGCTTATCTGTATCAATCATTACCAGAAGAAGAAATACAGCAAAAGTAGGACCTTCAGAAAAAAAAAAAACAAAAAAAAAAAATATACAGTACAGTATATAATTTTCCTTTCAAAGCTAATGAACTGCATCACCACTGGTTTTAGAAACTCTTAACTTTAAATGACAGCAAAAATAGGGGAGGGAGAGACCATGAAGCAAATTTTTCTTACATATGCCTCTTTTCTATGGGGCTGTGTGGCGCAGTCGGTAGAGGTGCTGAGCCTTTAACTGAAGTGGGTTCGATCCCCACCCAGGTAGTGGATTTTAGAAACAAAACTGCCACTTTCGGAAATGCAAATAACCCTGGGGTTCACTCAGCCTACACCAGAAATGAGTATCAGGGTAATTCCTGGGAGCAAAGACGGCCGGGTGTGGAGCTGACAACTTCATCCCATCTAGTGCCGATGTCACAAAGAGTCAAAGCCTCTACCTTCCACTACTCCTAGAGCCTCCATGGCCTGTACGGAGTTGACTTTGCTTTGCTATGCCTCTTTTCTTCCTTTTTTTTTTCTTTTTTTTTATGAACGCAAAGGATGACTTAGTCAATCTATTAGTCAGTTTCTTCATATGAACTGTTCGAGCCTAGCAGTCCTCCCAGTACTTTTTTATATGTATGGATCTTTGTGGTCTTTCTTGTGTTGAAAATATATGCATTGTGATTTTCTTTCTGGCAAGTGTCAAGCGGAGGTTGATTAATTTATTTTCCATCTATAACATACCTACCAAGATAATTTAACGGTTTGTAACAGCCTATAAGTTATTGAAAACTTTCTTTGTTTCTCTTATTAACACCATTGCTCAGGAACATTTTTGTCAGCAATAATCAAACTTACTATGATAGCCCCAATGGAATTCAAATCTAGGGAAAGTTTTAAAGCCAATAGGTTTAGCAGATCATCCCATCTCTACTCAGAATCTATATAGAGGTGTATGAATGCTTTTTTACAGTGCTGGGTAGTATTACAACTGTATCAAAATAAATTAAAATCAAACTCAACAAGCTTTACATTAGACAAACAAACTAGTATGAAGACAAAAGCTGCTTCATGCACAAAAATCCCAAATCATATAAGAGCACTCACTTCAGTCTTGATTTGGAAGTGGTATGGCTGGTCAGTATGTATGGTCGTCAGCACATACATGCCCCCATTACGATCACTATAACGTACCAGAAAAGTGCCATCTTTATTACCATGCTCCTTCAACATTGCAACAGCTTCTGTCCTATCAAGAGTACCATGGTACCAATCCTTCTTGAAAGTTTTTGGAGCAGGGCACTGGTAATTTTCTGTGAACACAATATTTTCATTAGAATACAATTGATTTTATTTAGCATAATGCAACAATATTTACAAAAATATGTGATTTTTTAAATCTATGCTGATAATTTACACAAGCAAGAAACATGAATCTCAGCAGCAAAATTAGAAAAAGAAAAAAACTAACAAACAAACTCCATGGCACAACAGTCCATAAAAGACCCTGTCAAGACCACCTTAGATAGGCCATGCTTCTGCTTCTATGATATCACAGCACAAGACGGTCCGCTGCTAGCTGTTGTGTTACCTATCCCCGCTCCAATTACTCTTTTTCTTTCCTAGCTGTGATAACTGTAAAAATTTTATTTTTTTCTACTTTAACTGGATGCAGAAGAAGGGTTGGTTCCTCAGTTTAGGGGCTGCGACAACGCGGTCATGTAGCACCGTGTACTTTGTGTGTGTGTAGAATCTGTCTGATAACTGGTGTTAATTGTGATGGCTGTATTAGTGTGTGTATCTGTTTTAATTCAAGTAAGGACTGCAGACATTGATTTTTTCCAAGTAGTTCCTACTTTTGCCGCCAAACGCCACCGTCAATGACCAACTAGTTCAGAACTTGGTTACCAGATGCCACCGCAATCGGCTCTTGACGACGAACGTAGGAACCTAAGAGCGTTAGTCAAATGTTTAACCTACATATAATTTAGCTTCGCACAGATGTAATTAGTGGAAGGTTCTTTAACATGCCATAAATCTATGACATGGGACCGCCGTCTTTACTTCCCCTCCGAAGGAAGGCATACTGAGGGATTTTTAACTCTCTTAAAAAATCCGCTGACTTCGGCCGGGTTTGAACCCGCGATCTTGGGCATAGAAGCTCAGCATGCTACCAACTATGCCACCAAAGCCGCTCAGAAGAAGGGTAAAAATAAACAACTTTACTAATAATATACACGATGATGTTGATTTAATATAGGGGGTTTGTGACACCGTGTTCATGTAGCCCCGCTAACCTGTGTGATGGTTCTATAGGGCACAACTCAGAGAAGTTTTACCCTCCAGACTATCAAATGCTAATATTGTTTTATGCATGGATAATTAAACAACTCAAAATTCACAAAGAGATTACTTCTCAAAATAATTGTGGGAAAAAATAGTTAGAGAATACACTGAGAGACTACTTGTGTGTTTGAGACATACGAAGGTGGACCCAAAAAACAACGGACTGAGAGTGCGCTGCCTTTCATGGACGTAGTAGAGAGTTCTCCCGCTAGATGAGGTTAATAGAGACCTTCACGAAACAACTACCCGGACGGCGTCAGTTTGTATGTAACCGTTAGATCGTAGTGTTGTTTTTCTCTTACTTTTAGTGTTCCGCCAGCGAAGTTGTTATGGCAGATTTGAAAGAACAAAGAGTGTGTTTGAAATTGTGTTTCCTTCTTGAAAAATCGGCAACAGAAGCTTATTAAATGCTTCAACAGTCTTTCAAGAAGGATGCTATGAGTCGTACACACGTTTTGAGTAGTTTGGGCGCTTTAAACATGAGATGAGTGTTGAAAACCATGCTCGTTTTGGGTGCCCTTCAACATCCCAAACTGATGAAAACATTCGAGAAAATCCCCATATAGATCAATGAAGATTGTTGTTACACGATCGACGAAATTTCAGAAGAGACAGTAGTGAGTTGGAGCTCGTGCCAGTGGAATTTGACTGAGGACTTTCAAATGAGACGTGCTGCTGCTAAGTTTGTTCCTTGCCTTCTCACAGGGCATCAAAAAACACTCGGTTGCAGTTGAGTCAAAACTTGAAAAACGAGGTTGAAAGTGATCCAAACTTTTTGACTGAAGTCATTACAGGTGATGAGAGTTGGTGTTACGTGTACGATCCAGAAAACCAAGCAAGCATAAAGCCAGTGGAAGACTCCCAACTCCCCCAGACCAAAAAGGAAAGACAAGTGACGTCGAATGTGAAGACTTTGATCATTGTCTGTTTTTGAAGTTCGTGTAATTGTGCACAGGGAGTTTGTTCCCCCTGGCCAGACTGTTAACTTGCACTTTTATTTTGGAGTTTTAAGATGTTTGCGAGAGGATGTGCGGAGGGAACGCCCGGAACTTTGGCGATCAGGCGACTGGTTTCTTCATCATGAATATGCCCCCACACACACGGCCTTATCTGTGAACCTCTATTTGGCCTCTCAGGGGTGGTCTGTCGTTCCCAGCCCTTCATATTCTCCAGACCTAGGTGTGACTTTTTTCTGTTCCTCAGAATGAAAACAAAAGCTAAAAGGGAAGAGTTTTGATGATGAGGCGGTGATAAAAACAGCTTCTCAAAGGGCACTGGATGATATCAAAGTTAAAGAGTTCCAGAGGTGCTACAAACAGTCTGAAAAAAGACTTGATAAGTGCATCGCATCTAATGGAGAGTACTTTGAAGGTGACTGAAGGAATTTTGTAAAAAGGTAATAAATACATTTTTCATAATGAAAATCCGATTTTTCTTCCTTATTTCTTTGGGTCTACCCTAGTGGACCATCAGACTGGTTCACTGCAGCACTACCCATCCTCCTATCCTGTACTAATAATTTTCATACATTCCAAACCACTCACCCACATTACTCCAGTGACAGTCGACCATTCTACCACTTCCACATGGATGCACCAAATCAAGGCAGGGCTCGACTAACCTCTCTTTCCTTTCCATTAGAAATTAATACGAACATCTCTCCTGTCCACATGCCTTAATACCTCTTTCTAATGCTATCATCATCATCATACGAAACCATCTCCAGTTGCCCGGGTGAGGTATTCTAATGCTATCAACTCATAAAATGTTTAACATTCCCCAGAACACATGCTGCTACTCCCTTCTTTCTGATGTGCCAACAGTTTTATTGAACACAGTCAACTTTTCTTAGATTGAGAAATAGTATTACTGTAGAACAGTTTTAAAACATTCCCAAGTTTCCATTACTACAAGTAAATTAACCCTCCAGAACACGCATGGAGTACTGTTACGTGAGAACAAGCGCGCAGTTGAAAAGACCGCAATTTACTTTACGCAGTCCTATTTAGGCAGCATTTATTTTTATGGTGTTAATGTTCTTTGTTGTTGTTGTTGTTGATGCTTCATTTATTTTTCATTGAATTAAGGCACATAGCCCTTTATTTAACCCAAGTTCACATATAACATAGCCTACCAATGTAACAAAATAATGCTACTTCATACACACATTTTCAAATACTAAAAACTACAATAAACCTCAAAAGGTAAAATTAGTTAAAACTCAGAAATCTAAAAGTAGATATCCTATACAGAGTAAAGCTGTATACTAAGGAGGGAGAAGGGGCACCTCAACTTCTGGAACAATCCTCGGTTCCAGCGCCTTCTTCACTATTAGCCGAAGCTTCCGTGTCTGAGTCGTGGTCACTCTTCTGCGTCATTGAAATATCCAATTTCTTCGTGCAAAATTCTCTTCATGGCAGCACATTGCTCTCTCAATAAAACTACAATCTGTCTTTCTTCCTTTTCAACACTATCAAGCAAGTAACTTATCCTTTTTACTTCTTCTGGATTCATTTCATGGCACTACGATACGTAAATTGGATCGAGTCACTGAAAACTTATCACACACAGCTCAGTACAGTATTGCACAGCACTACACGCCGCGGTGGAAATCACCGGGTGATAACTCAACAGTCCTCAGAGACAACAGATAGCGAACTGAATGGTGAGTGTTATAATAAGCCGAATGCTGGAGGCCCGAACTAGGATAAGATGACAGGGGATGCCCATCAAGCAACTATTCACTGGACTGTAGCACAAAACACATATCTGCGATCGAAAGGCCACAGCGCGTTTACTGGAGGGTAAAGAATGAAACAAAACGGGCCTCTTCATCCAAGATTTGAAATTAGAGTTTTGTTCATGGCTAAGAGCACCAGCCTGGACAACAGGAGATTTGGGTTTGAATCCCAAGAGCTGTCTTGTTTTCCTTACTTAACAAACCTTGAAGTGTTTGCAGTATGAATAACAATGCACAACATGAAGCATTAACTCACTTAATATTTTAGTGCAGTCCAAATTATTATTCCTACGTGCCAAATCAGCTGGCGTATCATTGGCCAAGGTCCGTGGATTAACTGGAGCATTAAGCGACAAGAGAACACGCACCACTTCCTTGTGGCCCCTGCTTGCAGCTTCATGAAGTGGAACCCAGCCTGTGACAAATACAAACATCATGTACCATAACATTAAAGAACAATAAAATACATTCTCCAAAATACTACCCCTAAGAGCAACTGCATAACTTCATAAAGGCAATGTATTTTGTACCTCTATTTAAGCCCTATTTAAGACTCGAGGAAAGAACCACAACGGGAATAACAATTGGTGGGGAACAGCTGAAGAAAGTGGAGAGTTTCAAGTATCTGGGAAGCCTGATACAAGATAATGGAAGAAACGATAGAGAAATAAATGAGCAGGGGAGACGACAGAAGCATTCCGGAGGAGTGTGAGAAGCATGTTATGGAGCAAGGATGTCCCTCAGAACAGCAAAAAGATCATATATCGGACGTACTATGTCCCTATCCTGACGTATGCCTCGGAGACCTGGGTTATGAAAGGAAGGGAGAAGAGCAAAATACAGGCCAGTGAGATGAGGTTCATGAGAAGCAGTATTGGAGCTACAAAGATGGACAGAATAAGAAATGAGGGGACCAGAGAATTAATGAAGGAGGAACCATTACAGGATGGTATAGAGAAATCTAGACTTAGATGGTATCGACATGTAAAACGAATGGAGGAGAAGAGGATACCCAGGAGGATACACGAGATGAAGTGGGAAGGAAAGAGACCGAGAGACAGGTGGCTGAAGGGGGGGGGGGGGGTTGGAAGAAAGCGTGAAGAAGAGAGGAGAAGACTGGACAAGAGTGGAGGCTGAGAGATGGTGGGAAGACAGAAGACGTTGGAGAGGCTTGTGTTCCAAACAGACCCGGCCAGTGGCTGAAAGCTGTGCAAGATGATGATGATGATGATGACTGACCAACGACCACACGATTTTTAGTCTGAACGAAAGGTGCCTCGTGCAGCAATGAATTAGGGTGATGATGTTGTTTTATTTAAGGGCACCTTGGTAATCAGCTAAATAAGTGTGTATGTGTAGGGCGAGACATTGCCTAAAGACCTGTATTGTGGTCTGTAGCAGGGTGTTGAAGGAAGTGTCGAGGTGTCAGATAATATGACACCATGCCCCAAAATGAAGGTGAAGCAGCAGTAATTCATCATGGTGGTGGTGTAAATTTAAGGGCACCTTGGTTATCAGCTAAATAAGTGTGTATGGCAAGGACATTGCCTAAAAACCTGTACTGTTGCCTGCAGCAGTGTGCGGAACGTAAGTGTTGAGGTGTGAGATATGATACCATTCCAAAATTTGGTTAATGTAATGCAAATACATCTTGAAACCAGCCCCGGTGGCTGAGAGTGCTAATGCGCTGGTTCGTGCCTTGCTTGTCAGGAGAGCGTGTTCTAGTCCCATCTCGGCCGTCCTGAAAATGGTTTTCGTGGTTTCCCATTTTCACCACCAGGCGAATACTGGGACAATTTCTTTCAATAGGACTAAGGCAAATTTCCTTCCAAAAATCCCTTCACTGACCCTTCGTTAAAAGAAAATAAATGGCCATTGGCTGCATTAATAAAAAAATATGCTTAGAACAAATATTATAGGTTATAGCAGCAACAATGAATAACAATTTTAAGGGAGCGTGATGGCGCAGTGGCTTAGCTGCTCGTCTTTCACCCGGACGGCCGAGGTTCGAATCCCGGTGACAGCGAGGTGGAATTTTCACCTGAAAAACCACGTGGCATCAGGAAGGGCATCTGGCCTTAAAATCCCGGCCAAAACCAAAATGAGTAGTAGTAATAATAATAAACATTTATTGCAGCCAATGGCCAAAGAACATAAATACTAAATACATTAATAATAAAGTTAAAATTGCGTGCAATGTGCATGTTATAACTAATTATTCATCCAAGCAGAACTGTGTTAGTGTCTCTCTCCTGTCTGGACACTTCAGCACATGATAACGTTCACAGAGATTGTTGCATCACTTACACACGCATTCTGAGCACGGTGTGTGATACGATTTAGTCAAGCATAGGCGGTGATGGAAACCGTGTACTGCTAATCGGGTCACCAGGTGACACACCTCGTAATTTGCTTGTGTCCAATCCTGTGTCATCATAGCATCTGTAATGAAAAAGTCAACCCAAATGTAGTTTCTTTTGTTTTGTAATATTTGGAGCGTTAAATCATAAGCTCTTGTATTTGGAAGAGACATTTGCAGCCTAATATCCTCTATAAAATAGCTTTCTTTCAACAGAATGTATGTTAACCTTGATGGTGCTGTTATGCTTATGCCCTCTTCATGTAACGGGCCTTGACCTTTTCTAAAATTGATAAATCTCCAACTTGAAGAGTATCCCAAATCACAGTAATACCATAGGTCGCTATAGGCATTATTACAGTTCGAAAGAGTGTCATTGCAGTGCTTATTGAGAGTAGTGGAAGATATTTTAAGTTATATATTGCTCTTATTGCAGCGGCTGATTTTTCTTGCACGTGGATTCTGAATGAGGTTAAGGTTGTTTGAAGTGTTACTCCAAGGTATTTGAATTTTGGGACTATCTCTATTGGTTTATCTTGTAGTGTCAAATTGCCTTTTGCTTTTATCCTCCCACCTTTCCTAAAGGACATCTGTTTCGTTTTCATAAGATTTATTTGTAATCCATTTACTTTTTCCCATACTTCTAGATTCTGTAGTACTTCTTGTAACTCTTTTATATCTGCTCATCCTATTGCCATATCATCTGCGTACATAATCAGAGTAGCTCTGGTGTTTTCAGTGATTTTTGTAACATCAGCTGTCATGACGTTGAAAAGTGTTGGGCTCATTGGGTCTCCTTGGAGAACTCCATTGGTTTGAGTAAGTTCTTTAGATAATGTTACTCCATCATCTATTTGTATATAGTTGCGGCTCAATATCCATAATTACTCTTGTAATGGGGTCTGTTTCTCCAGTCACCTGAATGAGCTTATGGAGGAGCTTTTCTCGATAAAAATCACGTGGTATTTTTTCCCAAGATGTCGTAAAGTATCTTGAGCGTGTTCTATCAGAAAGGAAATGGCGTGGATGGTGCTTCTTCCCTTTCTGAACCCAAACTGATTTTCTGGAATTTGTTCATCTATTTTATCAGTGAGTCATTTAGTTAAGATAATTGAAAACATTTTGAAGCTAACATTTTCTAAAGCAATGCCTCGGTAGGAGTCAGGGCTATGCACTTCACCTTTACCTTTAAAGAGAATTTTTAAAGTAGTAGTAATGAATAACAATTTTAAGAACACATGTTTCTGCAAGACAACAAGCCCAGTTTCATTTCTGACTAGCAGATGGAAATTAGTACACTTTATTGTTTGAAAATTCAAACAATTAGCTTTCCCAATTCAGGAATTGCCATGAGATAGAGCTTACTTGATACAAGGGGGGTAATATAAACATACATGTACAGATTAGCAGTTGAGGAGAATAGAATTGTGGTCGTGTTGAAACGTAGTCATGGTCTATGATGCTGGTCCCTGAGGATTATAATTCAACCCTGTAGGACCTAATGCTGTAACAGTGATGCCTCGAATGAAGTTACTATCTACATTAAATGAAACTCTGGATTCAACTTAAGCTGTCCAATCCAATAAATAGCTTTCATATCTATGTAAAAGTGAGGACATGATATCTTACCTGTCTCTGTGTTCCGGGCTTGAATATTTGCATAACCAACTTGAACTAATACTCTCACTGTGTTGGGCAAATTACTTTGGCAGGCATACTAAAAAGGAATAAAATGCAAATATGTACAAGAACAGTATATAATGGTATCAGATATTAAAAAAGTATTAAATTCACAGCTTGTGTCTATATACTACCTAAGGGAATATGCATAGTGCACTGCAATAATAAGAAAGGTAAACTAATCATTCAAGACTCGGCAATTCTTCTAGGTTTGTGCCGTGTCTTGTGTGGGCTTTCGCCCAGGACACCAAGCTGGATCATCGGCGGGCTCTTGGTGTCCCCGCCCGGACCTCCACAGGAGTAACGAACTGCGCGCTACCTCCCTTTATATACAGTGCAACTGTACTACCTGACTGCGAGAACCAAAAGCTCAAGCAGCCTCAACCTCCCTATGAAGGCTTCCGAGGCGGGGATACCAAGAGCCCGCCGATGAGCCAGCTTGGTGTCCTAGGCGAAACCCCACACAAGACATGGCACAAACCTAGAAGAATTGCTGAGCTTTAATTTACCGGCCCCGAAAGCCAATATACCATCTTAATCATTCAAGATTCACATATTAGGCTTTCAACTCTTAAGCTATGTTTATCAGCTGCACCATAAGCATATTATACACAGAAAACATGACAGATACACTCAGGTCTGTATTTACCAAATCTGCTACATTGCTATTACAATGGTTTTCCATTGAATTTGCTTTTGCATGAATTATCTTTGAAGGGGGAGGGTTTGCCTATTTGTAAATACCAATGCAAACCTGGTCTCTGACTCAATGCTCTCAGCATTGAAACCAATGTCTAAGATTTGAAAATTCATGAATTATGCCTTCACTCAATACATAACATATATTTTCCATTTGTTAAACATTTAGTCAATTTAAGATTCTTGTAGATTCCAAAGATTGGATTTTCACAACTGCAGTGATACATATGAAGGCTTTCAGCTATTAGGTTGTGTAATGCATAAATAGTGCAAGCCATTTAGATGGAAGTTTGTTTATGGCAGAAAGGTTTTTTTTTTAATCATTAAAAATTATTCCATCTCACCAATATAGATTTTTGTTTTATTTTAATTCATATCAATGTACATGTTTCGGCCAAATATCTGACCTTCCTCAGCATTGCATCTTTGTATATAACACAAGCTGTACCCGGCATGCGTTGCAATGCCAATCAAAGAAAGTGTTGGCGTTGAAATTCTGTTTCTTGAAGTGCTTTTGGATACACAACATGTTAACTGCCTCTAAGCTATCGTAAAATGGATTTTCTAATTTAGAACCATTCGTGGAAGCGTGCACAACAACTTTCAAAAGTTTCATCGCTGTCACTCATTTGTTGAATCTACTCGTACGCTACCTGTTGTGAAATGGATTTACTAAGTCGAAACCCTTCCCTGGCGTGTACACAATAACTCATCAATGATTCATCGCAATCGGATGAATTGTATATGCACGTATACGGGGTTTTGTTTAAACGATTCGTGCGCTGTCACTCATTTGTTGAATCTACTTGTGCGCTACCTAATGAGAAATGTATTACTAAGTCGAAGCCCTTCCCTGGCGTGTACACAATAACTCATCAAGGTTTCATCGCAATCGAAGAATGTTATATGAACGCAATAGGGGATTTTGTTGAAACGCTTTGCGCGTCGTCACCCATTTGTTGCATCTACTCTTGCGCTACTTATTGTGAAATGGATTTACTAAGTCCCCTTCCCTGGTGGGTACACAATAACTGATCAATGTTTCATCGCAATCGGATGAATAGTATATGAACGCATACCTGATTTTGTTTAAACGCTTCGCGCTCCGTCACTCATTTGTTGAATCTACTCGTGCACTACCTACTGTAAAATGTATTTATTAAGTTAGAAACCGTCACCTAAGTGTCCACAACATCTCACCCAAGTTTCATCGCTATCGGACTAATGGGATATGAAGACATAGGGGACTGTATTGAAACGCTCTGCATGTCGTCGTTCATTTGTCGAATCTACTCCTGTGCTACCTACTGTAAAATGTATTTACTAAGCCAGAAACCTTCCTTGGAGTGTCCACCATATTTCACCCACGTTTCACCGCTAACGGCAGAATGGTATATGACCTTATACGGGACTTTGTTGAAACGCTTCGCGCGTCGTCCCTCATTTGTTGAATCAACTTGTGCGCTGCATATTGTATAGTGGATTTACTAAGCCAGAAATTTTCCATGACGTGTACACAACATCTCACCCAAGTTTCATAGCTACGGACGAATGGTACATGAATGCATACGGGACTTGGTTGAAACGCTTCGCGTGTCGTCGCTCATTTGTTGATTCTACTCTTGCGCTACATATTGTAATATGGATGTACTCGGCCAGAAACCTTCCCTGGAGTGTACACAACATCTCACCCAAGTTTCATCGCAATGGGATGAATGGTATGTGAACGTATACGGGACGTTGTCGAAACGCTTCGCGCGTAGTCACTCATTTGTTAAATATAAACGTGCGCTTCGTATTGTAAAATGGATTTACTTAGCCAGAAACCTTTCCTGGAGTGTACACAACAATTCACCAAACATTTATCACTATCAGACGACTGGTATATGACTCTATACGGGACTTGGTTGAAACGCTTCGCGTGTCATCGCTCATTTGTTGAATCTACTGGTGCGATACCTATTGTAAAATGTATGTACTAAGCCAGAAACCTTCCCTGGAGTGTACACAACATCTCACCCAAGTTTCATCGCTATCGGATGAATGGTATATGAAATTATATGGGATTTTGTTGAAACTCTTCACGCGCTGTTGCTCATTTGTTGATTCTACTCGTGCTCTACCTATTTTTTAAAGGGATTTACTAAGCTAGAAACCTTCCCAGGAGTGCACACAAAATCTCAGCCTTGTTTCATCGCTATCGGACGAATGGTATATGAACGCAAACGTGACTTTGTTGAAATGCTTCGCGCGTAGTAGCTCATTTGTTGAATCTACTCGTGCGCTGCCTATTGTAAAGTGGATGTACCAAGCCAGAAAATTTCCCTGCAGTGTACACAATATTTTACGCAAGTTTCATAGCTATCGGACGAATGGTATATGAATGCATACGGGACTTGTTGAAACGCATTGCGTGTCGTCGCTCATTTGTTGAATCTACTTGTGCGCTATCTACTGTGAAATGTATTCACTAATTTTGAAACCTTCACGTAAATGTACACAACATCTCACCCAAGTTTCATCGCTATCGGACGAATGGTATATGAACACATACGGGACTTTGTTGAAATGCTTCGCGCATCGTCGCTCATTTGTTGAATCTATGCATGCGCTACCTATTGTAAAATGGATTTACTAAGTCAGAAACCTTCCTTGGAGTGTACTCAACATCTCACCCAAGTTTCATCGCAATCGGACAAATGGTATATGAACGCATAGGAGACATACATACCCACAAACTATCACGTTACATTGATTTTTATATACCGGGTGATTCACCTAAAACTTGCACTGTAAATATTTCTGAAATGGAAGGTGATATTGATATGCGGTTTTAACCTAATGAAATTGTAACCAAGGGCTCGTATTTGTAGCTGATACACTGATTTTTATAATTTTTAGAAAGTGGTTTTATTTACAACAATTACAATTTTTTAAATGGAACAATACTCATTGACATTAAAAAAAATAAAAGTAGAACACATTAGAATTCCAATGGTGTCTTTTGCACGATTCTAGTGCAAGTAGTTTACGAGATATTGTTATTTGTACACAATGGGACAATGCCTAGGACAAACTAAAGAAAAACAAATGTGAATGAAGTAATTCTGTGGTTTCTGACAAGTACAGTGTACCCTCAAAGCTTGTGTTCAAAATGACGACCACCAGCCTCAATACAAGCTTCCAGTCTGCTATGTAAAGATTGCTGCACACGTTCTAGCATTTCAGAGGAAATTTCAGCGCAGGCAGCAGTAATACGCCGTTTCATATCATCTGGTGTAGTTGGTATGTCCTTGTAGACAGTGTCTTTTAGCTTCCCCCACAGAAAAAAGTCTAAAGGAGTCAAATCTGGTGAACGGGCCGGCCAAAGTACAGGTCCCCTTCGTCCAATCCAACGATTTGGAAACAATCCGTGAAGATAATCTGTAGTAATTCGTGCACTATGGGCCGGACAGCCATCATGTTGATACCACAGGTTCCTCCTAGTCTGAAGCGGAACGTCTTCTAACATCTGTGGAAGATGGTCTGTTAGGAGGTTGAGGTACTTGCACGAATTCAGTGTTCCTTCTACGAAAAAGGGACCTATGATGTGATGGTTCACTATTCCACACCAGACGTTTAAACTCCATGGACGCTGTCGTTCTACTTGACGCAGCCAACGGGGATTTTCAACAGACCAATAGAGCATGTTTCTAAGATTGACTTGGCCATGATTAGAAAATGTTGCTTCATCAGTAAACAAGATACATGACGAATCTGGAGTATCACGTCTTAAGGCCCATGTACAAAAGTTAACACGATTCTCAAAATCATTACCATGCAGCACTTGATGGAGAGAGATGTGATACGGATGGAACTTATGACGATGGAGAATGCGTAGTACACTAGCCTGACTCATGCCGCTTCCATGTGCAATTGCACGGGAACTAATTTGTGGATCTACTGCAACAGCAGCCAGAACCTTAATTTCTCCCTCTTCTCCAGTCACTTGTTTGTCTCTGTTACGTTTTCTAGGCGTTATACTACCACTTTCACGTAATTGATTGAAAAGGTTCACAAATAATTGCCGAGATGGTTGACGTCTAATGGGATATGTTTCCGCGTACACGGTACAAGAACGAACGGCATTCTTCCTACATTCGCCATAAACCATGAGCATGTCGGCTTTTTCTGCAATGGTAAATCTCATCCTGCAAGCACGTCCTACTACTTGAAGTATCACACAATAACTGACTGGAAAGTCGCAGTGCACTCAGTGTACACAAACCACAACCTCAACAAACATAACAACATCGTAACCTCGCCACTAAGCACTTGGTTGTTAGTGCGTACAATTTTCGAATAACAATCAATATATCGTAAACTACTTGCACTAGAATCGTGCACAAAACACCATTGGTATTCTAATTTGTTCTACTTTTATTTTTTTAATGTCAATGGGTATTGTTCCATTTAAAAAATTGTAATTGTTGTAAATAAAACCACTTTCTAAAAATTATAAATATCAGTGTATCAGCTACAAATACGAGCCCTTGGTTACAATTTCATTAGGTTAAAACCGCATATCAATATCACCTTCCATTTCAGAAATATTTACAGTGCAAGTTTTAGGTGAATCACCCTGTATATAGATTAATTGCAACATTTGTTGGCATAAACAACAGTTACTTCAGTGTTCTAATATCACATCAAGATTCTTTTCGTCATGTATCTTTCTTGATGTTTGTTAAAAAAACTTGACATTGTCACAAATTAAAATTAACTCACAAAAAAAAAAAAAAAAAAAAAGACAATTGAATATGAAAACCAGTGTTATTGTGATGGCTGTACTAGTGCGTGCATTTGTAGGGGAGACCGGGGTATTGGCAAACATTGGGGTAACGACGAACAGGGTGTTACGTGGACGACGGTTGGTATAACGGTGTCTTAAATTGGTGCTGCTGTTTAGCGCAAGTCCCTCTAACTCCACAGCAACCGCACACTCCAGTTGGCGGCAAGACGCTATTGTGAGAAGGTGAAACATGTTTTTTATGAAATTGCTAGTAATGTTGTGCAGCTATTTAGCACAAAAATAAGTACACATACGGTTACTTCTTCTTCATATGGATAGTACGTGAATTATTTACATTCAGTTAGTTCATATCTTAATCCTGTAGAACACATTTTAACTGTTTACTTAAGAAGTTATTAACAAAATATTATCATGGCGTCGAATGCCCGGGGCAATCGCGAACAACTTGTTCGGCATTACCCCAAATATTTTCCGATTGATAACAATCATTTAATTAATTTAAAACCATTCAATTAAAGACAGTATGCCTTGTTCTAAATATATCACACATCATCATCATCATCATCATCATTTCCCCTTATCCAACTCCTGCCGGGTCGGGGTATTTATGGCACTTCTCCACTTTCCTCATTCCTTCCACCATTCTTCTTCCACGATCTTGTCCCAGTCCAGATTTCTTTTTCTTACACTGTTCTTCACTGAATCAATCCACCTTGTTCTAGGTCTTCCTCTTGCTCTCTTACCCTTGCACTTCGCCTCCAGCATCTGTCTTGGTATTCTATTTTCCTCCATCCTCTTTACATGTCCAAACCACCTTAGTTTATTCTTCTAAATTCTCTCATTTAGTTTTCCCATCCCAACTTCCTTCCTAACATCTTCATTCCTCACTCTGTCTTTCCTTGTCTTTCCTATCATACTTCTTAGGAATTTCATTTCACTTGCTTGGATTCTACTCTCTTGCCTGCTTGTCAGGGTCCAAGTCTCAGCTGCATAAGTTAATATGGGAACATAGTACACTTTATACATTACCTCCTTGCTTTTCCTTGGTACTTCCTTATCCCAAACAAGTTTTCTTACACTTTGATAGAATGCATTGCTCTGCTGTACTCTCCTGCCAATCTCCATGTCCAACCTACCAGTTTGCATCAATTCACTTCCTAGGTATTTGAACGTGTCCACAATTTCCAAACTCTGACTTCCAATTTTCACGGTGCCCTTTCCTTGTCTTTCCCCTCTTGTTATCACCATGGTCTTGCTTTTCTCTATACTGATTTTCAGGCCGTACTTCTGAATATTTTCGTTCAGTGCATCTAGTTGTTTTTGCACTTCTTCGGTGTTCCTTCCCCAGACCACAATATCATCTGCAAATAACAGCAACTTCATTTCTTTATGTCCATATGCTTCCTTTGTTTCCTTTACACATATATTTATTTAATTACCGTATGTCATTTATTAGGCCCTAACTTGTCCTAACAACTTTCAAGAGAGCCTTCATCAAAGAAGCAAACATCGAGGAAGGAGTATCCGGCTGCAAGACGACAGAAGCAAGAAACTGTTATCGGGGTTTTAGTATGTTACAATATCGACATAAGAGCATGGTTCAATCCTTCTTGGGGGTTTCTTTTAGCATGTTACAATATTGGTAGAAGCGAGTGGTTCATCCCTTTTAAAGGAGGAGTGAGTTGATATTATATCCCAAACTTATTCTGTTGAGGTATGTTGTGTTTGTGTAGAATTTGGACGTGACAATGAGCTAGGGTATAAATGTTCAAAAGCATTGTGCAGAAATTGGACTCGCAAAGACTGCAGTTCATGGAAAAAGAAAGCTGAACGTTATTTATGTGATTTTTGCACTTAAAAGGCACCAATAATAGTTAAACCTAAAACATACTGCTCACGATATTGTAGGTTATGCTGAAATAGCCTAAATTAATTTAAATATAATTTGCATCAGTTTGAACTTGTTTTTTGGATTTGATGGAATGTCGAACATCATGTTCGCTATTACCCCTGGTTGGGGTAAAGCCGAATGTTGGAGTTATTTATTTAGAACTGATTTGTAAAGATACTTCTATCCATGTTTGAAGGTTGTTACTGCGAGTGTTTACTGGGTAAATACGATTGATTTTCGAAATTTACTTTGTCCTTTCATGAGTCAATAATTGGGCTTCAAAGCTTAGGTGTTCAGCAATACTCCGGTCTCCCCTAAATTGGGGATAGGATTGGTAAGGAGGCGGCCATGGATGTAAGTTCAGAACAATCCCAGGCATTTGTTTCAGTGTGTTCGAGAAATAACTACTTCATATTGATGAAAAATGACGTGATGGACTTCATACAAGTGTATGCACCACAGACTGGAAACAGAGAAGAAGATATTGAAGTATTCCTGGAGGATGTAGAAAGAGTAATTTCAGATGTAGAAGTGGTGATCATGGGAGATATGAATGCACAAGTCGGAAACGAGAGACAAGGAAAGGAAGAAGTCATTGGACCATATGGATATGGGAAAAAGAACCGGGAAGGAGAGGAACTTGTAAACTTTTGTGAAAGGAATGGACTGATAGTGGGTAATTCATGGTTTCGGAAGAAAAACAGCAGGAAAATTACGAGATATGGTTGGGGCGATAGAAGAACAAAATCAGTAATCGACTACTTTCTGGTGGAAAGGACTAATCGCAGAAAACTGATAGATGTGACAGCTTTACCAGGAGAAGCATTTGATGGGGACCATAGAGCTGTGGTGGCAAAATTTAGATGGGAAAAATTGGAAAACCTAAAGGAGATCAGAGAAAGTAAAATAAAAGTATGGAAATTGAAAGACAAAACTGTACAGGAAGATTTTCAGGAGAGATTGAAGCAACAAATCCCAGTTACTGAAGTGGAAAACATAGAAGAGGAATGGTCTCACTTTAAAAAGGCATTTGTTGGTGCAGCAGAGAGTGCTTGTGGTAGGACGTCAACAAGAGTGAAAGAGAAGGAGACACCATGGTAGAATGAGGAAGTGAGGAAAGCAGTGAAAGAAAAGAAGTCTGCATGGAAAGAATGGAACCGAGATCAAACAGAAGAAAGCAAAAGGAAGTATCACGACAGCAAACGGAGGTGTAAGAAAGTGGTAGGAGAAGAAAAGAAGAAAAGTTGGGAAGAATTTACACGAAGAATGGAAACAGATGTAAGTGGCAGTAAAAGGATGCTGTATGGGCTTCTAAGAAGTAAGAGGAAAGAAAGAGTTACTACAAAGCTAGTGAAAAAGGAAGATGGAGAGCTGTTAACACACCCAGAAGAGATAAAGGGACGATGGAAGGAGTATTTCGATAAGCTATTGAATGTGAGCAATGGTACTGGTGAGATGGAAGTGACACAACCTGACGACTCTATAACAGAAGATGATATAACAATGCTGGAGGTGGAATTAGCAGTACAGAAAATGAAGATGGGAAAAGCAACAGGGGTGGATGAAATCAGTGTAGAAATGATAAAGGCTGCTGGACCTGTTGGTATGCAATGGCTGTATCGACTGCTAAAGTGTGTGTGGAAATGGAAATGTGTACCAGAAGACTGGAAGAAAGGGCTAATAATACCAGTGTTTAAGAAGGGGGACAAGAAGGTGTGTGATAACTATAGAGGGATCACCCTCATATCACAGATAGTAAAAATACTGGAAAGGATATTAGAAAGAAGAATGAGAAGAAAGGTGGAGGGAGAGTTGCAAGAGGAACAGTATGGCTTCAGGAGTGGAAGATCCACAGTGGACCCAATCTTTAGCTTGAGGCAGGTGATGGAAAAGAACTGGGAATATGGAGAGGATTTGATCATGACTTTCATAGATCTAGAAAAGGCATATGATAGTGTCCCCAGAGAGAAGGTATGGGAAACCATGGTTAAGAAGAGACTGGGAAGAGAAATGTTGGAAATGGTGCAAGCAATGTACAACAACTGTGTTAGCAGGGTACTGACCCCAGTTGGAAAGACAGATTGGTTTAGGAACAAGACTGGACTAAGACAGGGGAGTGTGCTGTCACCTCTCTTGTTCATAATGGTGATGGATGAAATTGTAAAGGAAACAAAGGAAGCATATGAACATAAAGAAATGAAGTTACTGTTATTTGCAGATGATATTGTGGTCTGGGGAAGGAACACCGAAGAAGTGCAAAAACAACTAGATGCACTGAACGAAAATATTCAGAAGTATGGCCTGAAAATCAGTATAGAGAAAAGTAAGACCATGGTGATGACAAGAGGGGAAAGACAAGGAAAGGGCACTGTGAAAATTGGAAGCCAGAGTTTGGAAATCGTGGACACGTTCAAATACCTAGGAAGTGAATTGATGCAAACTGGTAGGTTGGACATGGAGATTGGCAGGAGGGTACAGCAGAGCAATGCATTCTATCAAAGTGTAAGAAAACTTGTTTGGGATAAGGAAGTACCAAGGAAAAGCAAGGAGGTAATGTATAAAGTGTACTATGTACCCATATTAACTTATGCAGCTGAGACTTGGACCCTGACAAGCAGGCAAGAGAGTAGAATCCAAGCCAGTGAAATGAAATTCCTAAGAAGTATGATAGGAAAGACAAGGAAAGACAGAGTGAGGAATGAAGATGTTAGGAAGGAAGTTGGGATGGGAAAACTAAATGAGAGAATTGAGAAGAATAAACTAAGGTGGTTTGGACATGTAAAGAGGATGGAGGAAAATAGAATACCAAGACAGATACTGGAGGCGAAGTGCAAGGGTAAGAGACCAAGAGGAAGACCTAGAACAAGGTGGATGGATTCAGTGAAGAACGGCGTAAGAAAAAGAAATCTGGACTGGGACAAGATCGTGGAAGAAGAATGGTGGAAGGAAAGAGGAAAGTGGAGAAGTGCCATAAATACCCCGACCCGGCAGGAGCTGGATAAGGGGAAATGATGATGATGATTGACTGACCTACTTTAACCCTTTATAGACGAACGTATTATCTCCGACTTTGAGATCTGACACCGTTTTTGATTCTCGCATGAATTTCTAATGGACAGTTTAATAAATAAAATAAATACAGTAACTACAGCCCCCACCTGCCTCAGAGGGGTACAACTTGACAGGTTATGGAAAAATTCATCCTCAAATACACGAAAACAAGTACTTACATGCAATGGTGTATATCCAGCTGTGTCACGGCAATTGATAATTGCACCACTTTCAATCAACTTCTTCAGAATATCATCTTTGCCCAGACGACTTGCTAAATGTACAGCTGTCTGACCTTCTTGGTTCTTGGCCTCAAGGCTGCGGTATCCACACTTCAATAATTCCGACACAACAGTGTAGTTTCCTGACAACAAACAGAGAACCAAACTTTCACATACATTAAGATAGTGAATGCTATTTTAAGGGGTGGGCACACAAATGTGCATAACATAAATTTCGACTGCCTTAGAGTTTGCAGTAATCAGACATGGATTTATGATTGATTTTACATCTTGTCTTCTTCTTCTTCTTCATGTACCGTCTCCTCTAATAAGGTTGGCTATCATCACAGCAATCTGGTTTTTGGATCTAGCAGCACTGAAAAGTTCACTGGAACTACACTTGAACCATTTTTTGATGTGTAACATAGAACACTTCGAGATCAGTTGGAAGTGAAGGAACGTAAAATAATGAGGAAAATCTTAGGGCCGAGAATCAAAGATGGTGTTTATCTTCCAAAGCCAAATGCTGAAATATATAAAACCATCTCCAAAATCACAGATAAAATGCATATGCGACGAATCCAATTCTTGGGGCACCTGGAAAGAAAAACAAAACAACTAGATCAAATTGGTACAAACAGACTGAAAAAGACTTGCAAGAATTAGGATCGCCAAATCTCCTAGACCGAAATGTCATCAGAACACTTGCACTCACACGGGGTTTCGAGGAGGAAGAAAGACGGCCATACCACCATATCTGGTCTGCACAACGGAAGCAAACCCATTCGTTGCGTATGAAGGCGTACTGGGCTGCAAGAAAGGCTAACCATTGTTGATTCCGCGTGGTCCTAAGAGACCCATTCGCGACGAAGAAGAAGAAAGAAGGTTAAATTCAGCGTCGAATGAACATCTAAAACTTGAAATTTGGTTCATTGGTACAGTCATAATCAAAAGTTCAAAACTGGGAAAATTTCTCATTTAGGTGCAAACTTACATTTTGTGACTTACCAAGACCACATGTCTTTGAAACAGATTCTCCTGTTGAAAAACCTAGCCTATATAATAAAAGTTGTACATGTGGAACTGGTTCACAACGCAGCCCAGGGAATTTTATGAGACAGCCATTCACCGCCTCGTGTCACAGTGGGACAAGTGCCTCAACAGCCAGGGCCAATACTTCTAACGTACAGGTACTGATTTCTGTAATTATGCCTCCGGCTCGTTACTTTTTGAATGCACCTTATATACGTATATTTTAAACATTTCTTCCATAATTACATAAATTCCTGATTTTCATTATTATTTAGGCTCGATTCTTGTGTTCCTGGATTACGCATTAACAGTTGTGTATTCAACATTCACCGGAAGCTGTTTCCCGATAGTGAGAACTAGATTTTCCTCACTAGGCGGTTCATCTAAATCTTTCAGCCTTAACATTTGTTGGACAAAGAATTCTGAATATTTCGTGAGGTTGGTACTATGGTATTTACGTGAATATAATTCCATCCTTAAGCTTTGCTGGTACGAGGGACTCCAAAACTTCCTTAAAAACGCCTCCTTGAATTTGTCCATCGTTACACCAAAGAAGTATTTTCTATCTAAATTGCATTTTGTAAATATTGTCAATTCAAAAAACAGTACAGTAAGTATGTAGTTAGTTTTAGTTGTAAGTAGGTAGTTAGTTTGTCTATTAGATATATGTCATTGTTCTATTAGACTGTGGTGTGTGTGTGTGTCTGGTAGCAGTTGCATTGTTTATTAGTTATAGTTCATTCTTTCAGTAGACTGTGATGTGTGAGGGTGCATGTGAGTGTGCCTGGTGACAGACTGTTTTAGTGGTAGTATTTGTTGTTGGTGGAACTTTTTTTTTTTGTTAGTAGAATTTTGGTATTTAATTGTTAGTACGGTAGAAGGTTAGTATTTTTGTTAGTAGAATTGCTCTTTACTTATTCTGAAAAGGAGTAGCAGCCTTTCAGAATAAATCAAATCTTTACTAGTCTTATAGACGGTTAAGATATTGATAATATAAGCCAAGTAATGGCTACACTGCGTCCTGCTGCACGGCTGAAAGCAACGGGAAACTACAGCCGTATGCTATTCCCGAGGATATGCACCTCTCTATGCATAATTACATGTGATGATGGCCTCCTCCCTTGTAAAATTTCAATCCGGAGGTAAACTAGTCCCCCGTTCGGATCTCCGGGTGGGGACTACTCGAGAGGGGGTTAACATCACAGAAGTGACAAAGAGGAAATCTGACATTCTACTGATCGGAGCGTGGAATGTTAGAAGTCTGCTAGGAAGTGGAAGGTTAGAAAACTTAGAAAGGGAAATGGATAGGTTGAGGTTGGATTTGGTTGGAATTAGTGAAATGCGCTGGCAGGAAGAACAGGACTTTTGGTCAGGAGACTATAGGGTCATTAGCACTAAATCAAACAATGGCCAAGCAGGGGTTGGCCTCATATTGAGTAGGAAACTTGGACAGCGGGTGGAATATTATGAGCAATATAGTGAACGGATTATTGTAGCAAAAATCAATACTAAACCTACCTGCACCACAGTGGTACAAGTCTATATGCCTACCAGTCAAGCTGATGATGAGGATGTTGAAAAGGTCTACGAAGAAATAGACGAAATTCTGAGGTATATCAAGGGTGATGAAAATGTTATAGTAATGGGAGATTGGAATGCTGTGGTAGGAAAAGGGAGAGAAGGGAAGATAGTAGGAGATTTCGGATTAGGTGAAAGGAATGATCGAGGAAGCAGGCTGGTAGAATTCTGCACCGAGCATGAATTGGTCATAGCTAACACCTTATTCAATAACCACAATAGAAGAATATACACATGGATGAGACCAGGAGATACAGGGCGTTACCAAATCGACTTCATTATGGTCAAGCAGAGGTTTCGAAACCAGATTTTGGATTGTAAAACATATCCTGGTGCTGACATAAACTCTGACCACAATCTGGTTGTAATGAAATGCAGATTAAAGTTGAAGAAACTGAAGAAAAGTCAAAAGCCAAAAAGGTGGGCAATAGACAGACTGAAAGAGAAGGATGTAAACGAAAGATTCAAGAAGAGTATAAAGGAAGGACTAATGAAAAACCCTAAACAAACTTCAATTGCAGACGTATGGGCACTTTTGAAGAATGAAATAACAAAATCCGCAAAAGAAAACATTGGTAGGAAAGAAAGAATAGGTAGAAAACCGTGGATCACTCAGGATATACTAGAATTGATGGATGAAAGGCGGAAACACAAGAATGTAAGAGATGAAAAGGGGAAAGCAGAATACAGACGTCTGAGAAATGAGGTTAACAGGACGTGCAAGGAAGCGAAAGAAGAATGGTTGAAAGAGAAATGTGCAGGTATAGAAAATTGTCTGAAATTAGGAAAAGTAGACACAGCTTATTGAAGGATTAAGAATACTTTTGGGGAAAAGAAGACTAAGTGCTGTAATATGAAGGACACAAATGGAAAGCCTCTAACAGATAGGGAAGAAAAGGTTGAGAGATGGAAAGCTTACATAGAGAGTTTGTACAAGGGAAAGGAGATTGAGAATCATGTAATGGAAAGGGAGGAGGAAATTGATGAGGATGCGAAAGGAGATTTAATATTGAGATCAGAATTTGATAGAGCTTTGGAAGACTTAAGCAGGAACAAAGCACCAGGCATAGATGATATACCGATTGAGTTGCTATGCTGCATAGGAGATGAAGGTCTGATCAGGTTATTTCACTTGGTATGTAGGATTTATGAGGCAGGTGAGGTACCCCCTGATTTCAAGAAGAATGTAATCATCCCTATACCAAAGAAAGTGGGAGCTGACAGATGTGAAGATTACCGTACAATCAGCTTGATTACTCATGCTTCAAAGATCCTGTCTAGAATAATTTACAAGAGAATTGAAAGCCAGATAGAAACAGAGTTGGGTGAAGACCAGTTTGGTTTCAGGAGAAATGTAGGAACAAGGGAAGCTGTACTAAGTCTTAGGCTGATTTTGGAAGGTAGAATAAGGAAAGATAAGAGAACGTTCATGGCTTTTGTAGACTTAGAAAAGGCTTTTGATAACGTTGATTGGACTAAATTGTTTGACATTTTGAAATCGATTGGAATAAAGTACAGGGATAGGAGGGTGATATACAATCTGTACAGAAACCAGACAGCAGTCATTCGAGTTGAAGGACATGAGAGAGAAGCTGGTATTCAGAAAGGTGTAAGGCAAGGCTGCAACTTATCACCAATACTTTTCAATCTTTACATTGAACAAGCAATGAAGGAAATTAGTGAAAAATTTAAAGTGGGAGTGAAGATTCAAGGAGAAATAATTTCAACTCTGAGATTTGCTGATGACATCGTCATCTTGGCCGACAAGCCTGAGGATTTGAATGAGTTTTTGAATGGTATGGACTCCGTCTTACGGAAATAATTCATGATGAAAATTAATAAATGTAAAACAAAAATACTGGAATGCAGCCGAAATAAATCAGAAACCTCTATGGAGATCAAATTGGCAGGTGAAAAGCTAAAGGAAGTAGGAGACTTCTGTTACTTAGGAAGCAGAATAACCAGTGATGGACGAAGCAAAGAGGATATAAAAAGTAGGTTGACTCAGGCAAAGAAAGCATTTCTACAAAAAAGGAATCTGCTGACATCGAATATAGATTTAGGTATTAGGAAGTCATTTTTGAAAGCCTTTGTCTGGAGCGTGGCGCTCTATGGAAGTGAAACTTGGACTATTGGTGCAGCAGAAAAGAGGAGAATTGAAGCATTTGAAATGTGGTGTTACAGGAGAATGATGAAGATCAGATGGGTAGATAGGGTTACAAACGAAGAGGTATTAAGACGAGTGGGAGAGGAGAGATGTTTCTGGCGACTGCTAATGAAGAGAAGAGATAGGTTGGTAGGACACATACTAAGACACCCAGGAATAGCAAGCTTAGTTATGGAAGGAAGGGTCGAGGACAAGAACTGTAGAGGTAGACCAAGGTTAGAATATGTTAAACAGATTGCCTCGGATGTAGGGTGTCGGAGCTATGTAGAGATGAAACGATTAGCTCAGGACAGGGAGGCATGGAGAGCTGCATCAAACCAGTCAAAAGACTGAAGACTCAAACAACAAACATCTTTCCGCTCGGTTGCTGGATAGTCTTGTGGGAGTGATTTTGAAAATTGGGGACGGAAGTGGATCATTACGATCGAGCTGGCAGTGGTGGATCAAACAGAAGTATGCACTGCCCGCTCGATCGATCAAACGGAAATGTACTAGCTGGCAGTGGTGGACAACGGAAGTATGCACTGCCCGCTCGATCAATCGGAAGTGTACTAGCTGGCAGTGGTGGACAACGGAAGTATGCACTGCCCGCAAGATCGATCGAATGGAAGTGTACTAGCTGGCAGTGGTGGACAACGGAAGTATGCACTGCCCGCTCGATCGTTCAAACGGAAGTGTACTAGCTGGCAGTGGTGGACAACAGAAGTATGCACTGCCCGCTCGATCGATCAAACGGAAGTGTACTAGCTGGCAGCGGTGGACAACAGAAGTATGCCCTGCCCGCTCGATCGAATGGAAGTGTACTAGCTGGCAGTGGTGGATCAAACGGAAGTATGCACTGCCCGCTCGATCGATCAAACGGAAGTGTACTAGCTGTCAGTGGTGGACAAAGGAAGTATGCACTGCCCGCTCGATCGATCAAACGGTGTACTAGCTGACAGTGGTGGACAACGGAAGTATGCACTGCCCGCTCGATCGATCAAACGGAAGTGTACTAGCTGGCAGTGGTGGACAACAGAAGTATGCACTGCCCGCTCGATCGATCGAATGGAAGTGTGCCCTAGCTGGCAGTGGTGGATCGAACGGAAGACACACTGCCAACTCGATTGATCGATCCAGCTGGCACTGGTAAGAGAAACAATCAGCGCACGGTGTCGAAAATTGATACCATGACGCACTATCGGCCATGTGGAATGTATATGACATACTGAACGGAAAACGCTCATGCGAACTCTGGTGTCAAGTGATTTAAACAAATGACATGGTACATGTTCGAAGTCTTCGTATCAGTATTTTTAAATGGTAAAATGCCTTAATATCAAACATTGAAAGTAGTCGGCATTGCATTGGCATAAGGCATTTTAAACTCAATGTCACTCAGGAACATTATCGAAACAAGCAAAATATAAATGAAACTTAATTCCGTAATGCAGTATTATTGGAACGTGGAAATAAGTCACCATCTTGTGCACAATATTTGCGTAGTCGAAATAGCCGTGGGGTTATTGCGTATGACTGTGAATCTAGAGATCTTGGGTTCGAATCCTGGGCGGGGTAGATATTTTTGCTACCAGATTATCATTTTAAACGATATTAATCATATCAATATGACTCATTTTAACAGAATCCATATGAAATTACGTGTTGGTCTGTGAATCAAGAGGACCTGTTTATAAGGAATTTAAGGTTATGAGCGGTGACACGTCTATTAATCTAGTTGATCCATATCGTATTCTTTATTTAGGCTAGTGCTGGTGGAAGCTACAAATCATCTAATAAAATGAGTTCCGTATTATAAACTACAATATCTGTAAAACACTCCCTTTTACAATAGATTAATATTTGTGCCAATAATACTATAAAATACCGGTGTATCAACAATTTCATGTGAGGTTTCTTCCATGTCAGATGTTACACATCATATGTGACTACTGTAAGGCTCGTAATTTTTTTAGGTTGTCCAACTAAGAGATCCTTCTTCTTCCTCGACTCCTTCTGCCCTCAACCTTCCCTTGAATAATTTCTTGTAAAAGACGATACCTGTCTCCTCTCATTATATGACCCAAGTATTGTAACTTCCTAATTTTGACACAGGTAATGATCTCCTTATCTTTACCTATCCCACGCAATATCTCAAGATTTGTGATTCCATCCATCCAGCTTACTCTAAGATCCTTTGATATGTCCACATCTCAAAAGCCTCTAGTCTGTTAATCATACCTTGTTTGAGTGTCCAAGCTTCCACACCGTAGAAGAGTACCGAGAACACATAACATTTTAGCAACCTTAGTTTTAAATTTATACTAAGGTCTCTATTGCACAATAAATTTCTCATTTGATTGAATGCACTTCTGACTTGTCCTATCTTTGCCTTAATTTCTTGAGAGCAATCATTGGTATCATTAACTATGGTTCCTAAATATCTGTATTTCTGTACTCTTTGAACTGCTTCACCCTAGCTCATCCTAAGGGTGTCCGCTGGAAGCAGCTACAGACTCAGGGGAGCCGAACATGTCCTTGGACACTCCCGGCACTAAAAGCCATACGCTAAATAAAATTAACCTTTGATTATCAAATTTCCTGGATTATTCTCTTTTGAAATAACTGTGAAACTGGTTTTCTTAACATTAACAGTTAAACCACTTTTCTCGCTGGCTTCTACCACTCTATCCGTCAAAGATCTTCAAGGCATCCAGCAATTTGTAGAGTATAGTCAGCAAATCTTAAACTATTTACAAGTTTGCCATTCATCCTAATCCCGGATGTAACACCCAAAAAGGGCAGTTTGAATTACATCTTCAGCGTAGGTGTTGAATAATAATGGAGACGGTACACATTCTTGTCTCACACCTCTTTCAAACCATGTCGCCTTCTCTTATTACTGCGGTGTGATTATAGTAAAGTTGGGAAATAATTTTCATATCCCTTCAGTCTAAATTTTTTCTTTTGAGCAACTGAATCAGTTAATCATGTAGAACTCTGTCAAAGGCTTTATTATAATCTTGTGATATGGTATAATTCACAAAGAAATGGTAATGAGCACAAATAGGAAAAAGTGCATCTCAATCTTCAGACATCTCATCATGACACTAGAAAACAAGATCAGTAGGAAAATAATAGAAACATTATGGAACAGAAAGAGTACTATTAGATGGATTGCAGAAATCTAAGATGATATGAAGGAACTACAAATTACAATTGAAGATTTACAAAACAAAACAGAAAAAATCAAGGAACTCAAAAGCAAATTCAACCAATTTCAACGAACAGACAAGGGTGATTTCAAACGAAGAAAGGAAGTTAAGAGCTGAGAGAACGAAGAAGTACTGGGTTGACAGGAAACTGAAGAACCATTTGTATAAAAGTGAATTAAGTGGTCCTATGAAGGTCATAAAATGTATGTCTACCCCTTATTATTCCAGTTTTCCAACGGGGTCGGGGATGAGATGGGATGGAAGTCTTTGTGGCGATGGTTTTTACGGCCGGATGCCCTTCCTGACGCCAACCTCATGAGAGGAGTTAATGAGAGATGAAATGAATGATGGTGAATGAAACTGGGCAAGGATGTGGAAGGAAGCGGCCGTGGCCTGTCAGAAGGTACCGTCCCAGCATTTGCCTGGTGTTGAAAATGGGGAAACCACGGAAAACCATTTCAAGGACGGCCGACGGTGGGGCTCGAACCCACACGTCTACCGGGTCAGCAGAGAGCTTGGCCCCATGACCTAATGCTGCGCTTTAGCCAGCGTAGCCACTACTGTCGGTGAAGGCCATAAAATGGAAATAAATAAATAAATAATAATTCACATAACGAGCACACGCAGTTTTCACTGGGGTCGTAGTAAGACAAATCCTTGTATATTTTGTGGTGGTACCCATGAATTGCAAGTTTTATTATCACATGTCTTAGTCTTTGGTTGGGATCGGTCCAGGTCTGATCCAACATGGCATCCGTGCCGTGGATTTCTTCTTTCTACTTTCTTCTCTAGGTGTACTTGTACACTCTTTGTGGATAGCAGTGGTAGTTTTATCCTCAGCTCTTTGAAGAGGAAGGATTACTGCGTCAATTCATATATTAGACAAGAGCATGTGTATTTTGAGATGCCCAATATTATTTTCATGAATTTTCCTTTAACTCCTTCAAGGGTGGCCAGATCTTCCTACGTCAGTTTTCCCATATCAAGTGGATCCTGAACGTGAGTATCGGCAAAATCTTTGTGTCAAATAGGGGCATAGCTGTTTTAAGGATGGATACTGTAAGTTACTAATGCCATACATGGCTATCACTGCTTTGTCTTTAATGTGCAATTGAAACATTCCGGTAGTCTGTAAGGTTATACCCAAATTGTTCCGCTTGGAATCGACTTCATTATATGGTTGGTTGGAATTCTTGTCAGAAGTGTTGCTTTCTAGTGCGATTGTACGTGTTAAGAGTCACAGAGCTCTCCTTTCCCTTTGTAGAGGGTTTGTATTGTCAATTTCCTCCATTCTTTGGGGATATTTCCTAATTCTAGCCACTTGTCAAACAGCTAGCATCAAACTTGCTACTCTAACTACAGAGTTTTAAAAATCAATTTCCTTGTCTTTCCAAGACTATTTCTCAGAAAAATCCTTGACTCAACGAACATCCAGGAGAAGGAAATAATATTTTTTAAATAGACATATGGCCTCCACCAACCCCATAGTAATTCTTACTCCTTTTTTATTAATGTATATTACTACCTCTTACTACCTCTCAGTAAAAAAAAAAACAGCCACAAAAATTTGAAACACTAACTCCTCAAGCCAGTATTAAAAGTTTATCAAGTCTTACCCCCAAAGCGGTTATTAATTTTAGAAAAATATCACTACTTTACAGGCCGTCACAAAAATTGTAAGGCGGCTTCGGTGGCGTAGTCGGTATCATGCTGAGCTTCTATGCCCAAGATAGCGGGTTCAAACCCGGCCGAAGCCGTCGGATTTTTTAAGAGCGTTAAAAATCCCTCAGTATGCCTTCCTTCGGAGGGGAAGTAAAGCCGGCGGTCCCATGTCATAGATTTATGGCATGTTAAAGATCCTTCCACTAATTGCACCTGTGTGAAGCTAAATTTGATAGGTTATTGTACACAACGCTCTTAGGTTTCTAAGTTCGTTGCCAAGAGCCGACTGCGGTGGCGTCTAGCAGCTGAGTTGTGAACTTAGCCTAGTAGTCGTTGACGGTGGCGCTTGGCGGCAAAAGTAGGAACTATTTGAAAAATTCTAAGTTGCAGTACTTAAATTGAAATGACAGATAACACACACTAATACAGTCATCACAATTAACACCGGTTATCAGACAGATTCTACACACACCCAAAGTACACGGGGCTACATGACCGCGTTGTCGCAGCCCCTAAACTTAAGAACCAACCAACCAACCAAAAATTGTAATAAATTCTAAACAACTTAACCGATCTTGTTCAAATTAAGGAAATATGAAGTGCAAACTCTGTATATACAGAATCTGGCAACAAAGAGATAGTATGTCTCTCACAAAGGCAGACCGGGTTAAATTCCTGGTCAATGCATGTGAGATTTTCTTAGTGAAATATCACATCCTGTGGTTTGGGATCTATATCAATATAGAGGTCTCATGGCTCATAATCAAGAGATTAACGGTCATGTAAAATTACAGATTTCCTTTTTTTTTTTACAAAGAAGTGGGTACATGGAATGTTTAGTGATAGAAATTAAAAAGCTAGCTCACGACCTAAGAAATCCAATTGGTTGTGCACTACATGCCTAACAATATCGTTCACTAAAACGTCATCAAAAAACAATAAATACACTCCAAAACACACAAACTCACATTAGTTGTACTACATTTACCCGTAAATGCAATTCTTGTGGGCATAAACTTGGAATCAACAGGTAACCATGACCCCTGGGGTGTGTTCTCACTGATATCACTATCACACACACATTTCCCTGCAGTGCATAATCATTATTGCTATTTCGCTATCTCGAATAATTCTCATCACTACTTTCATTTAATATCTGTTCAAGAGTTCTTCATATAAACACAAACTGTGCGAAGGAGCAACCTTGTTATTTTCATCTGCCACATCGCCCAATAACGGTGATGAAACAAATTCTTTTTACACCAACACAATGCCATGTAACGGTAGATGATGCTCCCCTGCATAGAAAAATACCCTATGTTGCATTACATACTAAAGGTCGAAGGTCTCTAAAGCGTAGAACCATCTGTGTAATGTATTGAGAATAAAAAATAGTTGCCACTACTTAAAAATCAATCCTATGATTCATTGAACAATACTGTCCTCATTTGGTTTTTGGTAGGTGGTATTATTAACTGGAAAACAGACTCTACATATTAACAGCATCATTCAACTGGAAGCAGCTACAGACTTAGGCGAGCCGAACATGTCCTCGGACACTCCCGGCACTAAAAGCCATATGATAAATAAATAAAATATCTTCATTTGTAAAATGTAATGCTAGCACATATTTTCCCCAACTTTTGAACAATTTTCAGTAATTACCCTGACTTTCTGCCAATTTGTAAAGCCTCTCCTGACTTTTCCTGACTTTTCAGGTCTGTAGGAATCATGACATTTACAAACCTTCCTTAGTTGCCCGATGTAGAAGATTTGTCCTTCCATGTCGCCTTGAATCGTGAGGGGGTGGGTCCTTTTTGCACACAGTTGTGAGTTTTGTCACAAGTCCATGTGCATCTTCTTGATAATATTCAATCAGTGTCTCCAAGCCATGGATAATAGTATGTTCATCTGTAAAATAATTTAAAAAAATTGAAGTATGATAACTTATCACTAGAGATCACAAAAAATTACAGAATTCATGTTTAAAATTAAAACCTGTCCTCTCACCAATTGAAAAGAAAGCATCTTCCCCATGCCTTCGAATTTGATAATGGATCACTTCACCATCCTGAAGAACAGATAGAACATAATCTCCAGCTGCTGTATTGCTTTCCCGCACTAAAAATACTCCATCACTCAAACTTCCTTCTGAAAAGAGAAAATAAATCGGTCAAGCACCGAATATTTAAGACGGACACACTAAGACATTTATTTCAATCTAGCCCAGTTTAATAGACTTTCCTCGCAGCAGCTATCTAGATAAGTACTCAAAATGTTTTCCAATAGTTAAAAGGTGTGTATGTAATTAACACTATCTGTGTACATAATAATAATCAAATTTTATCCACAACAGATTAAATTTAATTTCTTTAACTAGTTATAAAATCCATAGATCAGCCGTCTAGCAAGAGCTTCGCTACACCGCTGCGCATTGCCCAGGCGACGGTCATAGTGAGTGGTGGGAGGCCTTTAGATTCATTCCGTGCAAGCAGGCAGAGTGGTGAGCATTCGGTGTCAATAGCAATGTAACTGCACTGCCCACGTGTACTGACCTCGAGTAGCTGCTTCTCCTACCCCACCGGCTACTTCAACTCTTGTGCAGAGCCAGAGCTCATGTTAGAACAGCCTTAGAGTAAGTACAACCTCATCACTAATCATCATATACTATGCCTTAATGGATCTGAAGATGTTCACTTAATGAACGAAACATCGTAATCTCTGCTTCTCCCCTCCCCCAGTGCAATCAAAGCAATTACTTAATAACATAAACTAAAATTATGGTAGAGTTTTATGTTTTGTGCCTAATCTAATTAGGCACAAATATGTGATAACCAACAGAAAGGCTATTCTATTGAATGTTAATAGCCAAAACTGAAAAATGGCTTAAAAAGTTTTCTTATTCTAGTGAAGGCATGCACACAGTTTTCAATGAATATTTCTCACGCCCCTCACCATTGTATAATAATAAATATGATAAGAGCTTTTGTAAAAGCTGGTGTCATGAAGAAACTTAACAGGTCCATCAATCACTATGGAAATCTTTAGACCACTTCAAGAAAGACAAATCAGTGCACATACAGTAAATTCAGTAAAACATGGCTAGATTTTAAAAAAATATTAGGATATAGGGCCTACTGCTGCTAGAGTGATGCAATTTCTATACTGGTACTGCAAGGACTAAGAATGATGAGGAGATTGGTTTCAAGTACCCATAAGTTACTGTCTGATAGTGTGTTATTGATGTTCTCTATTTCAGTTTAAACCACAAAGCTGGAAAATAATTCAAATTCGGAATGTATCAGTCCACTAAAAATCAGAAAAAACTGCGAATATGGAGCACAGAATTTATTACCGTACTACTAGGATAGCTCAGATGTGTTTTATAGTTCCAAAGATCACCAGTGAAGTAACATACTCACAAACTATTCAATATGTAGGTACAAAGACTGTCCAATGAAATGAAATGCTATTTGGTATAGGGTTTCTTGTGAGTGTGATTTCAGTGCCGCTGACTATCTTTGGAATCTTAGTAAAAACAGCCATCCTTGAAGTGGTTATCTGAGGTTTCCCACTTCTATTCCATGCAAAAGCCAGGGTGTTGTGGTGGTGCTGATTGCCGTCTTAAAGGGCAGAACATTTAGGTCATCTGCCCCCAATAAGAATGTTCAGTACTAACTTACATACTAGAAGAGGAAATAGGGGAATAAGAACTAAGGAAATAAAGGAGATTGAAATTAACATCCTCAAACCTTGAAGAATGAGGGCTGAGAGACTTGGAAAGAAAGAGTCATAAAAGGTATATACGGTAATATTATAAATATATAAAAAGGAAAGAGGAGAAGATCTGCCCCAAAATTACTGGAAAAAGGGGGAAAAAATGGACTCAGTTCAAAAATCCCTCAATGTTACCAAATCATGAGCTCACCAGCCGTGAGCCCTGGAGAGTATAGACTGCTCGGAGCTATGTAGAGCTATGGAGGGAAGTAATCGCCCTGCTCGCAAGAGCTTCTTACAATGCATACAGGATACCTTGAAAATAAAAAACCGAGATGTCTGACCTCTTAAAGAATGAGGGTATCAGGGAAAATAAATTATAAAAGGCAGAAAATTGAAAAGATGTCCTATGCCTCGGATACGCTAATGCTGGCGGGGTTGGAAGAGAGAAGAAGTTGACTAAGGGCTGTTGTTGGGAAAGATGAAAGAGAAGTCGCGTTCAATTGGGGTCCATGGTTGCCAACCCACGCTCCACTTGAGGGAGTACAAATGTGTTTGTGCTACGGAAGTGAAATTGATGATGATAATAATTGTTGTTTTAAGGGGCCTAACATCGAGGTCGGCCCCTAATGAAATGAAATGGCGTGAAATGAAAGGATGTAGATAAAAACAACTCACTGCCGGTGTTTATAAAACAGACAGTGAGCCCCAAAAATTATGCCTTATTTGAATAAAAAGAAAAAAAAAGGCGGATGGTAAAAAAGGATAAAACAAAGAAGGCATAGTGAACAATAAAATAGATGGACACAATAAAAAACAAAAAGCAGATTCAACCTGAATTAAAAGTCGTAACTACACATTAAAACTTAAAAAAGTAACCTCTCTCCCTCATGAACCGGATAACGAGGTCAGCTGACGGCCCGTCATCACGGAGAATAAGGGAGAGGGTATTAGGCAGTTTAAGAGTTCCTCGCAGATCGGCCAGATCTACACACTCCAAGAGAAGGTGTGCCACGGTTAGGTGGACGCCGCAAGTACACACAGGAGGATCTTCTCTCTTTAGCAAGTGGGAGTGCGTAGCAATCCCATGGCCGATCCGGAGTCGACAGAGTACCACAGCTTCCTTCCGGAGAGATCAGAAGGAAGATTTCCACACCTTCGTTGTCTCCTTGATGCCTCTCAGTTTGTTGGGTGGAGGCGTGGCACGCCATGCTTCCTCCCAATGCGACAGGATCGAATGCCGCAACTGAGAGCGCAAATCACTAGCAGGCACCTTATACGGTAGCGAGGGCAGTGCGACTGCCTCTCTCGCCGCCTGATCAGCAAGCTAGTTTCCCGCAATACCCATGTGGATAGGAAGCCACACAAAGGTCACCCCGGTTCCAGCGTTACGCGAACTGACGAGCAGATCGTGCACACGCTGGACCAACGGGTGCTTTGGGAAACACACATCGATCGCCTGCAGCACACTCAGAGAGTCAGTACACACAAGAAAGTGCTGGTGATCGTCTGATAACATGTACCGCAGAGCCTCTGTGATGGCATAGAGCTCCGCAGTATACACGCCACAGGCCTCGGGATGTGAAAAAAGAAACCGACGATCCTCAACCACAAATGCACAGCCTACTTTCTCGTTTACCCTCGAACCGTCCGTGAATAGAAGCCCTGATCCCGGATACCACGGACTGGAACAGCCTGCGATGGACGGAGGAGTCCGTGTCCGACTTGGGGCCGGTGTGCAGATCCAGGATGATATCAGGGCGAGAGACCATCCACGGAGGGGCCTTGCTAGGTACTCGGACGATACAGGAGACAGAAGGAAATCGGAAATGACGGTATAAGTCATCCAAGCGAATCCCCGCCGGCCGAGTGGCTCGCGTGAGCGCATCATACAGCCGGCGATTCGGATTGGAAAACAAACATGGGTAGCTTGGATGAAGTGGCATCTGTCGAATAGTTGCAGCATAGGTCAGCAGTACTTGTTGGCGCCTCAGGTGTAAAGGAGGTACGCCAGCCTCGGCGAGCAAGCTGACGACTGGGCTCGTCCGAAAGGCACCCGTCGCCAGCCTCACACCGCCGTGGTGGACACTGTCCAGTTTAACAAGCACTGACTTACGGGCCGAACCATATGCTACACTGCCATAATCTAATCTAGATAAAATCAGGGCCTTATAAAAACGTAGGAGCACCGCGCGGTCCGCCCCCCATGATGTGCCGCTAAGAAACCGCAACATGTTGAGTTTCTTAGCACAGGCAGTTTTCAAACACCGCACGTGTGGTTCCCACGTCAATTTCTGATCGAAAAGGAACCCAAGGAACCGGTACGCAGCAACAACAGGCAAAGCTACATTGCCCAGATAAAGCTCAGGATTAGGATGGAGAGTGCGCTTTCGGCAGAAATGGACAACCGAGGACTTAGCGGTTGAGAATCGAAAGCCATGCTCTAGTGTCCAGCGTTCCACTCTCCGAATAGCTTGTTGTAGCTGTCGTTCAGCGACCGCCATATTTTGCGCACTATAATGTAGAGCGAAGTCGTCTACATATAGCGACGGTACCACTGCTGGACCAGCAGCAGCGACTATACCGTTTATGGCAATCGCAAATAATGTTACACTTAGCACCGATCCCTGTGGGACTCCGTTTTCCTGTATATGATATTGCGAATATGGCCCCCCTATTCGGACACGGAATAGGCGAAGGGACAGAAAATTCGCAATAAAAACCGGCAAGTTACCTCGGAATTTCCATTGATGCAGGGTAGAGAGGATGCCGTAACGCCAAGTGGTGTCATAGGCCTTCTCGAGGTCAAAGAAAACAGCGACTAGGTGCTGTCTCCGGAGAAAAGCGTCCTGTATGGCGGTCTCCAGGCGTACCAGATGGTCGTTGGTACACCGAGACGCCCTGAAACCACACTGGTATTCAGACAGGAGTCCCCGTTTCTCCAGGACCCACACCAGGCGCCGATTGACCATCCTCTCAAAGAGCTTGCACACACCGTTAGTGAGACAAATAGGTCTGTAACTCCATGTCAAATTGGGATCCTTATCTGGCTTCAGGATAGGTATAATGATACCTTCCTGCCATTGCGCTGGAAACACACCTTCCAACCAGATTCGGTTGAACACCCTGAGCAAATAACGAATGCTCTCATCGTTAAGGTGCTTAAGCATCTGGTTGTGAATATTATCCGGGCCGGGAGACGTGTCCTTGCAGAGCGCCAGCGCTCCGCGGAGTTCCCACTCCGTAAAGGGCACGTTGTACTCCGAAGCGCGGGAAGCAAAACTAAGCTGGAAACGTTCCGCTTTGAGCTTCAGGGCCACGAAGGCAGGGTCATAGTTATCGAAACCGGATATATCCGCAAAATACGAGGCGAGATGGTTTGCAGAGCGATAAGGATCTGTAACCAATTCATTATCGATGGAAATTCCCGGTACAGTAGAAGATGTCTGAATTCCCGAAATGCGTCGTAGTTTAGTCCACACTTGAGAGGAGGGGGTATGTGCCGTAATAGAAGACACATACCGTTCCCAAGATTGTTTCTCACTCTGGCGAATAAGAATCCGTGCCTTGGCACGAAATTTCTTAAACGCCACCAAATTGGCCATGGTTGGACGCCGACGGTAGTGCTTATGAGCTCGACGACGGTCTCTTATTGCCGCTGCAATATCCTCTGTCCACCAAGGGACGAGTTTGCGACGAGGAGTCCCAGAAAAGGATGGAATGGACTCTTCGGCGGCAGCAAGAAGCACATCGGCGATGTGCTGTACCTCGTCATCGACGCTCCGGCAACCAAGATCAACGAACACAGCTCGTTCTTGAAACGAGGGCCAATTTGCCCGCTTAAGCACCCAACGACTGGGGAACTCCACGGGCGTCTGGTTCAGAAGGGTAAGAACGATCGGGAAATGGTCACTGTCACAGAGGTCGTCGTGTACATACCAACCAAATAGGGGGACCAGCGCACAGCTACACACACTCAAGTCAATGTGTGAGTACGTGCCGTGAGCTAAGCTAAAATGTGTAGCTTCCCCTGTATTTAATAGAGATAAATCCAACCCTTGAATTAAGCCCTCCACGTCCCTTCCTCTGGGGCAGGAAGATGGTGATCCCCATTGGGGGTGATGAGAGTTGAAATCACCCACGAGTAGGAAAGGGACTGGAAGTTGATCAACAAGATCAAAGACGTCATTAATATCAAGGGGCTGGTTCGGTGGAAGTTACACGTTACAAACAGTTGTCATAGCAGGCAAGGACACGCGAACTGCTATAGCTTCCAGAGGAGTGGCGAGTGGAAACTCCTCACTATAGCAGTCAGAGCGAACGAAGGTACAAACGCCCCCGGAAGCCCGGACGGCGTCTTGTCGCTCTTTAGAGTATAGTCGGAAACCTCTCAGAACAGTCTCGTGATCAGGTCTGAGGTTTGTTTCCTGTAGGCAGACTATACTCGCTGCGTATTGGGCAATAAGCTGACTGTGCTCTGTCAAATGCCTGTCATAACTGTTACAATTCCACTGTAACAGTGCCTTTGTGTGAACTTATAAACTAGGGAATAAGTTGGAGCAGCAAGCTACAACTTAGCCTCTGGAGGATCATCAGCCACGACATCGACTATGATCTCCCAGTCATCAGGCGAGGTCATGGAGTGAATCGACTCTGTGGATGATTTCCTAGACGCAGTTCGGCGGCGGGGGGATCTTCGTGGGGAGCGCGCAGATCTGGGGACCAAAACGTCCCCAGGCGCAGAAGCATCCGCAGGTGGTGGGGCGGATGGCTTCCCCTTTTTTGGAGAAAGGGAATGCGTAGTGCGGGGTCCCTTCTTCCCAGCCTCTTTCAGATATATAGACGGGTCAGGAGCCGAATTCCTGACCCTGGTCGACGATGCCGCCTCCGCCGGCTTCGGCGCTGCTTTCGCCGACCGTTTGGGTGGGGAGGAAGTCTTCTCCCGAGTGGGGAGTAAGTCTTCAACTTCCTCCCCTGCTGTGCGGGCGGAGCAGCCTTCGCTCGCACAGCCTTCGTGGTGGCCGAAGGTGGAGTTGAAGTCACCTTCGGGCTTTTCGTTATAATCATAGGTGCTGGTTTCGGAACAGGAAACTCAGTTGCAGGTTTCACAGCTGGTACAAAAGATGAGGTAGCCGGGACCAAATTTGGTATTATGGCTCTATAATCAATCGTTGGAGAAGGATAATCTCGTGGTATGGTACTTCTTGCGGGCCTCCTGGTAGGTGAGACCATCCAGGGTTTTGATCTGCTGGATTTTCTTCTCACTCAGGAAGACAGGGCAGTTCCTGTCCCGAGAAGAATGAAATCCAGGGCAATTAGTGCACTGATAAGATGTTGTGCACTCTTCCGCTCCGTGTGGTACCTTACCGCATGTTCCGCAGATTTCTGGGCTCTAGCATCGGGATAACATGTGCCCGAACTTCTGGCACTTATAACACCTCATTGGTGGAGGGATATAAGGCCGTACGTCACAACGGTAACTTGTAACCTTGACTTTCTCCGGGAGCACCGAAAGCTCAAAGGAAATAATGAAAGCACCAGTATCCACAATTTGACCATTGACCTTGCGCGTAATGCGCCGGATCTCAGTCACGTGACGGTGCTGCATATCCTCCTTGAGCTCCTCGTCATTGTTCAGAATCAGGTCCCGGTGGAAAATAACTCCTCGGACCAGATTCAGGGACGTGTGCTTTTCCACTTTTACGGGTATGTCGCCAAAGTGGTCACATTGCAAAAGTTGTTCAACTTGCTCACCAGTCCTAGTCTTGAGCAACAAGCTACCGTTCCTCATCTTTTGTACTTTCTCAAGCTCACCATAGACACCTTCTATGTGGCGAGAAAACAAAATACTCTTTACCAGCTTGAAATCACCCCCATCTGTTCTGGTAGCTACCAGAAACTTGGGGGTGTTAGCACCCAGATTTTCACGCACAGATTCTTCCCAGGGGGTTGATCCCCGTAGGGAATCAAATGTTAAAGACTTGGGTGTAGGACCACCCTGTTTGGGGATTTTTCTTTTTGAACCCATGGCCAGATCATCCTCCCCGAATGCCACCGACATCCGATAGCGGGCCGTCACAGTAGGCGCTACCCAGCCTGGGCAAGGCCCGCCTAGCTTGGAATGCATTGCCCGGGGGTTCGATGTTTTACAATAACTCTGAAAGAATAATGGATTTTCCGCCTTCATTATTCTTTCAAAGTTATAGTTACGTCAATACGGACCTGAATAATCGACATTATGAATGTTTTACAATGCCGTATCGGCATGTACCCCTTGGCATATACTGGATTTTACAGCTCTGACATTCGGCTGTGCGGGGACCTGCGTAGTCAGGCGGATACTACTGCACGGGTACATGGCACACCCACCTGTCGGCGCGGCCAAGACCGGAACAGGCTTTCGAGCGTAGTCGCAAGCGTAAGTGGCCCATACCCTAACAGCACGCACATATAGAAATTTTGGTTGCCAGACCCTGAAAGCAGTACTGTAATGGAAAGAAGTGCGATATAACCTAATGAGAGTTATACCGCACGGGTGTATGTCTCTCAGGAGGTTCCTTTATGACACTCATCTCTGCCTATGCTCCTACCTTAGATTCTGATGATGAAGTAAAGGCTCAGTTCTATAATCAGCTAAGTGAAATCATCTCCAAGGTACCATCTGCAGATAAACTCTTGCTCCTCGGTGACTTCAATGCCAGAGTTGGGAAAGATCACAGGCTATGGAATAATGTGATGGGCAAACAGGGACTTGGAAAATGTAATCCCAATGGACTGTTGCTTCTTGGTCTTTGTGCAGAACACGAACTTTTCATTACCAACACGCAGTTCCGGCTACCTGACCGCTTCAAAACCACGTGGATGCATCCTCGTTCCAAACATTGGCACATTCTTGATTATATCATTACCCGGCAATGTGATAAGAAGGACACTCTTATTACCAGAACAGCAAGGAATATAGACGATTGTTGGACAGATCATAAACTTCTTATATGTAAGCTCAGGATATCCATCAGACCTAAACCACCTAGGAACATCAAAAATTTGCCAAGAAAGAAGTTTAATACATCCAAACTTCAGGATGAATCCATGTACAAACATTTTGGAAACAGGATCGTCACCCAGTTATCAGAAAACCCAGTAACAAATGATATTCAGCAAGAATGGGCCACATTACAGAAGATTATCACACAGTCAGCTGAGGAAACCATTGGTTTTATAGTGCGGAAAAGACAAGACTGGTTTGATGACAACAATGAGGAAATTCTGTCTCTCATCAATGCCAAAAGGAATGCCTATCTTGCCCATCTTCAAGACCCAACTTCCAACACAAAGAGAGATAAACTACTGGAACTCAAGGGTAAATGCCAGACGCAGATAAGGCAGATTAAAAATACTTGGTGGCAACAGAAGGCTCAGGAACTGCAGAGACTATCGGATGCTCGAGACTTGAGGAACTTCTATGCCGTACTCAAGGAAATATATGGACCATCTCGCTCATCATCAGGTACACTGAAAAGCGCTGATAATTCTACTACCTTTACTGATAGTCAAGAAATCTTGGAACGCTGGAAGGAGCACTTCTCCAATCTCCTAAATCGTCCATCAGAAGCTGCTGAAGACTTCCTCTGTGATGTGCCGCAACAACCTGAACAACTGTGGTTGGCAGTACCTCCTACTTATCATGAATTCAGTGCAGCTCTCACCCAATTGAAACCCAGAAAAGCACCTGGCCCAGATAACATCCCTCTGGAACTAATTCAAGCCGGAGGTCATTCCCTCAAATCAAGAATTTTCATCCTTATCCTCAGAATTTGGGAATCAAGAAAGGTACCTGGAGACCTAAAGAATGCCACTATCGTCACTATCTTTAAAAAGGGAGATCGCAGTGTTTGTGGCAACTACCGTGGTATATCACTGCTATCAATTGTGGGGAAGATTCTTGCAAGAATTCTACTTAACCGCCTCAAGGTTATCTCTGAGAGGATCCTCCCAGAGTCACAATGCGGATTTAGAACTTCCAGAAGCACAATTGACTTGATTTTCTGTGTGAGACAGCTACAAGAAAAATGTAGAGAACAACAGAATCCACTCTTCTTAGTCTTTTATGACTTGGAAAAGGCATTTGATTCGGTTCCAAGACCAGCCATGTGGGCAGTGCTGAAGCGGTTTGGTTGCCCTCAGCGTTTTGTAGATCTAATCAAAGCTCTCCATGATGGCATGACAGGTCAGGTTTGCCATCAGAATAAGATGTCCGATGAATTTCCCATTACCCATGGACTGAAACAAGGATGTGTACTGGCTCCAACGCTTTTTGCGCTGTACTTGGCTGCAATGCTTTATGATTCACCCACAAACATCCCAGGTGTGGAGATCAAGTATCGTTTTGATGGAGGGCTTTTCAACCTAACTCGTCTCCGCTCCTTGAGGAAAACTCAGGTTACTAAGGTTACTAACATGTTGTATGCAGATGATGCTGCGTCACCAACTCTCACACCAGAAGAGCTGCAAGAGTCAGTTAACTGTTACAAAAGTGCATGTGATCGCTTTGGTCTTACCATAAATGTCAATAAGACTAAAGTCTTGGCACAACCTTCACCTGGCACACCTCTTCCTCAGTTCAATATCTCCATTTCAAATTTGCCATTAGAACAGGTTGACCACTTCTCGTACCTGGGCAGTACCATTTCTGTGAGCTGTACCTGTGAGCAGGATGTGGATAAGAGAATTGGCGCAGCCCATGCAGCATATGGACGATTAGCGCACCGGGTCTTCATGAATAAAGATCTATCCACGAGTACAAAGCTTATGGTGTACAAAGCAGTAGTCATTTCTACATTGTTGTATGGCTGTGAAACGTGGACCCTTTACCAACGTGATCTTAGGAAGCTTGAGCGTTTTCACCTACAAAAACTTCGATCAATCCTGAGGATTAAATGGGAAGACCGCATTACCAATATTGCTGTTCTGGAAAAGGCTCAAATCAACAGCATAGAATCATCCATAATAGGTCACCAATTTAGATGGATTGGTCATGTCCATCGGATGGATGATGTGAGATTACCTCGTCAAATGCTATATGGTGAGCTATGCTATGGCACCAGACCTCATGGTGGTCCTAAGAGGCGCTACAAGGACCAATTTAAGCAGACCCTGAAATTGACAGGTCTTGATCCACAAACCTGGGACATGCTGGCTGAAAACCGCTCAACTTGGCGCCGTACCATCTCGGATTCTGTAAAGACGTTTGAAAGGGATCGACGCATACATGAAGAGGCCAAGCGTCAAGCTAGGAAACTTCGAGCAGCCCAACCACGTCCTCCTCCAGCAATACTATGCGACTTGTGTGGTCGCTTGTTCCATGCCAGGATTGGCCTCTTTAGTCACCGTAAACACATCCACAAACTGGACTGAAGGAAGAAGATTTATACTCGGATTCGAGTTAAAGCCGATGATGATGATGATGTCTTTTAGAGCTGACTGTCAAACCCTCGAAAGGGGACCGGTCCGAGAAGCCCTTTTAGTCGCCTTTTACGACTGGCAGGGATTACCGAGGATGTATTCGCTTCCTCCAACCCACTGGGGGTCCAATTCACAAAAACAACGCGGAGTCCTTAAATTATAGCTAAGGTCGCCCCTTTTAGTCGCCTCTTACGACAGGCAGGGGATACCGTGGGTGTATTCTAAACCCCCCACCCACAGGGGGAGGAAGTGAAATTTTAAATGTCCCAACTTTTTGGTGGAATAAACTGATAATGAAGTTTTGGTTGGTTGGTTCCTTAGTTTAGGGGCTGCGACAACTCGGTCATGTAGCCCTGTGTACTTTGGGTGTGTGTAGAATCTGTCTGATAACCGGTGTTAATTGTGATGACTGTACTGTATTAGTGTGTGTATCGGGTTTTTTTAATTCAAGGAAGGACTGCAACTTTGAATTTTTCAAATAGTTCCTACTTTTGCCTCCAAACGCCACCGTCAACGACTACTAGGCCTCGTTCAGAACTTAGCTACTAGACGCCACCACAGTCGGCTCTTGGCAACGAACGTAGCAACCTAAGAGCGTTGTTTACATTCTTAACCTATACAATTTAGTTTCACATGGGTGTAATTAGAGGAAAGTTCTTTAACATGCCATAAATCTATGACATGGGACCGCCGGCTTTACTTCCCCTCCGAAGGAAGGCATACTGAGGGATATAGGAATGTGAAATTTTTGGTTAACACTGGAGGAGACCAAATCCTGGGGGGGAATCTTAAACTGAAATTAGCCAGAATACCTTTGGTTTGCCTTGGAGGCTGGATTTAGACAGCTCCTTAACCCGGTCCATGAGGCAATTATAATTGGCTACATGGATAATTCTTGCCAGGCGCGTCCACGTCGCGGGGGTGGGCAACGGTACTGTAATATACCATGGAACTACAGTACCGGCTAAGTTCTGGTGAGGGCCCAGTCCTATGGGGTATAACATAGGCCCCGTGCACAGGGTTACGTGCGAAGATCTCAACGGAATCTGCAGCGGAGAAGATGACTTCGGAACGGTGGAGATTGCGGAAGAGGCAACCCAGTACTCAGGGAATAGTATGAGTACAGCATCAATCGGCAGCGTCTGTTTCCCAGGTTAGGGGCGGCTGCAAGGGCGTCTGTTTCCCATGTTAGGGGCGGCCTGTATAATAGCTGGCAGTAGCTTCATAAAATGCCTTTGGGAGTGGCGACCTCATCGTAATAATAGCCTAAAATGGAAATGGCACTTCAAACGATTCGGAGAAGGTTAGGGCGTACCCTGCAGGCGACGCACAGTTCTTTTGGTACTGAGGGAACTGTGAGAAATGGGCGACCAGTAACCGAAATGAAAGTGGGAATCATGAATGTCATGACCCTGAAGGGCAAGGTGGAGGAGGTGGTAGACTTCATGGAGAGGGAGAATGTTGGATTGATGGGGCTGAGTGAAGTGAAATGGAAAGGTAAAGGAAGGAAGAAATTGAGGAAAGGATATACATTATACTGAAGTGGTGGCCAAGAGGCAAAAAATGGCGTGGGACTGATAACCTCGAAACAACTGGAGGAGTATGTTGAAGTGGTCGAGTGTGCGAGTGACAGAATAATGAAAATTAGAATGAAGATGAAAAATTACGTGTTGGACTTCATACAAGTGTATGCACCACAGACTGGAAACAGAGAAGAAGATATTGAAGTATTCCTGGAGGATGTAGAAAGAGTAATTTCAGATGTAGAAGTGGTGATCATGGGAGATATGAATGCACAAGTCGGAAACGAGAGACAAGGAAAGGAAGAAGCCATTGGACCATATGGATATGGGAAAAAGAACCAGGAAGGAGAGGAACTTGTAAACTTTTGTGAAAGGAATGGACTGATAGTGGGTAATTCATGGTTTCGGAAGAAAAACAGCAGGAAAATTACGAGATATGGTTGGGGCGATAGAAGAACAAAATCAGTAATTGACTACTTTCTGGTGGAAAGGACTAATCGCAGAAAGCTGATAGATGTGACAGCTTTACCAGGAGAAGCATTTGATGGGGACCATAGAGCTGTGGTGGCAAAATTAAGATGGGAAAAATTGGAAAACCTAAAGGAGATCAGAGAAAGTAAAATAAAAGTATGGAAATTGAAAGACAAAACTGTACAGGAAGATTTTCAGAAGAGATTGAAGCAACAAATCCCAGTTACTGAAGTGGAAAACATAGAAGAGGAATGGTCCCATTTTAAGAAGGCATTTGTTGGTGAAGCAGAGAGTGCTTGTGGTAGGACGTCAACAAGAGTGAAAGAGAAGGAGACACCGTGGTGGAATGAGGAAGTGAGGAAAGCAGTGAAAGAAAAGAAGTCTGCATGGAAAGAATGGAACCGAGATCAAACAGAAGAAAGCAAAAGGAAGTATCACGACAGCAAACGGAGGTGCAAGAAAGAGGTAGGAGAAGAAAAGAAGAAAAGTTGGGAAGAATTTACACGAAGAATGGAAACAGATGTAAGTGGCAGTAAAAGGATGCTGTATGGGCTTCTAAGAAGTAAGAGGAAAGATAGAGTTACTACAAAGCTAGTGAAAAAGGAAGATGGAGAGCTGTTAACACACCCAGAAGAGATAAAGGGACGATGGAAGGAGTATTTCGATAAGCTATTGAATGTGAGCAATTGTACTGGTGAGATGGAAGTGCCACAACCTGACGACTCTATAACAGAAGATGATATAACAATGCTGGATGTGGAATTAGCAGTACAGAAAATGAAGATGGGTATAGCAACAGGGGTGGATGAAATCTGTGTAGAAATGATAAAGGCTGCTGGACCTGTTGGTATGCAATGGTTGTATCGACTGCTAAAGTGTGTGTGGAAACGGAAATGTGTACCAGAAGACTGGGAGAAAGGGCTAATAATACCAGTGTTTAAGAAGGGGGACAAGAAGGTGTGTGATAACTATAGAGGGATCACCCTCATATCACAGATAGTAAAAATACTGGAAAGGATATTAAAAAGAAGAATGAGAAAAGAGGTGGAAGGAGAGTTGCAAGAGGAACGGTATGGCTTCAGGAGTGGAAGATCCACAGTGGACCCAATCTTTAGCTTGAGGCAGGTGATGGAAAAGAACTGGGAATATGGAGAGGATTTGATCATGACTTTCATAGATCTAGAAAAGGCATATGATAGTGTCCCCAGAGAGAAGGTATGGGAAACCATGGTTAAGAAGAGACTGGGAAGAGAAATGTTGGAAATGGTGCAAGCAATGTACAACAACTGTGTTAGCAGGGTACTGACCCCAGTTGGAAAGACAGATTGGTTTAGGAACAAGACTGGACTAAGACAGGGGAGTGTGCTGTCACCTCTCTTGTTCATAATGGTGATGGATGAAATTGTAAAGGAAACAAAGGAAGCATATGGACATAAAGATATGAAGTTACTGTTATTTGCAGATGATATTGTGGTCTGGGGAAGGAACACCGAAGAAGTGCAAAAACAACTAGATGCACTGAACGAAAATATTCAGAAGTACGGCCTGAAAATCAGTATAGAGAAAAGCAAGACCATGGTGATGACAAGAGGGGAAAGACAAGGAAAGGGCACTGTGAAAATTGGAAGTCAGAGTTTGGAAATTGTGGACACGTTCAAATAACTAGGAAGTGAATTGATGCAAACTGGTAGGTTGGACATGGAGATTGGCAGGAGAGTACAGCAGAGCAATGCATTCTATCAAAGTGTAAGAAAACTTGTTTGGGATAAGGAAGTACCAAGGAAAAGCAAGGAGGTAATGTATAAAGTGTACTATGTTCCCATATTAACTTATGGAGCTGAGACTTGGACCCTGACAAGCAGGCAAGAGAGTAGAATCCAAGCCAGTGAAATGAAATTCCTAAGAAGTATGATAGGAAAGACAAGGAAAGACAGAGTGAGGAATGAAGATGTTAGGAAGGAAGTTGGGATGGGAAAACTAAATGAGAGAATTGAGAAGAATAAACTAAGGTGGTTTGGACATGTAAAGAGGATGGAGGAAAATAGAATACCAAGACAGATGCTGGAGGCAAAGTGCAAGGGTAAGAGAGCAAGAGGAAGACCTAGAACAAGGTGGATTGATTCAGTGAAGAACAGCATAAGAAAAAGAAATCTGGACTGGGACAAGATCGTGGAAGAAGAATGGTGGAAGGAAAGAGGAAAGTGGAGAAGTGCCATAAATACCCCGACCCGGCAGGAGCTGGATAAGGGGAAATGATGATGATGATGACGACCTTTGGTTAAGACGGGAAAAGAAAGAAAAGAAAATAATCTGAAAATGATGTAGTAATAGATGTTTACTACTCTGCTGTCTATAATCCACCCTCCATCCCCTTTTTAGATCACAACTTATATAGATAAAATTCCAGCCGAGTCCACCATTATACCCACGAATTATGCACAAATACAGTATTGCCGACTCCATGCATACAGTACAAGAATTTTCATCCTTATCCTCCGTGGCTTAGGCGGCAGCACGCCGGCCTCTCACCGCTGGGTCCGTGGTTCAAATCCCGGTCACTCCATGTGAGATCTGTGCTGGACAAAACGGAGACAGACAGGTTTTTCTCCGGGTACTCCGGTTTTCCCTGTCAAAATTTCATTCCAGCAACACTCTCCACTATCATTTCATTTGTCATTCATTTAATCATTGCCCCAGAGGAGTGCGTCAGGCCTCGGCAGCCGGCACAGTTCATATCCTCGCCGCTAGATGGGGGTTTCATTCATTCCATTCCTGACCCGGTCGGAGACTGGAAGCAGGCTGTGGATTTTCATTTTTTCATCCTCAGAATATGGGAATCAAGAAAGGTACCTGGAGACATAAAGAATGCCACTATCATCACTATCTTTAAAAAGGGCGATCGCAGCGTTTGTGGCAACTACCGTGGTATATCACTGCTATCAATTGTGGGGAAGATTCTTGCAAGAATTCTACTTAACCACCTCAAGGTTATCTCTGAGAAGATCCCCCCAGAGTCACAATGCGGATTTAGAGCTTCCAGAAGCACAATTGACTTGATTTTCTGTGTGAGACAGCTACAAGAATAATGTAGAGAACAACAAAATCCACTCTTCTTAGTCTTTTATGACTTGGAAAAGGCATTTGATTCGGTTCCAAGACCAGCCATGTGGGCGGTGCTGAAGTGGTTTGGTTGCCCTCAGCGTTTTGTAGATCTAATCTAGACTCTCCATGATTGCATGATAGGTCAGGTTTGCCATCAGAATAAGATGTCCGATGAATTTCCCATTACCCATGGACTGAAACAAGGATGTGTATTGGCTCCAAAGCTTTTTGCGCTGTACTTGGCTGCAATGCTTTATGATTCACCCACAAACATCCCAGGTGTGGAGGTCAAGTATCGTTTTGATGGAGGGCTTTTCAACCTAACTCGTCTCCGCTCCTCGAGGAAAACTCAGGTTACTAACATGTTGTATGCAGATGATGCTGCGTCGCCAACTCTCACACCAGAAGAGCTGCAAGAGTCAGTTAATTGTTACAAAAGTGCATGTGATCGCTTTGGTCTTACTATAAATGTCAATAAGACTAAAGTCTTGGCTCAACCTTCATCAGGCACACCTCTTCATCAGTTCAATATCTCCATCTCAAATTTGCCATTAGATCAGGTAGATCACTTCTCGTACCTGGGCAGTACCATTTCTGTGAGCTGTACCTGTGAGCAGGATGTGGATAAGAGAATTGGCGCAGCCCATGCAGCATATGGACCATTAGCGCACCGGGTCTTCATGAATAAAGATCTGTCCATGACTACAAAGCTTATGGTGTACCAAGCAGTAGTCATTTCTACATTGTTGTATGGCTGTGAAACGTGGACCCTTTACGGACATGATCTTAGGAAGCTTGAGAGTTTCCACCTACAAAATCTTCGATCAGTCCTGAGAATTAAATGGGAAGACCGCATTACCAATATTGCTGGTTTGGAAAAGGCTCAAATCAACAGCATAGAATCATCCATAATAGGTCACCAATTTAGATGGATTGGTCATGTCCATCGGATGGATGATGTGAGATTACATCGTCAAATGCTATATGGTGAGTTATGCTATGGCACCAGACCTCATGGTGGTCCTAAGAGGCGCTACAAGGACCAATTTAAGCAGACCCTGAAATTGACAGGTCTTGATTCACAAACCTGGGACATGCTGACTGAAGACCGCTCAACTTGGCGCCGTACCATCTCGGATACTGTAAAGACGTTTGAAAGGGATCGACGCACACATGAAGAGGCCAAGCGTCAAGCTAGGAAACTTCGAGCAGTCCAACCACGTCCTCCTCCAGCAATACTATGTGACTTGTGTGGACGCTTGTTCCATGCCAGGATTGGACTCGTTAGTCACCGTAAACACATCCACAAACTGGACTGAAGGAAGAAGATTTATACTCGGATTCGAGTTAAAGCCGATGATGATAGCCGGTATTATCCAGACCCGTAATTGCTAGGTAGCGCAGGGCCGCATTTATCTCTTATATATAATCCAAAGCTGACTCATCACCGCAGGGCTCAAACCACTAGACCTAGAAAGCTGAAATTTTGCATGTTGGTTGATCCGAGTATGTAAAGGCTCACTAAGAAATGGTTTTTGAAAATTCAATTTGTAAGTGACTTATTTCGGCCCTTTGGCATTGACAATCCAAAATTTAGTCATCGACGCAGGGCTCAAACCACTAGGCCTATAAAGCTGAAATTTTGCATGTTGGTTGATCCGAGTATGTAGAGGCCCACTAAGAAACGGTTTTCGAAAATTCAATTTGTAAGTGACTTTTTTCGGCCCTTTGGCACTGAGCAAGGACAGTCGGTACAAAGTTCGGATTTAGCTCATTTTAAGCCACCAGATACGAGAAACAATACTTGGAGGTCCTGTAGGGACCCCGAAACACACTTTTTAAGTTCCTAAAATGAACGGTTTCGGAGATATTCCCAAATAACTGTGTTCCCTCTGAGAAACAGATCAACGTTACTAAGGCAACCGCTGAAATATCGCAGACCGGGGATAGTGTTCTGGCAATATCTCGAAAACCGTTTTAGGGCCTTAAAACGCTGGGTTCGGTTCCCACTTCTTCGAAGTGGAAACCACGAACATTGCTCCTCACATTGATACGCGCAAAAAGAGCTATAATCCATATTTCTACGAGCAAATCGACTTGGAAAGTCTCATCTCTTATATATAATCCAAAACTGACTCATCACCGCAGGGCTCAAACCACTAGACCTAGAAAGCTGAAATTTTGCATGTTGGTTGATCCGAGTATGTAAAGGCTCACTAAGAAACGGTTTTTGAAAATTCAATTTGTAAGTGACTTTTTTCGGCCCTTTGGCATTGACAATCCAAAATTTAGTCATCGACGCAGGGCTCAAACCACTAGACCTAGAAAGCTGAAATTTTGCATGTTGGTTGATCCGAGTATGTAGAGGCCCACTAAGAAACGGTTTTTGAAAATTCAATTTGTAAGTGACTTTTTTCGGCCCTTTGGCACTGAGCAAGGACAGTCGGTACAAAGTTCGGATTTAGCTCATTTTAAGCCACCAGATACGAGAAACAATACTCGGAGGTCCTGTAGGGACCCCGAAACACACTTTTTAAGTTCCTAAAATGAACGGTTTCGGAGATATTCCCAAATAACTGTGTTCTCTCTGAGAAACAGATCAACGTTACTATGGCAACCGCTGAAATATCGCAGACCGGGGATAGTGTTCTGGCAATATCTCGAAAACCGTTCGTTTTAGGGCCTTAAAACGCTGGGTTCGGTTCCCACTTCTTCGAAGTGGAAACCACGAACATTGCTCCTCACATTGATACGCGCAAAAAGAGCTATAATCCATATTTCTACGAGCAAATCGACTTGGAAAGTCTCATCTCTTATATATAATCCAAAACTGACTCATCACCGCAGGGCTCAAACCACTAGACCTAGAAAGCTGAAATTTTGCATGTTGGTTGATCCGAGTATGTAAAGGATCACTAAGAAACGGTTTTTGAAAATTCAATTTGTAAGTGACTTTTTTCGGCCCTTTGGCATTGACAATCCAAAATTTAGTCATCGACGCAGGGCTGAAACCACTAGACCTAGAAAGCTGAAATTTTGCATGTTGGTTGATCCGAGTATGTAGAGGCCCACTAAGAAACGGTTTTTGAAAATTCAATTTGTAAGTGACTTTTTTCGGCCCTTTGGCACTGAGCAAGGACAGTCGGTACAAAGTTCGGATTTAGCTCATTTTAAGCCACCAGATACGAGAAACAATACTCGGAGGTCCTGTGGGGACCCCGAAACACACTTTTTAAGTTCCTGAAATGAACGGTTTCGGAGATATTCCCAAATAACTGTGTTCCCTCTGAGAAACAGATCAACGTTACTATGGCAACCGCTGAAATATCGCAGACCGGGGATAGTGTTCTGGCAATATCTCGAAAACCGTTCGTTTTAGGGCCTTAAAACGCTGGGTTCGGTACCCACTTCTTCGAAGTGGAAACCACGAACATTGCTCCTCACATTGATACGCGCAAAAAGAGCTATAATCCATATTTCTACGAGCGAATCGACTTGGAAAGTCTCATCTCTTATATATAATCCAAAACTGACTCATCACCGCAGGGCTCAAACCACTAGACCTAGAAAGCTGAAATTTTGCATGTTGGTTGATCCGAGTATGTAAAGGCTCACTAAGAAACGGTTTTTGAAAATTCAATTTGTAAGTGACTTTTTTCGGCCCTTTGGCATTGACAATCCAAAATTTAGTCATCGACGCAGGGCTCAAACCCCTAGACCTAGAAAGCTGAAATTTTGCATGTTGGTTGATCCGAGTATGTAGAGGCCCACTAAGAAACGGTTTTCGAAAATTCAATTTGTAAGTGACTTTTTTCGGCCCTTTGGCACTGAGCAAGGACAGTCGGTACAAAGTTCGGATTTAGCTCATTTTAAGCCACCAGATACGAGAAACAATACTTGGAGGTCCTGTAGGGACCCCGAAACACACTTTTTAAGTTCCTAAAATGAACGGTTTCGGAGATATTCCCAAATAACTGTGTTCCCTCTGAGAAACAGATCAACGTTACTATGGCAACCGCTGAAATACCGCAGTCCGGGGATAGTGTTCTGGCAATATCTCGAAAACCGTTCGTTTTAGGGCCTTAAAACGCTGGGTTCGGTTCCCACTTCTTTGAAGTGGAAACCACAAACATTGCTCCTCACATTGATACGCGCAAAAAGAGCTATAATCCATATTTCTACGAGCAAATCGACTTGGAAAGTCTCATCTCTTATATATAATCCAAAACTGACTCATCACCGCAGGGCTCAAACCACTAGACCTAGAAAGCTGAAATTTTGCATGTTGGTTGATCCGAGTATGTAAAGGCTCACTAAGAAACGGTTTTTGAAAATTCAATTTGTAAGTGACTTTTTTCGGCCCTTTGGCATTGACAATCCAAAATTTAGTCATCGACGCAGGGCTCAAACCACTAGATCTAGAAAGCTGAAATTTTGCATGTTGGTTGATCCGAGTATGTAGAGGCCCACTAAGAAGCGGTTTTTGAAAATTCAATTTGTAAGTGACTTTTCTCGGCCCTTTGGCACTGAGCAAGGACAGTCGGTACAAAGTTCGGATTTAGCTCATTTTAAGCCACCAGATACGAGAAACAATACTCGGAGGTCCTGTAGGGACCCCGAAACACACTTTTTAAGTTCCTAAAATGAACGGTTTCGGAGATATTCCCAAATTACTGTGTTCCCTCTGAGAAACAGATCAACGTTACTATGGCAACCGCTGAAATATCGCAGACCGGGGATAGTTTTCTGGCAATATCTCGAAAACCGTTCGTTTTAGGGCCTTAAAACGCTGGGTTCGGTTCCCACTTTTAACCACGAACGTTGTCCTCGCATTGATACGCGTAAAATGAGATATATTTTATTTATAGAGGTTGCTTTTGGGGCTCGGATACGATCGTGATTTTGAGTCTAATTTTATACTCTTACGGCTGGTTGTTGTAAGCGAGCTTTCAGAAGTTTACTCGAATTTACAATGTTAAGATACTTTCTATTTTGCACGGTATGCTTTCATTTTCTTTATAAATTTGTTTTTTGTTAACTGAATATTTTTGTTTGCCAATTTTGATCTGCTCTTTTTCGTTTTTAACCATGATCTGCAACGTATATTCACAGTCGAATGTGTCGTATTCTACCGGCTGTCACGCTAATTATTATTGTTTCTTAAATTATCTTACTGAGGATTTGGGCAATCTTATTTCAATAAAGTTGGTGTTTTGTCTTTCACGGCCATTGAATCCCCGCACAAGGCACGGCTTAAACCTAGAAAAGTTGCTGAGTTGTACTAATGGACTAATGGTGCAGCGGAAAAGAGGATAATTGAAGCTTTTGAAATGTGGTGATACAGGAGAATGATGATCAGATGGGTAGATAGGGTAACAAATGAAGAGGTATTAAGACGAGTGGGAGAGGAGAGATGTTTCTGGCGACTGCTAATGAAGAGAAGAGATAGGAGGGTAGGTCACATATTATGACACCCAGGAATAGCAAGCTTACTGTCGACCCAAATATTATGTGCACTCGAGTTTGAAGGTTGTTTATGAAGTAACCAATAGACCTTCATAAAATCCAATGACACCATCATTTTCGTCGTTCGATTTTACGTTAGTTCATGTAGGTTTGGAATTTTTAATTTATATTTTAATATTTTTTATCACAGTTGAAGCACAAAAAGTGCCCGTTTTTAAGTGTGTTTCAACCATGCGTCACATTTAAGAATTATTATCTCACAAACCCGTCATCAGATCGAATCCAAATTTTAACACAATATACATTGGAATGTTGTATAACGCGTTTATTAATTTCAAAATTTTGTGTGTTCAAGAACGAATGTTGTTATCATTTTTGTAAGGTAACTCTTTCTCGGCTCGGGGTCGTTGGAAAATGTAGTTCTTGGTTGCGTTGTAATCCTTATACATCAAAAAGTTATGCTGTATGACTGTGAAATAGGTAAATTTATTCACTTATTTTATATCGGTTTGTATTTGTACGGAGAATTAAGACATGGTTCACCACCTAGCCGCTCCGGGAAATGCTGTACAGCGTTGCTGATATGGAGCCCATCACTTCCGAGCGAGACGCGCCATGACGCGTGATGTAGCCCATCTTGGCAATGATGTACTGCTTTCACCGGAGAGGCTAACTGGCGAACCATGTCTTAATTCTCCGTACAAATACAAACCGATATAAAATAAGTGAATTAATTTATGTATTTCACAATCACACAGTATACCGTTTTGATGTATAAGGATTACAACGGGATCAAGAACTACATTTTCAAACCATCCCGAGCCGAGGAAAAGTTACCTTACAAAAATGATAACAACTTTGTTTCTTGGACACACAAAATTTTAAAATTAATAAACCTGTTATACAACATTCCAATGTATATTGTGTTAAAATTTGGATTCGATCTGATGACGGGTTTGTGAGATAATAATTCTTAAATGTGACGCATTGTTGAAAATCGCTTAAGAATGGGCACTTCTTGTGTTCCAACTGTGATAAAAAATATTGAACTATAAATTAAAAATTCCAAACCTACATGATCTAACGTAAAATAGAACGACGAAAATGATGATGTTATTGGATTTTATATAGGTCTATCGGTTACTTCACAAACAAACTTCAAACTCGAGTACATAGTTTTGTCGACAGTAGTTATGGATGGGAGGGTCGCGGACTAGAACTGTAGGGGTAAACCAGGGTTAAACAGATTGCCTCGGATGTAGGGTGTGGTAGCTATGTAGAAATGAAACGATTAGCTCAGGAGAGGGAGACATGGAGGGATGCATCAAATCAGTTAAAAAACTGAAGACTCAATCAACAACAATCAGGAATTTTAATTACTTAGAGAGGCATGTGGGGCAAAAGGGTCGTTAGAGAATTTCAATCCCTGGGATGGAACACTGGAAGAGACTGCATAGTGTACATCAGCGGCCAAGGTGAGCGATATTTAACTATAGGTCTATTAATAGGGATATGTTTACGTTCAAATCATCAATTAGTATGGCCAAATTACATCCAGAATAGCTTAAGAAAAGATTACTTTTAATTCCCCATATTCCGATAGATTTGCCATTCCAGTGTGCAAGAGTGCAGTTCCCTCTTCAAACAATATTCGCAATTTCTTTAACAAAGCGCAATGACACACACTTAACAGAGCACGTGTACATTTAGACAAAACCATTTTTTCCCATGGCCAACTGTATGTGGCGTGCTCGCGAGCATCCGGACAACAAAATCGTTATGTCTCAGCAGAAGATGTCAAAACCAAAAACGTAATTTTAAAATGTGTTAACATATTGTAACATTGAACCCTGCAGACCTTCACAACTCTATAAAATTCCCACTTTGCTGATCATATCAATATACTGTATGTATCAGATAATTCAGAATTAGAATGGACACACCTATAGCCGCGATTGCTGTAATAGAATAGACCAATTATCATCAATAATGCATCGTCCCCATTTTCTTGATCGCGGGCGAAGCCGCGGGTACCTGCTAGTTAGCTATATACAGTATACACCCCTGGTTTTTGTCACGCACAGTAGGGGTACTCAAACATCAATAATAATGTTGCGTAAACTTTCTCGACCAATTGCATACATAATACAGCTTTGGGGCTGTTAGGTCGAGTGAAACTTAAAAAAACCGACGTTTTGAGACAACTGCTTGTCCCTTTGTAAACAATGGCATATAGCCTCCATGGATAAATGGTATAAGATAGGAAGCCATGTCGAAACAAATAGTTACTCCATGACCTCCTGAGACGAAGATGATGATCGTAATTAAACTATAGAGGGCAGCCATGATTTACTCAAGGGATAACCATCAACTCTATTAATTGCCTGCCATCGTTGAATGAGCAAGAAATAAAAACATATTTACGTAATTTAGCACATATTTCCTGTGAAGTAGTGATAATTGACCGTAAATTCAATTCCTAATGACTCCCAGAAACGTATGAAAATCATATATTATCGTTAATTAGCCAAGTAGAAGTGTAAAAGCCAGAATTTGGTCTCATCCAAAATTAATACATTTTCTGACCGCAAAGTAAAAGTTTCTATTGTGTGGCAAACATACATGTTGAAACTTTAGAACTCCTGGACTAGAAATCCCAGAGACTGTCTCATGTGAATGTTAGCAAACTCAGTCAAGCCAGACATTAAAAAAAAATATCTCATAAGTTACTAGTAAGGGTTAATGGAAGTAAATACATACCATCTCTTAAAATTTCTTCAGCATGCTCCCTGCTGATTTTGCCATGGAACCAACAGATGTTATCTTCCTTATTAGAATTCATCCTGTAATAGTTGATATCACACTGCAAAAATTTAAGACACAAAATGTATTAAATTAGATAATCTCTCGGCAATCAAAAATATCATAATATAGAAATATTAAATTTTAAAAATGGGACTGTATTTTTCCCCTCAATTTTCCAATACATTGTACAGTACACAATCAAGTTACAACCACAGGCATTTCATGTCCGAAGTATGTAACCCATGAGCTATATCTAGGAATGACCACCTAATAGGCAGGATACGGGCCTCATGCAAACTGTGAAAGTATACAACAATAATTATTATAAGACATTAACAAAAAATAAAATACATCAATGGTCCTAAAACGGTGATTACCCATTGAACATCGTGCCTAAATATAGTGAGCTTTTAAAAATATGCCCCTTTTCATACTGATGGAACATCAAGGTTATCTGCCCTCACTTCTTAGCAACATGCTGGGAAAAATACAGGGTGTATCGAAATGAATATCGGGGTTTTAAGGCTTTGTAGTATTTATTACAGTTAACGTACGATTATAAATAATAGCCTACATCAAATGAAAGAGCAACTCAAACAGTTTGTCCTAAAAGTGTTCGTACCTGTGCGCATGCACATGCACTGGTTCCCCCGTCTTCCGTTAGAAGCGCTAGTAGCCAATATGGCGACTAGGTAGCAGAAAGTTCTTTGTGTTTTACAGTTTGCAAGGACTGAATCTGCAGTTACAGTGCAACGTGCATTCCGGATGACAGAGCTTGTTTCGCATGGCCTCCACGTTCACCCGATCTCACGCCATGCGATTTTTACCTCTGGGGGTTCGTAAAGGATCATGTGTATGTGCTTCCGCTACCAGCTGACCTAACCGACTTAAGAAACAGGACTGAAGCAGTTGTTGCAATAATTACACCAGAGACACTGAGCAAGGTTTGGGACGAACTCGGCTATCGACTTGATGTGTGCCGTGTGATGAATGGTGCTCACGTTGAAAACTTGTAGAACAAACTGTTTGAGTTGCTCTTTCATTTGATGTATTATTTATAATTGTAAGTTAACTGTAATAAATACTACAAAACCTTAAAACCCCGATATTCATTTTCATACACCCTGTTCTTTTAGATACGGTATAGGCTATCTGTAAAATTCATTTTAATTTTATTTCCACAACTCAGTCCAAGCAAAGTGAAGCACTTCACAATCATGGGTGCCAGTGTATAATTTTCTATGTCATGAAACCTGTTTTTAGAGTAAGGGGGCAAGGTCCAGAAAAATTAAATAATAATGTTATTGGTCTTACGTCCCTTTTAACTACTGCAGCTTTTACAGGCTCTGAGGTGCCGGAATTTTGCACAGAAGGGGATCATTAACGTGCCAGTAAATCTACTGACACGGATCCCTCACATTTGCACACCACCCAATGCCAACTGACTGCGCCAGGATTCAATCCTGCAACCTTGGAAAAATCAGGCGAGGTGAGAAAGTTACCGCTGTGCCATGCAGACAGTCTGACACATGGATTGTTATTTGTACCGGTATAGTCTTTGGTAATAATTTTGTTCTCTAAAACTACAAGTTAAATGTAAGATAATTATGAAAGGAATTTTTCTGTAAAATCTTGGGGTTGGTCAGCAGCCAACCCACAGAAAGCTCCATATCCCTCCATCTCTTATGTTCATGTTACCCCGAGAAACTCAGATAATTGTAAATATATCAAGTGGCCATTTGTCAAATTTAATTGGGAAGGGGGCTTCTGAGATTGCTGTCAGTTTCAAAGATGGTAATTGGCTTCACATTTTGTTTGGGAATTAGAAATCTGGTGTAGCATAACGTGTGTGTGGGCCACTGCACTGTTGTAACATCATTTGTTCACTGCCATTGTAGCAATGGCTGTTGAAAGACTATGATCTTTAACAACTGCAATATTGCTGTGGGGATTTGTGGCTAATTTCTTTCTTTCAAGAGAATCCCAATACACTAATTAATTTTCAAACTAATGAATGTTTGTTTAGGCTTTCATGGTCAGGTAAAAAACAAACTACAGCAAATTTTTCTGGGTATTATGCCATGTCTGTTGAGGTTTCGCCCTGAAGTACCAATTGGGCTAATCAGCAGATAATCAATACACCGTGTCTGAACCTCTTCTGGGATATTAACTAGACCTACCGTACTTGCCTCGTCTCATTTATAAAATACACTGCAGCGTTTCTTATCTAAAGAAACAAAAAGTTTTTCTTTTGTTACAACTTCTGCAGATGTTGTGCACAACGATATTCAGACTGGCGTTCCACAGCAATTCAGTCGGGAGTAAGCTTAGACATGAGATATCGGAACAACTGTATAACCAACGGCTCCGCTGAGTTAAGTAATCGTATACATAATGCTCTAATTTTATTTATTATATTGTGTTGTTCTAACTGTTTACACGTGCATAATACTCACACGTATTTCACAAACCCAACAAACTAATCTTATATAACGAGATTCAAACTGCGAATTGTAATACAAACACCAACAAAAAGCACTACACTTATTTGCAGTTATATAATAGCCCATTTGTATAGCCTATACATTTAAGCCCCAACCCAGTGATCAGGATCTGATGACCGCTTGAAGGTCGATACGCGTAATCCTAAAAATTGACCCATTAGCCTATAATTGCTTAATGTAAGTAAGTTAATTTTCACCACGAGTGTTATTTACTTATTATTCATATATTATAAACATTGAACCCTGCCCGGTCATTGGGTAAATTTGTGTCGACGGACTTAAAGAGTAAAAACTGACAATTCTCAACTCCCTCAGGACCAAAAGAGATTAAATGTTTAGGCCTTCATGGCCAGACAGTTCAAAATTAATGGCCTACACTCGTATAGTCACGGTGTTACTAACCACATTGCCTGCATCCTAAAAAAGAACATTAGCACCATGTTCTGACCTCCAAAGAAAATTGGACAGTTGATGCACAGTACGAAAGATCTGGTCCCAGTCACCAAGCAACCTGGAGTCTACAGTGTTCCATGCATTGAATGTGATCAAGTCTACTTACGACAGACTGGAAGGATTGCAAAATGCAGGTTGAAAGAGCATAAGGGATGAGAAACTATCTCTACGGGACATAACATCAACTCAGACACTACCCAAGTTTTAAAAAAATGAATTGAGTTATGTCATGCCTCCTGACTGAAGCTGTAGTGTTAAGATTGCCATCCAGCCAATATGAACAGGGATGATAGATATCACTACATGACATTTACTGAAACCAAACGAACATAATCCACACCCTGCTGCAAAACACAGCCCTAACACATCGACAGAGTGTGTCACTAGGATCAAATCATGACTGCCAAACAGTGATGAGGAGAGAGACTGTTACCCGACATGACTGCCATGTGGTAGCAAACCTAAAGTGAAAACTTTGTTAAGTAATAATATCACAATATCAAATATTTCAAAAATTTGATCCGGTTAGCTCAATTCAGTATTGCCAGCATTTCGCCCCAGTGTGCCATTAGGCTCGTCAATTGGTATGGTACACCTCACCTAGACTCTTGGCTAGTACATACTGGGAAGGACACTGCAAGGCTACTGCCACAAGCAGTGCCAATGTACTATGATAGCTATGCTCCCTTACCAACCGATGAGCGTAACGGCAGTCTAAGGCGAAACGCTGGCAATATTGAATTGAGCTAATCAGATCATTGGTAATCTATTAGGTTGTAGTATATATCGTGAGTCCCGGGGTTTAGTGGGATGTTAGTGACCTCCATGACGTCACCTATGACGTATTTGTGTTTACGCTCATTTGTTGCCGATGATACTTGACCTGACTGGTCATAATAATGTAGGTTGACTGTAGGCCTATTATTCTACTGTACTGAAGATTACCTCCCCTATGCCAATGGTAGGCCTACTAAAAAAACATAGGCCTATCTTCCAGATCAACCGACTCCAACCACATATAATACTACAAAAATAGCATTTAATAAAAGAAGGAAAATTACCTGTAGCCTAATTTTTTAAGTGTACGTTGGAAAATTAGCATTTTAGGTAAGTGATCACTCTGGATAACAGGGGCAGATGACCTCGCTGTTCCCCATAAAACAACAATAACTAACTCTGAATAACTCTCAGCCTACAAATTACTTACAGCGTAAGGTTTCCACTTAGTTTCAAACTTCAACTATTCGCAATTAAATAAGCAGAGTAATATCACTCCATTTCAATATTACAAGCAAGCCATGGAGTAATGACGACCTTGAAGTTCAAACTCGAATCAATTAAATTATGGCGATGTCATAAACGAGGTTATGTCTATTCTAAATATACGATTCGGAAGTTAAATATCTACAATATTCTAAGCTCCGGGATCCGAAAGTAAAATATTTGACTTAAAATAGAATAATATTCGGCATGTAAGACAGGAGACATCATAAGCTACAGTACATACTACTGTAAGAACAAAGGTTTGTGCTGAATGGATAGACAAGTATTCTGGAAAGGTAATCTAAATTAATTACCTTTAAAGTAACACACTGAAATAGTTATACACTACATCAAAAAAACATTACAACATGAATTATATAGGCTACATCACGAGGACAATGTTAATTTTGTTCTTGCAACGTCAAAGATGAAGATGGCACTTATCTAAGTTTTCTTTACAACTGAACATGAACATTTACCTTTTATTTCTATCGAAGTACTCGTATATTATTACATATTTGGGCACAATATGCATATGTCATGTTATTATGTAATCTGTCAATTCACCAAATAATCAACTTTTTTACGACTCCGGATACAGCTGTGAAGATAAACAGGAAGCACATTTGCGCTTAAATGCCGTCAGTTTAATGGAAAGGAGCGGCACTTCAACAAGTGGTATGAATTTCACTGTATCACAGAACACTAGTAGTCTTCAGTGTATTATTTTAAATATTGTTCATTTCTTTAAAATAAAAATATTTGAAACAAGTACCATAGGCTTACACTCACCTTTCGTAGAAGTAATCTATTGATGATATTTTTGAGCATTGTGCGCTCTGATTGATTGTATCGTTGGTAAAACGACCGTCCGTACCATCACATCTTGTTAATAAAATGAAAAGGTATTATTTCCCGCAACATATACACAAATCCATTAAGATAATCGTTCTCAGAACTATACCTTTCACATCTCAGTTCCCTTTGTTGGACACCTGTAACGCATCATTACAGAAACTGTAGGTGGCAAGCCTCAGTCACCCTGGATAGTGATTCAACAAGGTCGTGGAAGCCCTTGGATGAATCAACAGCATAGATTCGTCATACAGGAGAATGAAAGCATGGCTTTGAATAATAATTAAGAGCAATGAATGTTGTGGCTGAGTATGATTATAAACTTGTCTGTTATAAACAAGTTAGTTATTGTTGTTTTAAGGGCGGAACTACGAGGTCATCTGCTCCTTGCTGTAAACAATGGTTTGCCTACTGGTACTCCGTTTGACCTATAGAAAAGCTTATCAGTTATGCGAGTTCACAGGGCGTCAGTAGTATGTTTGTAGTAGATAATGTAACATTCAAACACTGGACAGCCCGGTCTTCTGACGAATCATTCATTACAGATTACACGGAGCGAGACCGAATTCCTTCGGGTAGCACACTAACCACTCCGAACCTGTGTCATGCCCCGCATCCGTCCCTTTGTGCCCTTCCAGTGACTCACAATTTGGGCTGCAGAGTCCAACTTATACCCTCTTACTTGTGCCGGCTCTAATTTTTAGTTTTCCTAACGATCTCCCTCTCTGCTATCCCGTGGTATTACATATAGTGAGACTTATGGTGTCCTGTGTCTTTCATGTCCCGCCTTTTCTTTAGTTAGTTATTTATTTGAGTTTTAAGGGGCGGAACAGCGAGGTCATCTGCCTCAGCCTTTTCTTTTCTTGATACCGTATGCTACCCATATTTATCGACAGGTCAAAACTTTTTGTTTACCCTTTCTTCAACTGCTTAATCCTAATTGTAGTTAACGGGGCAGATGACCTGTGTCCTCCGATAGTAATAAATGCCCTTCACCCCTAAATAAAAATACGGTACCATAATGGAAAACCTGAAATTATACTGTACCGGTATCACAATAATAATAATCGATTGCGTTAGCATACTGAAAGGCAGGCATTAGATATCGATTAACTTACTGAGGCAACACTGAACAAGTACTGTAGTTCCGCAAAGAACTATATAGCCAATTTTCATATAGCCTATCCTACTTATGTTTATAGCCTCTATCAGCATACAAATTTTCAGTTTGATTGCTGTAATAGATTCCTAGATATTGAGAGCCATCTAAATATTTCGGATGGTCACCATGTTGAATTCTTATATATAGGCTAGGCCTTAGAGTTATGTACTACGGTATTACATGAAGATTATTCTGTAGGTGTATTATTCAAACTTCAGTCGCATGATTAGGACACACGAAATAAAAACGAGATTTTAAAATTTCGCACAGCCGTCATCTTGTGGCTAAGAAAATAATTGAAATGAATTAGATGCCAGTGGATTAATATATATATATATATATATATATATATATATATATATATATAAGCATATACCGTACCGGTACCAAATTTCACCACGCTCGTATGGTTAAATCGCGAGAACGTCCATTTGGATATTTAAACTTCGCGTCACCACCATGTTTGATTTGTGCTCACCAGGTTATTGAATGTCGTATGTTTATAGCCTCTATCAACATACAACATTTCAGTTTGATTGCTGTCATAGATTAATAGATATTGAGAACCGTCTACATATTTTGGATTGTCGCCATGTTGGATTTTAATTTATGTAGGCCATAGAGTTACCGGTATGTACTATTAGATGAGGATTATTGTGTAGGTTCATTATTCAAACGTTGACTTCGATCGCATGATTAGGATACAATAAATAAAAACTTAAGTTTACAATTTCGCTCAGCCGCCATCTTGAGGTTTTGTAAACAATTGAGCTAAATTAGATGTCAGTGCATTGCAATTTGTATAGTCATTTGCTGTACCAAGTTTCACTGCGTTCGGATGATTAAATCGCGAGAAAAGTCTAGTTAAATGTTTCAAATTCGCTTGGCCGCCATGTTCGTTAGGTAGTTAACAGGTTTTTGAAAGTCACATAGGTTAACTTCAAGTAGTGCCCTTTATCACCATACAAAATTTCAGGGTGATATAAGTAATAGTTTCGGAGATTTAGAATGCCGGTGAAGTATTTCGCACAGCCGCCATGTTGGATCGGTGAGACGTAATAAAATTTGAAGGGCATGGCCGGGGTCGGCCAAAATTGTACTATCACCTTACCGAGTTTCATTGAAATCACTCCAGTAGTTTAGAAGTTATTAAGGGACACACACACACGGACGCACAGACAAACGTTGATCTCAATTATATTAAGTAGGCAATAAAAAAAAAAAAGATAGTCTTGGAATTGTTATAAATTATTAGTGTGTAAATAAAAAAGGTTTTTGTTTGTTGATGAATGTCCAGGAGGGATACGATCCAGCTGACAGTTTGCCTTACACACTTCCGTCCGATCCATTTCCGTCCCATTTTTCAAAATCACTCCCACAAAAATATCCAGCAACCGAGTGGAAAGATGTTACACATCAATAATCTAATCATAAGAATAATGTGGGTACAACTACCCATACTCATAATAAAGTGGTTCAAATACTCATGTCCCACTAGTTGTAAGTCCCTGGGATGATTATGAAGTGGGTGAAACTACTCACGTTCCACTAATTGTGATCCCCTCGGATGATGATGATAATAAAGTGGGTGCAGCTACTCGCTTCCCAATAGTTGTGAAATCCTAGGATGATGATTATAAAACGGGTGCAACTGCTCAACATCCCACTAATTGTGGACCCCTTATCAGGCTAAAATATAAAGTGGCAACTAAGGACAAGGGTGCAGTCAAGTGGCAGCAAGAAAGAAATAAGTTGACAACTAAGGTACCGTAATAACTAGAGCTCAGATTTTTAGCTAAATAAATATCTTTTTACATATTTTAAGCACCTTATCTATAAATACATTAATTTCTGTTTTTCACCTATTAGCACATAAAAATACATAATATTTACATTATTTTAAAATCAGTATGCTTGATCTTTCAGTTTATTGCGTTTTTGTTGTGTTACTTCAACGGTGAAGAACTTGTGAGCTATCTAATCTTCATGCACTGCGTATGTCAGCTTGCAACTGTGTTATTCTTGACTTGTCGCCCCGTGCAACTCACTGTGGAAGCCGGGGATTTTCTTGTCCATAGCCGTATTGCACCACATGCTAGACTCCCCCACCCTCTACCTGGAACCAGTGTCTCTCACATGCAGTTCATTTCTGGCACTGTGAAGTGTAAGGCAATTCTACGTTGCCTAAAGTAAAAGCAACTACAAGTTATCGTCCTACAGCAGTATGTTGCTGAATTTGAAGATAATATTACTTCTGACGGGGACGTTCTGTTCTGCCAACCATGTGGGAAAGCAATTAAGGCTGAACAGCGATCTCAAGTTACACAACACCTCAAGAGCAGTTTCGCGCCTTCAGAAGAAGTGTTTCACGATAATCGTCGGTCATTTGTGATGGACAACCTAAAGATGACGTATCTCGTTGTGTATTGTAATTCTTCGGTAGTCAGTGAGACTTAGCATAAATTGCATTCGTGAGTACCGCATATTGTTTATATTCACATTAATAAACTAAATTATAATTAAATATTTTTACTTTTTTGTCACATGCCGTATTTCAGGTATTTTTAATGCATAAAATATACATATTTTCCCAATTTTGAGCACCTAAAAATCCGAGCCCTAGTAATAACTTTAAAGATAGTCTTCTGACGAATGATTACACGGAGCAAGACCGAATTCCTTAACCTCTCCGAACCTGTGTTTAAGATGGCATATTATTAGCAAGGACACCTAAGGTGGTATTAAAAGGCATCTAGAAGTGATACTAAGAGGGTAGGTAAAGTTAAAAAAATAATTTTAAAAATGCAATCTGTTCCTAAAAATATCCCGTTTTCCTCATTTAAAAAAAAAATACCCATCTTCATGCGCCATGTAAAAGAAAGCAACGCGCTGAAAAAAGCATACCTCACACCATGTAATATCATTTTCAGTTTCCAATAAAAAAAACCACTTTTGACAAAATAACTTTCGTTTCCCTCATTTTCAAAAAAAATATACATTTTCATGCGCCATGAAAAATACAGCAACGCGCTGAAAAATACAATACCTCACACATCGTCCTACCATCATTCCTTCCCAAGATATCACCAGAAATCTGAAAAACATGTTTTACCCAAAAAATCCCTTTCACTCATCTTCAAAAATTCAACATGTTAAAAATAATAAGTGTACCATAAGATAGATAAAAAATACCCTTAAAACGGTTGGTTCCTTAGTTTATGGGCTGCGACAACGCGGTCATGTAGCCCCGTGTACTTTGGGTGTGTGTCGAATCTGTCTGATAACCGATGTTAATTTTGATGACTGTATTAGTGTGTGTTATCTGTTTTTAATTCAAGTAAGGACTGCAGACGATAATTTCAAGTAGTTCCTACTTCCGCTACCAAATGCTACCGTCCACGACACCTAGCTGTGAACTTGGCTACTACTAGATGCCATCGCAACCACTGCCTGGTGACGAACGTTGGAACTTAAGAGCTTTAATCAAACCTAACCGAAAATTTTGCTTCACACAAGTTTAGTTAGTGGAAGGTTCTTTTACATGCCATAAATCTATGACATGGGCCCGCTGGCTTTACTTCCCCTCCGAAGGAAGGCAAACAGAGGGATTTTTAACGCTCTTAATAAATCCTACGACTTCGGTCGGGTTTGAACCCGTGACCTTGCGCATAGAACCTCAGCATGCTACCAATACGCCACTATGGGTGGCCTCTATGGGTAATGAGATGTCAATTAAGGAACAACTTCTAAGGTGGTAATTAAGTTGCATCCAAATGGGACTAATAAGGGGAAATAAGGTGGAAAATTAAGAACAACTTCTAGGGTGTTATTTAAGTGGCACCAAGGAAAAATAGTGACCAATTAAGACATGGGAAGGTAAGTTGCACATAAGGGCCGTAGCTCTAAGGAGAAAGCATGACGAATAGAATACATAGTGTTATCACTGACCGAGTTCAAGCGCACCCCGCTGTTGGCTAGCGCTAGCGGCGCAGACCCCCAACGCTACACAGTCAGCCGCAGTCAGCTGTTCAAATATGGGATACGCGCTGGGCTACGTAAACCTCTTTACGAAGGCTGCGGTTACGCCGATTACAACAAATTGTTTGTTTGGACTTATGAATAATAAGTTACAGTGAAAAAGTTTTTATTAATATTCTCAGTCCCCATGTAGAACTATCCTGTAAAACCTTCCGTTAGTCGCGCATTGGTCTGACAGTTCCGTGGTTCATTTTAGTTGTAATATCAAGCCAACAGTTCAAGTTAAAATCTTATCGTCTCGTGTCGCCTTCTGCTAAAAGATAACGAATCGCTAGTTCATGAATCAGTAATTTCAAAGGAATTTGTGACTGATACTGAAGACAACGTTGAAACAAGATCCGAAGACTCGGATACTGACCATGATTCTGATCAGGAGGACGGTAACGGAAGCGAAGAATTGGATGGCCGTTTATATTTTTGGCAGGTTGGCCATTATTATTATTCCGTCTCATTCTTGGCTATCACCGCGGAGGCCCGGGTCGATTCCCAGCTCTGCAAAGAAATGTAATTCTGGTCTGAGGGCTGGAACGGTGTTCACTCAGCCTCGTGAGGTTAAACTGATAAGAGGCGCGTTTGATTCCTACCTCAGTTATCCTGGAAGTGGTTTTTCGTGGTTTCCCACGTCTACTCCAGGCAAATACCGGGATGGTACCTAACTGAAGGCCATGGCCGCTTCCTACCCAAATCCTACCTCAATTCCGAATAAACACACTACTACAGACATCGCAATGACACAGGTTATCAGACAAATTCTACACACACCCAAGCACACGGGGCTACGTGACCACAATCCCGCAAATTCCCTAAAGAATCAACAGCTATTATTATTTTAGGCCTATTATTATTAAGACGGATTATATATTTTTTCGTTTTAAGTAAGGATAGCACGAAGTAGAACAAGTAACCATGGAAGGCTGCCTTCATTCCGTATCCTACTGGGCGCATTCGTGATTTTAACACAGTGCATAGATATTTCGGTAAATTTTGAAAAAATGTAAGGTAATGTTCCTGGTTTTAATTTCCACTTCACCCGAGAAAGTTCCACGTTCTCACAGTTCACTACGAAACAGTCCACCTTTATGATAATTAAATCTTCCGAAAAATGCACGTCACAGATTCTACTTTTGATCGACAATTGCTTACCTTTCCGTGGAATAATTCTCGCCCATTTCGCTAACAGATTTGTTTCTTTTGGTGGTGTGAAAAAATGTCTACCATCCGATTTTCTTCCGTAACCCGATTTACATCCAGGAACGAAACAATACGACATTTTCCCGAAACAGCAGAAAATTTAGTTGTTTGCACTCACAAAGCAGTGCACAGACATTCGTAAACTATTACAAAGAAACAAATTCCCTCGCATAATATGACTTCTCGAGCATCTCGTGGGCTACTTGTAACACGTGCTTATGGTTCGGCGCGACTTTCGTGCCACACACAGGCTGGACCATGAACTACAATGCTTAAGGAGCGGAGTGATGACACTGTTTATTTCTATTCGTCATGGAGAAAGTATGTTGCAGTAAACATGAAAATTTTGAGGCATATTCAGTGCTGTTTGCTGAGAATATTAGGCTCAGCACACATGCAGTGGTTTTAGTCAATTTGGTTCCAGTAGTTGCCAAGTGTGACAGCAGACGAATCAGTTTTTCTATGAAATGATGTTTCATTTGAGGGGCCTGGACATCGTGGTTATTTAGCCCCATGTAGTTGGGTGTGTTTGTGTATGCATATAGATTTTTGTCCGATGACCTGTGTAAATGTGGTGTCTATATTAGTGTGTATTTGTAATTCAGGTAACAATTGGGAAGGAAGCGACCGTAGCTTTAAGGCTGGTTCACAATAGCCCGGGAACGGGAACGAGAAGGAAGTTGAAATGCACGCTACCTTATGGGTCGGTTCACAACCAATCTCCGGGAACGAGAAGCTAAAAGTAGCCCGGGAAGACCAACGGGAAACATGGTCAAGTTTAATGTTTGACGTTCTCGGAGCTTCCAGGAGCCAATCAGAAACGTTGTGCCTGCACATGCACAGTACGGAAGAGGTCAGTGGCGGATCCAGGCCTTGCGGAGCCCTGGGCGATATGATAATGTGGGGCCCACAACAATAGGAAATAATAATAAAAAAAATCAAATCAAATGGAAAATAGTTTTGTAATAGTAATAAAATAAAGAACAGTTACCATATGTTGAATACACTACAGTACATTATTTTAACAAAATGAAAGAAACCTTTAAGTCCCCGTGATGAAGATTATGTAAACTATGAAATATTAAAATATCACTTTGCTACTTCTTTTCCCGGCTGAAGTCTTATATTATTTCACTGAAATCTAAACTTGCTAAACAGTCACTGCACTGAAAAAAGAATATGAATTATAACTTAGTTTGAAAAGTTTGAAACGTATAGAAAATTAATTACATTTTAAAAATCCTTGGTCGGGGCCCCCCGGACCGAGGGGCCCTGGGCGGTCGCCCTCCCCTAGATCCGCCCCTGGAAGGAGTAGTCAGCGATGTAAACATAACCTGTGAATGCACTCTAACCTTGCTTCTCTAAAGCGCACAATTTGTGTTTAATAAAGTTATTATAACCCTCTGATGCATTTCAGTTGTGTAATTGGTGTTTATTAGTGGACGCTTGCTGATTGTTTTAACATTATTACGTTATAGCTAATTCCGCGCGTGTACTACAAGTTCACGTTCCCGGGCCAATTGTGAACCAGCCTTTACGCTAGGAACTAAGGTTGAGGAGTAACGCCGACACTACAGTTACTTTTCACGGCAACAAGAGGGTAACGACGTTACTTTTTAAATATGTAACTCTAACGCCGTTGCTTTTAAGAGTAATAAAGTAACAGGAATAATCCATCCATTATTTAAGAAAGGAGACAAAACGAACCCAGATAACTACAGAGGAATTACCCTTCTGGACTGCACATATAAAATTTTCTCTCGTATAATTTACAACAGGATCAAAAACATTCTGGAACCACAACTTGGAGAATATCAAGGAGGATTTCGCCCTTACAGAAGTTGTCCAGACCAAATCCTTAGCCTGAAATTAATAATGGAATATTACAAAAACAGAAATAAGCAACTCTTTATCACTTTTATAGATTTCAAGAAAGCCTATGATAGTATTCATAGACTGACACTGCTAAAAATCCTCAGATCATACGGTCTCCATCCTAAATTGATAAAAATCATTCAATTAACATTATCAAACACAAATTCGAAAGTTAAATTTAGGGGAGAAATATCAACAGCTTTCACAGTAAAAACTGGTCTCAGACAAGGTGATGGATTATCCCCTCTGCTTTTCAATGTGGCTCTTGATTATATCATGAAGGTTTGGCAAAAGGAAAACCCTCCTAAGATCAAAATTGGAACAAAACCATCAATAAAAATAAACTGCTTAGGATTTGCAGATGACTTGGCTCTTTTAGCACTAGACAAGGAAGAGGTTTGTACTCAGATCACTAGTCTCCAAGAAATTGCTCAAGGGATAGGATTACAGATATCCTTTGAAAAAACTGAGATCATGCCTATGAAACACTTAGATATAAATGAAGTCTATATAAATGATCATAAAATTAACCTAGTTCCTCAATTTAAGTATCTTGGAGAAATTATAACACATAACTTAAACGAAAAAGTAACTTGGATAAATAGAACAAATAAAATGAAAAAGGCACAATCTCTAACCTGGTCAACATATAATAAAAAATGCCTATCAATAGCTACTAAGATCCAACATTATAAAACTGTAACTCTCCCTGAAGCCACTTATGCTTGTGAAACACTGTTCCAAATTAAAAATGAACAAAGAACTGATCAGCTCCTCAAAACGGAAAGAAGAATCATTAGAACGTGCATAAATAAAAAGTATCAGGTTGAGGGAGTCTGGAGGATTCTCCCAAATGAAACTGTCTATCGTGAGATTGATCCAATCACCAGCACAATGAAGAAGAAAAGAATTTCATATTTTTTTCACATCTTACGGCTTCCAGAAAACAGAATTGTACGCCAACTGGTGATGAGAAATCTAGGAAAGAAAACTGGAGGTAAATGGATCCAAGAAATCCAACAAGATCTCAAAGCAGTTGGACTCAAGATAACAGATGCCGAGGAGAAAAATAAAATTAACACCATACTTAAAACTCACAAATTTTCTGCAGAAATGACACACAGAAAGCCTATGGAGATTTCAGATGAGTTGAGAAAATCCCGATCTGAAAGAATGAAAAAGTACTGGAAAGAGCGCAAGAACCAAGCAGTACTACCTTCAAAGAAGAAGTGATTGTGGAACGACTCAAGTGGTCCAATGTGACCAATCAAGATTAATAATAATAATAAAGTAACGAAAATGATCATAACTTTTTCAAGATGGAACAATCAGTATTAAAACTTGCAAGTAGAGGAACCTCCCTTTTCGTAACATTTAACAAGATAGCATATTGAAAATATTTAATTAATGATTTACATACCTTTCTGGGAGTCCTTACGAGTTCATTTGAATTTGAATTCCCACTGCCTGCACCGGAAATAATTGCTTTTTACGTAAATAAAGCATTTTTGGTCGTGTTCATTTGAACAAGGTCCGCCATTTTACATTCACGTCGGACACTACGTCATACCCCACGTGACACGCTGCCAACATGAATAGTGAAATAAAAGGCAAAACCATTGGCCTGGATAAAGATTATTGATGTGTGACTACCCACTGTGCGTGACAAAAACCAGGGCCGCTCTACCCAACCACCATTGGTCTGGACGAAAATATTGGTCTAGGCAAAACCATTCGTCTGCCGGATGCAATATAGTACCGAATGCGAGGGGTTGGCATTATTGACTCATTCACAAAGAAGGCGCAAAGATGGCTGTCAGAGCTGCAATTTCAACTATACAGGGTGTTTCAGGAGGATTTTTTAGGAGGTGGTAGTATAGATGAAATGCAATAAAAAATTCATATAACATGTGTCCCATTTGCATTGCGTACAGAGATACAGCTGGTGGTATTTAACCCAAACAAATGTAAACCCAAGGCAAATGAGGACGCTCAAAGTTGATTTTCAAAAATTCCACCACCAACTTCAATGCATTTTGCACTTCTCTTGATAACAACCCGTGTAGCTCTTCGGAGGGCGTCTTGGCGTTCTTTGACGAGGGCTGCACTATGCATAATCCGAACGACCAACTCGGCTCTTGTGTTAACTTTTTCCTTGTAGACTTCGCCTTTTAACCATCCCAAAATGCAAAAATCCAAAGGGGTAAGGTCCGGGGACTTTGGTGGCCAAGAAACGTGCCCATAGCAACCGCTGTGCCAACACACGAAACGACAACTGCCCTGGTTGCATACCAACATCTGTATCTCGGTATGCAATAGCCTACAAGGGGGACACATGTTAGGGCCTATATGGATTTTTTAATTGCAATTCATCTATACTACCACCTCCTAAATATTTACTATTCCTCCTGAAACACCCTGTATAAGTCGTGCTCCTATTTGGGTGGGTTGGCGGGTCTATGACAGCGGAGGAGTGAACATCTAATACTAAATCTCCAGATATTCTCCCGATTATTCATTCAGGTAATTTCAGTTTTTTTTTATACAAAGGTTCCTCTACTTGCAAGTGCCACCCAATCAGTTACCCGAAGGACGTAAGATTGGAATCAACAACTTTTCGTTATCAACCAGCCTATTTCTATATTCAACACAAACAATAACCATGTAAAGTGGTTAAGTGTAAGAGAGGGCCTAGAGCCCTAACTTCGCCACAATAAAGGCACCAATAAATAAATAAATAAATGAATAAATAATAAAAATCGTCATACAACGTATTTATGATGCATTTGAAAGGTTCAAGTCCCTGCGCAGCACACTGTGTCGAATCCCAGATCTAGGTGAAAAAAAAATCACTGTCGCAAATGAAAGCGAAAACTGGCTCATTCGATAGTGAACAAACCAGATGGTATTCCTTTCCGCTCTCTGGTGCTTAGGAGGGAGGTTATAGGTGCTGAAACGTCTTCCTGGCAGTATTCAGGTTATTTGATAGGAGGTGTCGGAGTGAACCGAACGTTGTGATTCTAGTGAGGTCAACGAGGTGTTGTCTTCTGCGGCTCATGGAATAGTGAAAAGAGGTATGTGTTCGCACTTATATGCGTAATACAAGCTTTCTGCACTAAATAAATTATTTACTTTATGAGTGCCTCATAGTGCCACTTTACTTTAAACGTCATTCGATAGGAAATTTAATGTAGATTCAGGATCTGTAGTGGTTTGGTTGCGCACGAATGTGCATCATGCATTATTTTCTTATTTATTTTCTTATTTTCAGTGACTATGTGGGCATTACCGCGAGAAGAATTTTTCAACGCGTGGCGGTCGTGTCGTAAATAGGGGCGTACAGACGTCATATTTCAATATGTTATGAATACATTTGATCCTACAACTATTACTGTCACTCAGGTGCAGGAGCTAAGAAACAAAATTAAGTTGATATCCCATTATATTAACAACAAGAAGTTCCGTGAAGAACTATACAGCCTACTTTTCAAGTCAATGATTATTCTACAGAATATGAACCTATATAGAATAATGACGAAATTAAGTTGGTAATATCGAAATATCTAATTAGTTCAAAATATACCTGGTATAATGTAGCCTAATAGAGCACTACAGTTGGCAGCTCTGGTGACTGAATATATTCTTAGTTCCATTTCTTAAGGTACAGAATACAAAATTTGGTTGAAGTCCAATGGACGTTACATGCAGTTAGACACTGGATCTATCAGCACGCGTAAAAGCATGTTGCCAACAATGTCAAGCGTGTGCTGGTCAGAAATAATCTGAAATATTATGATATCTTGTTGTGCCAATTTTGGATGAAATCCATTTGTTAGTATAGAAGTTACATGCATTTTAAAATTGGACATATCAGCAGGCATGGAATCATGTTGGCAGCACTGCCTTGTATTAATTACTCCAAATTAATCTAGAATGTCAGGTGCTATACGTGTGCAAAGTATAGAGCTGTTGGCTTGTATACTTTCTGATATATTGATATTAGGGTAAAAAATATAGACAGCATTTATTAACAGTTGGCAGCCCTGATTGCTCTTAACAATACTTATAGTCATATCTGTTATGGTACACATAGCACATACGAAATTTGGTTGAAATCCAACTGATAGTATAGAAGTTACATGCATTTAAAAATTGGTACTATCTGCAGGCTTATAATCATGTTGGTAGAACTGACGTATATAAGTTACTCCAAATTAATCTAAAATGTCAGAATATACGTGTGCATAGTTTAAAGCTGTTGGCCTGCATACTTTCTGATATATTGGTATTTGGATAAAATAAATAAATAGAGAGAGCAATTATTAACAGTTGGCAGCCCTGGTGGCTCTTAAGAATACGCGCAGTCATATCTGTTTATGTACAGATATTACATACAAAATTTGGTTGAAATCCAATCGATAGTGTAGAAGTTATATGCATTTAAACATTGGACCTATCAGAAGGCTTAAAATTATTTTGGCAACACTGTCATGGTTGGACTCCTGGAAATTAAACTGAAATAGTCTTATCTACATGTGTGCCAATTTTGGAATAGCTCCCATGCATACCTTGCTAGATATCCAACATGGAGCTCAAATTTCTAGTGCGTTTTTTCAGCAGTTGGTAGCACTGACATCATTTTCAAATATGGACGTGAGATATTCCGGTGCACATCTTTACTCATACTAAATTTGGTTTTGATTGCTGCAGCCGTTTAGGAGTTGATAGGGGTGGGGGACACACACACACACAGCCAGCCAGTCAGACAGATAGACAGACAGACACACATTTTGCCGGATCGATCTCATAAGTCTACTTTTTCCTCATTTTTGCAAAATGTGAAAAGTAGGCTAAAAATGGGAGAGTGCCGGAAGAACAATGCCATGTACATAGGTAATCTACCTATGGAAGCTATTGAGTTACTTAATGCCCACAAGGAACTTTGACATCAAATGATGAAGACCAGTATAGTAATGACTACGATGTTCTGGACTCTACAGAAGAATCAGGTGATGAATGAACATTAGACATTTTATTATTATTAAGGGGAGTGAGATTAATGAGAACATTACTTGACGAATGGACGCTTTCTTTTCATTTGCAATAGGAGAAATAGGCCTAATATTCAATATATGTTGTCTTTATTTCCATGCTTTTCTAGAGAAATAATATTGTTTTCGTGTGTGAAGTGAGTTTACTAAAACTACGTCATTAACAGGACTGTAAAATGACATTTTGTTATAAAGAAATTGTGTGTATGATTTTGACGAATATTCTTTTATTTTTAGAAAATAAATGTTATTTTTTGTGCATATTTCATTGTTCTATGTTATTAACAATTTAATATACGTTTTTAATCTGGATGATTTTACATACAGTGACGTCATCTATTCCCTCAAATAAGGTGTAACAAGAATACTTGACTGAAAGTCTCATTGTTATTCATATTTTATCCTGTTTTAAATAGTAGGATGTTTACCACTGTCATAAACTATCATATACACATCCAAATCGTGATTTTTACTACCAAAAAATGCATGATTCTTGCGTTGCTTTCGGTCATTTTTTACACCTGACCTTACCCCTCACCCCTATGTATCTACCCCCCCCCCCCCCGAAGATCGTACACTTTAGACGATGCCAGAAATGAATTCAGCGACCTCGAAAACGGTATATTGCCAACTTTTAATAGAATCCCAGCACTATTAACGAAGTAATTAATTTTTTCCACCTAGAATTGGGATTCGACACACTGTGCGCCGTCCCTTTTTCGTACGCTCGCACTGGTACCATAAACTCTCCAAATGCTCTTGAGCTGCAATAATTCTGAAATATACAGGGTACGTAATTTGATGTTTTTCAGTCGGTCAACACGATTGTACCCGATTGTAGGTTACTTACTAATCCTGAAAAAATTTACATGAGATTAATATACAAGCGATCATCATTACAATTAGGCTAGAGCAGATAGTGACGAAGTTAACTGCTCTCTCTCCAGGATCGCGCAAGTCCCATCCAGATAAGTAGCCTGTACAATACAATCTGAACTGACCATTTAGCCTAACCACGATCACATACAGTAGTTACTCTAAACAAGCAAATTTTGGAAGTCAACCATCAATTCCAGTATCTAACAGTAATAAAACATCACATAGATTATAACTAACAAATATTGACGAGTTGCATTATCTTAACTAATACTGCAACTAAATTAGTATATATATTGTATAGGTATATAATGTAAATACTTTCACGCATACTTTTCCCCCAGGAGCTCACATCTAGTGGGACGTGGGTTGGCGACCACGGGGCCCCAGCTGAGTCGGGCATTGCTTCCACTTACTCGTGCCGGGCTCCTCTCCGTCTTCTTTTCTGTCGACCTCACTTGGTCAACTCCTGTTCTCTTCAGACCCCGACGGTATTAGGGTATCCGAGGCCTAGGGAGTCTCTTCCTTTCCCGCCTTAATTGGCCCTTGTCTCATCTTTTCTGATACCCTCCTTCTCCGAGGAGTCAACCTTCTTTTTATTTTCATGTTATCTCCTGCCTTCTGCTCAAGACCCTCAAGGAGGCAGGGTGTATGTAGCCCCACCACTTCTTGTGCACCCTGGATATTGCTACACCCTCAGTGGCTCACGGCTGGTGAGTTCGGGAGTTGGCGACCCCGAGGGATTCCTGAGCTGGGTCTGGTTTCTCCCTTTTATCCATTACCTGTGGGGCGGACCCTCTCCTCTTTCACTTTCCTATCCGCCTTTCATGGCTCTCCTTCCTTCCAAGTCCCTCAATCTGCATTCTTCGAGGGTTGAGGGCATTACTTTTCCTCCTCTCCTTTATTTGCCTTATTCTCCTTTTGTTTTCCACTTCTTCTTCTAGAATATAAGTTAGTAGTTAGTTTTAGTTATAGTTTGCATTTCATTTTCATCTTCACGATCACCCAAACCATTAGGGGCCAATAACCTAGATGTTAGGCCCCTTTAAACAAAAAATATCATCATCATCACCCATAGATTTTACAGCCATTTTCACCACCAGGCAAATACATGGACGGTTTCTTTCAATAGGTCCACGGCCGACTTCCTTCCAAAATCCATTCCCTGACCCGTCCTGAAAATAAAACAAGTAGTTCCGTGAAGAACTATACAGCCTATTTTCATATATCCTACTCATGTTAATTGCCTCTATCAACATACAAAAATTCAGTTTGAAGGTTGTGATAGAAACGTAGATATTGAGAACCGTCTAAATATTTCAGATGGTCGCCAGGTTGGATTTTTATTTTTGTACTATTACATTAAGATTATTGTGTACGTGTGGTATTCAAACTTCAATCGCATGATCAGACCACAAGAAGAAAAAAATAGGTTTTAAAATTTCGCACAGCTGCCATCTTGTGATTATGCAAACAATTGAAATAAATTAGATGCCAGTGGATTAACATTTGTATAAGCATTTAACGTGCAACGTTTCACTGCACTCGGATAGTTAATTCGCGAAAACGTCCATTTAAATATTTATATTTCGCGTCGCCGCCATGTTGGATTTGTGCTCACCAGGTTACTGAAAGTACTATAGGTTAACATATGTGCATAGCCTCTATGAACATAAAAAATTCAGTTTGATTGCTGTAAAAGATACATAGATATTGAGAACCGTCTAAATATTTCGGATCCTCGCCATTTTGGATTGTTATATGTATAGGCCATAGAGTTATGAACCATTCAAGGACAATTATTGCCTAGGTTCATTATTCAAACTTTCACTTCGATCACATGATTACGACACAAGAAATAAAAACTTAATTTTAAAATTTCGCACAGTCGCCATCTTGAGGTTATGTAAACAATTGAACTAAATTAGATGGCAGTGCATTAAAATATGTAATATCATTTACTGTACCATATTTCACTGCGTTCAGAGAGTTAAATCACGAGAAAAGTCTATTAAAATGTTTCAACTTCACTTGGCCACCACGTTGGTGTTGTAGTCACCAGGTTTTTGAAAGTCTCATAGGTGAACTTCTAGTAGTGCCCTTTATCATCGTACACAATTTCAGGGCGATATCGGTAATAGTTTCAGAGAAAATGAATGCTGGTGAAATATTTTGCACAGTCGCCATGTTGGATTGGTGAGACACAATAAAATTTGAAGGGCACGGTCGGGGTCGGCCAGAATAGTGCTATGATCTTACAGAGTTTCATGGTAATTGCTCTAACCGTTTAGATGTTATTAGGGGGGACACACACACCTCACACACACACGGACAAAAGGTGATCTCATAAGCCTTTTTTTTTTTCATAAAAAGAAAATAGGCTTATAAATGGCCGTTTGCTGCATTAATAAAAGAAAAATTAATCTATACAAAAGTAACGATTCGTTTCTTCGACACTTGTAATTCCTGACAAGTAATTGCAACGAGTTATCAAAAGTCGTCGGATTTTTTAAGAGCGTTAAAATCCTTAAGTATGCCTACCTTCGGAGGGGAAGTAAAGCCGGCGGGCACATGTAATAGATTTATGGCATGAAAAAGAACCACTACAAATGGTAGTATATAGCCAATCTTGTGGGTTATATTTCGTTAGAGACGCTCTATCAAGTTCCAACATTCGCGGCTAGGTGTAAGTGGCATCTGGTAGCCAAATTTGGAACTACTTGTAATTGAACTTGCTCATTCTTCTTCATTTATTTCATGTCATGCACATGCGACGGTACTTGTAGCTCACCCCATGGGTGTCCTCATAGAAGCAGCTACAAACTCTGGCGAGTCGAACATGTTCTCGAACACTCCTGCCACTAAAAGCCACACGCTAAATAAATAAATAAATAAAATAACTTTTAAAAAGTAACTTACCCAGTTAGTAACCATCCCACCATTTCCCTGGAATAGGAGTTGGAAACTGCGGAAAGCCGGTTCCACGATGGCTGAGATGAGAATCGAACCCACCTCTTCTCAGTTTTGCCTCACGAGGCTGAGTGTACTCCGTTCCAGTCCTCATACCAGAATTAAATTTCTTGACAGGGCCGGGAATCGAACCTGAACCTCCGAGGCGACAACCAAGAATGCTGTGGTCTCTATGAAACGAAACTGCATACGGAACGAATTATTACCACCTTGTGGTGTAGCGGCTAGCATTGTCACAGAACTATTTCCTCGAAAAGAATTACAAAACTCAGTACAGTACTAACTTTCAACTGATGTTGATCTTTTAAAAATACCTTGTCCTTTACGGAGAATGTTCCGGGTAGAAAGCAAATCAGAAGTTGAACGCACTTATAAGAGTAATGCCATTTTTCTGTTGAGAATTTAATTTTGAAAAAGGAATGTGAAACAGTTACTTTGGAATTGCTCGAGAATCAGCGCGACATTCGTGAATAAATACAGTTGAGACCTTTGTATGAGATGAAACAATGGGTTTTGAAAACAGTGATAAAACGTTTCACATTTCCACGACAACTTGGGAACAGGGTGGGTCTCCATAAAGGCATCAAGGAAGAAAATGTACACCCTCTGTCTGAAATATTCGGCGAATGGGTCTATATTACGAACGGATTGTTGGCTTACCTGAAACAGACGTCACTGTCCTTCGAAGTAATCCCTGTGGATGGTTATACACTTCTGAGATCGACTCACCAAGTCCTGGAAACTCCTGGCATAGTTTTCTTTAGGAATAGCCTTTAGTTTGGGTCGTCAAAACTCTAAATTGAAAGCAAGAGACAAGCGTGAATTTATGCAACCTGCCTTGCACACCTGATAAACGGGCGGCAGTGAGAAGGGTGAATTTATGCAACCTAACGTACACACTTGTTCGACGGGTGGCAGTGAGAAGGGGGAATGTTCAGTGGAATGGAATGGTCCTGAAAACCATCGTCACGTGTGAAGAGACCTGGTGCCTGAGGTATGACCTCGAAGGCAAACGTCAAAGTATGGAGTATCGGGGTGCAGGGTCGCCGAAAAGCCCTGAAGGTCTTTCGGACATTTCGGACATCCAGCGTAATGTGACGACCCAACTGAAGGCTATCCCTCAGGAAGACTATACCAGGACTTGTACAGCCGTTTTAAGAAGTGCATAACCATCCACGGGGATTACTTCGAATGATAGTAACGGCTGTTTCAGGTAAGCCAACTATCCGTTCGTAATATAGACCCATTCACCGAACTTTTCAGACAGAGGATGTAGAATATCGGCGAGTAGCAAGGCTCATCGCATCAAAGCCAGGAAGGGAAACTTTGATAGTTTAGCTTCTTCGCTGACATTCAAGGGCGTTGCACTGCACGATGTTGCATCTGGGAAAGAAACAAGTAGTTCCGTGACGAACTAAAGAGCCTAATTTTCTTAGAATTTATGAATTAATCTAAAATGTTATGATCTATTATTATGCCAATTTTGGATGAAATCCATTTGTGAGCATAGAAGTTACATGCATTTAAAAATTGGACTTATCAGAAGGATTAAATAATGTTGGCAGCACTGACGTACATTAGTTACCCCAAATTAATTTAGAATGTTAGGTACTATAAGTATGCAAAGTTTAGAGCTGTTGGCTTGCATATATTCTGATTTATAGATATTAGGGTATAAATATAGAGATAGAGCATTTATTTACAGTTTGCAGCCCTGCTGGCTCTTAAGAATACGCATATTGATATGAGTTATGGTACAAAAGTCACATACGAAATTTGGTTGAAATCCATTTGTTAGTGTAATAGTTACATGCATTTAAAATTCGGACCCCTAAACAAGCTTAGAATCATGTTGGCAGTACTGACGTATACAAGGTAGCCTACTCCAAATTAATGTAGAATATACGTGTGCAAAGTTTCGAGCTCTTCGTTTGCATACTTTCTGATGTATTTGTATTAGGATAAAATAATAGAGAGAGCATTTATTGACAGTTGGCAGCCCTGGTTGCTCTTAAGAATACGCACAGTCATATTTGGTATTGTACGGATAGTACATACGAAATTTGGTTGAAATACCATTGATAGTGTAGAAGGTACATGCATTTAAAAATTAGACTTATCAGCTGGCTTAGAATCATGTTGGTAACACTGTCATGTATGGCCTCCTGGAAATTAAACTGAAATATTATCTATATGTGTGCCAACTTTGGACTAGCTCCCATGCATACCTTCCAGGAAATCCAGCATTGAGCTCAAATTTCAATTGCGATTTTTCAGCAATTGGTAGCACTGACATAATTTTCAAATATGGCCATTAGATATTCCGGCATAGATCTTTACTCATACCAAACTTGGTTTCCATACCTGCAGCCGTTTATGAGTTGATAGGACACACACACACACACACACACACACACACACACACACACACACACACAGACAGACAGACAGAAGGACAGACACACATTTTCCCGGATCGATCTCATAAGTCTACTTTTACCTCATTTTTGCAAAATGAGAAAAGTAGGCTAAAAATCCCTCTCGGCACGGCAGAAGGTGGAGGTAGATTTCACAGGGCAAAGAAAAATATATAGAATTCACTAAATTTGCCAATTGTTGTAAGCCTACAAACGATCCCATGTTCAGCATACGAGAAGCCCCATCTTATAATTCGGAAAATATTTTGCTCATCCCTTGGCGTAAGGGTGGGTCATATCAAACATTCTTACAGCCAAAAATTTTAGGTAATTTTCAGAGGACTATTGATCATTATAAACGGCGTTGAAATTGTGCCTATTAAGGGTGGTATGATTCTTTTTCTCTAAAAACTCAATTCTTCCCACCCAATTGATCAATGGTTGGTGCTATCAAAAAAACTTTACAAATATAAATGTTGGGCCCTTACCCTAAAAATTGTATGACCTTTGGTTGGTTGGTTCTTAAGTTTAGGGGCTTCGACAACGTGGTCATGTAGCCCCGTGTACTTTGGGTGTGTGTAGAATCTGTCTGATAACCGGTGTTAATTGTGATGACTGTATTAGTGTGTGCTATCTGTTTTTTTTAATTTAAGTACTGAAACTTAGACTTTTTTTTCTTCAAATAGTTCCTACATTTGCCGCCAAGCGCCACCGTCAACGACTACTAGGCCAAGTTCAGAACTTAGCTACTAGACCCCACCGCAGTCGGCTCTTGGCAACGAACGTAGAAACCTAAGAGCGTTTTTTACATTCTTGCCCTATCCAATTTAGCTTTACACAGGTGCAATTAGTGGACGGTTGTTTAACATGCCATAAATCTATGACATGGAACCGCCGGCTTTACTTCCCCTCCAAAGGAAGGCATACTGAGGGATTTTTAACGCTCTTAAAAATCCGATGGCTTCGGCCGGGTTTGAACCCGCTATTTTGGGCATAGAAGCTCAGCATGCTTCCGACTACGCCAAAAGTATGAACTTTGAATGGATTCGATTTTTGATATATTAAGATAGTTATAGTGATATTTGGCTTTTTCGAAATTCATTTATTTATCGTATGGCTTTTAGAGCCGGGTGTGTCCGAGAACATGTTCGGCTCGCCAGAGTCTGTAGCTGCTTCCAGCGGACACCCAGAGGGTGAGCTACACGTTCCATTCAATTTCAAGTAGTTCCAACTTTCGCTACCAGATGTCAATGATACCTAGTGGTGAACGTTGAAACTTTGATAGAGTGTTCCAACGAAATCTAACCTAGAAATTTAGCTCCACACAAGTTTAGTCTGTGTAAGGATTATTTACATGCCATAAATCTATGACATGGGACCGCCGGCTTTACTTCCCCACCGAAGGAATGCATAATGAAGGATTTTAACACTCTTAAAAAATCCGACGACTTCGGCCGGGTTTGAACCTGCTATCTTGGGCACAGCAGTTCACCATGCTACCAACTACGCCACCGAAGCCGCGAAAATATGACTCCCATATACAGTAAAAATAAATTACCAATTATTTAATAGAAAAAAAAACAACTTTATGATAGGCTACTTATTTTACAGATATTTCAATTTAAAACTAGTTGGACATCTGCGCGGATACATTCGGACGATTCTTGTTCAACGCATATCGTTTTCGAAATCTCCATTTCTTGGGCACTTTTTTAATGCGTGCTGGTGGACTATTTTCTCCCGAGGACCACTCTCGAGGCTCTCGCGGACCACCTGTGGTCCACGGACCACCGGTTAATAACCAGTGATTTAGAGGCATGACTTTTCGTATTAACGAAAAACGCGACAACATATTTTGAAGCGATTTTGCGATGTCTTTACGAATCATATGTTTCTGGTTTAGAAAATAAGGATATTATGCTCGCGAATTACAGCGATAAGGCCATTTTAAAGTGAAATTCAATTATAAGGCGATACGCGCGATATTACAGCCAAATCTGTAGTGAATAACGATCTTGAAATTTTGTTTCAATATTATGTATGAAAAGAAAGAGAAGAGCGAATAACGATTCAACAAGTTGAAATATTTCAGTCATTGCTAGCATTAAAATTAATGCAAAATCTGGAATATAATAAAATAATATTGGTTGCTTACTAATAATTCATATATCTACCATTCATATAAATAATTCAGAACCACAATAATGAAACCTTTAGTGATTAATTTTAGAATTTAATTAAAGCGAAATAGCAATATTTCACGAAATAACGCGAATATTAGTATCCATCTCGCGAAATTGTTCAATATTTAGTGCGAAAGAATCATGTCTCTAGTTATATTATTAAGTGTAATTTTTAAAGTGATTGGTGCAAAATGACGGCAGTTATCGTGTTCACAAGAAAGTGATATACTGTACCAGGTTGCTCATTTGCCCCGTACAATCTACCAATATGTGTCCCGCATACACTGCTGCCGTGTGGGATATCTAATAACTGATTTCCATAGGGGTAGCACTGCTTGCTGGCAGATTAGGCTACGTCTGAATACGAATACTGAACGGCCGTTCGCTACATGTTCCTCTGCGTTACCCGTCTAATGCGCCCCATTGCAAGACCCTCACATTTGAGAGAGTAATAGGCTCAAATGTGGTACAACAACAAGACAGTTGCTGGCAACATATCGATGATGGCTGGTGTATTCAGCAACGAATAGTACACAGACATCGTACTAATCTATGGAGAAGCTGGTCGTAATGCCGTCAAAGCTCGAGGTTTCATAACGCAATGAGGTGCATTGGACGAGAGCACTGAGGAACATGTAGCGAGTGGCCGTCTGGTTGTTATCTCTTGGCATTCTGAAGTAACCAGTTTGAATTAAAGGATACCCCTTAGGAATTCAGTTATTAGACCTCCCGTTCATCATTAATACATGTGGGACACCTAAAGGACGATTGTACGGGGGCAGATGAGTCACCTAGCATAGTATATAAACTTTTGAACTGACGGTGGTTTTGGGGTCTGGGGGATGTGAAACGCAAAGATATGTAGAAATTTTCCGAAAGTCGAAACATGGCACCCATTGCCATAGGTAGGTTTCTAATGAAATCTGCCTTAAATTGAACCACAGGCTATTGCGTGGTATATCTGGAAATAATTATTGTGAAAGTAGTTTGTTGTGCTTTGTTCAAAAAATTACAAACATGTTGTGGATGCCCAGATAGAATCGTTGTGACTGTTGGAAGGATTGGAGTAAAATGGAAGACAAAAGATAACTAAATGTTAAGCTAGACTAGCATTACCCGTCGCGGCTTCGCCCGCCAATATTCTAGTTGTAAAGAGTACACTTAGAAAAATTTCAATCATGAATGCTATGACTGATTTATCCTTGGTATGAATAATCAGACTTTATCATTTCAGCTACTGGTGCAGTGGTTAGGGGTTTGTCATTCCTTCGTAGGTATATCAGAGCGAAGTTAGTTTTCTGGGAATATCACAGACGCTGCTAATTTAAGGGCCCTTAAATGTGGTTTTCGGAGACCCTTTATAGTCGGGGGAAAAAGACCTTTCGTACCACACTCACACGTGGAAATTGCGTGAAAAAAATCTAGAGTGCCCTTTGACCCCCTTAAGTGCATTACTGTACGTATTGATGAATTTTACAGCTTAATTTGGTTCAGTGATAACCTTATAACCGCCTGGAAACTTTCTCAGTAATGTAATAATCGGAATTGCATTGCTTCTTACAGAAATAGATGGACCTGTGAAATTCTGTTACCATGGTTACCGTGTTGCATTCTTTCATTATTTCATTGTAAATATACATGTTTTAAGGTATTTATTTAATTGTGAGGCATTTAAAGAGTAAGTGAGTACGTTTCGCTTACGCATTGGGTTATGCTAAACCTGTAGGTACCCCATATGTGTAGGTTGGTGTTAATGGGACCTTATTTTCGGTACAAAACTGGAATGGGACCTTAGCAGAATAATATAGGGAGGGATTATGAAGAACTCATATTATGTATTAACTCAGTGCCATTTGCCTGAATATGCACTTAACAGGACTGAGCTTATGTGGTCTGTTTACAGTAGGGCCTACATACATTGAGAATCATCATTCAACTGTGTGTATCCGTAGAGTTGTTGTTGCTTCATTTGAGGGGCTTGGACATCGTGGTCATTTTGCCTCGTGTACTTCGGTGAGTTTGCTATTTTGTCTGACTACCTGTGTTATTGTGGTGACTGTATCCGTGTGTCTATTTGTAATGCAGATGAAGATTAAGAAGGAGGTGGTCGTGGCCTTAAGTTAGGAACCATCCCGGCATTTTCCTGGAGTAGAGGTGGGAAACCACGGAAAACCAAGGTCATCAATCCCTATAGGAAATTCTATATCCAGGTGGAGGACGCCCATCCCACATTAAGGAAAATTAAAGCCGGAGTACCGCAAGGCAGTGTCAGTGTCATAATACCCTCGCTCTTCTACATTTATGCCTGGCGTGGGGCGTACCTAAGACGAGCCTCCACCTATACGCCGACGATACCTCTATCTCCACCACTTCCTGGAGAGATGAAACTAACCTCCAAGTCGCACTAGACACTCTAGAACCCTGGCTAGAGAAATGGAGAATTAAAATCAATGTGAATAAAAGCTCTGCCACTCTGTTCACGAAAATACGAAAATTCACAGAAGTCCAGGATCTCAACTTCTCTGGTGAGTGATAAGATGGCAGACAGCCACAAAGTACCGCACCTGGGTGTCACGCTTCATCGAAGCCTTACTTTCGCAAAGGAAGTTGGTGTATTCTTTGAATACACGGTACGAGAGATATAATGTCTATTGCTCTTTGCATGTTAATTTTTTCCTTCCCCCTTGCCAAACACCAACAGTGATCATCTGTTTTCTCCCTGTTGAGCATGTCTCTTATGTCTTCATAAGTATGTTTCAGATATATAACTTCTGTGATCCACCTAGCGCTATCTAGTAGCGAACCTCTGAAGCTACTCAATTCCTCATCGTGCAAGAGGACTTACTTATCCATTTGGCTACCAGATCTCGTTACCATCGTCAGCTATTTTCTCCTTGAGCAAGAGGACTACGTCTACTTCTTTACTCACCATGCTGCGCTAGTATCATCTATCAACTCCTTGAAGACCAGCTCAGCAAGAGAAGAGAATTTATTGTTAATAAGTTGGTTATGCTGATATGTATACCTTTTGTTTCCTACCCCCACTCTCTCCCCTTCCTAGGACCTTCCGTGCTTCGTTTTGCTGCTCTCACTTCTTAGTCGGCAGCCGCAGTAATCAGTTAAGGCTCAACCAGAGCCAGCCTCCTGACCTAACGAGGCAGTTTTTAAATTCCACGCCATGTTGGAACTTTAAGTATTAGTGAAGAACTTCACCTTCGCCATGCAACAAAGATAAGTACCTGATTCAAGTTTTAACCTCATCTTCATGGTTTTAACTTCCTCGTGTTTTAACTATCTTTTATAGGCAGTGTGAAACTATTTACTTTGGGGCAATAATCACTCTTCGTGGGATTTGCCATGTTGAGCTTTTTTCTTGTATAAGCCAACCTTACTAAAAAGAGCTTTTCTTAAGCGATTCAAACGAGAAACCCTCTCGCTACGTGGGATATTATCTAATACCCACTGCCTATAATTATAAAACTATTTCCTCCGTTGGATTTTCTCAACCCCATTTTCTGCTAAGGTCGTTCTGGAACCTTCTAGAACTTGTTCTCTATCTGCGAGTCCTGCCATCATGTATTTCTCACGTACTTGGGAGAAATTTGTTTAAAACTAAATTACTACAATAGTGAATTTTCGTCCTCCGTTGGAACCTCTGGAAAATTCTATGGCGCATTTCATTGTAAATTACAACTTTTTCAAGAAATAGACTTTCACCTACATAGTGCAATCAGTTATCTCCATAATTGCAATAACTTTTATTTCTTATAAACTTCAGTGTTTCTCCAGTGAACTTTGCATCCATCTTTACAGACTATAGTGATAATCAGTGCTTGCTCCACTCTTCTACCGCGTCGCGATCGTCCGGTTATATTAAATACGGCCATGAACATTGTCCCTATATCCCAATGATCTTTCCTTAACCTTCTACTAACAACCATTATTTATGAAATCGTAACTTTCTATAAGGTGTCATTCCAAGAAGTGCCCTTCCATTTTGTTGGTTTATCATTAAGTAATTCTGCATAATTGCGTGTCTAGCACACGTTTCAAACTTAAATTGTTCCTCCCTTCAAAAGCCGGGAAAACAATTCTCTCAACTCTTGAGTGAGTTATTTTTTGGTCTCGCTAAATGAAAACTGCCTCATTTGACTGGCGAGTCTTATTCAAAGTATCAGAGGTCTAGAACCTTCCTTCTGACCAACTCTTCAGGTTCACAGTAAGTGACCTGCCCTCTTTGCATAATTCTTATATTAACTCTGTATAAATATAAGAAGTTATAGGAACTTCTATTTTATTTTTCACGTTGTTATTATTGTTATTTTCAAAGTTGTCACTGTCTCTAGAACATTCTCTCCAGAATTTCTTAAGGTGCACTTTTTGTACTTCAATTTACGTTCAAGCTTTAATTATTTTATTGTTCATTTGTTCAAATCTTATAAAGATTTCAGAAACATGTAAGGTTTGAAACCTTTTAAATTGTCAATTGCCTGGAGCAACCGGTTAATGTGGAGAGGTCTGCGACCCTATTTATTAAAAAGTTCAAATGAACTATGTTAATTAAAATTATATTACATACTTGTTAATTCCCTCAAATTTTTTCTAATTGTAAAATAAACTCATCTTTTCCCTTTGCTTTTTCATTTTCGAATATAAAGTTTAGGCAAAATCCTGTCTTCCTTGACTCTCCTCACTCAATGATATTAAAATCATTAATAGAGCTTTCACCATTTGTTGCATTTGGGCAGAAACTCTTAATTTTCACCTTACTAAAGTTCTTCTTAGCGATAATAGCTAATTCTAATTGGCCAGTAAGGCAAGTAAAGTTCGCTCAGCCAACTACCTGCTTGTGGAGACCCTCTCCGAAAACTTATGGTCAGTTTTCAAAAAAAGAAGTGTTTCTTTTTGTCTAAACTTTTAGCCGGCTCCTCGCTGAGTAAAAGCTTAGCCATTGTCCAATGCAACCATTGGTTCATTTACCAAGATTACTCAATAAGGCATAATCTTTTATCATATTCCTTCTTAGAGACACTTGGTCGCCCTTACAGGAACTCCACAATTTTGGAAATTGAAAATACCAAGCTTGAGTTAAATCATTGGCATTCTTCGAATTACCTTGTAAAACCTAATTTCTTTGAGAAAACATACAGTAAATTTGTTCCTTTAAGTCTTGCCAGACCATCACCCTTCCCCATAGTACTTTTATACGTGCTGGGGAGGAAATATACCAAAGCCTCTCTCTCGCAAACCGCTCAAGTCCTAGCTGCGGTTCCCGTTAGCCTCGACCAAGCTCGTACCTACTTTAGGTATCCGAGAGTTAATTTCTATTGGCGACTTCTTCTAAGTGTATTTAAACTTCAACTTATTACTTTGTGGGACTCTCCTCCTATTCTTCTATCCTTCTTTTCCAATTCCAAAATCTACTTCCTTCTTTTCATCATCTTCCCTTGGTGGGTGGGTTATTCCCTAACCTATAATCTACCCAAAATTTGGTCCCAGAAACCCGGGAGAGCCCATTTTTTCTTTTCTCTTTTTAAAATAGTGTCATTTGACAATACTTTGCATATTTCTAATATCTGTGTTGAATATTTCAGCTATAACCACATCGTGCAAAGCCTGTGAACGGGAAAGAGGCCGCTCCTGTCTCCTATGGTGTGTCCCATTCTTTCTACTCATACGCTGCTGCCAGCTTGACAGCATTTCCAAGGTTCCACAGTTTCGTGAGTTACATTTTCATTTATCTTCTTTAGTATGGCTCCCACTGATAAGGATAAGGATGAAAAACTTACTTCTAAACGAGCATCCTATAAAGGGCAAATTACCCGATTCAGAAGGTACATAAAAGAATTAGATCCCTCAGATGCGCAATTAGATTTGTTGAAACATCGTGTAAAGGATTTTGAACGTTCTTATGAAAACTACTGTAACATTCAAACTGAAATTGAAACTTGTATGCTCAATCAAACAGAAGATCGTGTCGAAGTAGAGAACTTATATTACGAAGGCATAGGTTCTGCTTTCAGAATAATACGCCAACTCGAAGAGGAGCAGAAAAAGGACGCTTCTGTTCTTGGTTCCCTTCATGAACCCCAAACTTCTTTCCGTGAAGGCACTCACAAGCCCAAACCTACTTTACCGAAAATTGATTTACCCCATTTTTCTGGAGATGAATCCACTTGGGATTCTTTCTATGAATTATTTTGCTCCCTTGTTCATGACAATGAAGACATTCAAGTCATTTACAAGTTTCATTACTTGAGATCTATCCTTCGAGGTCAAGCTTTGCAGTTAGTTGAAGCACTTCCTCTGCGTGCCGAAAATTACCCCATTGCCTTTAACTTATTAAAAGAAAGATATGGAAATTCACGCTTACGTATTCAACGCCATATTAAGGCTCTATTTAACCTACCTGCGTCACAGCACAATGACGTCACTAGCTTGCGTACTTTAATTGATACTACCCAACTCCACGTTAAAGCTTTGTCCCAATTAGAGCAGCCTACGGAACATTGGGATACTTTCCTAATACATTTAGTAGTTTCTAAAGTTGATGCTGCTACCCTCAAAGCTTGGGAAATTGAACTTTCTAAGGAAGATGACTACTCTTACGAGCATTTAGTCACTTTCATAAACGCTAGATGCCAACTTTTAACCGCGCTAGCTAATCAGAGCGAACCTTCATCTCCTAGTTCCAAATTCGAATTAATGTCCATCAAACCCAAAAGCGAACGCTCAGCGTCTAATACCCAAAAACCAGGGTCCAGCTCATCCAAATTCAAATCAAACTCCACTGGTTACCCAACTAGGTCTAGTGAACGTCGTGTTGCTAGCTCTATTGTTTTAAACACGCAAGGTGAACCTCGCAAAAGTTTAAACGAACCTGTAAAGTGCATACTTTGTAAAGATCCCCATGCCCTATACCTCTGCAAATCCTTTAAAGAAATGTCAGTCGATGACAGACGAAAACTAGTCGCTCAAAACAAACATTGTTTCAACTGCCTAGCGCCCACGCATTCTGCTTCTAACTGTAAGTCCACAAGACTTTGCTACCATTGTGAAAAGGCTCATCATACCCTGCTACATCGTCATGATCAGGCAAGGTCATCGACAGCATCAACTTCGCCGAAAAATGATAGTGTTAACAGTTCTAATGCTTCATCATACATTCAAAATGCTAAGTCCATTCGCAGTGCTCAAGTATTGTTGTCTACTGTCCAAATTGACGTTCAGGATAATTTCGTCAACTGGGTCCGTGCACGCGGTCTTCTAGACTCAGCGGCAACTCATGATTTTGTGTCCAATTCCTTGATTAGAAAACTAGGCCTACCCGTAAACCCCACTTCTATCAATGTGTCGGGCATCAACAGCTCAAAATCGCAAGCTTTACAATTTTCAAAACTAACCATAAGAGATACTTGTCATAGAAACAACTTTCTTAAACTTAATTGTCTAATTATCAATAGCATTGGAGAAGACACTCCGAGTCACTCGGTTGATATTTCGGGGTTAAACATTCCCTCGCATTTAAGGTTAGCCGATTCTTCGTTTAACATACAAAATCCCATTGACATACTCTTTAGTGCCAATGTCTTTTGGAATTGCCTTCGGAAACAGGTTCGCAAGCTATCTTCAAACGTGGTCGCCAGAGACACTAATTTTGGATGGATTGTCACAGGGCAACTTCCCCATTATTCACCCCAACCTACATCGCAATGTTACTTCTCCAATACTGATCTGGAACAGTTTTGGAGGCTTGAAAATGTTGATTCTCCTAATGTAACTTCTTCAGAAAATGAATTCTGTGAGCAACTTTTTTTGAACACGACCACTCGTTCTTCTGATGGCCGGTTCGTTGTTCAAATGCCAAGATTAAATAATCCTCCTAAACTTATCAACTCTCAGCCCAAAGCTCGAAAAGCTCTCTTTGCTATCGAGAGCAAATTCAAAAAGGAACCCCTCGTCAAAAAGCAGTACACTGAGTTCATGGATGAGTATGAAAGCTTAGATCATATGGAGGTTGTTAACAAATCCGATGATGAATTGCACCCCCCAATCGAAACGGTTTATTTAAATCATCATCCTGTGTGGAAAAACCCTTTTGTAAAAGATAAAATCCGAGTTGTTTTCAATGGTTCATCACCCGACGTTAACGGCAACAGCCTTAACGACACTCTTTATTCTGGTCCTGCTATTCAATCAGATTTATCTGCTATACTTTTAAACTTTCGATTATTTCCCATAGCTGTCATAGCCGATATAAAACAGATGTACCGTCAAGTGTTAATTCAACCAGAACAACGAGATCTTCAAAGAATCTTGTGGCGTGATGAAATCAATAAGCCCATTAAGGTATTTCGCTTGAAAACTGTTACCTATGGCTTAAAACCCTCTGCTTTCCTTGCTATCCGATCCCTACACTTGCTTGCCTCACAAGATGGTCATTTATTTAACCCCAAAGCCTCTGAAGCACTAACTACGTCCTTCTATGTTGACGATTATTTGCAATCCTTCCCTTCTTTGGAGGAAGCTTCTTTTGTATCTTTAGAACTTCAAGCATTACTAAGGAATGGAGGTTTCCCACTTCATAAGTGGAACTCCAACTCCCCTGAGTTTCTCGCCCAATTTCCCATCGAAGACGTAGATCCCTCTTCTGTCGAAATTTGTGGAAACTCCGAATCTATAAAAACTCTAGGAGTTCATTGGTGCACTAGCACTGACACTCTTATCTATAAAGTTACGCTCGCAGAAGTGCTTCCTAATACAAAAAGACAAATCCTCTCTGAAATTGCAAAAATTTTTGATCCGCTTCAATTTCTTGCCCCAGTTATTGTTATAGCCAAACTCTTCATGCAAGAGCTGTGGTCACTTAAATGTGAATGGGATGACGCTGTCCCTCTTTCTTTTCTTAATCGTTGGCTCTCGTTTCGCAGCAATTTGCTGGATCTTTCCCTCATTGAAATTCCCAGGAATTTAATCAGCTCTCATTCTAATGCATCTTTTTTCCTTCATGTATTCGCGGACAGTTCCGAAAAAGCTTATGGTTGCTGTGCATATTTAGTTTATCACGATTCACTCTATGGATCTTCAGTTTCTAACCTCGTTTGTGCCAAATCGAAGGTCGCCCCTCTTAAAACTATCACTTTACCTAGGCTTGAACTGTGCGCTGCACTAATGGCTGCAGAACTTGTCAAGAAATTACGGGAAGTATTAAAGGTCGAATTTTCGCAAATCTATCTCTGGAGCGATTCTATGATCGCCCTTTCTTGGATCGCAAAAAACCCCTCTCACTGGCAAACTTTTGTCGCAAACAGGGTTTCCAAAATTCAAACACTTTCTTCTGGATGTCAATGGAGGCATGTTCCCAGTGCGGATAATCCAGCTGATATCATCTCTCGTGGTTGTTTACCCTCTCAATTAGCAGCTTCCCAATTGTACTGGCATGGGCCCTCGTGGCTAGTCGACGAATCTTCCGCATGGCCTTCTAAACCTCCTGCTCCAAACTCCAACTTGCCTGACGCTAAAGTACCTCTGTCTATTGCCTCGTGTCTGGTTTCCAATGCTTCTTATCCTTTGTTGTCACGCTATTCTTCCTTCCATAAATTACTACGGATTGTTGCCTATCTCCTTAGATGGAAATATCTTGTGGTTGACCAACCTCTTCTCCCTAAACCACACCTTACCAATCATGAATTGAATCTTGCTACCATTAAGATTTTACAACTGACACAGCAAGAAGCCTTTTCTTCTGAATTGTCATTGCTTTCTTCTAAAAGAGATCTTCCCAAATCCAGCCGTCTTCGTGCTTTAGCCCCGTTCCTTGATGACCATGGATTACTTAGGGTAGGTGGAAGGCTCTCGCAATCTTTACTCCCTGAGGACAAAAAGCATCCCGTTATTTTGCCTTCCAAACATCACGTTACTTCTTTAATTATACGTGACTTTCATTATCGTAATCTTCATGTTGGTACACGTACTCTACTCTGTCTCTTAAGAGAAAAGTACTGGATTATAAATGGAATTCATGAAGTTTCTTCTGTAATTCATAAGTGCATTCCTTGTTTCAAAGCGAAACCTAAAATCAACACTCAATTAATGAGCGATCTGCCCTCTTTTCGTTCTTCTCCAATACGCCCATTTGCTTTAACTGGAGTGGACTATATGGGTCCGTTCCAATATCAACAAAACTCTCCTGAAGCTAAACGCAAATTGTTTGGTAAGCTTTATGTTTCTCTCTTTGTTTGCATGGTTACTGGCGCAATCCACTTGGAACTAGTAACGAATGCTTCTACTTCCTATTTTTTATCAGCTGTCTCTCGTTTCACCGCTAGGCGTGGTGTTCCTTCTGAGATGTTCTCTGATAACGCTTCCACCTTTCAGGGCGCAGCCTCCCTGTGGAAGAAAGCTCTCACTTCCTCTCCTGCCATGGAACAAATCTCCAATTTTTCTTATTCAAAAGGTTTCAAATGGCGCTTCATACCTCCTTACGCTCCGCATCATGGTGGTAGGTGGGAATCTTGCGTAAAGCTCACTAAACGTCATTTAAGAAAAGTCTTAGGTAATCGAATCCTGACTTACGAAGAATTCAATTCACTGTCTGTTTTAATTGAAGGTGTTGTTAACTCTCGCCCTTTAACTCCACTTTCCAATGACCCTGATGACCTACTTCCACTCACCCCTGGTCACTTCCTTATCGGCACTTCTCTTTCTGCCCCTCCTCCTCTTACTAATTCTTACAGGGATTCTAATCTACCTATCGCTTGGCGGAAACTTGAAGCCCTCCGTAATTCTTTTTGGAAGAGGTGGAACTTGGAATATTTAACTTCCTTGCAACGGAGGCAGAAGTGGTTTCTTTCCAGTCCCGACATTAAAGTAGGGGACTTGGTCTTGGTTAGAGATATTTCACCCCCCCTAGTATGGATTTCTGGTAGGGTGACCCAATGTTACCCTGGAAGAGATGGGAGAGTCAGGGTGGCCAGAATCTTGACTACAAATGGACCGATCACAAGACCACTGTCTTTGATCGCTCCGCTTCCAATAAATGTGTAACTGCTTATCTGCTCTCTGTTGGTGTTTGTCCCCCCAGTATGGTGTATTCTTTGAATACACGGTACGAGAGATATAATGTCTATTGCTCTTTGCATGTTCATTTTTTCCTTCCTCCTTGCCAAACACCAACAGTGATCATCTGTTTTCTCCCTGTTGAGCATGTCTCTTATGTCTTCATAAGTATGTTTCAGATATATAACTTCTGTGATCCACCTAGCGCTATCTAGTAGCGAACCTCTGAAGCTACTCAATTCCTCATCGTGCAAGAGGACTTACTTATCCATTTGGCTACCAGATCTCGTTACCATCGTCAGCTATTTTCTCCTTGAGCAAGAGGACTACGTCTACTTCTTTACTCACCATGCTGCGCTAGTATCATCTATCAACTCCTTGAAGACCAGCTCAGCAAGAGAAGAGAATTTATTGTTAATAAGTTGGTTATGCTGATATGTATACCTTTTGTTTCCTACCCCCACTCTCTCCCCTTCCTAGGACCTTCCGTGCTTCGTTTTGCTGCTCTCACTTCTTAGTCGGCAGCCGCAGTAATCAGTTAAGGCTCAACCAGAGCCAGCCTCCTGACCTAACGAGGCAGTTTTTAAATTCCACGCCATGTTGGAACTTTAAGTATTAGTGAAGAACTTCACCTTCGCCATGCAACAAAGATAAGTACCTGATTCAAGTTTTAACCTCATCTTCATGGTTTTAACTTCCTCGTGTTTTAACTATCTTTTATAGGCAGTGTGAAACTATTTACTTTGGGGCAATAATCACTCTTCGTGGGATTTGCCATGTTGAGCTTTTTTCTTGTATAAGCCAACCTTACTAAAAAGAGCTTTTCTTAAGCGATTCAAACGAGAAACCCTCTCGCTACGTGGGATATTATCTAATACCCACTGCCTATAATTATAAAACTATTTCCTCCGTTGGATTTTCTCAACCCCATTTTCTGCTAAGGTCGTTCTGGAACCTTCTAGAACTTGTTCTCTATCTGCGAGTCCTGCCATCATGTATTTCTCACGTACTTGGGAGAAATTTGTTTAAAACTAAATTACTACAATAGTGAATTTTCGTCCTCCGTTGGAACCTCTGGAAAATTCTATGGCGCATTTCATTGTAAATTACAACTTTTTCAAGAAATAGACTTTCACCTACATAGTGCAATCAGTTATCTCCATAATTGCAATAACTTTTATTTCTTATAAACTTCAGTGTTTCTCCAGTGAACTTTGCATCCATCTTTACAGACTATAGTGATAATCAGTGCTTGCTCCACTCTTCTACCGCGTCGCGATCGTCCGGTTATATTAAATACGGCCATGAACATTGTCCCTATATCCCAATGATCTTTCCTTAACCTTCTACTAACAACCATTATTTATGAAATCGTAACTTTCTATAAGGTGTCATTCCAAGAAGTGCCCTTCCATTTTGTTGGTTTATCATTAAGTAATTCTGCATAATTGCGTGTCTAGCACACGTTTCAAACTTAAATTGTTCCTCCCTTCAAAAGCCGGGAAAACAATTCTCTCAACTCTTGAGTGAGTTATTTTTTGGTCTCGCTAAATGAAAACTGCCTCATTTGACTGGCGAGTCTTATTCAAAGTATCAGAGGTCTAGAACCTTCCTTCTGACCAACTCTTCAGGTTCACAGTAAGTGACCTGCCCTCTTTGCATAATTCTTATATTAACTCTGTATAAATATAAGAAGTTATAGGAACTTCTATTTTATTTTTCACGTTGTTATTATTGTTATTTTCAAAGTTGTCACTGTCTCTAGAACATTCTCTCCAGAATTTCTTAAGGTGCACTTTTTGTACTTCAATTTACGTTCAAGCTTTAATTATTTTATTGTTCATTTGTTCAAATCTTATAAAGATTTCAGAAACATGTAAGGTTTGAAACCTTTTAAATTGTCAATTGCCTGGAGCAACCGGTTAATGTGGAGAGGTCTGCGACCCTATTTATTAAAAAGTTCAAATGAACTATGTTAATTAAAATTATATTACATACTTGTTAATTCCCTCAAATTTTTTCTAATTGTAAAATAAACTCATCTTTTCCCTTTGCTTTTTCATTTTCGAATATAAAGTTTAGGCAAAATCCTGTCTTCCTTGACTCTCCTCACTCAATGATATTAAAATCATTAATAGAGCTTTCACCATTTGTTGCATTTGGGCAGAAACTCTTAATTTTCACCTTACTAAAGTTCTTCTTAGCGATAATAGCTAATTCTAATTGGCCAGTAAGGCAAGTAAAGTTCGCTCAGCCAACTACCTGCTTGTGGAGACCCTCTCCGAAAACTTATGGTCAGTTTTCAAAAAAAGAAGTGTTTCTTTTTGTCTAAACTTTTAGCCGGCTCCTCGCTGAGTAAAAGCTTAGCCATTGTCCAATGCAACCATTGGTTCATTTACCAAGATTACTCAATAAGGCATAATCTTTTATCATATTCCTTCTTAGAGACACTTGGTCGCCCTTACAGGAACTCCACAATTTTGGAAATTGAAAATACCAAGCTTGAGTTAAATCATTGGCATTCTTCGAATTACCTTGTAAAACCTAATTTCTTTGAGAAAACATACAGTAAATTTGTTCCTTTAAGTCTTGCCAGACCATCACCCTTCCCCATAGTACTTTTATACGTGCTGGGGAGGAAATATACCAAAGCCTCTCTCTCGCAAACCGCTCAAGTCCTAGCTGCGGTTCCCGTTAGCCTCGACCAAGCTCGTACCTACTTTAGGTATCCGAGAGTTAATTTCTATTGGCGACTTCTTCTAAGTGTATTTAAACTTCAACTTATTACTTTGTGGGACTCTCCTCCTATTCTTCTATCCTTCTTTTCCAATTCCAAAATCTACTTCCTTCTTTTCATCATCTTCCCTTGGTGGGTGGGTTATTCCCTAACCTATAATCTACCCAGAAGTCGCTCAGCGAGCGAACTTGGCGAAAGCGATTCAAACATAGCTCTGGCCTCAAATGAGGTCCCAGAGCTCACTAGATGATTTAGCAAGCTCCTTACATAATGGAATGGAATATACCTGTCCAATTTTTGGGTATGCAGCCCCGTCTTTGCTGAATAAACTGCAGGTTGTTCAGAACCGAGCATTACGCACGATATCCGGAGTGCCATTGTTACGTGCGTAACGCCCAAATACATATGAAGAAACACTCTAAAAAGTATAGAAGCACCAATCAATCCCCTTGGCGATCACCAACTTACGGGGTATCGCTGTAAGCGTCCCTGTATTATAGGCTAATTGAGTAAGCATCTTTCAACACTTATGCTGCTATAACTCGTTCTTATTTTCACTTTCACACTGAATTTCAATCTTTAACTACCGTATCCTTTCCTATCTTCTGTATTTCTATTGCTTAAATGCACCAGGTCACATTCTGACCAATTAGACGCAACGTAAATCACCCAACGCCCAATAAACCGAATGCTGCTGGGTAATCTGAGGTCTTATCGATTCAGAAATTCAAGAAATGGCAATAATAATAATAATAATAATAGGCTGTTCATCTTTTTTTAGTATTTTATAGGTATTTTTTTAGATTTTAGGCACCGAGGAGTGATTGTGACAGTAAGAATATGTAATCCCCTGAGAAATGAAATTATTAATTATACTGATAATATTTAATTACAGGTAAGCTACTGAGATATGCATGTACTAATAATACTAATAATGTTTAATTATTGAGCCCCCGAGATACAATAAGAGGTACTTAACCCAATGAGAAATGATGATAATAACAAAAGAAAAGTAGTTCTGTGAAGAACTAAACAGCCTATTTTCATATATCCTATTTATGTTAATTGCCTCTATCAACATACAAAATTTTCAGTTTGTTTGCTGTAATAGATTCGTAGATATTGAGAACTGTCTAAATATTTCGGATGGTCGCCATATTGTATTTTTATACTGTATATGTAGGCCATAGAGTTATGTACTATTAGATGAAGATTATTGCGTAGGTTTATTATTCGAACTTCAATCGAATGATTAGGACACAAGAATTAAAAAAAATAAAAACAAATCGCACAGCCACCATCTTGTGGTTATGAAAACAACTGAAATAAATTAGATGTCAGTAGATTAAATTTTGTATAAGCATTTACCGTACCAAGTTTCACTGTGCTCGGATGATTAAATCGCGAGAAACGTCCACTTAAATTTCGCGTCGCCGCCATATTGGATTTGTGCTCATCTTGTTATTGAAAGTCCCATAGGTGAACTAATGTTAATAGTCTTTATCAACATACAAAATTTCAGTTTGCTGTCAGAGATTAGTAGATATTGAGAACCGTCTAAATATTTCGGATGGTCGCCATGTTGGATTTTTATATATGTAGGCCATAGAGTTATGTACTGTTAGATGGCGATTATTGCGTATGTTCATTATTCAAGCGTTGACTTCGATTGCATGATTAGGACATAAGAAATAGAAACTTAATTTTAAAATTTCGCACAGCCGCCATCTTGAGGTTATGTAAACAATTGAACTAAAGTAGATGACAGTGTATTACAATGTGTATACATATTTGCTGTACCAAGTTTCACAGCGCTCGGATGGTTAAATCGCGAGAAACGTCTATTTATATGTTTCAACTTCGTTTGACCGCCATGTTCGTTTTGTACGAGCTTAACAGGTTTCTGAAAGTCATATAGGTAAACTTCTAGTAGTGCCCTTTATCATCGAACAGAATTTGAGGGTGATATCAGTAGTAGTGGAGATATAGAATGCCGGCGAATTACTTTGCACAGCCGCCATGTTGGATTGGTGACTAGCACTAAAATATGAAGGCACGGTCAGGGTCAGACGAACTAGTACTATGCCATTACCGAGTTTCATTGCAATCGCTCCAGCCGTTTAGATTTTATTAGGAGGGGCGGGGGTTACTCACACACGGACAAAAGGTTCTCATAAATGAAAATAGGCTAATATTGTGGGATCGTGAGGGATAAAAGTATTAATAATACTAATATTATCTTATTATTCAGCTCCTGAGGTACAATAAGTGGGAATGCTTAAGATTTTACCTCCGAGGAGTGTTGAAAATATCAACAACAAGATGTTCAGTAAAGAACATATAGCCTACTTTCTCCTAAATGCATGGGTATTGTTATAACTCTTTGTCCTTTTCAAGGAGTATGATTGAATATTGGTTGTAGTCGCTTGTTGAAATACAACGTGCTATAGGGATATTAAACATGAATATGAGGTGCCCTTTGCTAGTGCTACCTCTGTACCAAATTTCGTTCAATTCGGTTTCACCGTGTTTGAATTGATAGGGGGAATAGATTTTCACACATACTTGGCCACCATCTGCAAACTATTGGGCTGATGTTCTTGCAGTTTGGTCAGAATATGTTTCCCACATAAAGATATGGTGTTGCAAAATTTGGTAGAGACTAGATTATTAGGTTAGTCGTAATTACATTTTAGCTTTTAACATTTGGGTGGCCGCGATTACGTTTCCGTCAAGATAGCGGTGATATAAAACATGACACTGAGGTGCCCTTTGCTAGTGCTACATCTGTACCAAATTTCGTTCATTCGGTTCCACCGTGTTCGAATTAATAGGGGGAATCAATTTTGACATAAAGATGGCCGCCATCCGCAAACTATTAGGCTAATGACCTATTCGATTGGTCAAAGGATGCTCCCTCCATAAAGGTATGTTGTTGCAAAGTTTGGTAGAGATCGGATGGTTATGTTAGTCGTAATTTGATTTAAGCTTTAAACATTTGTTTGGCCGCAATTACGTTTCCATCAAGATGGCGGCGATATAAAACATGACACTGAGGTGCCCTTTGCTAGTGCTACCTCTGTACCAAATTTCGTTCCATTCGGTTCCACCGTGTTCGAATTAATAGGGGGAATCAATTTTGACATAAAGATGGCCGCTATCCGCAAACTATTAGGCGAATGACCTATTAGATTGGTCAAAGGATGCTCCCTCCATAAAGGTATGTAGTTGCAAAATTTGGTAGAGATCGGATGATTAGGTTAATCGTAATTTGATTTAAGCTTTGAACATTCGTGTGGCCGCCATTACGTTTCAGTCAAGATGGCGGCGATATAAAACATGACACTGAGGTGCCCTTTGCTAGTGCTACCTGTGTACCAAATTTCGTTCCATTCGGTTCCACCGTGTTCGAATTAATAGGGAGAATCTGTTTTGACATAAAGATGGCCGCCATCTGCAAACTATTAGGCTAATAACCTATTAGATTGGTCAAAGGATGCTCCCTCCATAAAGGCATGTTGTTGCAAAGTTTGGTGGAGATCGGATGGTTATGTTAGTCGTAATTTAACTTAAGCTTTGACCATTTGTGTGGCCGCCATTACGTTTCTGTCAATATGGCGGCGATATAAAACATGACACTGAGATGCCCTTTGCTGGTGCTACCTCTGTACCAAATTTCGTTCCATTCGGTTTCACCGTGTTTGAATTAATAGGGGAATAGATTTTCACACAAAGATGGCCGCCATCCGCAAACTATTAGGCTGATGACCTATTCATTTGGTCAAAGGATGGTTCCTCTATAAGGGTATGTTGTTGCAAAATTTGGTAGAGATGGGATGATTAGGTTAATCGTAATTTGATTTAAGCTTTGAACATTTGTGTGGCCGCCATTACGTTTCCGTCAAGATGGTGGCGATATAAAACATGACACTGAGGTGCCTTTTGTTAATACTACCTCTGTACCAAATTTCGTTCCATTCGGTTTCACCGTGTTCGAATTAATAGGGGGAATCGATTTTCACACAAAGATGGCCGCCATCCGCAAACTATTACGCTGATGACCTATTAGTTTGGTCAAAGGATGCTCCCTCCATAAAGGTAAGTTGTTGCAAAATTTGGTAGAGATCGGATGATTAAGTTAGTCGTAATTTGATTTAAGCTTTGAACATTTGTGTGGCCGCCATTACGTTTCCGTCAAGATGGCGGCGATATAAAACATGACACTGAGGTGTCCTTTGCTAGTGCTACCTTTGTACCAAATTTCGTTCAATTCGCATTCACCGTGTTCGAATTGATAGGGGGGGACAGACATTCAGAGTACACACACTCACACACACACAGACACACAGACACACACACACACACACACACAGACTCACACACACACATACACACACACAGACAGACACACTTTTTTCGCCCTGTGTTGATCTCATAAGTCTACTTTCATTTTTTGCAAAAATCGAAAGTAGGCTAAAAAATATTGAGAGCCCCTCAAGGATGAAAATATTAATAATACTGATAACATTTCATTATTGAGCCCTCCTGATACAATAAATGGTAATATTTAAGATTTTACTCCTGACGAGTGATTATAATAATAGCAGCAATAACAATACAATTTCTGAAACCCTGAGGGATGAAAGAATAAATAATACTGATAAAATTTCTTTATCGAGCCCTCAAGGAACAGTACCGTTTATAAAGCTGAAAGTCTGTTTGTTATTTCTACAAATCTGCACAATTTCTCCGAAATGATCCAAATGTTATGTACTTGCCTTTGGAACCCAGCGGGTTTCACTGTCTACTTGAAATTTGGAGAGACCTCTCCATTCCCTAAATTTAGGCCCTTTGGCACATGGGCAAAATATCGTAGAAGGACCAACACAGGCTAATTTGAAGGCTCGGTATGTTCCAAACGGACCTAAAAATCATGTTTAAAGGCCCTAGAACCAACCGTTTTTGATCATATGCTTTTATATGATACATTGTAACTAGTCGGCAAAGCTGGTATTATGTTTCTGCACAATGGCTATTCAGATATTAACCCACATTGCGGTAATGCAGTGATCAATGTAATATATATCGAGGATTTTAGACGGGAACTGAGCTAGCCTTTCATAGACCACTATAGGAATTCCCTTTACTGTCAAGTAGGCGTATTCATAACTAATTTAAAACCCAATTCCACACAGGAACATTATCGAAAAAAAGCAAAATATTAATGGAGCATTAAAAAATACTTCCATATTATTACCGGCACGTGAAAATGAGTACCTGTCTTGTACTCCAAACTTTAGTGGTTGTAATGGCTGCGCGGATAGCATCTTGGTCTGCGAATCACGAGGTCTCAGGTTGGAACCCCAGTCCTGGCAATTATTTTTGCTACCGGATTATCGATTTAAACGATATCTATCATAACATTATGCGTCATTTTAACAGAATCTACATGAAATTATGATTTATCTAATTTTAATTACAATAGTTTGCACCAAGCAGGAGTTGGGAAATTTGATTGTATTGAACATTATTTCTAGTAGTCTATAGATAGGCTAGAGACTATGGTTTCATTCCTCCTCTTAATTTACAATATAATATGTGATGTTTGTTCAAACAAGTGTGACGGTAGCATATCTCCAATTCAATCTATACATTAATCATAGTACCAGTATGAAAACGGAGCGTAAATTAACATTTTAAGAATGTCCAAGCTGTGTAGTAGCTATACGAGTAGGATAACATGTCAGATGACTTCACATGCTTTTCATCTCAATTTCATAGTAGGATAACATGTCAGATGGTACACATCATATGCGACTACTGTAAGGCTCGTACCTTTTTAAATATATATACAGGCATCACTAGAGGTAGTGAGATATTGGTGACAGATGGGACAATATAAGGATTCAAGCATACAAATGTCTCTGGGAGGGGGTTTAAACCCTAAAATCATCGGTATGCCACTGTGGGGAACAGCAGGAAATATCAGGCGCGGATTCAAGGGGAGGGTCACGGGGGTCATGACTCCCCCCAAACGGAGACCAAAATGTTTTGCAAACTCAAAAAACAAAAACACAATAACCAGACAAATAAAACTTAGCGGATTTTAACTGAAAAACAGGTTTGTTTTTCATTTTATTCAATACTGAAAATATCTTGATTGCAATTATTATGTTCTGTTAAAACTGTACATATTTACAACTTCATACCTGTTATATAAAAACGATTATTTATATAACAAAATCAACTCGTCTATTTTGTTTAGTAAATCTTGTGATTACCAAAACGATGTTTATAGTGATGACACGTTGAATGTGCAGCAATGCAAGTCCGGTGAGCCTGTCTTCTGCCATGGTTGCTCTTAGCCAAGTTTTGAGGCGACGGAGAGTTGAAAAACTTCTTTCTGCATTGGCTACACTCACAGGAAGTGTGATGAGGATACGTAACAGTTTATTGATGGATGGATGGATAAATATCCTCGTCACACTCATCACAAATGACAACAAGGGGATAATGTCGCCGTTTTCAACAATGCGCTCCTATTTTGCGACCCACAATTCGTACTCGGCAACAACTGATCCAAAAGCTTCTGGCCCGCTAATTGTTGTGCCGAGTATATATTGGTTTATAAAAAAAATACATTTTTTGTTCGTCATATTTTTTATATACACGGATAGGAATTCGGGGCTTTTTTCGCACCAAAATATTTTGCCGACGTCCAAACTGCAAGCTTGGTTGGCGATTTAAGCTGTGACTTTCTCCCTTTGTCGGTACCAACTCGATTTGCCGAAACTAACGTACCTTGATACTTTTCTTGAAGCTCGATGTAAAAGCCGCAAAACACGCCGTTGCAATTTGTACGAATATTTTTGGTGCGCTAAACGCATCAAATTTCTATCCATGTAGCTTGCAAAAAAATTGGTCTGGTTTTGTACGTTTGGTTATTTTGTGATTGCGTTTTTAGTGATACCATTTTTCTTAACCATTTTGTATTCTCTGACCCCCTCCAAAGGCAAACTCTAGATCCGCGCCTGGGAAATATGTGATAGATTCATTGTTTGTGCTGGTAATTAACCTACGAGTATAGAAGGGAATGGAGTAAAGGACAGAAATGCCTGGCGGTATACCGTACCTTGTCTTTGTAGAGCCTTGCCTTTTAATTCACCACTAAGAGTAAATTATGCTGTGGTATTCTACAAATATTTCAGTGGGACCTTGATCAAGTCCTTTAAATCCTCAGTATAGGCCTGTCACAATAATATAAATTTCACACTGAAAACTGATATGTTTATATTTTATTTACACTTTAATAATGCAGTAACTACATACAATAAAGAATATAACATGTTCACACTAACTTATATTAGTATTGAACACAAAATATATACAGTTAGCACAATGCTAAATTTGATTTAAAACACAAACAGGAAAGAATTATGTACAGTAATATTTTATAGAAGAGATACATACATAAATGCTTGTAAGAAGAAAAAAATACTGCTGAGAAATACCAGTAATCACATCATAAATCTAACGAAAATAAACGACTTGCAACTCTGAGAATCGATGGTAGAGTGAATTATGATTTTTGAGGAGATTAAGTTTTCTTGTAATGAGGTAACATACGAACACACATTATTATTCCTTAAAGCGAAGTCCCATAGTAACCAGCCAGAAGGAGATGCAAAAAGAAATCAGTCTGGCCATTGTGAGGAAATACAATGTGGACACTATTTTGTCAAATGGACTGATGATTGGTAGCAGAGATACAATGCTGAAGCACATCATTCACCTGTGAGAGTTTATAGCATGACTTCGCATCACCATCATCGTAATTCAAGGAGCCATTTCCGTCGTCAAGAAACATGAGGTATTAAGTTGTTGAAATACAGGTTTCTCTTGTGACTTCCTGATTTATGATGTGAGTGTCTATTGTGCTCTTACACTAGTAAGTTACTCTTCCAGTAACCCTTCTCCAAGGTGGGGAGTGAAGTGGACGTCAGTACAGGGACATCAGGAAATCAGCTAAGTCTACAAAACCAAATTATCAACTCGGTTACATTTAAGTGTTTGTTTAACTGATAATGTGACATGAGCCATGTTCCTTATTGATGAAGATAATAAGTTCTGAAGATTAAAACCTTCAGTCAATAATAATTTGTACTTTTTATTGTACAGTGGAACTTGGATAATTCGAACCTCAAGGGACCAGTAAAAAAATTTGAATTGTCCAAAAATTCGAATTAAGAAAGTTTTTTGAAAAGGGTAGAGAAAATATATTGTATTATGTTTACATAATGATTTACGTTCAACAAAGCAGATTAACAGACAACGGTACTTTATAAGGACTGTATCGTGAATAACCTCAAAAGTTTCAAATGAAAAATAAAACCAAAATGAACCATTCACCTATTTAACGACAGTAGTTATCTAGCAATCTAGTTAGTCTTAGAGAACTCTACTGTTTTTCAAAATAGTTTGAGATTTTTACCTGTTTCCTACAATTATGTCTCTCAGTCATCACAAAAGAAACTAACAAATTTAAGGAACGGAAAACAGAATCACTTACGTCATTTCTACTAAAACAAAACAAAAAAAAACGCATCAGTTCTGTGATGTGGTTTGTTGCTTGGGCTGCACTCGGAACAGTTCTTTCGGGAACTGACCCAACTGTCCCAACTGTTTGGTTTCCGATCGGCTTTTTACACTAAAATCTTCGAATTATCCAAAATATAATTCGAATTACGAATTAACCTCAATTTTTTTAGCATTGATTGTATATAAAATGCCAGGGACCAAGAGAAAAATTCGAATTAAAGAAGATTTCGAATTATAGTAGTTCGAATTAGCCACGTTCCACTGTACCAGTTTCGGCCACATTGTGGTCTGTGAATAGAAATGCAATCTGTTACAAACAGATCTGTGTTTTTGTTAAATTTTTGTGTCTGTGGTTTTTAGCGTTCTGGCGATTCATTTTTTAGAAATAGTTTTGAGAACAACCTTCTTTTATTGTAAAAAATTTCATGTACTGTAAGTCTTGCTTGCGAAGACACTCACTTGTAACTTGTGCAAGGAATTAGAGGCATTTGAAATGTGCATCTATTGTTATATGCTTGTAACTTGTGCAGGGAATTAGAGGCATTTGAAATGTGGATCTATTATTATATGCTTGTAACTTGTGCAAGGAATTAGAGGCATTTGAAATGTGGATCTATTGTTATATGCTTGTAACTTGTGCAAGGAATTAGAGGCATTTGAAATGTGGATCTATTGTTATATGCTTGTAACTTGTGCAAGGAATTAGAGGCATTTGAAATGTGGATCTATTGTTATATGCTTGTAACTTGTGCAAGGAATTAGAGGCATTTGAAATGTGGATCTATTGTTATATGCTTGTAGCTTGTGCAAGGAATTAGAGGCATTTGAAATGTGGATCTATTGTTATATGCTTGTAACTTGTGCAGGGAATTAGAGGCATTTGAAATGTGGATCTATTATTATATGCTTGTAACTTGTGCAAGGAATTAGAGGCATTTGAAATGTGGATCTATTGTTATATGCTTGTAACTTGTGCAAGGAATTAGAGGCATTTGAAATGTGGATCTATTGTTATATGCTTGTAACTTGTGCAAGGAATTAGAGGCATTTGAAATGTGGATCTATTGTTATATGCTTGTAACTTGTGCAGGGAATTAGAGGCATTTGAAATGTGGATCTATTATTATATGCTTGTAACTTGTGCAAGGAATTAGAGGCATTTGAAATGTGGATCTATTGTTATATGCTTGTAACTTGTGCAGGGAATTAGAGGCATTTGAAATGTGGATCTATTGTTATATGCTTGTAACTTGTGCAAGGAATTAGAGGCATTTGAAATGTGGATCTATTGTTATATGCTTGTAACTTGTGCAAGGAATTAGAGGCATTTGAAATGTGGATCTATTGTTATATGCTTGTAACTTGTGCAAGGAATTAGAGGCATTTGAAAGTGGATCTATTGTTATATGCTTGTAACTTGTGCAAGGAATTAGAGGCATTTGAAAGTGGATCTATTGTTATATGCTTGTAACTTGTGCAAGGAATTAGAGGCATTTGAAAGTGGATCTATTGTTATATGCTTGTAACTTGTGCAAGGAATTAGAGGCATTTGAAAGTGGATCTATTGTTATATGCTTGTAACTTGTGCAAGGAATTAGAGGCATTTGAAAGTGGATCTATTGTTATATGCTTGTAATTTGTGCAAGGAATTAGAGGCATTTGAAATGTGGATCTATTATTATATGCTTGTAACTTGTGCAAGGAAGTAGAGCCATTTGAAATGTGGATCTATTATTATATGCTTGTAACTTGTGCAAGGAATTAGAGGCATTTGAAATGGGGATCTATTGTTATATGCTTGTAACTTGTGCAAGGAATTAGAGGCATTTGAAATGTGGATCTATTATTATATGCTTGTAACTTGTGCAAGGAATTAGAGGCATTTGAAATGTGAATCTATTGTTATATGCTTGTAGCTTGTGCAAGGAATTAGAGGCATTTGAAATGTGGATCTATTGTTATATGCTTGTAACTTGTGCAAGGAATTAGAGGCATTTGAAATGTGGATCTATTGTTATATGCTTGTAACTTGTGCAAGGAATTAGAGGCATTTGAAATGTGGATCTATTATTATATGCTTGTAACTTGTGCAAGGAATTAGAGGCATTTGAAATGTGGATCTATTGTTATATGCTTGTAGCTTGTGCAAGGAATTAGAGGCATTTGAAATGGGGATCTATTGTTATATGCTTGTAACTTGTGCAAGGAATTAGAGGCATTTGAAATGTGGATCTATTATTATATGCTTGTAACTTGTGCAAGGAATTAGAGGCATTTGAAATGTGGATCTATTATTATATGCTTGTAACTTGTGCAAGGAATTAGAGGCATTTGAAATGGGGATCTATTGTTATATGCTTGTAACTTGTGCAAGGAATTAGAGGCATTTGAAATGTGGATCTATTATTATATGCTTGTAACTTGTGCAAGGAATTAGAGGCATTTGAAATGTGGATCTATTGTTATATGCGTGTAGCTTGTGCAAGGAATTAGAGGCATTTGAAATGTGGATCTATTATTATATGCTTGTAACTTGTGCAAGGAATTAGAGGCATTTGAAATGTGGATCTATTATTATATGCTTGTAACTTGTGCAAGGAATTAGAGGCATTTGAAATGGGGATCTATTGTTATATGCTTGTAACTTGTGCAAGGAATTAGAGGCATTTGAAATGTGGATCTATTATTATATGCTTGTAACTTGTGCAAGGAATTAAAGGCATTTGAAATGTGGATCTATTGTTATATGCGTGTAGCTTGTGCAAGGAATTAGAGGCATTTGAAATGTGGATCTATTATTATATGCTTGTAACTTGTGCAAGGAATTAGAGGCATTTGAAATGTGGATCTATTATTATATGCTTGTAACTTGTGCAAGGAATTAGAGGCATTTGAAATGGGGATCTATTGTTATATGCTTGTAACTTGTGCAAGGAATTAGAGGCATTTGAAATGTGGATCTATTATTATATGCTTGTAACTTGTGCAAGGAATTAGAGGCATTTGAAATGTGGATCTATTGTTATATGCGTGTAGCTTGTGCAAGGAATTAGAGGCATTTGAAATGTGGATCTATTATTATATGCTTGTAACTTGTGCAAGGAATTAGAGGCATTTGAAATGTGGATCTATTATTATATGCTTGTAACTTGTGCAAGGAATTAGAGGCATTTGAAATGGGGATCTATTGTTATATGCTTGTAACTTGTGCAAGGAATTAGAGGCATTTGAAATGTGGATCTATTATTATATGCTTTGTATCTTATAGATGGCTAGGATTACAAATGCTGAAGCGAAGTTCTAATGACAATCAATAAATAGAAATTGGAGTACATTGGACACATCAAGCTAGGCAAGAAGTATAGAATTTTGCAACTAGTTTTGCAAGGGAATATTGATGGCACACATGAATGTGGTGTATCATGCATGATTGGTACCAACAGGATACAAGCTGTCTGTTTCGTATGGCAAACGATAAATCTCACATTGTCAGGATGATCGCCAACCTACGTTGAACGGAGATGGCACCAGAACAAGAAGAAGAAGTAGGCAGATTGAGAATCAGACTCACGCCTCCAGGGTGATAGCTAACAATGCTAACCACTACACCATAAGGTGTACACCTGGGTAAGTAGAAGATACACACAAGTTACAGCAGGACAAATAAAATATATAGCTGTGAAGTGTGGGAGCAACACTATATAATGTTGAGTCCAGGGTCAGTTCTAGAATTAAGGTACTCATCGACCCTTCCATTAGTCATTTTTAAGAAAATTTTCGATTTTTTAAAATTGTTTTATTCGATAGTATGTCCTCTTTAGGTTTCCAGAAATATAAAGTTTATACTAGTTTTATTGTTGTTTAGCTCATTTATATTCACTTTAATGATCGGTGTGCATGCTTTTTAGCAGCTGCCACTTTGATGCATAGGTGCAGCAGATAAAGCACACATTAATCTGGCTTTGAAACAGTCTGCTCCAGAACTAAAACAATGTAGGAGATACTCTCAGGTCGGGGAATGCAGAAGATTGACCTAAAATCCCAAGAAAAGGCATTTTTTAGGAGTTGAAAAGTAAGACTCTTTACTCTAAATGTGTACCTCAAATTTAAGTTACGATTTCTCTCACTTCATTTTTTTCAATATTTGTCTTGACTTGGGCAGTTAAAATGTCCACTTAGAATGCAGATATTAGTTTCATTTAAAAACTAAAATATAAACAAATAATGCAGCTATGTTGTAAAGCAGAATGGAGCTGTTAAATTGAAATTAGAGGTCGCGCCCCCCACAATTAATTTATTTTTTCAATCAAAATAACGTAAATTGTAAAACAAAGCTAATATATTTGCCTCAATCAATTATACAAAAACGATTCTGCTATAGAACATTCTGAACATACAGCAGATCAATTTGCGACAACAATGACTCAATTAAGTTGAAAAAAGAGCAAAGATATCGCGTCCTAAAAATGCAAGTTATTTTTGTGATTAATCTTTGAAAAGGACTCCCCAATTTTGGCAAAAATCATCTAGTTTAAATTCTTGGAATCAGTGATATCAATTTCAAGAAAATAAGATAACTTGTAATGAAATGTCTTCAGTAGTGTCGATGAGTACCTTAAGAATAAACTGCTGTCCAATCTTGAATTCTCTGAGAGCAGGGAAGGAGGCTGAGCGGAGGAGGCCATTGATTATTATGCAACCTTTCTCCTTTCACTTTTCCCCCATTCCGAGATCATCACCCAACAAAGCACTACCCCAGCTTAAGTACATTTTTATAATCTCAATCACTGATAGTGACTTCAATCAAAACGTTTGATTTTTGGGTTTGTCCATAGCGATCGAACATCACAAATACAATCTGAACCAGGCTAATAGCTTATTTCTCAGAACTATCATAGCTCCTTTAGTCACCATTTGTGGAGTTGTCAATGGCACAGTGGCAAAAGGTTTGCAATTCACATGCAAGTGGTGAGCTAGTGCCAATGTACCAGAAAGATAATGAAATAATATGTTCTTAGCTGATGCCCTACAAAACAAACTTTGTCATGACAAAATGAACCATTCTTTTGTTCTTTTTCCTATTCCACTTACCTATATCCCCACACAGGCCTGAAATCTTGTGATTAATTGTGGTACTTCACAAATTTTGCTTTGTACTTTTCTCTTTGTTCCAGTTACTATGGAGGGATACAATTTACAAGAAATAGTTTCTAGAAGTTGCATAAAATTCACATATGCAATGAAAATAATCATGCTCTTTCAGATTAATAATAATAATAATAATTTATATTATTATTATTTGTCAAAATCAGAATTAGAGTACAGTTCATTCTGAAGAAATCGGATAGGAAGATTCTTCATTTAGGGTCTTCATTCACAATATACTTTGTAGATGTAACCTTTGAGAGGTAATATTGCTAGTTTTATGAGAAAAACTAAAATTAATTATTTCTTGAAGTGTATGGTACTGTATATAGTATGAAATAACTAATGACCATGCTAAGTTTTGCAAATGCCACACACTGTAGACATTTCAGTCTTCCACAGAAGAAATTCAGTGAACTTTCGTGTTCCTGTGTCACGCATATGGTGGGTGTTCAAAGTATCTTCGAAACAGTTTCAAACGGCATCTCCGCAGTTGGCTTCATCGGCACCATCTGAGCAGTCCCGCTTGCCATCGCACAATTGTTGGAGAGTTATACACCGGCCATCAAGACAACGCAGCTCACCAGCAGGACACGGGGACGTGTGCGGCATGGCCGAGAGTCGAGGAGCTGGAATCAGCAACAGAAAACTTTTAGCATGTTTTGAGATAATCTTGAATTTAAGATGTCATTTCATCAATTGTTCAAGTTTCCAGTCAGGTTGATATAAAACAAAAATATCCAATATAATACAAAATATCCAGTTAACTAAACTCAGGAACAGGATTAATATGTACACTAAAACTCAACTGAATACTAACAGTCCACATCATCAGTGGTATAGTACAATCTACTCCTCTTCTGTGGCCTTTGCTGACAAGGGGAGGATATGATGCATGGGTCACCGATTCGAACCATCTTTAGTACACTTGTAGGGCATGACTATATAGGCATATACCAGGTGCAAGTAGTAAGGTGCGCTTTTCAACCGATTCCAAGAAATTAATTATAAATTATTCGTAATTGCTGTACGGCGTCCATGTGCGCTGTACGTTAACATGAAGCCACGGAGCGCTTGGTGCAGTGGTAAGAGGCCTGCTTCATAAGCGTGGGATCACTGGATCGAATCCCACCGGTGAGCCTTTTTTTGTTTTGTAAACATAGGCAATTCGTACAACTGTAGGTGTCGTGAAAAATGTTCATTTTGCAGTCAATTGTAATAAAGTGTTTTGTGAGCAGGAAAAGGGATTCTGAAATCATCGTATGGGGGTCAACGTTTGCGACATTACATACTGTACAGTATCGGCATTGCAAATACATTGGTATTATACACGGTCTGGTGTATTCTATCATATGTATACATTTATACGTTGAAGGCCCAGTCTGTTCCGTTCATTGCACGTCTATAAACCATCAGACCACCCTGTAAGCAGTGACTCTTGCTATGGGTATTGGTTGGAAATTGACAATTGTGACACAAAAAAAAAAAAAAGACGACACACTGCAAAGGCTCACCGGTGGGATTCGAACCAGCGATCCCGTGCTTACGTAGCAGGGCTCTTACCACTGCACCGCGTGCTCGTTGGATTCTTACTAGCATACAACGCACATAGACGTCGCACTGTAATTTCAATTAATTAATTACTCGGAAACAGCTGAGAAGCGCATCTTACTACTTGCACCTGGTATACGCCTGGTCATGTCTTACACGTGTACTAAAGATGGTTCGAATCGGTGATCCATGCATCGTATCTTCCCCTTGTGAGCCATATTGAACCACCAAGACCAAGGAGATACGTATAACCATCTGATCCGTGAGTTCACAAAAAATGTGTGTGCGTAGCTCTCCCAATTCAGGAAGACATACTTCATAAATTTGGTGTTTTGAAATCACGTTCTCCATCTGCACTAAAAGCCAAGAGTTGGTTAGGAGAGGGTTTAACTTTGCAGCAGAATGGTGACAGGAGTGAAACAACGCAGCTCCGAAGAAATGGCAGTCACTGCTTTTTACCCAACACCCACCAACAGGTTTTGATCTACCACGTAAAATGTGGGTTTCCCTTAACAGGGTGCAAATGAACCCTGGGTGGTGTGGTTTATTGCTGTGGTTTATTGCTGTATAAGAAGGCACTAAACTCTTGTATAAGAAGGGCATGAAAACGTCACCCAACTGTAACAGTGGTGTGTGGAGACAGGCCATCCGTCATATTATTGCCGAGTGTTTTAACAGGGCACACTTGGGATCGCTGAAAGATTTTGTGCAAGCCTCTACAATGGCTAGAGTGGCTAGAAAATTTAGATTTAAAACTTTAAATTTACCAGGTGTCCATTTGGATTGTTTGCGATTATGTTATATATATATTGTGTACTTTGCCATAAGCTTAATCTCTATATATAAAAATTAATGTTACGTGATAGTTTGTCTGTGGGTCTGTGGGTGTGTATGTCTCCAATGTGTTCATTCACCATTCATCCGATTGCGATGAAACTTGGGTGAGATGTTGAGTACACTCCAAGGAAGGTTTCTGGCTTAGTAAATCCATTTGACAATAGGTAGCACACGAGTACATTCAACAAATGAGCAACGATGCACGAAGCGTTTCAACAAAGTCCTATATATGTGCGTATACCATTCATACGATTGTGATGAAATTTTGGTGAATCTTTGAGTACACTCTAGGGAAGGTTTCAGGCTTAGTTAATCCATTTTACAATAGGTAGCGCACAAGTAGATTCAACAAATGAATGTCGGTGCGCGAATCATTTAAACAAAATCCCGTATGCGTTCAAATGCCATTCATCCGATTGCGATGAAACTTTGTTGAGTTATTGTGTACACACCAGAGAAGGTTTTCAACGTAGTAAATCCATTTCACAATAGGTAGAGCACGAGTAGATGCAAGAATGAGTGACGACGCGTGAAGTGTTTCAACAAAATCCCTTATGCGTTCATATGCCATTCATCCGATTGCGATGAAACTTTCGTGAGTTGTTGTGCACTTTCCCATGAATGTTTCTAAATTAGTAAATCCATTTTACGATAGTTTAGAGGCAGTTAACGAAAATTGAAAAGAATATTGTGTATTCAAAAGCACTTCAAGAAACAAAACTATAACGCCAACACTTTCTTTGATTGGCATTGCAACAGCTTGTCATTAATAATTACTAGACAGCTGAGAACATATGATTCCCTAGGTCAGAAAGTGCTGAAAGACGTGATAAACGAATACTAAAAAAAATACTAAAAGAAGCGTGGTCTAGTTACATTATTTAAGCACATCTAGTACACTAATCCCATGTCCTATTATTTTATGTTTGCACTGCGTAATGCAGCATAACAAATCAAAGAAATTAAGTCTGGAGTGGATTTGTGTACGGCAAATGGTTCTCTCAAAAACTATGGTTGGTTCTTAAGTTTAGGGGCTGCGACAATGCGGTCATGTAGCCCTGTGTATTTTGGGTGTGTGTAGAATCTGTCTGATAACTGGTGTTAATTGTGATGACTGTATTAGTGTGTGTTATCTGTTTTTTAATTTAAATACAGACAGCAACTTAGAATTTTTCAAATAGTTCCTACTTTTGTCGCCAAGCGCCACCGTCAATGACTACTAGGCCAAGTTCAGAACTTAGCTACTAGAGGCCACCGCAGTCGGCTCTTGGCAACGAACGTAGAAACCTAAGAGCGTTGTTTACATTCTTAACCTATCCAATTTAGCTTCACACAGGTGTAATTAGTGGAAGGTTCTTTAACATGCCATAAATCTATGACATGGGACCGCCGGCTTTACTTCCCCTCCGAAGGAAGGCATACTGAGGGATTTTGAACGCTCTAAAAAAATCCGACGGCTTCGGCCGGGTTTGAACCCGCTATCTTGGGCATAGAAGCTCAGCATGCTACCGACTACGCCACCGAAGCCGCCCTCAAAAACTATGTTACTGTGATCACTTTGAGGGAGGCCATTCTCTGTACTCAGTCCGGCAACAGCGCTCTAAGTAACAAGTCTTAAATTAAACCATGTTGGTTTGTTTTGAACGTTTCCATGTTGACATAAAAATTAGTTTAATTTAAAAAAAATATATTAACTTCAACACATGTGTCTGCTTAGTCAATACCAGTAACTAATTATTTTTCTTAAATAAATTATGTGATGTACATGTTTCGAGTCATTAATGACTCTTCTTCAGCACAAATACAAAATGTCAATTCAAATATCAAAATGAATACAATCATCTCAAGACATATGATGTGACAATAATTGTAAGTCCAAAGGTTGAAACATAATGATGCTGAAACAGTGCCAAGTTGAAAGTATATCAAAACATGAAAATCTCCAAGTACGGTTGCAATGAATTGAGTGGTCAATGGGTAATGACGGAAAACAGTGGTTGTACAGATTTTTTCATAAAACACCAACAGATTGGAAAGAAGGTATCATCATTCCATTCTTTAGGAAAGGTAACGGGATGAAATGTTCCAATTACAGAGGATCACATTAACATCTCAAGTGAGAAAACTGTATGGAAGGATCATAGAAAGGAAAATGAGACCAGTTATAGAGTTAAAGCTATCAGATGAACAATATGGATTCAGGAAGGGAAGATCAACAGTTGATTTTACCCATGTGATGCTATTGTGTATCCGTGTCACTTTGTACAAAAGAGGATATACCGTATATACCCGAATGTAAGATGAGGTTTTTTCCCACTTTTTGTGTTATAAAAATTTGGGGTCGTCTTATATTCAGGGTATTAAAAAATATTTTTATTTTTAAATTGTTATTATTATTTGCAAAGTAGTATGTGGTGTTGGCATCGTGTAACTCGCAACAAATCAATGCGTTAATGAAGATTAAAATATGGTTTGTTATGTTGAATTACCATGCATATACGAATAGCTTACATTTTGAGGTTAGGATTTGCGCATACACGTCATTTTAAGCGGATAAATTATATGTTCGAAAGCATACGGAAATATGTTTTAAAACAATCTTTACAAGAACAACCAGTCAGTTTTACGAGCAGTAATTGAGTGATCAACGTATCTTAATTTAATAATGTCTCCCATTCTTGAAGAAGCCTCCGTGGATTAGGCGGCAGCACGCCGGCCTCTCACCGCTGGGTCCGTGGTTCAAATCCCGGTCACTCCATGTGCGATCTGTGCTGGACAAAACGGAGGCAGACAGGTTTTTCTCCGGGTACTCCGGTTTTCCCTGTCAAAATTTCATTCCAGCAACACTCTCCACTATCATTTCATTTCATCTGTCATTCATTTAATCATTGCCCCAGAGGAGTGCGTCAGGCCTCGGCAGCCGGCACAGTTCATATCCTCGCCGCTAGATGGGGCTTCATTCATTCCATTCCCGACCCGGTCGGAGACTGGAAGCAGGCTGTGGATTTTCATTTTCCCATTCTTGAACAAAGAAATTATAGAGTATGTCTTGGAAAAGCGGGCAGAGGGATTTCCGATAACATGAGACGTTATAAAAATGAAAGCACGACCTTGAGGGCATATATTGTGCAAGTTATGAGTTAGCGAGTATTTTGATAACTAGGCCTCGTCTTATATTCGGGGTCGTCGTACATTCGGGTTTTAACGTGTTTTTCGAGGGTTTTTTATGCAACTGGCATAAGTCAGTAGGAAGCCATTCTATATTTATTTACGCAGCAAATTGTTCAGCCAAGAGAATTTTTCATGTTAATTTATTATTATTATTAATTTATTATAATTATTATTAAGGTAAGCCTCCGTGGCTTAGGCGGCAGCACGCCGGCCTCTCACCGCTGGGCCCGTGGTTCAAATCCCGGTCATTCCATGTGAGATCTGTGCTGGACAAAACGGAGGCAGACAGGTTTTTCTCCGGGTACTCCGGTTTTCCCTGTCAAAATTTCATTCCAGCAACACTCTCCACTATCATTTCATTTCATTTGTCATTCATTTAATCATTGCCCCAGAGGAGTGCGTCAGGACTCGGCAGCCGGCACAGTTCATATCCTCGCCGCTAGATGGGGGCTTCATTCATTCCATTCCTGACCCGGTCGGAGACTGGAAGCAGGCTGTGGATTTTCATTTTCATTATTAAGGTATTTTCGGAGTTTTTATAAAAATTATTAGCATTCAGATAGGTTTTCTATGTCTTAGAAAACGCTATCAAGCAAATTATTACGAACGACAATATCATAGAAAATTATGTGATTGCGGAATTTTACGGAGTTTTCGTCAGTTAGGGTATATCGAGAGACGTGACTCACTGGGAATTCAAGTACACGCTTAATCTTGTCGGGAAGCATGACGCAATCCTGGGTCGCAGCGTCAAGGAAAGGCGAATGTATGGAACGGAAAACGACTTTCTCCCTCCCGCCGAGTGTAATGAGCCAGAGTGGGGATCTAGCGCGTAGGGAGCAGCCAATCAGTGGAGACCACGTAAGCTGAAGTCGGATGAAGAGTGGGGAGCCGGCGTGTGGATATATCGTTCGACGCGCCGTGGAACGAGAAGAATCTGTGAAATACTTGACGAGTATGGGTGGGCGTGCGAGTGGCTCCGAGGTTCGGTGGAGTTAGCGACAATCTGTGTAGTTCTTGCCGAGTGTGGTTATACGCGGGAGTCGCTCCGATGTTCCGTGGAACGAAGACGATCTGTATAGAACTTAACGAGTACGGTTGTATGCGGGAGTCGCTCCGATATTCCGTGGAGTGGAGGACTAACTTTTGTAAAACTTAACCAGTGCGGTTGTACGAGTGTTTGGGTCCGATGCACGGACCATAGAATTATCTAATCTACCAGTATATCATCAAACATCGACGAAGATGACGACATCCAGGAGACTGTGGGAAGCTCACAGCATCATCCAGTACGAGGGAAAGGCTTCGGGCATTTCCAGTGGTAAGCGCGAATGACGCAGAAATACGCAATCTCTAATTTCTCTTGGTTTTATATTTCATATTTCAGTAACTTCATAGCTTGGGAATAAGAGTAAAATCAATAATTTATCAGACTCCGTTTTCACGTAATTTTCTATCGGTAATATTAAAATCACAACGCTCCTATTTAAATTTTAAACTTATTATTATTATTAATTTTGCTATTCTTGTTTTATATAATAAATTCATTTCTTTTACAATGCAGTCTTTGCTTTCAGTAGGTAGCATTAGATATAGACCAATTCCTTCTCCTGATACAATTGTTTGTTGGGTTAATGATCAAATCATACCACGATCTGAGTGAATAGAGTCTTGAAGGTGTTCTGCCAGAGCTAGACGTTGTTAAATACAAATTTAGATCTCAACATTGCATTGAGGTCTTGGCGCCCATTAAAACAACATAGCTTAGGCAAAGGTAAACAGTTACATTTATCTCCCAACAGTTAGGGGCAGTCAAACCGATACACTTGTCGCTCAAGGTGAGGGCTAGCAAAACTGCCACATTTGTACGCTCAACGTGGAGCAAAGTAAATACCGTTTCACTTGTCATCCCAGCCTAAGCAAACCTGTTACAATTGTCGCCGACAACTTGGGGCTGAAAACCTAATAACATTTGTGGAAGGAGAAGGGTATATATTTCTGTGCCTGTATTTTGGGGGTTATTTGTCTTTATCAGTGTATATCATTATGGGGGATGAGAAAGAAAGACAGATGAGGTTACGTAGTGGTCATCAACTGGAGAGTGATGATACGAGCAGTATGTCGAGTGATGGTAGTACCGGGGTAGCGGAGGTAAATCCCGATACTGAAACAGGGAGTGTAGGCGGCCAACCAGAATTAAAAACTTTACTTCTCGAGTTCATGTATCAGAACAAAGTTAGTAGTGATGCCTTAAATGCAAAATTAGAACAGAATAATGCAAAATTAGAACAGAATAATGCAAAATTAGAACAAAACAGTAGGGAAAATAAAGAAAGTTCAGAAGCTTTAAATGCAAAATTAGAACAGAATAATGCAAAATTAGAACAAAACAGTAGGGAAAATAAAGAAAGTACAGAAGCTTTAAATGCAAAATTAGAACAGAATAATGCAAAATTAGAACAAAACAGTAGGGAAAATAGAGAGAGTAATGAAACTTTAAACGCCAGATTAGAACAAAACAGTAAGGAAAATAGAGAGAGTACTAAAACTTTAAATGCTAAATTAGAACAAAACAGTAGGGAAATGAGTGACAAATTCGAACTGATTAGAGGTGAAATCAGGGGGGTGATGGAAGAAAAGGCTAAAGAGATTATTGCAGATGTAGATAGAAAATTAGGAAAAGTACAGGAGGAGTTGGAAATTAGAATCAGTACACAGGCTGAAAATTTAAAAGAACTAGTGCAACTGGAAACACAGCAGGTCAAACAGCAATTGGGGGGAGAAATTGACAAAATTCAGGTAGCTACTAAAGAGGTTAAGGAACAGCTGGGGGGTAGAATTGAGAAAGTCCACTCACAAATAGTTGCAGAAGTAAATGATTTAAGAGAGAGAGTAATAGAGAGAGCATTAGCAAGATTGAGGAGAAACAAGCAAAGCTATATGATAAAGTAGAAGAATCAGAAGGAAACATTAAATTAACAGTAAACAGTATTGAGAGGAAGGCTGAGGAGAAAATCGCAGAATTAGAGTTAAAATTAAAAGCTAGGATCAGGCAAGAAAATAGTCAGAATAGGCCAGTTTTTGTGAATAGCACACACAGGGAGGTAGAACTGGGTAAGTTCAGCAATCGACAGGGGTGCCCAATGGAGTTCATGAACACTATAGAAAATAAATTCGGGGAGAGGTTGGAAAATGGTAGTATTGAGTGGTGCCAGGTAGTTGAAATTTTAGAACAAGTGTTTGTGGGGGAAACAAGGAATTGGTTTGCTGTCTACAGAGACAAGTTTACTGATATTAATGACTTTAAAATGAAATTCTGTGAAAAGTTCTGGAATGAGGTTATTCAGTCGCAGCATCGTGAGGGAGTAGTGTGTGGTAAATATAACCCTAAAGGAAGCTCCACCATGACCGAATACTTTTTAGGGCAGGTATTAGTGTGTAAATATCTGGATGGCTTGAAGGAGGAAAGTGATGTGGTGAGGTTGCTACTTAGGCACTTTCCCTATAGGATCAAGGAGGCTGCTTGTATCCAGAATGTAAAGACAATATCACAAGTAGAAAATTTGTTAAGCACATTTGATGCACTAGGGAGAGGGGGTTATGAGGACAATTTCAATAGGAACCAGGGTAATAATAATAATAGACCTAATGAAGCCAGGCATCAAGAAGTTCAAGGGAACGGTGGCGAAGGAGCCAACGCTCAAAATAGAAATAATAATAATCAGCTAAATCAGAACAGAGGAAATGGCTATGGTAATCAGTATCAAGGGAGGAACAATGAATTCAGGGGAAATCAAGGGAGGAACAATGATTACAGGGGAAATCAAGGGAGAAACAATGATTTCAGGGGAAATCAAGGGAGAAATTATAATGACAATAATTACAACCAGAATAGGGGTCAAGGAAGAGGACAGCCTAGTGGTAGTAATATACAGCCAAACAATGACAACACAGCCCAGAACAACCAGACCAGTTCAGTAGTTAGTAGTACTACGGCCAGCTGTAGCGGTTCTTTAAACGCGAACCAGGCTGCGAAGTAAGGTCAGAATCTCAGTCTGTAGCATGCCCTGTCCATACAATTATACAGGAACCCTATGACCTAAATGTAAGAAATGAATTATTACATGAACTAAATGATGAAGGTATTATTCAGGAAGTGGCTAGCAAGAGCCCCATAGTTAAATTTAACGTGTCCGAGGCGTACACAGATGTTTTAATTGATAGTGGTTGTATGAAGAGTTGCATAAGTAGTGCATTTTATGATAAAATGAAAGGAACTGGAGTAAATTTTGAGGAGATGCCAATTAAAAGCACTTTTGTTATCACAGCTGTTGGGAAGAGGTCTAAAGTAATTTCTAAGCAAGTTTTAGTAGACATTAAAATTAATAATCATGTAGAGAAGCAGATTTGCCTTGTAATTCCAAATTTAGTATTCAGTGTTATCTTAGCGGCTTCGGTGGCGTAGTCGGTAGCATGCTGAACTGCTGTGCCCAAGATAGCGGGTTCAAACCCGGCCGAAGTCGTCGGATTTTTTAAGAGCGTTAAAAATCCTTCAGTATGCCTTCCTTCGGAGGGGAAGTAAAGCCGGCTGTCCCATGTCATAGATTTATGGCATGTAAAAGATCCTTTCACAGACTAAACTTGTGTAAAGCAAAATTTGTTAGGTTAGATTTCGTCAGAACGCTCTATCAAAGTTCCAACGTTCACCACTAGGTATCATTGATATCTGGTGGCCAAAGTTGGAACTACTTGAAATTAAACGGAACTTGTAGCTCACCCTTTAGGGTATCCGCTGGAAGCAGCTACAGACTCAGGCGAGCCGAACATGTCCTCGGACACTCCCGGCACTAAAAGCCATACGATAAATAAATAAATAAAAATAGTGTTATCTTGGGTTCAGAGTGGCTAAGTAGAGTGTCTGGTAACTTATGTTATGATGTAGGGAGTTTGAAATTTAAATGGGGAGATTCTGAAGTAGAAGTAGCGTTCAATGACCATATTCAGAGGAGTAGTATTGTAGGTGTGATTTGTACTTTAAATGAGATATCGCCAGCCGTAGAGCGGGGTTCTCCATGTTTTGTGGGCAGTGTGATTACGAACGGCTGTCTAGAGGACTCGTTACGTGATGCTGCATTTCAGGGTAATATAGAGGTGGAACAATGTGTTCAGCTCTATGATGTGTTATTGTGTAATAGGAGAGTTTTTGAGGATCGCATTGGTATGGCCAATTGCTATACCCATTCATTGAACGTTATTGATAGGTCAGTATTCACAGGACATAGATATCCTGTACCTTTCGCTTATCAGAGTGCAGTTGAGGCACAAATTAACCAGATGCTTGAAGATGGGATTATTGAGCACTCTAACAGTCCATATGTTAATTCTTTGATCACGGTACCCAAGACCGACGGCACGGTTCGTATTTGTTTAGACGCTCGTTTGGTTAACAGTAGAATTAGTTCAGATCAGCTGAAATCTATGTCAATAGAAGAATTAATGCAAACATTTGAGGGGAAGAAGTATTTCACTTGTGTAGATTTGAGTTCCAGTTTTTGGCAAGTGCCACTTATGTACGAAGATAGACCATTTACAGCTTTTAGTCATAAATATAACCTTTATCAATTTTGTAGAACACCTTATGGGTTAAAGAGTAGTTCAGCAGCTTTAATTAGGGCTTTAAACATCGCATTAGGGGATGACACAGGAGAGTTTGTAACCATTAACATAGATGATATGGTAATTAGTTCACGCAGTTTTGAGGAGCATCTACGTCATTTAGATATAGTTTTTCAGAAGTTAGATCAGGCAGGGTTCACTTTGAAGCTGTCTAAGTCGTCATTCTGTCAGTCAGAAGTGACATTTTTAGGTCATAGAGTGTCGAGTAGAGGTGTAACACCAGAAGAAAGTAGGGTTAATAAGATACTTAACGCAGAGGTGCCACAGAATGTTAAACAGTTAAAAACATACCTGGGAATTTGCAACTTTTTCAGGAGGTTCGTTCTTAAATACTCTGGGTTGGTAGAACCATTCAGGGAATTGCTTAAAAGTGGGACTCGGTGGAGATGGGAGTCCAAGCATGATCAGGCTTTTAGAGCGCTGAAGGAAGGTTTTGAGAAAGCTGTAGTGCTGAAATATCCGTTAAAAGATAAGGAATATGTGGTTATGACAGATGCTTCACATATAGGCATTGCTGGAGTATTATGTCAGAAAGATGATGAGAGTAATCTGTGCATTGTATCTTTAGCCTCGCGAGGACTGACAGCAGCAGAGAAAAGATACACGATTACTGAGTTAGAGCTTTTAGGTATTGTTTTCAGTTTAGGGAAATTTAGAATGTATTTAGTAGGGGGGAAATTTGAGATCCACACAGATCACCATGCATTACTGTATATGAGGACTTGTAAACTCAGTTCTAACAGAGTTAGTAGGTGGATTCTTGCTCTGCAGGAATACGAATTCACAGTAAAATATATTAAAGGTAAAGATAACATTCTTGCAGACATGCTATCGAGGGACACTAATTTATGTAGGGATTATCCTGTGGTTAAAGCAGAGGACGGTATTTTAATATGTGCATGTGTGGACAGTAGCAACAGGGCATCGTTACAGACACTGAGAAATATGCTAGGTAGAGCAACGTGATGACGTTCATTTTAAGGGAGCCACTGGCAAGGTTGGAAGCAGGTGACGCAGTAACATTTATAGTTTCCAAACGTATTGGAAAAACAGCATATGTGTTGGAGAATAGTGAGGGAAACAGATTATACGGGACGTATAATATACATAGTCTCCGAAAGTATGTGTCATAAAGTGAGTGTGTTTAGCTGGCGAGCCAGCCTATCAAATGAGTAAGTGTGGTATTTGGTGCGTGGAAGATCTGGTCTTCAAGGCAGGCGTATCAGAAGTCGCACAGGGGGGTAGTATGTAAGTAAATGAGAGTTTTTAAGGTACAGGGAAATATGACGGGATTGTCGGATGCTCTTGAGCACTAAAATGTCTCGATACACCAAGGCCAGAATTTGGTAGCGCTGGTGAATTCCCATTTGCCTCCAAGAGATGGGTGAGCGCTTGAACAGGGTATTTTTGCTTAAGGCGTCCACGAGGCAAAAGATGGGCCATCAGAAGGCGAGACAGTCCTTCATGAAACTCATACATATCAGCACACGTGATTTCTGTTTACGGCCTCGCCATGTAAGATTTGTAAGTGTGTAATTTAAGGTAATTTGTACAAAGGTATTATTTGTGTCAGGAGAACTGGTCTGTGTTGAGTACTAGTATTAAGTAGAATATGGTCTACGGGAACTTAACAAGACAGGGCGATTACGGCACAGAAATATTTGGTGTTATATGTAATGCGCATTTACTGTTTTTTTTCAGAAGTCAATATTAATTTAATCTACTTTAATGAGAGATTAAGTATTATGGCCACGAGGCGCTGCCACAATAGTGTGATCGTGTGCTCAGTGATAAGTGAGATTAAATTTCACCATAAGGAAGGGACCTCCAGTGAAATTAGGAAGTTCTATGGTGATATAAATATATCAGAACACCTTCAATGCGTGTGATATGACATCATAAATACATAGTGCTCACACATTAATTATGTCTATTTCTCCAACATAGAGAAATTTGAGAGGCGGAAATATCCGTGGAACACTATTCCATATGTAAAACATTGGACTGGTTGCAAAGTGCAATCCATAGTGACAACAAACTTTGACGCAAAGTGCGTGAAGAAAAATGATGAGTGTATATATCTGTAATTTAGGGTGATTTCATTTATGTAATATGTTTTTTGGATGGGGTTTATTAACGTGTCTGGGATAATCGGATAATGGACCGTCGTCACGGTAAATCATCCGATGATCCGAGGCGAATATGTAACGTGTTTTTCGAGGGTTTTTTATGCAACTGGCATAAGTCAGTAGGAAGCCATTCTATATTTATTTACGCGGCAAATTGTTCAGCCAAGAGAATTTTTCATGTTAATTTATTATTATTATTAATTTATTATAATTATTATTAAGGTATTTTCGGAGCATTTGATAAAAATTATTAGCATTCAGATAGGTTTTCTATGTCTTAGAAAACGCTATCAAGCAAATTATTACGAACGACAATATCATAGAAAATTATGTGATTGTGGAATTTTACGGAGTTTTCGTCAGTTAGGGTATATCGAGAGACGTGACTCACTGGGAATTCAAGTACACGCTTAATCTTGTCGGGAAGCATGACGCAATCCTGGGTCGCAGCGTCAAGGAAAGGCGAATGTATGGAACGGAAAACGACTTTCTCCCTCCCGCCGAGTGTAATGAGCCAGAGTGGGGATCTAGCGCGTAGGGAGCAGCCAATCAGTGGAGACCACGTAAGCTGAAGTCGGATGAAGAGTGGGGAGCCGGCGTGTGGATATATCGTTCGACGCGCCGTGGAACGAGAAGAATCTGTGAAATACTTGACGAGTATGGGTGGGCGTGCGAGTGGCTCCGAGGTTCGGTGGAGTTAGCGACAATCTGTGTAGTTCTTGCCGAGTGTGGTTATACGCGGGAGTCGCTCCGATGTTCCGTGGAACGAAGACGATCTGTATAGAACTTAACGAGTACGGTTGTACGCGGGAGTCGCTCCGATATTCCGTGGAGTGGAGGACTAACTTTTGTAAAACTTAACCAGTGCGGTTGTACGAGTGTTTGGGTCCGATGCACGGACCATAGAATTATCTAATCTACCAGTATATCATCAAACATCGACGAAGATGACGACATCCAGGAGACTGTGGGAAGCTCACAGCATCATCCAGTACGAGGGAAAGGCTTCGGGCATTTCCAGTGGTAAGCGCGAATGACGCAGAAATACGCAATCTCTCATTTCTCTTGGTTTTATATTTCATATTTCAGTAACTTCATAGCTTGGGAATAAGAGTAAAATCAATAATTTATCAGACTCCGTTTTCACGTAATTTTCTATCGGTAATATTAAAATCACAACGCTCCTATTTAAATTTTAAACTTATTATTATTATTATTAATTTTGCTATTCTTGTTTTATATAATAAATTCATTTCTTTTACAATGCAATCTTTGCTTTCAGTAGGTAGCATTAGATATAGACCAATTCCTTCTCCTGATACAATTGTTTGTTGGGTTAATGATCAAATCATACCACGATCTGAGTGAATAGAGTCTTGAAGGTGTTCTGCCAGAGCTAGACGTTGTTAAATACAAATTTAGATTTCAACATTGCATTGAGGTCTTGGCGCCCATTAAAACAACATAGCTTAGGCAAAGGTAAACAGTTACATTTATCTCCCAACAGTTAGGGGCAGTCAAACCGATACACTTGTCGCTCAAGGTGAGGGCTAGCAAAACTGCCACATTTGTACGCTCAACGTGGAGCAAAGTAAATACCGTTTCACTTGTCATCCCAGCCTAAGCAAACCTGTTACAGGGTATATACGGTAACTTTGTACTGTACTGCCACAATCAATAGAAGTTCTGCCATAATCATGTGCAACTTAGATTTAAAATTCTTTATGTATACAGTACAAAAAATTATACAAAATCTTTAAAAAGAGGTATGGCAATATGTTGTTTAAGGAAGTATCATACAACGCTCCAAAACTTCTGAAAGGTGACAGAAGACCAGTTCAATACATCGGTGAAGCCATACTCCCAAAATCTGATAGTTTAAAACAGCACAATTTGAAGAATTCAGGGAGCGTGATGGTGCAGTGATTTCACCCGGACAGCTGAGGTTTGATTCCTGATAACAGGAGTGAAAGTTTCATCTGAAAAATCATGTGGCATCTGGAAGGGCATCGAGCCTTAAATTCCCGGTCAGCACCCAAATGAGCTTGGTTGGCTCTGGTGACCCCAAACAAATAGGGATAAGCCACAGACAGTTACTTTTATTATTCTTTTTTTAAATTTTTCTTTTTTAAAAGAATTACCGTATTCATGACCACATCTTAATGGTATCTTACTTACGGCTTTCAGAGTCTAGTGCAGGCCTGTCCAGAAAAAATGCAACGGTGGCAGTCGGCCAGGCTAGTGCGACGGCCTTTCCTTAGCGAATCAGGGGTTGTGTGGGGAAGGTGGGGTCGAGGCGTGGCTGTAAGTGAGGAAGATGGTACGGTAGTGGAGGTAGAGAGCTGACGGAAGGACGGGCAACGTTGTGCGTGGCGTTGAATGGGGTATTAGTAACAAATCCTTAGATTCATAATGCCTGCTTTTTCTTTTTAGCCTACTTTTGCAAATAATGAAAGTAGACTTATGAGACCTACACAGGGCCAAAAATTGTGTGTCTTTCTGTGTGTGTGTGTGTGAGTCTGTGTGCCTGTGTGTGTGTACTCTGAATGTCTGTCCCCCCCCCCCCCATCAATTCGAACACGGTGAAACCTAATTGAACGAAATTTGGTACAGAGATAGAACTAGCAAAGGGTACCTCAGTGTCATGTTTTATATCGCCGCCATCTTGACGGAAACGTAATGACGGACACCCAATTGTTAAAAGCTTAAATCAAATTACGACCAACCTAATCATCTGATCTCTACCAAATTTTGCAGCATTATACCTTTATGTATAAAGAATCTCATGACCAAATTACAAGGTCATCAGTCCAATAGTTTGCATATGGCGGCCATGTATGTGTGCAAATTGATTCCCCCTATCAATTCAAACACGGTAAAACTGAATTGAACGAAATTTGGTATAGAGGTAGCACTAGCAAAGGGCACCTCAGTGTCATGTTTTATATCGCCGCCATCTTTACGGAAACGTAATGGCGGCCACCCAAATGTTCAAAGCATAAATCAAATTACGACCAACCTAATTATTTGATCTTTACCAAATTTTGCAACAACATACCTTTTTGTGGGAAGCATTTTTTGACTGAACTACAAGGTCATCAGCCCAATAGTTTGCAGATAGCGGCCTTGTATGTGTGCAAATCGATTCCCCTATCTATTCAAACACGGTGAAACCGAATTGAATGACATTTTTTACAGAGGTAGTACTAGCAAAGGACACCTCACATTCATGTTTAATATCCATATAGCACGTTGTATTTCAACAAGCTACTACAACCAACATTCAATTATACTCCTTGAAAAGGACAAAGAGTTATAACAATACCCATGTATTTAGGAGAAAGTGGGCTATATGTTCTTTACTGAACATCTTGTTTATTCTTTAAAAAGGTGTGACATATCAGACATGTCATTCACTTGCCGTCCCCTGGAGCTGAGGTGGTACTACTAAATACTTAAATTCCAAGGAAGGGTTGCTTTCGCCACCCACGTCTTTATGCCATTCACAACTTTTCTACAACTAATGTACTGTTCTATTTAAGAAGAGGAAATCAGAATCTCCTATTTGCCTTGCTTGATACTTGGCTTATGACCCATTCCACTACAGTGCAGCGTGTTGAGGACAGGAGTGTGGAGATGGAGGGGGGAGGGGACAAGTCCATCTACTGCTCTCTAGCAAGAGAAGGTAGTGAGAGGAGAAATTAGCGGGAGCGGTCGTGGAGCGGGGAAGAGTGGGGCTTAGTCTTCCACGGAGTGAGTCTCTTGGCAAGCCGTGGCGTCACAGCCACCATTGGCATGGCTTGACTGGCCAGGTCTAATGAATTCATTTAAAGAATCATTAGCAAGGCTATAGCAAGAATACCAACACACAAGGCTTATAAGGCAATACTAATATTCTTTCTTTATTGGCTACCATGTGGGCAGTGCTGGATTACACATTAGGCCCGGCAAGGCCCAGGCCTAGGGCACCCAATTATTTGGGGCCCCCCAAAATTTTATTCTAAAGATTTAGAAAAATTTTATCCAGAACTGAGACAGTTTCAGCATTATATTAAATGACAATGTCCTTTAAAAACTGAGTTTACTCATTCTGAACTTTACGAAATTCTTATTCGAGACAAGCTTGAGTCTGTTTTTCCGAACATTGAAATTGCTTTTCGCATTTTCCTGACCCTCATGGTAACGAATTGTTCTGCGGAGCGCTCGTTTTCAAAATTGAAACGGATCAAAAGTGCGCAAAGAAGTATCATGTCACAAGAACGATTAGACATGCTAAGTTTAATGTATATCGAGTCAGATGTTCTGCGGGAAATTGATTTTGATACATTGTAGAAGATTTCATTGACCGAAAAAACAGAAAATATTTTTTAAATTACATTTTACAGAAGTAAAAAACAGTATGTTTGTTAAATTGTTCATCAAATCATCTGAAATGTTTTCAAATAACGATGATCGTTTCATTTGAAGTGTGTGTATATATGATTTAATAAAAAGTGTATTATTCATCTTGAGAAGAAAAAACTCTTGTATATATTTTATTAAATGTACAGGTGCTAAAAAATAAAAATTATTTAAAAAAAAATGAAGGGGCCCCAAAAATCTGAGGGACTTGGGCCTCATTTTACCTTAATCCGGCACTGCTTGTGGGAAATAATACTTCATCATGACCATTCTAATTTTAAGAATAACTTTCCCAAACAAATAATTATCCTTTTATTGATCAGTATTAGCAAAGCTGTATTATCATGTCATAGACTCCTTACCAACGTTAGAACAATTCTTTTCATCTGAGCCGTCTGCACACTGTGGAATGCCATCACACAGCCATTGGGTGTGAATGCAGGCCAACCCGTCCTCGCACTGCAACTGACCTCGTCCACAACCTGACAGAAATTAAGAGCAATTGGTGTCTGTTAAGCAAAGAGGTGCTTGTTTGCTGCAGAAACTTTGTTGTTTGTGGTAATGTATCTTCTGATATGGGTTGATGTCAAAAACTATTGGAGCAAACTGTATTTAAGTAGAAGGTACCCCTATAACGAAACTAGGTTACAAATTATTTATTTAATGCAAATGGGTAAGGGGATTAAGAGGAGTGCTGCAACAATAAGACACAAAAATATTCAATCATCCCATGACAATGAAAGAAAATGATTAGAATAAGTCCATAATATTAATACAATAAATTGACTATTATGAGTGAACCTTACCAAATTTTCTACATTAGTATAAAGTCAAAAGCATGGTAAGGCGAGAGATTGGACGGTATGATTGTTAATATAATTATTTTTCAACATACAAATTGTAATTATTATTGGAACCTGCCAACAAATATAAGCGTGGCAGGACCAAAAATTGTTAACATTGGCTTAAATAAACAGAAAAAATAAGAATAGAAAAAAAAATCAAAAATAAATTTAAAAAAAATACAGTCAGTTTGAAAGACTAGACGTTATATCATTTCAAATGATGCATGCTACAAATGCTACACATGTTAGAAAGGCTCAGGAGGGCTTCTCGCTTCGCTCGAAGCCCCAGGACTCTTTCAACAGACTCCATTACCCCATTAACTTAGGCTTCCCGCGTGGGCACCTCTTTAAGGGTCACCCTGTATTTGAGTCTGACATCTTTTACAACTCTTTAAGAGTCACCCATTATTTGAATCTGATATCTTGCAAACCTCTTTAAGGGTCACCTTGTATTTGAATTGAATCCAATATACTGTACACCTCATTAAGTGTCACCCTGTATTTTACTCTGACATCCTGCACACTTCTTTAGGAGGCACCCTGTATTCTTATCTGGCATCTTGTATTTCTCTTTAGAAGTCACCCTGTATTCTTGTGTGACATCTTGTACACCTCTTTAGGAGTCACCCTGTATTCTTATCAGACATCTTGTGCACCTCTTTAGGAGTCACCCTGCATTCTTCTCTGCCATCTTGTACACCTCTTTAAGAGTCACCTTGTATTCTTATCTGGCATCTTGTATAACTCTTTAGGAGCCACCCTGTATTCTTATCTGGCATCTTGTACTGTATTTTGCTCTGACATCCTGCACACCTCTTTAGGAGGCACCCTGTATTCTTATCTGGCATCTTGTATATCTCTTTAGAAGTCACCCTGTATTCTTGTGTGACATCTTGTACACCTCTTTATGAGTCACCCTGTATTCTTGTCTGACATCTTGTGCACCTCTTTAGGAGTCACCCTGTATTCTTCTCTGCTTTAAGAGTCACCTTGTATTCTTATCTGGCATCTTGTATATCTCTTTAGGAGTCATCCTGTATTCTTATCTGGCATCTTGTACACCTCTTTAGGAGTCACCTTGTATTCTTTTCGCTTCGCTCGAAGCCCCAGGTTGCTGGACGCCCCAGTACTCTTTCAACAGACTCCATTACCCATTAACTTAGGCTTCCCGCGCGGCTGCATGACGTCACGCACTCGCCGTCCATTACCCATTAACTTAGGCTTCCCGCGCGGCTGCGTGACGTCACCGTCTCCGTAACGCATAACTTTTGACTCAAGCATAACGATGAAGTCGACAAGATCATTTGAAATGATAAAAAGCAAACAAGCATAGTACTAAAACTACTAAATTCAGAATGTTAAAAGTATACATTAAGTAAGTTGGTATATTGGCTTTCACGGCCCGTGAATTAAAACTCAGCAATTTTTCTAGGTTTATGGCGTGTCTTGTGTGGGGTTTCGCCTTTATAGGTAGGTGAAAGGCTGCTTGAGCTTTTAACTCTCGCAGTTAAGAGGCGCACGTGCGCTTCATAAGAAGGGAGGTAGTGCACAGTTCGCTACTCCTGTGGGGGTCCGGGCGTGGACACCAAGAGCCCACTGATGAGCCAGCTTGGTGTTCCTAGGCGAACCCCACACAAGACATGGCATAAATTTAGAAAAATTGCCGAGTTCTTTTGATGTGTAACATCTTTCCACTCGGTTGCTGGATATTTTTGTGGGAGTGATTTTGAAAAATGGGATGGAAGTGGATCGGAACGATCGAGCTGGCAGTGGTGGATCGAACGGAAGTGTAAGACGCACTGCCAACTCGATCGATCCAGCTGGCAGTGGTAAGAGAAACAATGAGCGCGCGGTGTCGGAAATTGATACCATGACATACTCTCGGCCAAGTGGAATGTATATGACATACTGAACGGTAAACGCTCATGCGAAACAAAGCACATTGTACATGCTCGAAGTCTTCGTATCAGTATTTAAATGGTAAAATGCCTTAATATCAAACATTGTAAGTAGTCGGCATTGCCGGTATTATGTTTCTGCACAATGGCTATTCAAATACTAACCCACATAACTGTAATACAGTCATCAATATAATATAATCGTTGTGGTTATATGAGAATTGAGCAAGCCTTCATGAACTATTGCGGAATACATTCTCTTTACTCACAAGAGGGCCTATTCCTAAGGCATTTTAAACCCAATTTCACGCAGGAACATTATCGAAACAAGCAAAATATAAATGAAACTTAATTCCGTAATGCAGTATTATTGGAACGTGGAAATAAGTCACCATCTTGTGCACAATATTTGCGGAGTCGAAATAGTCGTGGGGTTAACGCCTATGGCTGTGAATCTAGAGATCTCGGGTTCAAATCCCGGACGGGATTATCAATTATCAGATTATCAATTTAAACGATATTTATCATATCAATATGACTCATTTTAACAGAATCCATATGAAATTACGTGTTGGTCTGTGAATCAAGAGGACCTGTTTATAAGGAATTTAAGGTTATGAGCGGTGTCGCGCCCATTAATCTAGTTGATTCTTTATTTAGGCTAGTGCTGGTGGAAGCTACAAATCATCTAATAAAATGAGTTCCGTATTATAAACTACATTATCTGTAAAACACTCCCTTTTACAATAGGTTGATATTTGTACCGATAATAGTATAAAATACTGGTGTATCAACAATTTCACGTGAGGTTTCTTCTATGTCAGATGTTACACATCATATGCGACTACTGTAAGGCTCGTAATGTTTTTTATTAAGTAAGCTGTTAGCACAAAATTATTACTGCATAGGCTACATATGGATTGTCTTATCAATAGGTGTTATTTTGTATGTAAGACTGAAATAACCCAGTGCACCTTTGTGCATACATTCACTGCAGACATGTCAGAACTGACCCTGCTGTTGGGTAAGCAGTTAAATACAAACCTTCCCTTGCTGGACAGTTATATTCATCAGAGCCATCTCGACAGTCTCGTTCTCCATCACATTTCCATCTCAACGGAACACATTTGTGATCAACTTCACATCTGAAACAAGTACATCAGTTTTTTACATGGGTTGATAATACAATATGCAGAAAGTTTTGCTGGAAGGATTTATACAGTGTCAAATTAGTAGATCTCTAATTTTGGTACGATATATTTTGAATGACTGGTTCTAGCAAATATTGTTTATGAATACGGTATGTCAAAAAAAAAGCTACATTATATTATTGTAAGATTTTGTTGCAATATAAAATAAGAAAGAAAGATTATTTCACCCTTTATGGTATGAAAATAAAAATGGTATAATGGGCACAGTATTGCCTAGATGTCAGACTGATAAACACATGACTTGGGAAAAAGTTATTTTTATAAGATAATGAAGCTTTGAAATTTAAAATTTAAACTAGGATTAGATACCCTATTATTTTTAAATATAAAATAAAATACTTGAGTAGTAATAGTTAAGTTCTATTGACATTCATTAATTTTATTTATTTATTTAATCCTATTACATCATATAAATGACATTAAAATTATAACACAATTCAAATATTTCGGAGAGTTAATAACAAATAATCTAAATGAGAAAGCATCGATTCAAATGAGAACAAACAAGTTATCTAAGGCACAAACATTAACATGGGAAACTTACAAAAAGAAATGCTTATTCATAAATGCAAAACTTAAACATTACAATACAGTCATAGAACCAGAAGCCACATACGCAGCAGAAACATTATTCAATCTAAATGAACAATTCAAAACTAACAGATTGCAGAGGATCGAAAGACGAATTGGAAGAACGTGTATTAATAAAAGATACCAAAAAGAAGGACAATGTCAAATAATACCTAACAATGTTGTATATAACAAGCTAGAACCCATTACTTATACCGGACATAAAAAAAGACAAGGGTTCTTTGGACACATCATGATAATGTCAGATTCACGACTTCTGAAACAGCTAGTACTGTACAATCTTGCTTCAAAAAACACAACAGGATGTAGATGGATAAAAGAAATTGGAGAAGACTTGCAAGCAATTTTGCCTAACACCAGAAGACACTACAAATAAGAAAAAAATAACCACCATACTTAAAATTATGATTTTTCATTTTGCGCTTACAAAAAAGAAACTTCCAACAAGAATATTTTCCTCACAAGAAAGGGCAAGAAGATCAGCACACATAAGAAGTACTGGGAGGACCGTAAGGCTCGCACAGTTCCTGCCAAGAAGTCGACAAACTAATGGGTTGATTAAAGTGATCCTCTTTGGTCAAGAAGAAGAAGAAGAAGGAGAAGAAAAAGAAGAAGAAGAAATGATTGAGGATGTAAAAACCAAGTACACATACATTAGCCTACACATACATAGTATATGTAACCATGGATGGCCGTCTATAATTCTTAACAATATTAAATTTTCATTCATTTAATTTTCTTCACGAGTGTTTATTTACTTATTAATTTATATTATTTACATTGTACCCTAGCGCAGTCACTGGCCAAATTTGTGTTGACCGACTGAAGGGTTACAACTAACAAGATTCAGTTTGATACATTCCTTTCATTATTCTAATAGTCTTTCTCTGCATTCTGAAGTTGAGCTACCTCAAAAATTATTTCATATTTCAAGGTGGAATGAAAATAGCCATAAAATGCATTCAACAATGCTGACAGTCGGAGTGAATATTGTATTTGGTATTGAAATTGATCATTCTTTTGTTCATTGGTAGTAAAACCCGTAAAGCATAACATGCTAAATTTATTTTTGCAATCAACTGTGCTACATCATCATCTAGGAATCCTTCCAGTGGGCCGGGTAGGATTTGAGTGGACGATATGCCTCCATCTAACTCTGTCATTACAGGATTCTCCTTTAATATCTTGGAACGTCAGTCCTCTTCTTCTTTAACTTGGTCTATCCACCTGGGACGTCCCAACGGGTCTCTTACCCAGTACCTTCTTTTCCATGTACTGTCAGGTGATACGTGTCTCCGGCATCCATTATACATGACAACTGTGCTACATGCCTGTCCCAATGAAGATCACTCCGATTATTTTGTAAACCAAGAAATTTTGTGGTTTTAGTAAACTAACCTGTTTTACTGCAATATGTAAATCCCTAGAGTGCCTGTTTTGAGCCATGTGAAAATTTATACCTACTGTCTTTATCATGTTAATAATTAAATTGTTGGATTCAGACCAACAATAGAGCTGTTGCATTACTGTCTTGTAATTTGGCTTCATCAAACCCTTTAATTAAAATACTTGTATCTTCAGCATAAAAGTACAGTCTTTTACTGTCACTTAAATAATGTATGTATAAAAGGAAAAGCAAAGGCCCCAACATAGATCCCTGAGGCACACCATATTTAATTGGTCTGACATCTGATTGAATCTTGGTAATTATATTTGTATTAATACACATGGACCTAATTTCAGTAACCTGATAGCAATTTTCTAACAGTGCTCTAAATAGGGTGACCAACCGTCCGGCATTTGCCGGACATGCCCTCCTTTTTTCATGCTTATCCTCTCTCCGGCAGGCATTTATTATTTGCTATTAAATGTCCGGCGTTTTGCTTATTGTATTCTTAATCATTGTTTTCTCTGTTGTAAAGCTATTTTTGTTGCAATTCCTCTATCTCAGACTATATTCTGGATACCACCTATCAGACTACGTCATTTACTCACTTAATAATACATCATATCTTAAGTTAGAGCTGTCTGAAGGGCCTGTCACCAAAGTGGTGACACCGCCCGACGTGATATGAACGTGCTCGGTCGGGGCCGGGGAATTCTCGGCGGGAATTCACCAGTCAAGTAATGCTGGCTGCGGTATTATGCAGTTTCCTCTTTGTGCTAGTTGGATTAGGACCTTCTGAGTGAGTGGAGTGTTTGTTTGAATAATATCAGTATGTCATCACTAAAAAGTGGCGAGGCACAAAAGAGGAGAAATTGAAACAAAAGTACCCGTGTTTTAGAGAGGGACATAACTAAAGTGAGGCGAAATGTTATATTTGTGACTGTTATGTAACTGTTGGAAATAAAGGTGCAGGTGATCTCGAGAGACATATTGCTAGTGAAAAGCATAGAAAAACAATTAGAAGCAGTTCTTCTGGCAGTAATATTGATTCATTTTTCCCGATTAAACATCCCCACTAGACAGGAAAGTTTGGGCAACAGAGGCAACATTGGCATATCACACTGTTTCTCACCATCAGTCGTATAGGTCTATGGGCTGCACATCAAACTTGGATAAAGTGCTGTTTGCAGATTCTGAGATTGTTAACAAAATATCATACGCTAGAACCAAAACTGAAGCTATCATAAATAACGTAATCGCCCCCTCATTCCATTGACATTATCACTAAAACATTGAATAATAGTATTCCTTTGTTCGGAGTGGGTACTGATGCTAGCAACCATGGGGCTTTGAAACTTTTTCCTATTGTTACACAATATTTCGACTATAAAGAAAATGGTATTCAAACTAATGTCTTTGAACTACTAACATGTTCTAATGAAACTTCAGAGATAATATCCAATTATGTTTCCGAGACTTATAAGAAGCATAATATTTCTGCTAAATGCATTGCTTTTAGTGGAGACAATGCAAATGTAAATTTTGGAGGGGTTAATCGTAGAGAAGGCAAAAACGTACTTTCAGCACTTAAAAGTAAATTAAATGAACACATAATCGGGGTTGGATGCCCAGCACATGTACTGCATAATTGTCGCAAGTGGGTGCAGTCGATAAGTATCAGCATAAAATAGCTACAACTTCAGAATCTTCTTCAACATAACAGTTATAAGGTATGTAATACTAAGTTTTGCATGTAACTATTAAAATTCCATTTGTCTTCCATTTTTAGAACATTTTTATGAAAAGTCCTCCTTTTATTAAGAGTCTGTCCTTCATTTGAAAATTTAGAGTTGGTCACCCTAGCTCTAAACCATTTATTTGCATTGTCACAAATACCATATTTAGTTAGTTTCTCTAGTACCATAACGGAAAGCATTATCTATAATGTCAAATGCTTTTGGAAGTCCCGAAATATGTCTGCTGTAGATTGGTCAATAGTTTGTAATGCATATTTTATTAATTTTAATTATTTATAGACCTCATGCTACTGATTTTAACAAGTGAATCATGTTTTCACATGACCTATGATTATAAAGAAAAGCCACAAGCACAGAAGTCTGAACTACTAGCCAAAGTTTCTCGAGTTGCATAAATATTTTAAAAGTCTTTTTTTGGAAGAAATTTCATACCAAGGATTCTAGTATTATAATTTTTGTATGGATTTTAGAAGGAAAATATTTGTTCTTTTGGTGCAACGTTGCCTTTAATTTGACATTGATGCTGAAGAAAAGCTGTGTACAGGTGGCCTGAAACATGTACAGTTGTAACAATGTTATAATATATAAAAGAATCGGTATGTATTGATAAGGCAGACCATTAAGATTAAATAAATAACTTTGCAAGTCCATACGGCAGCATTCAACAACCAATGTGGTTATGTTTAAAATATGAATATTGAAGAATTACAACTATTAATTTTGTAGTTTTGTTCTCTGGTTGGTTTTAAAAGGCCGAAGCATGATAAGATTTTTGGCAATCTCAGTAAAATACAGTATTATATATGAAACTTCTAATGGATTGTGTAATGGTATAAGTGACAATTGAGCATAAATGAGTTCAGATTTTTTAAAATTATAAGTACATATAACTTGAAACTGCAGAGAATCACAATTTATTGCAGTTATATTTTTATGTTTTTAAATGACAGGATTCAATTGATTACAGAACATAGCAGATCCACAATATATCATCGAAGTATGATTTTAATACAAAACTGAAATATTGCTCATGCCAATCTAGTTTCCACTCATTCAATTCTTTTTATCAAATAGATGAATGTAAACTTCTTTCATCCCATATAGGGATTTGTCAGGGTTAAATGATTGAAAAAAGTTAATAAGGAGAATGGTTAAAAGATATGAAGAGATACCAATATACATAGACACATGGGCATATTCAAAGGGGGGGGCTCAGTTAGCAAGATGTCAATGAAACAAACCTGAACTCATCATTGTGACATGTAGTGCAGTTCACTTCATCTGCTGCAAGAGGGCAGTCATTAACATTATCACACTTCCAGCGGCTGGGTATACACGTCCCGTCGGGACACCGAAACTCGTTCTTCATGCACTTCTCACCTGCGATGTCAAAGCAGAACATGGAGTATTAACACTACATCAGGAGTTGACAAATATGCTATGAACTGTTTGTGGTGTATTGGTTCGTGCATCTGCCCAGAATGCAGAAGCCTCAGGTCTGAGTTCAGTCAGCAGTCTCCATTTCAACTTTTATATTTGTTTCGTTTAAAAGAAAATGCTTCAAAATCGAATTTTGTGGAATGAGGGTCAATGGCCTTAAATAGGTAGGGCACATAAATTAAACACCAATTTGGAGCCCCTTCAGCAAATACAAATTGAAAGATTAGAGAAAATGCTACATGAATTCCTAAAAATATTTGCTTACCGTATAGTTATCATTAATGAATTCTAACTAGTCTTAAGTAGTGACTCAGCTAAAACTTCCAACTCTAAAATCCAGTGGCGGCAGGTAGTAATTCTCTTGGTGGTGCCAGCAAATTAAAAATTTGCAATCAAATCGTTCAAACGTTGCAAATATGGGCAATGCATATTTTATACCGTACGTTTCATGAAATCAGAGTATTTAACTGTGTAACTGTACAAGATGCGCAAAACAACTTTGTCACAATTTCATCTGCCACAGTGATATGAACAGGTGAAATGAAATGAACATGACGCCCTACCGTTAAGACTATCTTACATACACATATAAACTTGGTACGGATATCCGCTACACCCGATATAATTTAACAGCGCTATTCTTGAACACTTGCAATGCCACCAGAAAAGTTAACAAACCTGAGAATTTGAATTTGTGTTGTGGTAGGCCAAACTGTGTTGCTGACTTAAACCAACGAAACAGTGTAATGTCAATTAGTGCCCCATGTTGGTAGCGACAATTGTAATGGTTTGGCTGCCCCTAACTGTTGGGTGATAAATGTAACTGTTTACCTTTGCCTAAGCTATGTTGTTTTAATGGGCGCCAAGACCTCAACGCAATGCTGAAATCTGAATTTGTATTTAACAACGTCTAGCTCTGGTAGAACACCTTCAAGAATCTATTCACTCAGATCGTGGTATGATTTGATCATTAACGCAACAAACAATTGTATCAGGAGAAGGAATAGGTCTATATCAAATGCTACCTACTGAAAGCAAAGATTGCATTGTAAAAGAATTGAATTTATTATATAAAACAAGTATAGCAAAATTAATAATAATAATAAGTTTAAAATTTAAATTGGAGCGTTGCGATTTTAATATTACCGATAGAAAGTTATGTGAAAACGGAGTCTGATAAATTATTGATTTTACTCTTAATCCCAAGCTATGAAGTTACTGAAATATGAAATATAAAACAAAGAGAAATGAGAGATTGCGTATTTCTGCGTCATTCGCGCTTACCACTGGAAATTGCCAAAGCATTTCCCTCGTACTGGATGATGCTGTGTGCTTCCCACAGTCTCCTGGACGTCGTCATCTCCGTCGATATTTGATGATATTCTTGTAGATTTTGTGACTTTATGGTCCTAACAACGGAGCCATACCCTCGTACAACCAAACTGGTTAAGTTTTAAACAGATAGTTCTCCACTCCACGGATCATCGGAGCGACACACACTTGCAACCGAACTAGTCAAGTCTTTCACAGATTGTCCTCGTTCCACGGCGCGCTGAACGAAATATCCACACGTCGGCTCCCCACCACGGTACCGACTTCCAGCTTACGTGGTCTCCACTGATTGGCTGACCACCCCGCTACTTCCCCTTCTCTGGCTTATTACACACGGCGCGCGAATGATGAAGTCGATTTCCGTTCCAACCATCCGCCTTTTCTTGACGCTGCAACCCAAGCTTGCGTAATACTTCTTGACAAGAGTCAGCATGTATCTGAATTTCCAGTGAGTCATGTCTCTCATAATATCCTAACTGACGAAACTCCCTAAAATTCCGTAATCACATAATTTTCTATGATATTGTCGTTTGTAATAATTTGCTTGATAGTGTTTTCTAAGACATAGAAAACCTATCTGTATGCTTATAATTTTTATAAAATGATCCGAAAATATCTTAGTAATAATTATAATAAATTAATAATAATAATAAATTAACATGAAAAATTCTCTTGGCTGAACAATTTGCCGCGTAAATAAATATAGAATGGCTTTCTACTGACTTATGCCAGTTGCATAAAAACCCCTCGAAAAACACGTTACAACAGGGCAAAACTTACTGCAAAACGTCCAGATTGTTACATTATAAATAGAGACATACCTGCCACCAGTATGAGTGTGATAAATGTCTAACAAGAAATAACTACAAACATCTTGTATATATTTAATAGTAACCATATCAAATCATTAATTTTGCAACCCTAGAGCTGCATACCCTGCATTGAGCTCCCATATGTTATACTCTAGTGGTTCAAATATAAATCACTTGAAGCAGTTCGAACTTGCGTTTACTCTTGCTGCACTCGAGTGAATTCCCCACGCGGCTGTTGACTCTACCTCAGCCCAACACAACACATACAAACGCAAGCCAAAGCAGCCTTTAGTACCGAGTCTTATTTTCGGAGGTGGTGCCCATGAGATCTGGCGCAATCATTCAGCAAAGCGCCGTCAGAATGCATGCCAGTTCGCGTGCTTGTTCAAATGAATGGAGAATAAATTTATTACAAACTGTTATTGAGAGGGCACTTTGGTGGTGCCATGGCACACTGCCACTACTCTGCTAAAATCCCATCATGACAATTTTGATATTCTTAACCATTGGCGGCTGGCGGATAATTGTTCTGGGTGTTGCACTATTTTCATTAAGGGTAGGTGGTGGGGTAAAACTCTGTTTGATATCAGGAAAAACTGTATTCAATTGTGCGGTAAAACGGATGTACCTCATTTGTCACGAATGCCGCAGTTCAGACTGCCATCGGATTAAATGGATTATAAGTTAGTCTACATGACAACATTCACGAGAACTAAACAGCGTAAGGTATATACGAGGGCGAGAAAGAACCGGGAGTGTCACAAGTACGCGCAAATTACATTGCAAGACATGGTATCGGTAGTTGACGGAGCATCATGGATGTCTCCATCCGCGCCTCGGCTCCCTTGTTGCAATCGGCGGGCAATGACCAGCCGAGTTAACTGTTGGGATAGGGCTTACTCGGTCTAGCATCTCTGCCATATCCTTCACTATCGAGATCTGGTCGGTGCTTGGGCCTGGCAACGACCAAACGGACGAGCGCTCCTAGACAGTTGGCGCGTTTTGCTTTCTCAGACAGTTCACAGTAACTTACTATAACTCCTGAATCATTAATGAACAGAATTATGAATTCTATACTTATAGGCTAAAAAGAAACTTACAGCCTTTATTACTAAAAATATTATAACTTTGAAAGAATAATAGATTTTCCGCCTTCAATACTGTTTATTTCTATTACTTACAGGGACTAGTTCCGGGGGTAAATACTCCCCCTTCCTCAGCCTGTCCAACAAAACTTCACAATGGAAAAACTTTCCATGTACAAGCTCATACAAAATACATGAAGAATAAAGAATAAAGAAATAATATTATTTACAATCCCGCTCGACGCTCCAAAGAAGATACTTTTATTGGATCACTAAGGCCTAGGTGCATCAGAACTCCTGAATTGGGCCGGTGCTGCGGTCCGCTCTCACCATTGCGTCATCGTGGGACCACTCTAGTCCCCTTGTTGCTCTTGGCAAACGTCAAGGCGAAAAAATTTGTGGCCGCGTCACGCGTCGCCAAGAACTGCAGTGCGCAGGGCGTGAACAAAAACAAACCGGAATTCACCTTGCGAAGTCTCTTACAGCTGAGTGTTAGTGACGTGCTTGGGAAAAGGTGGCGGTTGGGGTTGTGGGAGATGGGAGGCTAAGGAAATGAGAATGAGTGAGGTTTGTTGATGCGCCGTGTGTCGCAAATTTTTTCGCCTTGACGTTTGCCAAGAGCAACAAGGGGACTAGAGTGGTCCCACGATGACGCAATGGTGAGAGCGGACCGCAGCACCGGCCCAATTCAGGAGTTCTGATGCGCCTAGGCCTTAGTGATCCAATAAAAGTATCTTCTTTGAAGCGTCGAGCGGGATTGTAAATAATATTATTTCTTTATTCTTTATTCTTCATGTATTTTGTATGAGCTTGTACATGGAAAGTTTTTCCATTGTGAAGTTTTGTTGGACAGGCTGAGGAAGGGGGAGTATTTACCCCCGAAACTAGTCCCTGTAAGTAATAGAAATAAACAGTATTGAAGGCGGAAAATCTATTATTCTTTCAAAGTTATAGTTACGTCAATACGGACCTAAATAATCGACATTAAAAATATTATTACGGTATTTATTGTTTTTCTTGAATTAATCTGGTCGTTGTGCAACCTTATTACCGGCCGCCGCTGTTCTCAACTTGTAGTACGAGATTGTGAACTCTCATAGAGCCTCCTCAGAATTACTTAATGAAGTTAAGGTAGGAGCAGGTCATTTTTTCGGGGGGAACGCTGGGGGGGGTACGCGTACCCCTTAAACATTTGAAAACTGTTTAAGAAAAATATTGGTACATTTGTATCTAGTCCGGCAAATATAACTTCCGACTTGAAAGTTCATCGATCAGCTGGAGTCAACGCGCTGTTCACAACAGCTGGAGGAGATTTCGAGTAATCCTCGATATAAATTGATCTATTGAATCAGATTGTTTTTGTCGGCAACTCGGCACTCAGCAGCATAATTGAAACAATAGGTCATATTATTTTCTGCTCGACAAAAAGTTTGTGTAATTGCTGCCTTATTCGAAGAAATTCACTTGTTTAAGCTAAAGTAAGTAACATACTCTAACAATCGTGAAAAGGAAGTTCTGTTCTCATAAGCACGCAGGCTAGTCTTTGGAGGTGGGGTAGGTTGTTAGTTTGTGTGTGTGGTTAGTTTTGAAGGATGAAGAAAATAACAAACTATTTTACATCCACCCAGGCATCGAAAAAGCTGAAAATTAATGAATTAATGAGTTAATAAATTAACCCAATGCAACCTATCATCTAACATGTCAGCCCATAAAGTAATAATCGGATTCTGCAAATTGTTGAAAATTGCAAGATCATGATGTTTTGTCGACTACAACTGATAGTACCCTTTAATTTTTTTTTTTAGAAAAAGCTCTGGGTAGGAGAGTAAGGTTGTAAAGTATTAAATCATTAAGCATCTGAAGAAAGAACTATTTGATTTAATATCTACAAGGCTGCATGACTGAGAAGAGACATGCCCACCCAAAACCAGTCTCCCTCCACCAACTATTATTGCTGTGACATACTTAAGCGTTACGCCCCAAATATTCTGCTGAAATAATAGTAACTGTGAAATACAAATAAGCAGCATTTGTCTACTAATACTGTGTTGAAAGATTTGATATGGGGACTTATCTGAATTGTGTAATGACTTCAAGCTGCTCTGACAACAACTGTCTACTCTTAAATTCAACAACCTCTGTGTGGAACCACTAACAAAATCCAATTTAAGAAGAAAATATAATTTGGAAATCTGTTTTATAATTAGAATGGCTAAATAGAAGTAGATTAATAAAGTTTCTGCTTCTGTTTAGCCATTCTAATTGTAAAACAGATTTCCAAATTATATTTTCTTCTTAAATTGGTGATTTGTTTATGGTTCAACAGAAACAGAAACTGTGCGGTATGTATCTTTCCCCATAGCTGTTCACATTACCTGGAAACTAGTTTGTTTTGCATTGTTCTACTCTGAAGCTCACTAATAACAACAACTTGAAAATTTGAGACGTATTCTACTTGCAAATTCTTCATTATGGTGTTGATTATCATGACAACCCATCTAGGATAATGATGATGATGATGAAATGAAATGAAAATCCACAGCCTGCCTCCAGTCGACTGACCGGGTCAGGGAATGGAATGAACGAAGCCCCGATCTAGCGGCGAGGATATGAGCTGTGCCGGCTGCCGAGGCCTGACGCACAATGATGATGATGATAAAAGGAAGAAATAATGTTGGCAATTTCACTGGAAAAAGAGGAAGAACAAAACTTATTTTTTAATTTTTAACTGACTATTTCCTTAGGAAGACAATAGTACACACAAAATAATGTTCCCACCTGTTCAAAAATCAAAAAGCAAACGGTAACACATATATAACATAAATATTCACATTCATTTAGGCTTCATTTTGTTGCCGATATTCCTCGATTATTCTGATTAGCTATGCTACAAACACACTGTTAATACAGCCAACTGCTGCTAGAGCTTTGTGTACATAGCCTATGTAAATTTGAAAAATAAATATTGAACAATTAAATAATATATTACCTCTTGCAAAGTTAACACACTGAGTTGAATCTGATAGGTCAGGGTAGAGGTCACACTGAAATACCCTGGACAGGTCCAGAGTAGCCAGGATAAAGTCACTGCAGTCCTCTGCTAGAGCTGATGGGATAAAAAGAAACATGATTATGGCAGTACACTCCAAATTATGTTATTACACGAAAAGTTAATTCCACCACATCAAATATTCAACTTTATCATCATATTTATCTACTGTACTTGAGGGCCACACTTAAACTTTACAAAGACTGGCCATATGTATGTTTTGTGATGATTAACCTTTTCTTGAAACATTCACAAACATATCAAGAAATGTAGTGAGTATCATTATTATTCTCCATCTTTGCATACTATTACATTAGTTTCTTCATTACTACTTTTAATTTATTAATTAATTTATTTTGATTGGCTCGCATGCCTCAGTTGTAACATTCTTGCCAGCTGTACCCAAGGTTGCATGATCGAAACCCAGTACAGTCAGTTGGCATTTGAAGGTGCTTAAGGTGACACACACATGTCAGTAAATTTACAGGCATATTAAAGATTCCCTTCAGGACAAAATTCTGGCTCTCTGGCATCTCTAAAAGTAGTAGAAATTCAAACATGATATAAAACTTAATACATCATTATAAAAATCCAGCAATTCTTCTAGGTTTTTGCCGTGTCTTTTAAGGGGTTTTCCTTGGTGCACCTGCTCTTCAGCAGGCAGCAAACAAGCAAAATCTAATTGTTAAGTTTCAATTAAATTTCTCACAAAGATTTTGTTTGGTATTTTTCAGAAATAGTGGATTCATTTGAAATGTTATTTACTGACAAAAATGTGCCAAATGATCTTATTTATTGACGTATATTTTTGGGAAAATTTCCCAAGAGCACCTTATTTGGTTAACTGATGTTTCATCCTCTACTGAGGAGGGTGGGTAGGAGGTATTTTCAAGGCAAAATCACAAGTTGATGATAGAAAGTAGCTTGGAATTCAGAGACTGATGTGTTTGATCATGATGTTTTAACATCAACAACTTGTGATTTCTGCTTTGAAAATGCCCTTCAAAGTAGAGGGCAAAATGTCAGTTAACCAATTTAATAAACATGGTATACACGGCAAGGTTTCCCGAAACTAAACTTTGATATCTATAATGGGCTTAACGGCCACGAAAGTCTAAAGTTATTGGTATCACATTTATTTAGATCAAAGGTTCATGACTTACTCACAGTCATTGCTTTACTACATATCTCACCCTTGTATAAAGGGAAATATCTAATATATAAAAGTGAAAGTCTGTATGTATGTATGTGTGTATATATGTTGGTTCCGTATACAAATCTACACCGTTCCACCAATCTCAACCATATTTTGCATACACATAGTTCAGGACCCAGAAGGAACCGCTGGCTACATGAATTTTCGATAGTCTTTCTCATTCTTCTCATTTTGGCCCTTTTGCACTCAAGCACAGGCTAATCAAATCAGGAATGGCAAGGCAGATAGTTTCCATGGCAACATAGCTCAAGTCCAGACACGGCCGACTTGATGCCAATTGCGCTCTGCACTACCGGTATAGAAAATGAGGATCTTTACTTGAAATCCCGTTAGTTACTCAACTACTCACACAGCACTGTCAACCGAGTTTAGCATAACAAAGACTTGACACTATCTTCTTTCTACTATATATTTGTCAAATACCACTCACTCACTCACTCATTCATTTATTCATCACGAAATCTCAGAAACCACCGAACGGATTGGAATGAAATCTGGTATGCAGCTTCCTCAAGGGCCGCAAATGCCCACTAAGAGAGACATTTTGGCTATTCAGGTTCTAAAGGGGTGTTAAGGGGGTAGACCTGCATTTAATTGAATAGCAATATCTCCCGATTGGTTTCATGGGGGGATGTGATACTCGGCATATAAACTCATCATTAAAAATAAGAAGACATGTGTCTGAGGGTTTTCGATGTGGTGTATATTATGAGGTGAAAGGGGTGAAAGTGGGGATTAAAAGATTCTTAACGGAGCGTGTGTCTCTTAAACGACATAGGCGAGGAGTTTGAAACACAGCGAAAAAAAATCAACATAAAAAAGAAGTAAATATGTGTTTGACAGTTTTTTCATAAATCCAATTTAAGGGGCCCATGGGGAGAGATGAAATTCTGGGGGGGGGAACAGGAAAGAAAGTGTCCTAACTGATTGACTGACTGGCTCACTCATCAAACTCAGGGGGAAAAGACTGCTTTAAAGTAAGTAAATAGCTGTTCGACAGATTTTTTTTTCATAAATCAAATTTAAGGGGTTCATGGGGAGGGGTGAAATTCTGAAAAAAGAAAATTGAAAGAAAATGTCCAGACTCACTCACTCACTCACTAATCATCGCCTAGCCAAAATTATTGAAGTTAGAAACATGACAGTTTGGGGATATGTTCATTGTATGTCAAAACCGTCTACTAAGGGAGGATTTTCGGATATTCAGGTTCTAAAGGGGTCTTAAGGGGATTAAACCTGCATTTCATTGAATAACAATATCTCCCGATTGGTTTCATTGGGGGATGTGATACACGGCATATAAACTTATCATTAAAAAGCAACAAGACACGTGTCTGAGGGTTTTTCGATGTGTTTATGAGGTTAAAGGGGTGAAAAGTGGGGATTGAAAGATTCCTAACGGAGCGTGTATCTCTTAAACAACATAGGCGAGAAATTTGAAACTCAGCGAAAAAAATCAGCTTAAAAAGTAAGTAAATCGGTTTTCGACTGTTTTTTTTCATAAATAAATTTAAGGGGCCAATGGGGTGGGGTGAAATTCTGGGGGAAAAAATGAGAGAAAGTGTCCTAACCGACTGACTCAGGGGAAAAAGACAGCTTAAGAAATAAGTTAATAGGTGTTCAAGCGTTTTTTAATCAATCCAATTTAAGGGGCCCATGGGGAGGGGTGAAATTCTGGTAAAATAAATGAAATAAAATGACCTGTCTGACTCACTCATCACGCCCAGCGAAAACTATTAAAGTTGGAAACATGAAATTTTGGGTATATGTTCGCTGTATGTCGAAAACGTTAACTAAGGAATGATTTTTGTTTATTCGGGTTTTAGAGACGTGTCAAGGGGGTAAACTTGCATTTCATTGAATAACGATATCTCATGAGTTGGTTGTTTGGGGATGTGATATTCGGTATATAAACTAATCATTAAAAATAATCAGACATATGTCTAAGGGTTTATCGATGTGGTGTATATTATGAGGTGAAAGGGGTGAAAATTGGGGGTTGAGGGATTCTTGACGGAGCGTGTATCTCTGAAACGACATAGGCGTGAAGTTTGAAATTCAGTGGGAAAAAACAGCTTAAAATACAAGTAAATAGGTGTTCGAACGTTTTTTTTCATAAATCCAATTTAAGGGGCCCTTGGAGAGGGGTGAATTTATAGGAAAAAAAAAACAGGAAAGAAAGTGTCCTAACTGATTGATTCACTTACTCACTCATCAAACTCAGGGGGAAAACAGCTTTAAATAAGTAAATAGGTGTTTGACAGTTTGTTTCATAAATCCAATTTAAGGGGTTCATGGGGACGGGTGAAATTATCAAAAATAAATGAAAGAAAATATCCTGACTGACTCACTCACTCATCATCGCCCAGCCAAAATTATTGAAGTTAGAAACATGAAATTTTGGGGAAATGTTCGTTGTATGTCGAAAACGTCCACTAAGGAAAGAGTTTTGGATATTCAGGTTCTAAAGAGGTGTTAAGGGGGTAAACGTGCTTTCCATTGAATAACAATATCTCACGAGTGGTTTCATTTGGGGATGTGATACTTGGCACATATACTAATCATTAAAAATAAGCTGACACATGTCTAATGGTTTTTCGATGTAGTGTATATTATGAGGTGAAAGGGATGAAAAGTGGGGGTTGAAAGATTCCTAACTGAGCGTGTATCTCTTAAACGACATAGGGAGGAGTCTGAAACTCGGAGGAAATCTATCAGCTTAAAAATAAATAAATAAATAAATGAATAAATAAATAAAATAAATAGGTGTTCGACCGTGTTTTCATAAATGCAATTTAAGGGGCATATGGGGAGGGGTGAACTTCTGGAAGAAAAACGTCCACTAAGGAAGGATTTTTGTATGTTTGCTCTCATCGACCAACCAAAACTATTAAAGTTAGAAGAATGATATTTTGGGGATATGTTTGTTTGTTGTGTGTCGAAAACGTCTACTAAGGAGGGATTTTTGGGTATTCAGGTTCTAAAGGGGTGTTAACGGGGTTAAACCTGCATTTCATTGAAAAACAATATGATACGACAATGACGCGAGCGAAGCGAGGCTAAAATTGAGATGGTGTGTGTCTGTGTATTACTCAATCTCGCAAGTACCACTGGTCCGATTTACGTGAATTTTACATGGAAGTAGCTGATTTACCTGGTTAACATATAGGTTACCTTTGATTTCAATACTTTGCACTATTTAAAATGGCGACCATTTTAGGGACGTCACTACACCCTTTGGTTTCAAACTTTCATATTTCCATTTCAAATAAAATGAGAACGCTAAGAAATAGCAAACTTTTGATGGCATATGCGAGGTTTAAAATTACATTTTCTATCCGAAAGGTATCTGCAACTGTTAGCGAGTAAAACCTAAATTTGTGCTATAAAACACGGTCAACGCCGAGCGGTGTAGTTGGACAAAATGTTCCATCCTTAATCTCCCTCTGCGCAGCACCTCGCCTATCCCCTGTTTTAACTGTCACCTTCACATTTTAATTTATTTATGACGCATAGCGAAGCACGGGTACTTCAGCTAGTATTGTAATAAAATTCCAACATTCTTCTTTTTAGAGTACTGTATGGAAAATGTAAACTGATAATTTACATCTGTATATCTTGAATTCTATGGTGATTCACAACTTGACTTGGAGAGCACAGAAAACAGATTGTTGGATTGCAGGTTGAAGACCCTTCATCATCATTTTCCATCTCCAGTTTCCCGGGTGTGGCAAACAAGCTCTCTCCATTTTGTCCGATCTTGGTACACCATTTGTTCTTGGACATTGTCCCAGTTAAAACCATTCTTCTCCACCTCTGATCGAACTGTCTCTACCCATCGTCTGCTTGGTCTTCCTCTTGGTCTCTTCCCTCTGACATCCAGGTTGAAGTACTTCTTAGATGGCCTAGAGCTATCCTTCCTCATTACATGGCCATACCACTGAAGTCCGCGTTGCCCCAGAAAGTTGATAACAGGGACCCTGATGCCAGCTGTTGCTCTGTGTACCTCATCTGATCTTGTCTCTCCTGGTACTTTGGTTCATAGTCCTAATAAATCTCATTTCTGTGGCTTGAATTCTACTGTAATCCTTACGGTACTTAGCAATGTACATGTTTCCATACCATAAGTAAGGATTGGAACCAAGTAGGTGTGATACAATGTTGCCTTTGCTGCCAAGGGTATATTTTTGTCCCAAAGTAAGTGCCGATCTTGGTTATAGAAATGTGATGCTTTCTGTGCCCTATTTAGAATTTCTCGTTTGAGGGTGTTATCCTTGGAGACCATACTTCCAAGACACTGGAAATGAGAAACTGATTGTAGTTTTGCTCCCTCGAAATATATGTTTGAACTATTCCTCTCTCTGCTAATGGTCATTTCAACAGTCTTGGCCTTGCTGATCTTCAGGCTAAATTCTTTAAATTTGTTGTTCCAAGCAGTCAGTCTCTCCTGTACTTCCACTTCTGTTTCTCCCCATAAGACCATGCCATCTGCAAATACCAAAGCTTGTGATTCATTTGCAGTTTCCTTAATAGATTTTAAAATTCTGTCCATAACAGTGACAAGCAATAGTGGTGACAAGGCAGTTCCTTGCTGGACTCCCCTTTTTTGTCTGAAACCATTCTGACGACCATTTCCTATTTGGACTCAACTATAACAACTCCGATATAACATCCTTATTTTGTCAACCAGGTAGTAGGTCACTTAATTGATGCAAATACTCAAGCACACACATTACCTTTGCACGCTTTCCGACAAGGCAATATCAGGCTCTCTCCCATGGGCTGGCATTCGGGCTCCAGCAGTGAACACACAAACTGCCTTGCTCTTGGACTACACCCAGACTCCAAGATCATCTCAAAGTATGGTAACGCTGCATCCAGATCAGCCAGGCGATTCACTCCAGGAACTAGAGGTAACGTGGTCAAGTCGTATGGCAGGACACCACGACACATGGGTAATCGTGGCGAGAAACACAGGCCTGGAGAAAGATAATAATGCAGTACAATACCTGGTTAGTATTTGATTAGGAACAAAACGTTTTGACTTAGAGAAAAGCACTAAATGGTGGTTAGATACTGGAACATTTGGTTTGAGAGAATCAATAGCAGAACATATGACCTAGATGTTATGTCCTTTAAAGGAAAAATCACCCAACTCTATACAGATGAGTTTTTTAATTGACAAGAGTTTAGTGCTTTTCAGTCGGTCAACACGAATGTACCCAAAAGAGCTGGGTTATGCCCTAATCCTGAAATCAATTACACAAGATTAATAAATTAATTGACTGAAAAGCACTAAACTCTTTTTTACTAAGGCAACACTGAAAAAATGGCTTCAAACCCCACAATGTTTTTTAATTGACTTCAATTGTCCAATTGACTTGGATGAAGCTGATGATTGTAGGGCTGGTGGTAAGGAAGGCAGACATGTCCCTTCTCTTGACCATGCGAGTACTACGGGAATCGAGCAAGGAGGCAAGAGTGAGGGCATACATCAGCCTAGTAAGACCACAGCTGGAATATGCTGCTGCAGTATGGGACCCATATCGGGAATGCCACGTTGAGGAACTGGAAGGAGTTCAAAGGAAAGTGGCAAGGTACATTATGAGAGACCACAGATGAACGAGTAGTGTTAGTGGGATGCTATAAAACCTTTGATGACAAAGTCTGGCAGAAAGAAGAGTGAGGTCAAGATTGGGAGGAATATACTTAGCATATACGGGGAAGGGGACATGGGGGGATATTAGGGATGGATTGCAGACTGAGGTGGTATATAAAGGTAGGCATGATCATAGTACAAGATAAAATTCACTCAGTGGCATAACAATTGGGTAAAGTAGGGAGGAGTGAAAAACAGTGGATCAGTTTACTAGAAGGCAAAGTCATCCCCCTCCCAGAAAATATGTGTAAATTCAAGGAAAAGGTCAGGCGATGGCAAAAGCAGAAAATATAATGAGGAGAACGAATTGTAAGAGTGAAGGCTATTACGATTTTCTGCATCTACAGGGCGAATATCTATGATGGGTGTCTCCTCACATAGGGTATCCATTCATCTCTTTTCTGGTAGTCCTAGAGATCTTTGTCCAACTGGCTTGAGTAGTAATGCCTTTCATCTCCTTTATTTTGGCTGATATACGGGCAATTCCAAGGGTGTTCCAGACATCTATGTTCTTAATATGATCCAGCTCTGTAATACCCAAGTACCATCTTAACATCTGTATCTCCATTGAGTGCAAGGCCTGTTCGTTTTCTTTGAATTAGGCCAGCATTCGGCTCCATACAAAGCTACTGGGCGGACGATTGTTCGATAGATATTCGACCTCAAGATGCAAAGGGATCTTGCAGTCACAGATAACGCCTGTGACCTGGTGCCATTTCATCCATGCAGCATTCACTCTTGCATGAGAGTCTGAGAGAGTGTCACCATCTCTCAGGAGCCAAGCTATTGGAGATGTGAAGCCTTCGGTGGTGACTGCCATGATGGTGCCACCTGTGTGGGAATCACACTCAAGGTACTCGATCTTAGAAGGCTGAGCCTTAGTTTAAATTCCAGAGGTTGACCAAATGTTCCAGATCGTTATGGGTCTCACTTGCCAGCTTGACATCACTGACATACAGTAATGTCCCTGGTGGTTGTCTCTGCAAATCTGCAGTCACTGTGTCCAAGCATAGGATCAACAGCAGACGAGAAAGTGCAAATCTCTAGTGAATCCCCACATGAACTTCTCTGATAACCTGCATTTCTGTGATGACTAGGGTTAGACCCAGCTTAACAGAGAGAAAAAAAAAAAGGCCAATATTCATTCGATTGTTAAATATGCTACAGATATCTTTGACAACTGCTGCACATATCCCAGTATTTGTGTGCTTTCTGGCAACCAGAAGCAACTTCAATAATGTATTTTTTTTATTATAACATTTTAATATAAAATTTCCAAAATTTCCCACCTTTTTAACAATGTATCACTGTTTCCCTTATAAATTCCAAGTTTATAAGAATTTTCATACTTTTCCTTTTCTAAAAGTGTTTATCAAACCTCAACCTACAAAATGAACCTCAATCACTCACATACACTGTGATTTAGATATTTTTAAAGAGTTTTTATTCATTTTATTTTATTTTATTCAGGTGCTCAGAATAAAAACTCTATAAAAATATCTAAATCACAGTGTATGTTAGTGATTGAGGTTCATTTTGTAGATTGAGGTTTGATACACACTTTAAAAAAGAAAAAAGTACGAACATTCTTATAAACTTGGAATTTAGAAGGGAAACGGTGATACATTGTTAAAAAGGTGGGAAATTTTGAAAATTTTATTTAAAATGTTATAATTATAATTTTTACATTATTGAAGTTGCTTCTGGTTGCCAGGAAGCACACCAATACTGGGATATGTGCAGCATTTGTCAACAATATGTGTAGCATATTTAACAATCGAATGAATATTTGCCTTTTTTCCCCTCTGTTAAGCTGGGTCTCCCCCCTGAAGTAGTGTGTGTGTGTGTGTGTGTGTAGCAGTATTAGGGACAGGGATGGAGCAGATACCCTGGGACATGAAAAAAGGTACCATCCTATTTTTCTGGTGGGAATGTGGAAGGACCTGGGAGCAACTACCCACAGGTTAGCAACTGTCAGCACTGGGATTGGAACCTCTGATTTTCAGACTTGCTGCCGCTGTCCAACAGGAAAAATTGTTGAGACTACGCTTGTAAAACCAGTCACTGACAAACTATGAAATATCCCCTCTCCAGAAACTTTGGAAACTTGCAATATTAAGACTGAGGGAATAATAATTTATGATGTTGAAAATCAATAAAATTGTGAATCAAAAATAATGAAATGCAGCCAAAATAAATCAGAATCTCCTATTGACATCGAATTGGCAGGTGAAAAGCTAGAGGAAGTAGGAGACTTCTGCTACTTAGGAAGCAAAAAAACAATGATGGACAAAACAAAGAGGATATAAAAAGTAGGTTGGACCAGGCAAGGAAAGCATTTCTACAGAAAAGAAATCTGTTGACATCAAACATAGATTTAGGTATTAGAAAGTAATTTTTGAATGTCTTTATCTGGATTGTTGGTGCAGCAGAAAAGAAGAGAATAGAAGCGTTTGAAATGTATTACAGGAGAATGAAGGAAATGAGAAGGGTGGATAGAGTAACAAATGAAGAGGTGTATATTAAGGCTTTCACGGCCCAGATTATATAAATAATTCATGTTTTTTGGGCTAATGCCGTGTGTATTTAGATTAGAACCATACGTTTCGGAGAAACCTTGCCTCCTTTTTCAATGGAAATCAAACAATGTGGCCAAAGAAAGTATATCAATGAGATTACAAAAATTACAAAAAATATAGATAAATTCCTCGGTTTGTCACCAGAGAGCAGCGGCCAGAAATTACTGTATGGACCATCTGGTGACGAACCGAGGAATTTATCTATATTTTTAGCCTACTTTCGATTTTTGCAAAAAATGAAAGTAGACTTATGAGATCAACACAGAGCGAAAAAAGTGTGTCTGTCTGTGTGTGTGTATGTGTGTGTGTGAGTCTGTGTGTGTGTGTATGTGTGTGTGTAATCTGTGTGTGTGTGTGTGTGTCTGTGTGTGTGTGAGTGTGTGTACTCTGAATGTCTGTCCCCCCCTATCAATTCGAACACGGTGAATGCGAATTGAACAAAATTTGGTACAAAGGTAGCACTAGCAAAGGACACCTCAGTGTCATGTTTTATATCGCCGCCATCTTGACGGAAACGTAATGGCGGCCACACAAATGTTCAAAGTTTAAATCAAATTACGACTAACCTAATCATCCGATCTCTACCAAATTTTGCAACAACATACCTTTATCGGGGGAGCATCCTTTGACCAAACCAATAGGCCATCAGCGTAATAGTTTGCGGATGGCGGCCATCTTTGTGTGAAAATCGATTCCCCCTATTAATTCGAACACGGTGCAACCGAATGGAACGAAATTTGGTACAGAGGTAGTACTAACAAAAGGCACCTCAGTGACATGTTTTATATTGCCGCCATCTTGACGGAAACGTAATGGCGGCCACACAAATGTTCAAAGCTTAAATCAAATCACGACTAACCTAATCATCCGATCTCTACCAACTTTTGCAACAACATACCTTTATAGAGGAAGCATCCTTTGACCAAATGACTAGGTCATTAGCCTAATAGTTTGCGGATGGCGGCCATCTTTGTATGAAAATCAATTCCCCCTATTAATTCAAACACGGTGAAACCGAATGGAACGAAATTTGGTACAGAGGTTGCACTAGAAAAGGGCATCTCAGTGTCATGTTTTATATCGCCGCCATATTGACAGAAACGTAATGGCGGCCACACAAATGTTCAAAGCTTAAGTTAAATTACGACTAACATAACCATCCGATCTCTACCAAACTTTGCAACAACATTCCTATATAGAGGGAGCATCCTTTGACCAATCTAATAGGTTATTAGCCTAATAGTTTGCGGGTGGCGGCCATCTTTATGTCAAAATTGATTCCCCCTATTAATTCGAACACGGTGGAACCGAATGAACTAAATTTGGTACAGAGGTAGCACTAGCAAAGGGCACCTCAGTGTCATGTTTTATATCGCCGCCATCTTGACAGAAACGTAATGGCGGCCACACAAATATTCAAAGCTTAAGTTAAATTACGACTAACATAACCATCCGATCTCTACGCAACTTTGCAACAACATTCCTTTATGGAGGGAGCATCCTTTGACCAATCTAATAGGTTATTAGCATAATAGTTTGCGGGTGGCGGCCATCTTTATGTCAAAATGATTCCCCCTATTAATTCGAACACGGTGGGACCGAAAGGAACGAACTTTGGTACAGAGGTAGCACTAGCAAAGGGCACCTCAGTGTCATGTTTTATATCGCCGCCATCTTGACAGAAACGTAATGGCGGCCACACAAATGTTCAAAGCTTAAGTTAAATTACGACTAACATAACCATCCGATCTCTACGCAACTTTGCAACAACATTCCTTTATGGAGGGAGCATCCTTTGACCAATCTAATAGGTCATTAGCCTAATAGTTTGCGGGTAGTGGCCATCTTTATGTCAAAATTGATTCCCCCTATTAATTCGAACACGGTGGAACCGAATGGAACGAACTTTGGTACAGAGGTAGCACTAGCAAAGGGCACCTCAGTGTCATGTTTTATATCGCCGCCATCTTGACGGAAACGTAATGGCGGCCACACAAATGTTCAAAGCTTAAATCAAATTACGATTAGCCTAATCATCCGATCTCTAGCAAATTTAGCAACAACATACCTTTATGGAGGGAGCGTCCTTTGACCAAACTAATATTTCATCAGCCTAATATTTTGCGGATGGCGGCCATCTTTGTGTGAAAATCGATTCCCCTTATCAATTCGAACACGGTGAAACCGAATGGAACGAAATTTGGTACAGAGGGAGCACTAGCAAAGGGCACCTCTGTGTCATGTTTTATATCACCGCCATCTTGACGGAAACGTAATCGCGGTCACCCAAATGTTAAAAACTAAAATGTAATTACGACCAACCTAATAATCTAGTCTCTAGCAAATTTTGCAACAACATATCTTTATGTGGGAAACATATTCAGACCAAACTGCAAGAACATCAGCCCAATAGTTTGCAGATGGTGGCCAAGTATGTGTGCAAATCGATTCCCCCTATCAATTCAAACACGGTGAAACCGAATTGAACGAAATTTGGTACAGAAGTAGCACTAGCAAAGGGCACCTCATATTCATGTTTAATATCCCTATAGCACGTTGTATTTCAACAAGCTACTACAACCAACATTCAATCATACTCCTTGAAAAGGACAAAGAGTTATAACAATACCCATGCATTTAGGAGAAAGTAGGCTATATGTTCTCTACTGAACATCTTGTTTGTACTCTCATTGATATACTTTCTTTGGCCACATTGTTTGATTTCCATTGAAAAAGGAGGCAAGGATTCTCCGAAACGTATAGTTCTAATCTAAATACACACGGCATTAGCCCAACAAACATGAATTATTTAAATGAAGAGGTATTACGGCAAGTGGGAATGGATAGATATTTCTGGCAACTGCTAATGAAGAGAAGAGATAGGTTGGTAGGACACATAATAAAGCACCCAGGTATAGCAAACTTAGTTATGGAAGAGTCGAGGACAAAATCTGTAAGGATAGACCAAGCTTAGAATATGTTGAACAGTTTGACTCGGATGTAGGGTGAGGTAGCTATGTAGAGATGAAACAATTAGCTCAGGAAAGTGAAGTATGGAGTGCTGCATCAAACCAGTCAAAAGACTTAAGACTCAAACAACAACAGATATAGAAGAGACATTTATTCAAGTATACGGTACCTTCAGAATCATTGTGATGCTCCACTACTGGTATTTCCGAGACGTAATGTGTTGTTGGACTGGGTGGAACGGTGGGAAACACTGGATGTCGAGTAGATGGTGGTCTGGAATAACCTTGCTTATTTCGAGAACTCTTGCTGGGACCATTCTGTTTTCTAAGCTGCTCATAGATGACTTCTGGATCTGAACTGATGACGGTTTGTTTATTTCGGCCATCTTCTTGAGAATTCTGTGACGTAGCTTTGATTTTATTTAATAAGTGTGATGTAGCATAGAGGAAGTCAGCGCTAACCTCATGTAAAGGGTAAGCCGTTTGAGAGTTGTTATATACTTCTCCAAAATTTATAGTCGTTGGAACATTGCTGCTGGTAGGTTCTTCATTGTATTGTGATGTGCCAGGTCTCTTAGATGCTGCTGCTGACTGATCGGTTTCCTCACTTACTGTTGATGTTCCCAGATTAGGTGCTGGCACAATCTCCATGAAGTCTGGGCGAGAAGTATCGCTACTTATGTTAGTAGGAATGAGTGCTGAAACAATCCAACAAATTGAATGAGTTATTATAAAAATGCATGAGTCAACATTTGTGCAAAGTGAGTTGTTAAAAATGATGGGAGGAGATTTTAAAATACATAGCCTATATACAGGGCCAGTTGAAGATGCTTGTATTCTGTTTTCATTCTGTTGAATAGTAATAATGAGCAAAGTTTAAATTTCGAGGAGTCTTGTCTGAACCATTTGATATCCGGACTGGACTTCGACAGGGAGATGGTCTATCACCGTTATTATTTAATTGTGTTCCTGAAAAGATCATGCGTGAGTGGAACAAAACTTGTCCTCCAAATGTAAAGATTGGTACTAATATAAAACTGAATTGCTTGGCTTTTGCGGATGAGCTTGCACTGCTTGCAACCAGTATAGATGAGGCTAAACACCAAATTGAAGAACTTGGGTCTATTGCAGCAAAAGTAGGACTTCAAATTTCATTTGAAAAGACTGAAATAATGGCATCCTTTGATGTGGAAACACAAGCTATTACATTGATTAACAATAAAGAAATTAAAGTTGTACATAAATTTAAATATTTAGGGGAGATTATAACATGAAATTTGAATGAGAAAGCATCAATCGAAAATAGATCAACAAAGATAAGACAAGCGCAACATATTACTTGGTCTAGTTACAAAAAAAATCACTCTCCATAAATGCCAAATTACGACATTACGAATCAGTTATTAAACCGGAAGCAATATATGCTTGTGAAACACTTTTCAAGTTAAACACTCGATCAGTTACTGACTCATTACAGAAGACTGATAGAAGAATTCTCAGAATTATAATTAATAAAAAACATCAGGTGGATGGTCAATGGCGTCTATTACCAAATGAAGTGGTTTATAAAGAAACTGAGTCTATAGTCGATACTATGCGAAAAAGGCGAATTGCTTTTTTTTGGTCATATCTCACGCCTGCCGAATCCCAGACAGTTAAAAGTATTATTTAATTATTTTTTCAAAAGTAAAACAAATAACTCTTCGTTTAAGGAAATTCAAAATGATCTGGATGAACTCGGCTTGACAATGTCCCAAATTGCTAACAAAGATGAGAAGAATATCTTGAAAAACAAGAACATCTGACTTCCCTTAAAAACTTTTACTCGCAAAACTTACACCATAAGCGATGCAGAGAGAGCGGCAAGGTCGACTAGAATGAAAATGTTTTGGGAAAAGAAGAAAAATAAGAAGCTGAATCTTTAATATTGTTTTTGAGACATGTATATACTTGTTTTGGTTAAGTGCTCCAATGAGGGCATAACATATGTAAATAAATAAATAAATAAATAAATAAATGAGCAAAGTTTTCTCATATCATCATTGGTGTACAACATGGGCATATATAGAGTTTTATTTTGTGGGGGGCCTATCTGGGGGTTTGGGGGCATGAAAATTTCCAATTGAGCCCAATCAAGAATTAAAATACTAATGGTATACTTAAGTCTAATGACGAATGTTTGATATGAAAAAACTATAATAATATATTTATAATTAAAATAAATAAAATATGGTAATGTAATTAAGTGAATGTAAATATAATATTGAGCTTTACATTAAAAATTCCAAAATTCAGATAGAAAATCAAGTAATTTAGAAATAACAAGTGTAGTATATAAATAAATATGTTAGCAAAGTTGTCTGAAAGTGAGATCTTACATAAATCTCTATTTTTCGAAATGTGACTTGCAAATTTTGCTTTCAGGTGCCAACCAGTTAGTGCATTTTTTAGCCTACTTTCGATTTTTGCAAAAAATGAAAGTAGACTTATGAGATCACTACAGGGCGAAAAAAAGTGTGTCTGTCTGTGTGTGTGTATGTGTGTGAGTCTCTGTGTGTGTGTGTGTGTGTGTGAGTGTGTGTGTGTGTGTGTGTGTGTGAGTGTGTGTATTCTGAATGCCTGTCCCCCCTATCAATTCGAACACGGTGAGCGCAAATTGAACGAAATTTGGTACAAAGGTAGCACTAGCAAAGGACACCTCAGTGTCATGTTTTATATCGCCGCCATCTTGACGGAAACGTAATGGCGGCCACACAAATGTTCAAAGCTTAAATCAAATTACGACTAAACTAATCATCCGATCTCTACCAAATTTTGCAAAAATATACCTCTATGGGGGGAGCATCCTTTGACCAAACTAATAGGTCATCCGCCTAATAGTTTGCGGATGGCGGCCATCTTTGTGTGAAAATCGATTGCCCCTATTAATTCGAACACGGTGAAACCGAATGGAACGAAATTTGGTACAGAGGTAGTACTAGCAAAGGGCACCCCAATGTCATGTTTTATATCGCCGTCATCTTGACGGAAACGTAATGGCGGCCACACAAATGTTCAAAGCTTAAATCAAATTACGACTAACCTAATCATCCGATCTCTACCAAATTTTGCAACAACATACCTTTATGGAGGGAGCATCCTTTGACAAATTTAATAGGTCATTAGCCTAATAGTTTGCGGATGGCGGCCATCTTTGTGTCAAAATCGATTACCCCTATTAATTCGAACATGGTGAAACCGAATGGAATGAAATTTGGTACAGAGGTAGCACTAGCAAAGGGCACCCCAGTGTCATGTTTTATATCGCCGCCATCTTGACGGAAACGTAATGGCGGCCACCCAAATGTTCAAAGCTTAAATCAAATTACGACTAACCTAACCATCCGATCTCTACCAAATTTTGCAACAACATACCTTTATGAAGGAAGCATCCTTTGACAAATCTCATAGGTCATTAGCCTAATAGTTTACGGATGGCGGCCATCTTTGTGTCAAAATCGATTACCCCTATTAATTCGAACACGGTGAAACCGAATGGAATGAAATTTGGTACAGAGGTAGCACTAGCAAAGGGCACCTCAGTGTCATGTTTTATATCACCGTCATCTTGACGGAAACGTAATGGCGGACACACAAATGTTCAAAGCTTAAATCAAATTACGACTAACCTAATCATCCGATCTCTACCAAATTTTGCAACAACATACCTTTATGGAGGAAGCATCCTTTGACAAATCTAATAGGTCATTAGCCTAATAGTGTGCGGATGGCGGCCATCTTTGTGTCAAAATCGATTACCCCTATTTATTCGAACACGGTGAAACCGAATGGAATGAAATTTGGTACAGAGGTAGCACTAGCAAAGAGCACCTCAGTGTCATGTTTTATATCGCCGCCATCTTGACGGAAACGTAATGGCGGCCACACAAATATTCAAAGCTTAAATCAAATTACGATTAACCTAATCATCCGATCTCTACCAAATTTTGCATCAACATACCATTATGGAGGGAGCATCCTTTGACCAAACTAATAGGTCATTAGCCTAATATTTTGCGGATGGCGGCCATCTTTGTGTGAAAATCGATTCCCCCTATTAATTCGAACACGGTGAAACCGAATGGAACGAAATTTGGTACAGAGGTAGCACTAGAAAAGGCCACCTCAGTGTCATGTTTTATATCACCGCCATCTTGACGGAAACGTAATCGCGGCCACCCAAATGTGAAAGGCTAAAATGTAATTACGACCAACCTAATAATCTAGTCTCTACCAAATTTTGCAACAACAAATCTTTATGTGGGAAGCATATTCTGACCAAACTGCAAGATCATCAGCCCAATAGTTCGCAGATGGTGGCCAAGTATGTGTGCAAATCGATTCCCCCTATCAATTCAAACACGGTGAAACCGAATTGAACGAAATTTGATACAGAGGTAGCACTAGCAAAAGGCACCTCAGTGTCATGTTTTATATCGCCGCCATCTTGACGGAAACGGAATGACGGCCACCCAAATGTTAAAAGCTTAAATCAAATTTCGACCATCCTAATAATTTGATCTCGACCGGATTTTGCAACAACATGCCTTTTTGTGGAAAGCATCTTATGACTGACTACAAAGTCATCAGCCCAATAGTTTGCAAATAGCGGCCATGTATGTGTGCAAATCCATTCCCCAGATCAATTCAAACACTTTGAAACCGAATTGAATGATTTTTTTTACAGAGGTAGCACTAGCAAAGGGCACCTCATATTCATGTTTAATATCCCTATAGCACGTTGTATTTGAACAAGCTACTACAACCAACATTCAATTATACTCCTTGAAAAGGACAAAGAGTTATAACAATACCCATGCATTTAGGAGAAAGTAGGCTATATGTTCTTTACTGAACATCTTGTTAATCTTGACTTGTCTTAAGTCATATTATACGTCTTCCCATTCACATTCCGCTTGTTGACCTCTGACTTGACTGTGTCTATCCATCGATTCATTGGCCTTCCTACATGTTTCTTCCATCTCACTTCTCTGTCAAAGTAAAGTGTTCTATTTCTGTACATTCTCATGACGTGTCCAATCCACTGTAGTCTGCGTCTTTCTAGGAGTTCAGTAATATGTATTTTGATACAGAATTCATTCCTGTTAACTTCAATCCTAATCTTACCTTTCCTGGTCCTTCGGTTCATAGTTCTGACGAATTTCATTTCTGTTGCCTGGATTTTACTATTGGCCTTGTTGTGTAGGGTTCAAGTCTGTATGTGAGAATTGGAATGAAGTAGGTATGCAATATGCATAATTTTGCTTTTCGGGGGTATTTAGTCATCCCATAGCAGGTTCCTCACTTGACAATAAAAAAGAGAAACTCTATGGGTCCTTTGTCCTTTGAGACAACACTTCCATGGTACTTCAAGTTAGAAGCAGATTGCAACTGAGCTCCCTCTAAAAAGATGTTTGAACATGAGAAAAATTAATTGATGTTATTATAAACCATATGTCTTGTTATATACTAGTTATTGTTGTTTTAAGGGGCGGAACTACGAGGTCATCTGCATCATCATACAAATTTTGAATTGGATTTAAAATTTTGAGGTGGACATCTAAATTTAAAAAGACCAAAAATTAATAAAACAAAAACAAACAATTAAATAAAAAAATAAAAAATAAAAAAATAAAAAATTATAAACATAAACAAAAATTACGGAAAAAACAAAACATTATCATTCAAAAACGAACAAGTCGTTGAGTCAAAGTTCACTGGAAAATTTAGATTGCTGGCCCTAACCCACTCTCACTTATAAAGCGGATAACGCGATCAGCAGCCACCGCGTCATCGGCTAATATAAGTTTGAGTGTCGTCTGCAAACCAAGGTTTCTTCGTAAGTCAGCAAGATCCACACACTCGGTGAAAATGTGGGCCACGGTGAAAACGGCTCCACAGGTACAAAGTGGGGGGTCTTCCCTTCTCATTAGGTACGAGTGGGTGGATCTTGTATGACCTATCCTTAGCCTACACAAAATGACGGACTCTCTCCGGGCCCGGAAGGAGCTCCGCCAAACGCGAGTAGTTCCCTTGATCGCTCTCAGTTTACTGGGCAGTGGGTCAGCTAGCCACTGACTCTCCCAAAAAGCCAGAACTTGTAGGCGTAACTGAGAGCGAATATCTCTAGCGGGTACCTCCATTGGTCGAGGTGGTAGTGATACCGCCTCTTTTGCAGCTTGATCTGCTAACTCATTTCCCGCAATTCCCATGTGGCTTGGAAGCCACAGAAAGGTGATTCGAGTGTCAGCGTGGCACAGCCCGGCTAGTAGGTCGTGGATTCGCTGCACTAGGGGGTGTTGCGGGAAACATGTAGCAATTGACTGCAACGAACTCAAAGAGTCGGTACACACGAGAAAGTGGATTCGAGCATCCTGTAGTGCAAACTGCAGAGCTTCATAGATGGCAACGAGCTCCGCAGTAAACACACTACAGGCCTCAGGCAAAGAGATCTTGGTATTTGCACCATCAATAACGTAAGCACAACCCACCTTCTCGTCCACCTTCGAACCATCCGTGTATAGAATGCCAGCGTCCGGAAATTGGTGAACTATGCTGTGGAACTGCCTCCGGTAAACGGAGGCATCCGTGTTCACCTTAGGACCTCGGTGCAGATCTAACCAAATTTCCGGACGCGGGACTTGCCACGGAGGCACCTCGCTAGATGTCCGGATCATACAGGGACCTACAGCCACTCCTATTTCGGTACACGAGCTATCAAGTCTAATACCAACCGGCCGAGTAGAACCATATGTCTGCGGAGGCAAATGGTGTAACGTGTTTTTCGAGGTTTTTTTTAATGCCAATGGCATAAGTCAGTAGGAAGCCATTCTATATTTATTTACGCGGCAAATTGTTCGGCCAAGAGAATTTTTCATGTTAATTTATTATTATTAATTTATTATAATTATTATTAAGATATTTTTCGGAGCATTTTATAAAAATTATAAGCATACAGATAGGTTTTCTATGTCTTAGAAAACACTATCAAGCAAATTATTACGAACGACAATATCATAGAAAATTATGTGATTACGGAATTTTACGGAGTTTCGTCAGTTAGGATATTATGAGAGACATGACTCACTGGAAATTCAGATACAGGCTGATTCTTGTCAAGAAGTATTACGCAAGGCTGGGTCGCAGCGTCAAGAAAAGGCGGATAGTTGGAACGGAAATTGACTTCATCATCCGCGCGCCGTGTGTAATGAGCCAGAGAAGGGGATGTAGCGCGTGGGGAGCAGCCAATCAGTGGAGACTACGTAAGCTGGAAGTCGGTACCGAGGTGGGGAGCCGACGGGTGCATATATCGTTCGGCGCGCCGTGGAGCGAGGACAATCTGTGTAGAACTTAACGAGTACGGTTGCACGCGGGAGTCGCTACGATGTTCCGTGGAGTGGGGGACTAACTTTTGTAAAACTTAACCAGTGTGGCTGTACGAGTGTTTGGGTCCGATGTTAGGACCATAGAATTATCTAATCTACCAGAATATCATCAAATATCGACAAAGATGACGACGTCCAGGAGACTGTGGGAAGCTCACAGCATCATCCAGTACGAGGGAAATGCTTTGGCAATTTCCAGTGGTAAGCGCAAATGACACAGAAGTACGCAATCTCTCGTTTCTCTTTGATGTAAATTCAGTATTTCAGTAACTTCATAGCTTGGGAATAAGAGTAAAATCAATAATTTATCAGACTCCGTTTTCACGTAATTTTCTATCGGTAATATTAAAATCGCAACGCTGCAATTTAAATTTTATACTTATTATTATTATTATTATTAATTTTGCAATACTTGTTTTATATAATAAATTCATTTCTTTTACAATGCAATCTTTGCTTTCAGTAGGTAGCATTAGATATAGACCAATTTCTTCTCCTGATACAATTGTTTGTTGGGTTAATGATCAAATCATACCACGATCTGAGTGAATAGATTCTTGAAGGTGTTCTACCAGAGCTAGACGTAGTTAAATACAAATTTAGATTTCAACATTGCGTTGAGGTTTTGGCGCCCATTAAAACAACATAGCTTAGGCAAAGGTAAACAGTTACATTTATCACCCAACAGTTATGGGCAGTAAAAATGAGGGTAAGCAACCGGGGATGGATTACATTGTCCAGTAGGCGAAACAGAATTTATCTAAGTCAGCACAAAAGAGAATTCGCCAACAAAAAGAAACTAAATTTGACCTATTCGAGCCGGGAGACAGAGTCTTACTTAGAGTGCCGAAACAGTGAAATAAGCTAGAGAAAGTCATGTCCAAGTTCTTTTATCTCTACGAGGGCCCATTTATAGTATCCAAACGTATTGGCAAAACAGCATATGTGCTGGAGAATAGTGAGGGAAACAGATTATACGGGACGTATAATATACATAGTCTCCGAAAGTATGTGTCATAAAGTGAGGATGTTTAGCTGGCGAGCCAGTCTATCAAATGAGTAAGTGTGGTATTTGGTGCGTGGGAGGAGATGGTCTTCCAGGCAGGCGTATCAGAAGTCACACAGGGGGGTAGTATGTAAGTAAATGAGAGTTTTTAAGGTACAGGGAAATATGACGGGATTGTCGGATGCTCTTGAGCACTAATATGTCTCGATACACCAAGGCCAGAATTTGGTGGCGCTGGTGGAGTCCCATTTGTCTCCTAGAGATGGGTGAGCGCTTGTACATGGTATTTTTGCTTAAGGCGTCCACGGGACAAAAGATGGGCCATCAGAAGGCGAGACAGTCCTTCATGAAACTCATACATAACGGCACACGTGATTTCTGTTTACGGCCTCGCCATGTAAGATTTGTAAGTGTGTAATTTAAGGTAATTTGTACAATGGTATTATTTGTGTGAGGAGAACTGGTCTGAATTGAGATCTAGTATTAAGTAGAATATGGTCTACGGGAACTTAACAAGACAGGGCGATTGCGGCACAGAAATATTTGGTGTTATATGTAATGCGCATTTACTGTTTTTTTTTTCAGAAGTCAATATTAATTTCATCTGTTATAAAGAGAGATTAAGTATTATGGTCACGAGGCGCTGCCGCAATAGTGTGATCGTGTGCTCAGTGATAAGTGGGATTAAATTTCACAATAAGGGAGGAACCTCCAGTGAAATTAGGAAGTTCTAGGGAGATATAAATATATCAGAACACCTTCAATGCGTGTGATATGACATCATAAATACATAGTGCTCACACATTAATTATGTCTATTTTTCCAACATAGAGAAATTTGAGAGGCGGAAATATCCATGGAACACTATTCTATATGAAAAACATTGGACTGGTTGCAAAGTGCAATCCATAGTGACAACAGACTTTGACGCAAAGTGCGTGAAGAAAAATTATGAGTGTATATATCTGTAATTTAGGGTGATTTTATTTATGTAATATGTATTTTGGATGGGGATTATTAACGTGTCTGGGATAATCAGATAATGGACTGTCGTCACGGTAAATCATCCGATGATCCGAGGCGAATATGTAACGTGTTTTTCGAGGGTTTTTTATGCCAATGGCATAAGTCAGTAGGAAGCCATTCTATATTTATTTACGCGGCAAATTGTTCGGCCAAGAGAATTTTTCATGTTAATTTATTATTATTAATTTATTATAATTATTATTAAGATATTTTTCGGAGCATTTTATAAAAATTATAAGCATACAGATAGGTTTTCTATGTCTTAGAAAACACTATCAAGCAAATTATTACGAACGACAATATCATAGAAAATTATGTGATTACGGAATTTTACGGAGTTTCGTCAGTTAGGATATTATGAGAGACATGACTCACTGGAAATTCAGATACAGGCTGATTCTTGTCAAGAAGTATTACGCAAGGCTGGGTCGAGGCGTCAAGAAAAGGCGGATAGTTGGAACGGAAATCGACTTCATCATCCGCGCGCCGTGTGTAATGAGCCAGAGAAGGGGAAGTAGCGCGTGGGGAGCAGCCAATCAGTGGAGACTACGTAAGCTGGAAGTCGGTACCAAGGTGGGGAGCCGACGGGTGCATATATCGTTCGGCGCGCCGTGGAGAGAGGACAATCTGTGTAGAACTTAACGAGTACGGTTGCACGCGGGAGTCGCTCCGATGTTCCGTGGAGTGGAGGACTAACTTTTGTAAAACTTAACCAGTGTGGTTGTACGAGTGTTTGGGTCCGATGTTAGGACCATAGAATTATCTAATCTACCAGAATATCATCAAATATCGACAAAGATGACGACGTCCAGGAGACTGTGGGAAGCTCACAGCATCATCCAGTACGAGGGAAATGCTTTGGCAATTTCCAGTGGTAAGCGCAAATGACACAGAAGTACGCAATCTCTCGTTTCTCTTTGATGTAAATTCAGTATTTCAGTAACTTCATAGCTTGGGAATAAGAGTAAAATCAATAATTTATCAGACTCCGTTTTCACGTAATTTTCTATCGGTAATATTAAAATCGCAATGCTCCAATTTAAATTTTATACTTATTATTATTATTAATTTTGCAATACTTGTTTTATATAATAAATTCATTTCTTTTACAATGCAATCTTTGCTTTCAGTAGGTAGCATTAGATATAGACCAATTCCTTCTCCTGATACAATTGTTTGTTGGGTTAATGATCAAATCATACCACGATCTGAGTGAATAGATTCTTGAAGGTGTTCTACCAGAGCTAGACGTTGTTAAATACAAATTGAGATTTCAACATTGCGTTGAGGTCTTGGCGCCCATTAAAACAACATAGCTTAGGCAAAGGTAAACAGTTAAATTTATCACCCAACAGTTAGGGGCAGTCAAACCGTTACACTTGTCGTTCAACGTGTGGGCTAGCGAAACCGTTACACTTGCCGCTACCAACATTGGGCATTAATTAACGTTACAATGGTGTGATTAAAAATGCATGAGGCATAGATCAGTGGTTTACGTGATAAATAAATGTGATTATATTGATGCCAAAGGAGCAAATTGTTGTTGTTAAATAGGATGAATAATAATGATTATAGGGTTAGAAAAGTGAAGTACATCGTAAGTCACCCTTTTTGAATGTCAAATGACGTCATCAGTGGAATCTCGGTTTATTAAATAGCTAAATAATTTGCCAAATAGTCAGATTATTATTTTCCAGTGTAAATTGTTTTTCCATAATTGTTGTTTATATTTATAATTTTTTATTTTTATTTAATTTTTTGTTTGTTTTATTAATTTTAGGTCTTTTTAAATTTAGGTGTCCACCTCAAAATTTTAAATTCAATTCCAAATTTGTATTCATTAATCTGTGTTAAGAGGGGCAGATGACCTCGTAGTTCCGCCCCTTAAAACAACTACTAATTGTTGTTTGAGTCTTCAGTCATTTGACTGGTTTGATGCAGCTTTCCAGATGCAGCTCTGTCAGATTGAATAATGAATAAAATAATGAGTACAGTATATTGAATATTGATATAGAAATTTATAGTATTGAAAGCCTAGAGTTGTTATAATGCCAGCAGTTGATAGATAATTTAATGAGCTTAGTTAATGAATAATTCCAATGAATATGTTTAGATCGTATTCAGAAATCAAGTCAATTCCATCAGCAAGTTCGATATCTACTCTGGAATAAGCAAATGTCAGTAAAATCAAAACAAACTTTGTTTCGAACATACTTTGTCCCTATATTGACTTATGGGTTGGAAACATGCACAACTACCAAAAATGATGACAGCAGACTTCAGGGTTCAGAAATGAAGTTTCTAAGAAGCATGCTTCAAAAAACTAGGAAAGACAAAGTAAGAAATGAGAAGATAAGAGAACAAGCTGGAATAAATCAGTCCCTGAAGGCGACCATAACTAGGGCAAGTTTGCGATGGTTTGGTCACGTCAAACGTATGACAGAAGGAAGAATTGCAAAACAATGGTTACATACTGAAATTACTGGAAAGATACCTGTTGGAAGACCTAGGAGGAGATGGCTGGACCAAGTGAAGGAAGATATCACATCCAAGGGAATCAACTGGGATGAAGTCTTGAAGGAGCAGTGGTACATGAATCGACCAAAGTGGAGGGTGCTCGTAAACCGATGTGTAGTTTATCATCTAGGCTTACAGGAACGTCGGGAAACAATCACCGATACACAACGCGGCTCCATCCTGTAAGCCTATATGATAATCTAATGAATATGATTGAGGAATAATTCAAAAGAGTATAGACCTGAAATGAAGGAAGCTACCTGTTTAAATTGAATGGTATTGCATTTGAATTTATTTCTCAACCATTTTGACAGGAAAGTCGGACTTAAAAGTTTAAAATTATACGCCGAATCAATACTCAACAAATATATATTTTTATATATTGGACATTTTTCGACCTTACGATGAGGTCATCTTCAGCTTAAAATAAATGAAAATCAATTAAGAATTAAAATGAAATAATATATATGTACTTAAATAAAATAAAATTCAATATTGGGTCTTTTACAATAATTTTTCGAAAATGCAGTTAGAAAATAAGAAATATTAATGGTAACTGTAAATAAATATCAAACTTTGTAATAAAAATTTTAAAATATACACAAATAAATAATTAAAAAAATCAAGTGCCAAAAATCAATAAATAATTCAGCTCAGCGCTTGAACGAGTAAGCTAAATTTGGATCAAATACGGAGTTTAAATTTGGATAGGTGCCAACCAGTTATTACGTCGACATGAAATAACCGTGTTGTAAAGGATGGAGAATTCGGTATAAATCTTATAACAATTTGAGAGAGAGCCCAATGTGCATAGGTGGCAATTCTACGTTTTGAAAACAACAACAAAAACGGGACCTTTGTAGTGGAATTATGGCATAGTTTCACTTAAGGGGACTGATGACTGAAATTTCGTGATTTTCTAAAAAAAAAACGGATTTTCTGAATTACTGTTCAAAAATTACTTCAAACCTTCTCTTATCAGAAAATGTCATAATATTTCAGGTTCCGCCATTATTAAAGGTTATATAGTCATTTTAAAGAGATGCTGCATGGGTGTTAAACTCGTTCTGCCATGCCCAACTCACAGTGGTGTCACTATATCGTATATTTTGCCGCTCCCTTTTGAATTTGGCACCAAAGTTTTACAAATAATAGTGGTTGTGGTGTCGACACTTCAAGATATTCAACTGTTCTGTTCACAATCATTATAAATACTATTGCCATTGGTCTATTTTAAAAATTTTCATCTGAAAACTTGTGGCCTACACCAGAAAATTATAAGCATTGCTAGGATTAATTTTTACAATATCAATACATCGTAAACCAGAATTAGGTATTGTTAAAGCTGTTATGCAGTTTAACATGGGATGTGTAACAACACTTACATCATCCTTGCTTGAAACCATACAGAAAGTCAGAGGGTAGTCAGTAACATTAACCACACTGAGGATTGGCAAGAAGCAGGATGACCAACGTTGCATCCAGAGCAACAAAAAAAAAGTATGAAGAAAAAGAGAAGAGAATAGTCCATAAATGGAAGAGAATAGCAGTGGAAGAGAAGCATAAGAAGTCTGAAGGGGTCACATACAGCACAGGGCAATTCTGAAGCATACAGGCACATTCAAAACATTACTTGATTTTTTATTTATTTTTATTAGCGTACGGCTTTTAGTGCCGGGAGTGTCCGAGGACATGTTCGGCTCGCCAGTTTTGTAGCTGCTTCGAGGCGGTCAACCAATGGGTGAGCCACAAGTACCGTCGCGGGTGGAGTGTTGTCTGAGGAGGAAAGTATGAATGTAAGGACAAGGAGTTGGAAGGTAGCGGCTGTGGCTTATAGTTAGGGACCAACCCCGGCATTTACCTGGAAGGAAGATGGGAAACCACAGAAGACCATCTTCAAGGTTGCCGGCGGGGGATTCGAACCTCCTCGACTCCCGGATGTGAGCGACTGCCAGCAGTCATGCCGTAACGACCACGGCTAACTCACCCGGTACTTTACTTGATTAATTCTCATCTTTCATTTTTCAGTGCTCTGCTTTCTGTAAAAAGTTCATTGTGGTGCAATTCATGGTTGATTCTCATGAAACGTTTTGGAGTTATACTGATATGTTCGACTAATTAAACTTACTTATAAAGAAATTTATTTATGGATTAGAAATGACTGTTTTTTTTTCCAGAAATCAGAAAACCAGAAATTTACAAATCTTTAGTGGCACGCATATTATAAAAGGAATTTTCTTTTTAAGTAAGTTTTATTTATATATGTGTGTAAAAACTGTTTTCAAATTTTGAGGTAAAAGAAGTCTAAATTGTGACGCGAGGAGCTTTTTCAGTGTTGCACGGCAAAATACCACAAAAAAAATAATTAGAGAAGTTTTAATCAACCTATTATCTGGAAACATTGCACAAAAAGTAGTATTTACTGTACAAATATGCTCACAAAATTTCGTGTTGATATCAGCAAAATTGTAGAAGTTGAATATTTCAGTCATCGGTCCCCTTAACTTGTTAAGTAGTGTATGGTTATTTCTTCTTTTTCGAAACTGTCATATATACAGTCTTCCCGCAGTATGTAATGCAATTTTATAACCTATATTATGTTAAGATCAATGAAGTTAAGTCATAGGTGACATGTCATTATTAGCATCATGGTGAATAAGTCGGACTTATTATAATAACTTCATTAATTTAACATTTGCCACAGCTATTAGCCTACTTTCGATTTTTGCAAAAAATGAAAGTTGACTTATGAGATCACTACAGGGCGAAAAAAAGTGTGTCTGTCTGTGTGTGTGTATGTGTGTGTGTGAGTCTGCGCGTGTGTGTGTGTGTGTGAGTGTGTGTACTCTGAATGTCTGTCCCCCCCCTATCAATTCGAACACGGTGAGCGCAAATTGAACGAAATTTGGTACAAAGGTAGCACTAGCAAAGGACACCTCAGTGTCATGTTTTATATCGCCGCCATCTTGACGGAAACGTAATGGCGGCCACACAAATGTTCAAAGCTTAAATCAAATTACGACTAACCTAATCATCCGATCTCTACCAAATTTTGCAACAACATACCTTTATGGAGGAAGCATCCTTTGACAAATCTAATAGGTCATTAGCCTAATAGTTTGCGGATGGCGGCCATCTTTGTGTCAAAATCGATTACCCCTATTAATTCGAACACGGTGAAACCGAATGGAATGAAATTTGGTACAGAGGTAGCACTAGCAAAGGGCACCCCAGTGTCATGTTTTATATCGCCGCCATCTTGACAGAAACGTAATCGCGGCCACCCAAATGTTAAAGGCTAAAATGTAATTACGACCAACCTAATAATCTAGTCTCTACCAAATTTTGCAACAACAAATCTTTATGTGGGAAGCATATTCTGACCAAACTGCTAGATCATCAGCCCAATAGTTTTCAGATGGTGGCCAAGTATGTGTGCAAATCGATTCCCCCTATCAATTCAAACACGGTGAAACCGAATTGAACGAAATTTGGTACAGAGGTAGCACTAGCAAAAGGCACCTCAGTGTCATGTTTTATATCGCCGCCATCTTGACGGAAACGGAATGACGGCCACCCAAATGTTAAAAGCTTAAATCAAATTTCGACCATCCTAATAGTTTGATCTTTACCGGATTTTGCAACAACATGCCTTTTTGTGGAAAGCATCTTATGACTGACTACAAGGTCATCAGCCCAATAGTTTGCAAATAGCGGCCATGTATGTGTGCAAATCCATTCCCCAGATCAATTCAAACACGGTGAAACCGAATTGAATGATTTTTTTTACAGAGGTAGCACTAGCAAAGGGCACCTCATATTCATGTTTAATATCCCCATAGCACGTTGTATTTGAACAAGCTACTACAACCAACATTCAATTATACTCCTTGAAAAGGACAAAGAGTTATAACAATACCCATGCATTTAGGAGAAAGTAGGCTATATGTTCTTTACTGAACATCTTGTTTTATTTTGCATTTAGAGTTGGATATCCGATGGGAAGGTATAGGATATTATTTATCTTCCAGTATGTGTTTTTCTTTAGTTTATTTTGAAATCCCTAAGGAACTAGGCAGGGAATATTTCTTTTGTGTGCTTTTAAGAAAATAAAGGGGAGTGTTTTTATGAAAACTTCCATGGTTGTCGTGTTATTTGTTTCTTTCTATACACGTGTGGGACTCGAGGGCAGTTCGTAATCTTAACCACCCAATTCACCCGGAGTGTTACGAGTCTCATGCCAAAACTGTTCTCTTGGTTCATGAATAAGAGATTGTTGGCCTTGGGGTTAACGCGCACAATATCGATAGTTCACTGATTTTCTAATTGCTTATAATAAGCACATCGTCCAGAACCTGTACAAAGTAATACATTTGCTAAGTTTCATGGAATTTGAACACTGGTTGGTTCTTCAGTTTAGGGGGCTGCAACAACGCGGTCATGTAGCCCCGTGTACTTTGGGTCTGATAACCGGTGTTAATTATGATGACTGCATTAGTGTGTGTTATATGTTTTCAATTCAAGTGAGGACTGCAGACATTGAATTTTTTCAAGTAGTTCCTACTTTTGCAGCCAAACGCCACCGTCAACGACTACTTGTTCAGAACTTGATTACCAGATGCCACTGCAGTCGGCTCCTGGCGACGAACGTCGGAACCAAAGAGCGTTTGTCGAATGTTTAACCTATATACAGGGTGAACAAAAAATGCCGCACTTGGAGGTCGGCATGCGGTTCCTCGTCGAAACTTTCTTGCATTTGGATGAGGAATCGCATGCCGACCTCCAAGTGCGGCATTTTTTGTTCACCCTGTATAATTTAGCTTCACACAGGTGTAATTAGTGGAAGTTTCTGTAACATGCCATAAATGTATGACATGGGACCGCCGGCTTTACTTCCCCTCAGAAGGAAGGCATGCTGAGAGATTTTTAACGCTCTTAAAAATCCTACGACTTCGGCCGGGTTTGAACCCGTGATCTTGGGCATAGAAACTAAGCATGCTACCGAATACGCCACCGAAGCCGCTTATACGTCAGTATATTAAGGCTTGTATGGAGATATACAATGCCAAGTTTCACAGTGCTCGGATGAAAAGTCGCCAGAAAAATCCATTTAAATATTTAAATTTTGCGTCACCGCCATGTTGGTTTTGTGCTCACCAGGTTATTGAATGATCCATAGATGAACTTAAGTTAATAGCCTCTATCAACAAACAACATTTCAGTTTGAATGATGCAATAGATTCGTAGATATTGAGAGCCGTCTAAATATTTCACATGGTCGCCAAGTTGGGTTGTTATATATGTAGGCCATAGACTTATGAACCATTAGATGAAGATTATTGTGTAGGTTCATTATCCAAACATTCACTTCGATTGCATGATTAGGACACAAGAAATAAAAACTTAATTTTAAAATTTAGGTTATGTAAACAATTGAACTATATTAGATGTCAGTGAATTACAATGTGTATAAACATTTTCTGTGCCAAGTTTCACTGCGCTCAGATGGTTAAATCGCAAGAAAATTCTATTTGAATGTTTCAACTTCGCTTGGCCGCCATGTTCGTTTTTGTACTTAAAAGGGATTATGAAAGTCACATACAGTAGATGAACTTCTAGCAGTACCCTTTATCACAGTACAAAATTTCAGGGCGACATCTCTTACCGTCTATTAATATGATAAAATTAGTCCGGCTAGATCAAACATAAAATGCCAGCGTTTCGCCCAGGTGTGCCGTTGGGCTCGTCAGTTGGTACAGACACACCTCACCAATACCTATTTGGATTGCCAAGGTAAGGTTTCTGTTTTATGAAAGGGAGCTTGACTTCCGTAGCACATTGGCATCACTCGTGACGTCAATACTACTTGTATTTTGTGTCTTGTGATGGCCTTCTCAGTATGTGCTAGCCATGCGTATTGGTGAGGTGTGTCTGTACCAACTGACGAGCCCAACGGCACACCGGGGCGAAACGCTGGCATTTTATGTTTGATCTAGCCGGACCAATTTTATCATATTAATTGATAATTTATCTGATCAAACGGAAATAACATCATATTCCCATTCGGGAATGTTCATAACCTATCTCTTACCATTGCGGAGATATAGAATGCCAGTGAAATATTTTGTGCGGCCGCCAGGTTGGATTGGTGAGACGTAATAACATTTTAAAGGCATGGTCGAGGTCGGACAAGGTAGTAGTATGTACTTACGGAGATTCATTGAAATCACTTCGGCCGTTTAAATTTCATTAGGGATACACACACATATATGCACCACACACACACACGGACAAAAGGTGATATCATAAGCCTAATTTTTTCATAAATGAAAATAGGAAAACATTTGGATAATAGAATTTAGGAAATATTTTCATCATACTACCAAAAGAATATATTTGGACATTGGATGCATTTTGAAAGTCTCCTTTCTTGGTTTACAAAATTTCATGCAGTTATGTGGAAAAACAAGAGTTTTGATTCATAACCGTACAGAGATGGCGATGGGCGGTGCATGAGCCCCCCCTTAAGCTTCCATTTGTCATCATTTCAATATGGTCCAACTCTGCAATATCAGATACATTATTTTAGAAAATCCTTGAAAGCAGACATATTTTGAAGTGGAAGAGTTATAAATGAGAAGTCAATTGCTACATGTTTCCCGCTACTCCCCCTAGTGCAGCGAATCCATGACCTACTAGCCGGGTTGTGCCGCGCTGACACTCGAATCACCTATCTGTGGCTTCTAAGCCACATGGGAATTGCGGGAAATGAGTTAGCGGATCAAGCTGCAAAAGAGGCGGTATCAGTACCACCTCGACCAATGGAGGTACCCGCTAGAGATATTCGCTCTCAGTTACCCCTGCAGGTTCTGGCATTTTGGGATAGTCAGTGGCTAGCTGACCCACTACCCAGTAAACTGAGAGCGATCAAGAGAACTACTCGCGTGTGGCGGAGCTCTTTCTGGTCACGGAGAGAGTCCGTCATTTTGTATAGGCTAAGGATAGGCCATACAACATCCACCCACTGGTACCTAATGAGAAGGAAAAAAAAAACACTTTGTACCCGTGGAGCCGTTTTCACCGTGGCCCACATTTTAACCGAGTGTGTGGATCTTGCTGACTTACGAAGAAACCTTGGTTAACAGATGACACTCAAACTTATATTAGCCGATGACGCGGAGGCTGCTGATCGCGTTATCCGCTTTATAAGTGAGAGTGGGTTAGGGCCAGCAATCTAAATTTTCCAGTGAACATTGACTCAACGACTTGTTCGTTTTCGAATGATAATTTTTTGTTTTTCCGTAATTTTTGTTTATTTTTATAATTATTATTTTTATTTAATTTGTTGTTTTATTAATTTTAGGCCTTTTCAAATTTAGGTGTCCACCTCTACATTTTAAATTCAATTCCAAATTTTTATTCTTTAATTTGTGTTAAGAGGGGCAGATGACCCCGTAGTTCCATCCATTGAAACAACAACAACAACAACAACTTATAAATGAGACCGCTATAGGGAAATTGAATCCTCTACTCAAGAATTATGGTCTGGCAGTTAGCAAATACTGTTGTGGTGAGGATTACCGTATGTACCTGGAGGAAACTGCTGAGCAGTCTTCCCTGGAGTGACATGGAACTGACCCTCGTGGTAGGTCACGTCTCCAAGGTCTAAAATAACGTCACCATCTAGCGACACAACATCATCCGCAACAGCTCCCGTTGCGTCCGTAGTCCACCTTCCATCAGTCTTGCCTTCATAGTTCTCTTTGGATTTTGTAAGAATGGGTGCCATCACTTGCATATCTTAGGACAGAAACAGAAAGGTTTATAACAAGTATTGTCTGCTCCTCATGAACATTGTCAGTTAAAGGCCATTTTTTTGGTCTGGCTAATACTTTATTTGAACAATCAATGGCTATGAATAAGAGGATAGAATATTATGGATGCAGCAGAGGGAATGATTAAAGGTAGAGAGAGGAAAAAGAAAGAAAAAAACATGCAGAATGGATAGGAACAATCACCATAACTGGACACATTGTCTTCAAAGATGGGCATTCTTTGTTTCTGGTGTTTATCCAATTTTCATTCCATCTAAGGCCATCCACTTCAAGGCAGAAGATTCCAATGAAGAATGCTCTCTTTATTCAATATTCAAGTGACAAAAGAGCAGTTGGCTAGGCGCCATCCTGATGAGATCGTGAGTTCTAAACAAGTTCTTTTTGCACTGTAGCATTGCAGAGCTATTGATTGGATTGATGGCATAAATGCCCAACTTTTCAGATGGTGGTGTGTCCTGCTGTTGAGATTGTACTATCTGTTTTGTGTGTTTTCCCCTTATTTTCCCCCACATACACCTGCCTGTCCTCTTTCCATATTTCTACCTGCCTTCTACCTGTGTTTTTGTCTTTCTACCTTTCTTTTCCTGTCCAATAATGGATTGATTATAATGTTCACCTTGTAGTGTTTCCCTATGTACAGTAGATTAATTAATATTTACCTAATATTGCTCTTCAAAAATGTTTCTTCTTCAATATATATATAAAAACCATAGTCAAACAATAGTACAGTGCATGTTTTGAACCTCTAAGAACCCTTCTTCAGATAAAAGATCACTAGTCAAATATTGCAAGCATTAAACATATTTGACAGAAAACCAAATAAAAAGTATGAAAACGATCAAAGAGGAGAGGTGGGAAAAGATACCGGGAAAAAGAATTTCGGGATGAGAATAAAAACTGATTTCAAATGTTCATTGTCGTCTACAGGGGCGTATATAGAATTTTATTTCAGGGGGCGCCCAACTGGGGGTTAGGGGACATGGTATAGGCCCAAAGAATATGGGGTCCGGGGTTCTCCCCGGGAAAATTGTGTATAATTTGGTGCAAAATGATGAGTTTTAAGGCTATTTATTGTGATGTTTTGTTTGGTTAATGTCAAACACAACTAAGACCATTTTATTATACTTTTTATTAATACAATCATCTTGGTCACTTGATAGTGTTTACATGGAAAGAATTAATGTTACTGTTTTGATTTACAACTTACACTATAATACAGTATAAAGTCAAGGTTTCTTGAAGCATTGTCAAATCGGTTTATAACTTCATCGTCAGTGAGATGTATGTCTCTGTGAATAGATGACAATACTAGACCGTTGAGTCTGTTTTCAGAAGTAGCATTTCTTAAGTATGTTTTCGACCAACTCAAACTCCGTTCGGCAGTACCGTAGCTACAGAGAGAGGCAAGTTTGATAAGTGTATAAAAGTTAGGGAAAGAATTTTTGTCACACGCTTCAAGGGCACTTGTTGCTGTTCTTGGTTCGTTCATAAGAGCGAAGGCACTGCAGAGTAATAAGAAGTTACGTTGTTACACGTAAGATCAGAGCAAACTGATTGTCACACTGTTTACATCGTTCTACCTTCGCCCTGCTTTGCAACGTTGCCATACGTCACTTAGTAACAATAGTACATGATTATATTGGTTTTAATGTATTAATTCATAAACAAATAATATATGTGACAAAAATTTCGGGGGGGGGGGGGGGGACCACCGCCTCTTATATACGCCCCTGGTCGTCTTGATGCGAGTGTCCCAATTCGACCAGATTCGAAAACGATTGCATGGATGGAACATGATACATACAATGTTCTTCTCAGAGCATTTGAGTCAGAATAGTTAGCAACAAATATTAAATTATTTTAACCCTGTGATTAAAATAAATTAAATCAAATGGATTTAGAAAGTATAATTAATAATCAAAAGCAAATTAAATTAAATAACATTAAATTAAAGTACATTAAACAAAATAGAGTAAAATATTAACTAATTTTAATACTTTGATTAAATTAAATCAATACTTGCTGACCCCAAGTATGAAGGTAAACTTACAGCCAGAAGAAGATGAAGATGATGATATTGATGATGATTACATTATATCAGTTATTATTATATTAAATGAATCCATAATCCTTTGATTATACTAAATAAAATTGAATGGATTAAAATATTACATACATTTATTCCTGTGATTATTTAATAATAAATGGAATGTATTTTTTACAGCAGTATTATGTTATGTAATTTTGATTGCTTGTTCAATATTCATTTATTTATTTATGCTTTAGTAAAATACGGTATACACTTGTGTAACATCAAGTCCAGCAAATCATCTAGAGTTTTGCCGTATTTGTTGCGGGTTTTCACCAGGTGTACCAAGCTAGGCTCATCAGGAGGTTTTGATACACCCTATAGCTAGCTCCCCTTACAAAGAAGTACTACGATATACTTCAAATAGGAGACGTAGTGCAAGGCTCGCTATCCCGGTGAGTCCAGGCAGGGTTTACCACAAGCCTACTGATGAGGGATGAGTCCAAATTGGTTCATCTGGGCTAAATCCTGTAACAGACTATTCGATCAGTCAATAATTTTGGCGCAATGAAGGTAAAAGACGGCCGGAGTGTAGCGTGAAGTGGCTTATGTTATGGTGGACTGTAAAAGTTCACGGTAAGCCATGTTTCTGTCAAAAGTATCACAAATTCTTTGTGTTGTGATTCGTTGAACCCTCTGAAGGATGTAGCAATACGGTACATTTTTGAGTCATTTTGAATAAGTATCCAGGTATGTGAAATGTGAATGTAAAACCCCATGAAATACGGGTGTGATTGGAAGCAGTGTTCTCGCTGCGTAATGAGATTCTCACAGCCTGCTCCACAGCTGACTGTTGCAGAGATCGCGTATTACAGAGTCTAAGTTGATTGGTCTACGGGTTTGATCCCTGCTTAGACTTATAGCATTTAAGGGTATTTGAATGTGGCAGCCTTGTATTGATAAATTTACAGGCACGTAACAGAATTCCTCTAGACAGTATTCCGGCAACTCTGCATCTCAAAGGCTACACAGTAGTTAACACGAACGCTAAACCCATATTCTTCTTCTTTCTTCGAATGAGCCAACTATGGACTACGTAGGTTAACCAAAATGGTTTTCAGCTTGATGGGTTGTAATTGGTTTCACGTTCTTAAGAGTCTTCTTCCTAGCCCATATCTTCTTCATTTTCTGACTTTGTAGTTGTTTAGCTGCTTCTGACCTCTTTGGTCTCTGCCCTTTCTTTAGTTTAATCTGTGGGTCTTCTTTTAACATTTTCCGGAAAGCTTGTCTGTCTTGTATAACGGATTCAGAGATGTTAAAGGTTTGCAGATCTTGTTTAATTTACTGGTACCACAGTGATGTTTGTTTCTTGCTCTGTGGATTACACTGGTTAATCTTAAGTCGATCATTCTCTGAAGGTGTCAGTAGAATCGGAGGCGTCTCTTGATGATTGTGTCCATTAGAGGTTCTTGCTTTAGGTATAGATCATCGTTGGGCCTGTGATACCTTTCTCCATTTATGATCCTTGAGCTAAGATCTTCCCATATTATTACTATTATTATTTATTTTTGTCTTGGCCTTCTATGTACCACACTTGACAGTCTTTATGTTTTGCCTTCTCTGCCTTGACTCTCTGCCAGTATCTTCTCAACCTTTCTCCTACTTCCCTCTTCTGTTCTTCTGTGTAGGTTCTTTCCTTTGTCCCTGGCTCCTCCCCGGTCTCCTGGAAACCTCTGTACTCTTTAATTTGTCATATAAATTTCTCCATATCTGCTATGTCGTCTTCTTGTACCCCAGTCTTGGCTTGGTCCGTTCTCACTTCTCAAAACCATTTGAACTCTGTCTTTCACTTCCTGAAAAATTCGAAAATTATTTTTGTCAATCTGTTGTCATCCATTCTCAGGTGGTGTCCATAGAATTGTAATCTCCTCTTCTGCATCAGTTCAACCACATCTTCAGTTTTCTGGTACAATTCTATGTTCGGTCTTAGTCTTCTCTCTCCATCTTTTATCTTTTGGCCCAGGATTTTCCTAAGCATTTTTCTCTCTTTTTTCTGACATTTTCAAGCCCACCTTTCCCAATGTTGTCCAATACAGGCATTCGGGTTTGAAGACAGTGTCTGGGTGTCTAAGTTTAGCCCCGTAGGATGTCGTCGTCTTCTAATTATTATTATTATTATTATTATTATTATTATTATTATGTCACAACTATCAGATAATTTTAATGAAATAAAAAACGTGCAGACATGTTAATTTAAATATTTTATACACTACAGTTTATAACATAGTATAACGTACCTATCATTAAGAAATATATTACCAGTCCTAGGACCAGGAGCACTGCCAATATGACTAAGGACCACCGGAAAATACGCCATCCTCTCTCGTTGTCTTTCCACCAGTCTGAAGGGGAATCATTCTCTGTTCGATATATCGTGTCTGTGGATGAGCCCTGGAAACAAGGGAGAGAGAAGCATAATTAATTTTTGAGTACAGCAGAAATTATGTGTTAAATTATACCGTACAGAGAGTTTGATCATTGAGCACCTGTTCAAAATAGTATCATACAAACAATTAACATAAATTATGTGTTAAATTATACCGTACAGAGAGTTTGATCATTGAGCACCTGTTAAAAATAGTATCATACAAACAATTAACATACAGGAACGTCGGATCAGAGAGACAGGAGGGGAAATATTCTAAGTCCAAAATTATTAATGAAATAGGAAAATTCTTGAGTACAGTGTTACATTATAACCCTCTTCAGCAAACAGTAGTTGATACAAATGAAGTAGCAAGATTGACACAAAATTTTATATAAAAAAAAGGGCTGATTTCAAAATTATTTCCAAAATACTATCTAAAACAGGGTGCACAACCGAGTGTGTGGATCTTGCTGACTTACGAAAAAACCTTGGTTTGCAGATGACACTCAGACTTATATTGGCTGCTGATCTCGTTATCCGCTATATAAGATAGTGAGAGTGGGTTAGGGCCAGCAATCTAAATTTTCCAGTGTAAATTGACTCAACGACTCGTTTGTTTTTGTACGATAATTTTTGTTTTTCCGTACCGGTATTTTTTGTTTATTTTTTATTTAATTTTTTGTTTTATTAATTTTTGATCTTTTTAAATTTAGGTCTCCACCTCAAAATTTTAAATTCAATTCCAAATTTGTATTCTTTAATGTGTGTTAAGAAGGGCAGATGACCTCGTAGTTCCACCCCTTAAAACAACAATAACTAACTAACAAGTTGCAAGATTGACCCAACATTTTATATAAAAACATGCTGATTTCAAAATTATTTCCAAAACACTAGGCCTATCTAAAATGATTAAAATACTCTAAAATACTAAAAATCAGATCTGTTACAATTTTTAGATTAACGATGATTGATAAATCTCTTGAAAAGGCAGCTCAAAGTGGAAATGTCAATGATGTGGAACTGATGTAACTTACTGGTAGTGATTCATTGAAAATTTTTGAAGTTGAGATGATTTATAATTGTGATCATATTTTACGTTGAAATAAAAAGTGTCATGATATGTTACTGTGAAAATCGTTAGTCCAATAAAATAAAATAAATAATAACTTAATTCTACACACAACCAAGTACTGCTCGGGTCCAAGCTCTATGACTTGCGGGGTGAGGGGAAAGAGCAGGGAAGGGTCAACAGCCCGCCGTGATATCTGGTATTCCTTTCTATTCCAATACTGCTAACATTGGGCCATTGCTCAAACCACTGTGGTGTTAGAAATGAGTGAGTGAGTCACCGACCAATGTACACGGGGCTAAATGATCACAGTGTCCAAGCTCCTCAAATACAACAACAACAACATATTTAAATCGTCGCTACGTTGTTTTTTTTTTGTTAAACGTGTTTATCCGTTTCATAACTTCTAGGCCTATAGCCTACTCCAAAGTTCTTTTCTATATACATCCAGATTGAATCTAGGCGCAGTCAGTTGGCATTTGAGGGTACGAAAATGCGAGGGAGCGGTGTCAGTAGATTTAATGGCACGTTAAAGATTCCCTCTGGGGCAAAATTCTGGCACCCCGGCGTCTCTAAAAGCCGCAGGAGTTAAACGGGATGTAAAATCATTAACATTATTATATATTTAAATCCAATTATTCTCATTATATAATATGCATGGAAAATGTATGCTAAATTGGCAGCCTTAAAACAAAGGAATCGTTAAGAGTTAAGAGAAAATAAAACATACACAGCAAACTAGCTGGTGCCGAAGCTATTCTATAACAGCATTTTCGTTCAGAAGCCGACATCTACTTCTACCGTCACGATTATCTAATTACCGATATCGTTTTGACATAAATATGGTGATTTATATAACACCATCCGTGTTTATTTGCTGCATCATCACTCACGAGTTGGTTCGTCGTTATTAACATAAGGTGATATGCATAAGATGAGAGCCAACCATGAAAATAAAAGTGTTGTGTGTGTGAGCACATCACGACCTGTATTCCTTCCTCCCTTTCACTGGACTATCCCCTCCCACCTTGCCGCAGGGGCTCATTTACGACAAGTTGTTACACACGTAATTACAGCCAATTTAATCTTTTCCGTGCAAACGCATTTCACTTAATATTTTCTTTTGAATGGATGATCGTTAACCCTGGAGAGATGAAGAATACAGAGGATATGTCTACAATTGACTGGGCAACGCCGTGGGGCTTATCTGGTTTGCGAGAAATTCTTCACTTGGTTTTTGCCAGTGGCGTCTGTACGGAACTGTGGTGATGCCAGGCCCACCTATACGAAAGTGTTCTAAACCTAGGCCTGGGATGAATTCTTGGTGTTGATTCATTTAGGAGCTTGTGACATCGTGCTCATTCAGCTCCTTGAACTAGTGTATATACAGTAGCCTATATTCAGAGCCCTGCGTGGATAAACAACACGTTATCCGCATCCACACGTATTTTTTCCACATTCGCACGTTTGTTATCCGAATCTACTGACATTACAATTATTTAGCCTACTTTTCACATTTTGCAAAAACGAGGAAAAAGTAGACTTATGAGATCGATCCGGGAAAATGTGTGTGTGTCTGTCTGTCCTTCTGTCTGTCTGTCTGTCTGTCTGTCTGTCTGTCTGTCTGTCTGTCTGTCTGTCTGTCTGTCCTTCTGTCTGTCTGGCTGTGTGTGTGTGTGTGTGTGTCCCCCCTATCAACTCCTAAACGGCTACAACAATCGAAACCAAATTTAGTACGAGTAAAGATGTATACCGGAATATCTCAAGCCCATATTTGAAAATGATGTCAGTGCTACCAACTGCTGAAAAAACGCACTAGAAATTTGAGCTCCATGTTGGATATCTTGGAAGGCATGCATGGGGGCTATTCCAAAATTGGCACACTTGTAGATAATACTATTTCAGTTTAATTTCCAGGAGGCCATACATGACAGTGTTGCCAAAATAATGTTAAGCCTTCTGATAGGTCCAATTTTTAAATGCATATAACTTCTACACAATTTTTAAATGCATATAACTTCTACACCATCAATTGGATTTCAACCAAATTTTGTATGTAATATGTGTACATAAACCGATATGACTGAGCGTATTCTTAAGAGCCACCAGCTCTGCCAACTGTTAATAATTGCTCCCTCTATTTTTTTATACAAATACCAATATATCAGAAAGTATGCAAGCCGACAGCTTTAAACTATGCACAAGTATAGTACCTGACATTTCAGATTAATTTGGAGTAACTTATATACGTCAGTTCTAGCAACATGATTCTAAGCCTGGTGATAGGACCAATTTTTAAATACATGTAACTTCTATTCTATCAGTTGGATTTCAACGAAATTTCGTATGTGCTATGTGTAACATAACATATATGACAATAAGTATTCTTAATAGCAATCAGGGCTGCCAACTGTTAATAAATGCTATCCATAATTGTTTACCCTAATATCAATATATCAGAACATATGCAAGCCAACAGCTCTATACTTTGCACACGTATAGCACCTGACATTCTAGATTAATTTGGAGTAATTAATATAAGTCAGTGCTGCCAACATAATTCTATGCATGCTGATAGGTCCATTTTTAAAATACATGTAACTTCTATACTTACAAATGGATTTCATCCAAAATTGGCACAACAAGATATCATAATATTTCAGATTATTTCTGACCAGCACACGCATGACATTGTTACCAACATGCTTTTACGCGTGCTGATAGATCCAATGTCTAAATGCATGTAAGGTCCATTGGACTTCAACCAAATTTTGTATTCTGTACCTTAAGAGATGGGACCAAGAATATATTCAGTCACCTGGGCTGCCAACTATGGTGCTCTATTAGGATACATTATACCTGGTATATTTCTAACTATTTAGACATTTCGATATTACCAACTTAATTTCGTAATTGTTCTAGATAGGTTCATATACTGTAGATTAATCATTGGCATGAATCTTAATTTTAAGAAAAGTAGGCTCTTTAGTTCGTCACAGAACTCTTTGTTTTAATTAGATAAAGCATTAATTACTGAAGCAATATATTTAGACATTTGAGGAAAAAGTTGTTCCCTTAGGCTTTGCATGTCATGTGCTGTATTTAAAATGAATGCTAAACAGCCAGAATTGCAACCCTTTCCTGTTCGGAGTGTTAGTTATGCTTAATAACATAATTTGAATGAGATTAGATTTAAATCATCTCTTACATTTGTCATGAAAAAATAAAATTAAAAACAACAACAACATAACGGGAAAATATGATGTGTCATAAACATCCGGGTCCCAACAATGCTATTAAACAAGTTTGGATTGTATTCTAAAAACTATCCGAAAATTTTCTCCAAACATTATCCGCAGCTTATCCGCTATCCGCACAGCGATGAAAACTATATCCGCATGGCGGGAAATTTTGCTGATATCTGTGGATATCCGCATCCGAGCAGGACTTTAACTATATTATAAAAGGTGAATAAGCTGCCCATAATAATATTGTTTTATGCAGCCCAACTAACGTGCGTTATCAGGAAGGTCGATATTTCTTTGCTAGCATCCCATATGGTGCTAATGCACTGCATACATATCCGACGACCGATACTGAACACTATTATTTTCCCTCGATGTGACTACAGACCGTTCGAATAATATGTTCAGTATCGTTCGTCGGATATGCTCGCAGTGCATTAGTACCATACGGGATGCAAGCAGAGAAATATCGACCTTCCTGACAAAACGAGTTAGTTGGGCTACATAAAACAATACTATTAGGGGTAGCTGATTCACCTCGTATAGCCTATATACAACAGGGGGTTACTAAATATGTGGGAAAGCTCCGGGGATTCGACAGAGGATCTGACAACAAGCAAAACTTATGGTGTATGTGCGTTCGTTACCCCTAAAGCAATTCGGCAGCCAGAGATGTCTATGTTATTAGCTAGTATGGGGATGAGGCAATACTGCGTAAGACAGGCGACATCTGTGTTGGGTGAATAATTTGTCACAAGTATACCAATTATTTTATATAAAACAAGAAGTTCCGTGAAGAACTATACAGCCTACTTTTCATGCCAATGATTATTCTACAGAATATGAACCTATCTAGAATAATGACGAAATTAAGTTGCTAATATCGAAATTTCCAATTAGTTCGAAATACTGTATACCTGGCATAATGTATCCTAATAGAGCACTACAGTTGGCAGCCCTGATGACTGAATATATTCTTAGTTCCGTCTCTTAAGGTACAAAATACAATATTTGGTTGAAGTCCAATGAATAGCATGGACGTTACATGCAGTTAAACATTGGATCTAACAGCGCGCGTAAAATCATGTTGGCAACAATGTCATGCATGTATTGGTCAGAAATAATCTGAAATAATATGATCTATTGTTGTGCCAATTTTGAATGAAATCCATTAGTTAGTATAGAAGCTACATGCATTTTAAAATTGGACATATCAGCAGGCTTAGAATCATGTTGGCAGCACTGACGTATATTAGTTACTCCAAATTCATCTAGAATGCCAGGTACTATACGTGTGCAAAGTTTAGAGCTATTGGCTTGCATACTTTCTGATATATTGATATTAGGTTAACAAAAATAGGGACAGCACATATTAACAGCTGGCAGCACTGGTTGCACCTTAGAATACGCATAGTCATATCTGTTATGGTACACATAGCACATACGAAATTTGGTTGAAATCCAAATGATAGTATGGAAATTACATGTATTTAAAGTTGGACCTGTCAGCAGGCTTAGAATCATGTTGGTAGCACTGACGTATATAAGTTACTCCATATTAATATAGAATGTCAGGTACTATACGTGTGCATAGTTTAAAGCTGTCGGCTTGCATACTTTCTGATATATTGGTATTTGGAAAAAAAAATAGGAGCATTTATTAACAGTTGGCAGCCCTGGTAGGTCTTAAGAATACGCTCAGTCATATTTAGTTATGTACACATACAACATACGAAATTTGGTTGAATTCCAATTGATAGTATAGAAGTTATATGCATTTAAAAATTGGACCTATCAGGAGGCTTATAATCATTTTGGCAACACTGCCATGTTTAGCCTCCTGGAAATTAAACTGAAATATTATGATCTGTACGTGTGCCAATTTTGAAATCGCTCCCATTCATACTTTCCAAGATATCCAACATGGAGCTCAAATTTCAATTGCGATTTTTTAGCAGTTGGTAGCACTGACATCATTTTCAAATATGGCCGTGAGATATTCAGGTATAGATCTTTACTCCTACCAAATTTTGTTTCGATTGCTGCAGCCGTTTAGGAGTTGATAGGGGGGGGGACACACACACACAGCCAGACAGACAGACAGACAGACAGACAGAAGGACAGACAGACAGACAGACAGACAGACAGACACACATTTGCCCGATCTCATAAGTCTACTTTTTCCTCATTTTTGCAAAATGTGAAAAGTAGGCTAAAAAAGGAGACAACTAAGATACTGTACTATGAATATATCTTCTTTGACACCATACTATAATCACAGCCTTTTAAAACGTCGAATACCGTAATGTCATTTATTAACGGAAAAAGATTTGTCTGTCTGTCAAGTTATGAAATACGAAAAAAATGACATAATATGTTCAATGTCTATCATTACATCCATTATGGTGATGTACTCTCGGCGAGTTAATTGATCGAGTTCATCGTATCGCTCCAAAGAGCGCGGCAGTTGCATGAAAACGACATTGGAATAAAATCCTTGAATTATAGTTGACGTTTTTGAAGCGTTCCACGTTTCCAAGGAGTTTACGAGTAAGCCACCGGTATTGTACAATAGATGTCAGTGGAGTCCAGTAATGAGTCTCTGTATGTTGCCTACGGTATTAGAGTCAGAAAATGTGTAGCCACATTATTGGCACTTCAGTTGGTATATCAGTAGTTTATCCCAATTGAAACCCCTGAAAGAGGGTCTTGCTTAAACGTTCGTTATTATAACGAAAAGCAAAACGATGTTTGTAGTTTAACGTGACCGTTAATCTCGCGATCATGAGCCAAGGGACCTCCTATTTACGTGAAATCTGACCCACAGGACATGGCATTACACTTCAAAAATATCACATGCATTGACCGGGAATCGAACCCGGTCTGCCATGGTGAGAGGCAAAGTACGAACAACGATCATTCATGCTTGGTCTTGACACGAAATGCCGACTGCCTGGAGTATCATTTAATCGCTTCACCCAATGAAAAGTTATTTTTATGAGGGGGAGATGGAGATAATATGTTGTTAATCATTCATTTTAGGGACTTAAACATCTTGGTCATCAGCCCCGTATACTTGAGTGTGTGTTGAACTTGTCTGTCAAAGGAAGGAAGCTTGGCATATTACGTAACCGTTAATCTCGCGATCATGAGCCACGGGACCACCTCTTAACGTGGAACCTGAACCACAGGACATGGCATTTCACTTCGAAGTTATCACACGTATTGACCGGGAATCGAACCCGGTCTACCTTGGTGAGAGGCAAACAGCTTGACCACTGCGCCACCACGCCCCTACTTGTCTGTTAACGTGTGTTTCTGTGATGACTGTAGTAGTGTGTGTAATTAATAAAGTCGGGAACGGAGCTGGTGCCCTGGGACTTGAAATTTGCAATTGCCTGGAGGGAACGTGGAGAAACCCGAAATAAACCACATTCAGGATGGCCGCTGTCACGCCAATCGCCGGACTTGCTTCGGCTCATCATCGCGGTTATGGTGATTTAACGCATCATTACGGGCAGATAACCTCGATGTTCTATATTTTAAAACACACACGCCGCCCACCCTCACTGGTCCTCCCTGTCTCTTGCCAAAAATACTCTTGAAAATGCTGAAGATCCATCATTGCAGGGGGCTCGGCCTTGGACTATGGGCACGACCTTTAGACGAATAGTTCAATGCTAGGTCATCCAAACGAAAATGATTAGGCTACTTAAACTAACACTCCGATTACAGAATTATCTAGAACAAGAAGAGATCACGAGCCGCATCTGGAAATTAGAGCGAGCGCACCAACCGACTAAAGACATCTCTACATAGTGCAAGACAAATTCCCCGATTCTTGGATGTAACTAGTAATCTCGAGAACCACTGGATGGATTTTGATGTGGTTTTCACCATTCTGTAAAGGCTTTCTCGAGGAAGGTTTCTGTTGAAAGACATTCGTTTATGATCAAAGGGAACCGAGCAATAACGATTTCAGTGAATTGAGTCGAAGATAAAAGCCTTTTAAGCTTACACTGGGTAAACTGTTAAAATATATATATATATATATATATATATATATATATATATATATATATATATATACTATGAGTGTAAGAATTGCTCAGCATGAAAAGTTCTGCAAAAGAAGTTAACGACAGTATATCTCTATCTTTGATAAATCCCCCACTGTAAGTGTTTCTACGTTTTCATTTCTTCCAACAATTTCCTTTCAGTGGGAAATTTAAATCACTAGCTTCGGAGCGAGTTTACGAGATAGCGAGTGAGCCTATCACCCCAGCTACAGCCAGCATCAAACTGTCGAGTCGTATCTAGTTAAGACTTCTGAGATGAGTATATATGTTTGGAGTTTCGCAGTTCACGTCGGCTTTTCTGAATTGCGCCTGGGACCTGCTGTCCGTGCGTCTTTTAAGCTTACGCTGAGTAAACCGTTAAAGATATCGGGCGAAGCCGGGGCGGGTTGCTAGTTTATAATAATAAGATTCTGAGTATAGGAGCCAAATTAAGACATTACAACACTGTTGTTAGACCAGAAGGTTTGTATGCTTCGGAGACTTTATGCTTGAATCGAAAAGGACAATTTGACCAGCTATTTAAAAGAGAACGTAGGCTACTACGGAAGATCTTGGGCAACAGATGGGTTGATGGGCAGGTTCGACTGAGATTCAACAAAGAAGTATACTGTACAGTAAGATAGAACCAATAACAACAGCAATCAAATCGAGAAGACAAATATTCTATGGGCAAATCATCCGTATGGATAATGGCCGGCTCACAAAGGAAATCTGGATTTTCTAAAATCCAAGATATCTAGAATTAATTAAGTAGTTCCAAGATTGTGAGAAAGATCTGAGATAGAGAGAGAGAGAGAGAGAGAGAGAGAGCGAGAGAGAGAGAGAGAGAGGGAGGGAGAGAGAGAGAGAGATACATTGAAAATGATAAAATAAGTGACGCGGACAGTTTCAGAAGGACTGTGGAAAACCATCAGGGTTTTATGGTGGATACAGAACTCAGGAAACAGAAAGGACCTTTATCCGAAGAGAGAAAGAAAGCGCTCATTGATGGGCTCAAAAAATACTGGCAGGATGTCAAAGCTGCAGATCTACTCGTTACTGAAATTAGATTGGTTATTAACACCTAGTCCATTGAGACTCAATTCAGATGTAAAAGAAAAATACTCCGATTATTAATTGTTTTGAAAGCTCTTTATTTTATGATAAGCATTCGCTAGCAAATGGCAAAGTGCGTTCTAGTAGTTATTTCTATCCGGCGTTGTTTGCGAGGTGTCTTACTGGGTGATGTACTCGTAGAATTGGGCCCACAGTCAGTGATGCCCACAGAAAGAGCAGTTTGAGTTGGACCCATGGCCACCTTGGGTCGGTTGGTTCCTCAGTTTAGGGGCTGAGACAACACGGTCATGTAGCCCCGTGTACTTTGGGTGTGTGTAGAATCTGTCTGATAACCGGTGTTAATTGTGATGGCTGTATTAGTGTGTGTTATCTGTTTCTAATTCAAGTAAGAACTGCATACATTCGATTTTTAAGTAGTACCAACTTTTGCTACCAAACGCCACCGTCAATGACCAACTAGGTCTGCACTTTGTTACTAGATGACACCGCAGTCGGCTCCTGGCGACGAACGTTGGAACCTAAGAGCGTTAGTCAAAGATAACCTATAATTTAGCTTCACACAGGTGTAATTAGTGGAAGGTTCTTTATCATGCCATAAATCTATGACATGGGACCGCCGGCTTTACTTCTTCTCCGAAGGAAGGCATAGGCTACCGAGGGATTTTTAACACTCTTAAAGAATCCGATGGTTTCGGCCGGATTTGAGCCCGCGACCTTGGGCATAGAAGCTCAGCATGCTACCTACTACGCCACCGAAGCCGCTTATTCAAAATACTTACAAAGAGGCAAGTTAGATTCAAAATAGTTAAAAATGCAATTTAGATTCAAATTGCTTACAAAATGCAATTTAAATTGAGAAAACCTGCAAAATGGACGTCGAGTGCTAATACCGGTCTATTTTCAACTGATAGTGTATGGGGTCTTCAGTTCAACCGGCGTAACTGACAGGCTTACCGGAACGTGTATGAAACAGCGGGAAGTAGTAGTTTCATTTTAGGTACTTGGATGTCGTTATCATTCAGTCCCGTTTACATGGGTGAGTAAAGAATTTGTCTGAAAATAACCTGCGTTATTGTGATGTCTGTATTAGTGTGTGTATTAGCAACGGAGACTTTGATTTGGAAGGAGGCAGCCGTGGCCCTAAGTTAGGAAGCATCGCGACATTTGCCTGGAGTAGAAATGGGAAACTAGGATGGCTGAGGTGGGAATCAAACCCACTTTTTCTCGGTTTTACCTCACGAGTTAACGGCAGGAAGAATTGCAGATTTTGTTGTTTCATTTAGAGGCTTGTGCTTGCCACTGTGGGTGAGTGGTTATCGTGTCGGACTACCAACACCAAGCTTACAGATTCGCACCTGGCCGTGGTAAGTGATTTTTGAAAGGCGACAAAAGTCACGACACGCATGTCATACGTTGTTAACATGTTAAAGAACCCATTTGAATTCAGTAGGCCATGTTCATAATGGCAAAATTAATCTAGGGATTTTCCGACAACACAAAGTTCCTCCATTCTCTTCTAGAAAGCGCTATAGTGTCAAGGAGCTTAGATAACTAACCTCCTTGACTTTCATAGCGTTCTAAGGAACGACAAAAATCGACATGCAAGCTGCCCTCTGGTTGTCAAATAACAAAGCTTGCACCCGGTAACCGAGGCCATACGATATTATTATTATTATTATTATCATTATTGAAAATCCACAGCCTGCTTCCAGTCTCCGACCGGGTCAGGAATGGAATGAATGAAGCCCCCATCTAGCGGCGAGGATATGAACTGTGCCGGCTGCCGAGGCCTGACGCACTCCTCTGGGGCAATGATTAAATGAATGACACATGAAATGAAATGATAGTGGAGAGTGTTGCTGGAAGGAAATTTTGACAGGGAAAACCGGAGTTCCCGGAGAAAAACCTGTCTGCCTCCGTTTTGTCCAGCACAGATCTCACATGGAGTGACCGGGATTTGAACCACGGATCCAGCGGTGAGAGGCCGGCGTGCTGCCGCCTAAGCCACGGAGGCTTATTATTATTATTATGATTATTTATTAAATCATTTTTGCCAGTGTTTGAACTTAAATATCTCATGATGTCACAATTTTCACTTCTTTCCCTTCTTTTTCTCTTCCCAAAATCTCTTCATCCTTTGACTGTGCTCCTGTTTCATTTGTTCCGTCCACAATGTTCCTATCTTCTTCCTTTCACTTACAAAAAAATTGGTGTTCTTAATTTTGTTTCTGAAATTTTCTCTGTCTTCTATCATTTGCTTGTTGATCCCTATTTGCTTTAAGTCGTCTTCTATTTCATGATACCAATATTATTATTATTATTATTATTATTATTATTATTATATTATTTAGAGGCTTGTGCATCGTGGTCATCAGCCCCATACATTTTGAGTGAATAAATAAATAAATAAATAACACGTGTACCGATCCGGTCCCATCAAACGAGGCAAAGTGCGTGAAAAGAACCGTGCCTCCCCTTTCTCACTTCACCAGACAGAATTTCATGGCCACGCCAACGAAGCCTGTATAAGTGTATGTGATGGGTTAATATTATTATTATTATTATTATTATTTTTCGTCGTGAGAGGCCGAGTGTAGGTCTTTCAAGTCGACGCCCGTGGGCGACCTGCGCGCCGGGATGAGAGATGGAATGGATGAAGATGAATGAAACTGGGCAAGGATGTGGAAGGAAGCGGCCGTGGCCTGTCAGAAGGTACCGTCCCAGCATTTGCCTGATTTTGAAAATGGGGAAACCATGGAAAACCATTTCAAGGACGGCCAACGATGAGGCTCGAACCGACGCGTCTACCGAGTCAGCAGAGAGTTTGGCCCCATCACCTAACGCTGCGCTTTAGCGAGCGTAGCCACCGCTGTCGGTAGTATTGTTAATGTGACTTATTCATTAATATAATACTGTTAATATCAACATAATCGTTTTCTTTTTATTAATCATCACCACCAACATCATGAACTTGCATTTATTGTACAGTATATCATGAAATTGTTCCATTTGTACCATATTGCGTGGACGGCATCGGTAGCGTAGTTGGTAGCATGCTGAGCTGCTATGCCCAAGGTCGCGGGTTCAAACCCGACCAAAGTAATCGGATTTTTTAAGAGCGTTAAAAATTCCTCAGTATGCCTTCCTTCGGAGGGGAAGTAAAGCCGATGGGCCATGTCATAGATTTATGGCATGTAAAAGAATCTTCCACTAACTAAACTTGTGTGAAGCAAAATTTGTAGGTTAGGTTTGATTAATGCTCTTAAGTTCCAACGTTCGTCACCAGGCGATGGTTGCGATGACATCTAGTAGTAGCCAAGTTCACAGCTAGGTGTCGTGGACGGTAGCATTTGGTAGCGAAATTAGGAACTACTTGAAATTATCGTCTGATGTCCTTATTTCAATTAAAAACAGATATCACACACTAATACAGTCATCACAATTAACACCGGTTATTAGACAAATTCTACACGCACCCAAAGTACACGGGGCTACATGACTGCGTTGTCGCAGCCCCTAAATTAAGGAACCAACCAACCAACCATATTGCGCGGTTAAGTGTAAGAGCCCTAATTTCACCACTACAAAAGGCATGAAATTTATAAAAACAAAACTCTGTAGAAACAGGAGTACAGTAACAAGGGATATAAGTAAATTCTCATTTTTTTTTCACTGTTGAGTGTGAGTAAAATCCAGAATTTTAAAAACCAATACCCAATGTTTTGTTCTGCCTTTTCTTATTGAACAATTCGGTGCCGCAGTTACTTTCTCCAGCACCACTAAATTGTCTTCACATCCTGACTTCCGAGACGTCAGTTGATTATCATCATCATCACCCGAGACGTCAGTTGATTATCATCATCACCATAGATATAAAACGCTCGGGTGTCTGTTTCACCAAATTCAATCTCTTAAATAAGATGGGAGTTAAAAGGTGCGGTTCGTGCCAAAATCTTCCAAATCGTTTCAATAGTACAGGGAAAATCTTGCATTTCTTGAAACGTTAACGGAAATATATTTATTTGTTAAGAAAGTGCGTTTAAACAAAAAAACCGTCAGAACTGTATCGCGTCCAACTCGCATAACAATAGATCTGGACCAGGGGCAGATCTAGGGGAGGGCGAGGAGGGCGACCGCCCAGGGGCCCGCGGTGAGGGGGGGGGGGGGGGGGGGGCGGTGAGGGGGCCCCGCGCCATGGATTGTTTTAAATTTAATTGATTAATTAATTATATTTTTCAAACTTTTCAAACTATTTTATAATTCATATTCTTTTTTTCAGTGCAGCTATGACCTCCCGTGCCCGTGTAGCATGTTTAGATTTCAATGAAATGATAGAAGACTTCAGCCGGGAAAAAAGTCGCAAAGTAATATTTTAATGTTAATAGTTAACATAATCTTCTTCAAGGGGACTTAAAGGTATCTTTCATATTATTCAAAAAATGTACTGTAGTGTATTCAAAATATTGTAACTATTCTTTAGTTTATTATTATTATTACAAAACTATTTCCCATTTGATTTGATTTTTTTAAATTCCCTATTGTTGTGGGCCCCACCTTATCATATCGCCCAGGGCTTGGATCCGCCACTGATCTGGACGGGTGGTCGACACACATGGAGTGCTCACAAGTAACCGAGTGTGCAGTCGAACGAAAGAGAATTACCCGCAACAGTGACGAATTTTTGATTTTATAAATATGTTTATGTTCGACGATATCGGAATGTAAATATTATATGTCAGAAAACTGTACTTTAATGAGCGTCATTAAATTACTTCTTTCCGTTATGATACAGTTTCTCCAATCAATCGAAGCTCATGATTTTCATTCATTGACCAATAGGGATGTAGCGGGAGAAAGTTCGCGCCAGATAGTGCTCGTGTAGTACTGGGTAAGCGTAAGGCGATCGTCTTATGTTTCTCCCAGTCAGCTGCGACGAATGTGTAAATTGTGACCGAGTTTTCTAAGCTAAAGTAAATTTTATCTTCTCTAATTTTACTCCAAGACTATATTAATTAATTCTATAGGTATATCTCCTAATATATGATAAACGATTTTCAGCGTTTAAGCGTTAAACAGCTGCAAAATGAGCTACGGACTAGAGGCACTAAAACCAGCGGGAGGAAGGAAGAATTAATAGCCTACAGCGGTAATAACAAAATTCTAACACGCTTTATTATTCAAATAATGAATATGAGTCAGCATGCTTTCTACTAAAGATTACAATTACTAGAGTATTGTAGGCCTATATTGATAAATATATCTCCAAAAGACTTAAATCATAAATTGAGATTTAAATATTCACTTGCTCCCCCTGCTTACAGACTTCGATTCATGTATTTTTTTTAGGTTGATAGCTTACATGAGACTGTCGTGTTTTAAGGTAAACATAATCAAAGAAAGTTGATACCGGTAATTAAATATGTACCTCGAAAATGCATCGCAACGTTTGGTTCTTATGTAATTTTGTCAATTTCGCAATAAGAATCGTTCCCTTACCCCTGGGAAAGGACTTGAGGGTACAATTTTTTTAAAGTTTGAGAATCCCTGCTTTAGGGCCACGAACTGTTTCCATTCATCTGACTATGTCTCAAGAATGTAGAAGTCAGTCGCTACCACATTCTCCGTCAGGCAGATGGAAATTGACGATTAATTCCGATTTCAAGAAACCAACCATAATACGTTTGTGACTGTTAATGTTGCGACATTTATTCTTGAAGTATTTGACCGAGTAGCCTATTGATGTCTTTGAAAATGGGAGTCAGAAATGTTACTTTCATTTCTTCGTGTATATTGACGATTTCTTCCCGTACTTCAATGGAGATGATTTCAGCAGATTCCGATATTGTAGGCTTATCGTGATAATCCGGCAATTTTCTTGTGTATGACCTTTTCCTAAATAATTATTTTTGTTGTGTTCGTGGTCCACGGAAAAAGCGGTAGAACAGCGCCCGGTTTTTATCTTGCTCTCTCACCTTCAAATAGGCCTACAAACGCATAAATTCAGTGGATGTTATCGAAATGTCTAATCAGTTTATAGGTACAAAATAGGAATTATTTTCCATTGTAAGTCACACTTATCCAACACAGTTTTCGTGAAGTCATCGGGTTGTAAATGGAAACACACTTTAATATATTCGGTCAGATTTTTCTCACCGAAATGTTTCCTTCTAAAAGCATGTGACCATTTCTTCCTCATTTCTTTATTTTGTGGAAATTGGTGAAACGAAAACGGGCTTCCCTGATTTTTGCAAAGAGGAACACTGCAATAGCTCGGCATAGTTACGAAAATAACAATTTAAACAACTTAAATTCGTGGATATTAGCGGCATGAGAACATAGGAGACAAATGAAGAGCGCCTTGCGCTTACCCAGTACAACAGCAGTGCGTTCTATCGGTGCTAGTTCTATACATCCCTATTAGGTAAGGATAGCTTCGTACATGCTCTCAAAATGCACTTATCGGACATGAATTTCATGATCTGAAAGTTGACAAAGGATATCCGATCAACCATTTTAGTTAAAATCCCAAACACAAATACAAAATCAGCACGAACCTTTACGGTAACAAGAAAATACTTTGAAATATGCAAGAAATTTAGGAATCTACGTCCAGAAGTTTGCAACTTACCATCCTTCTACCCCAGCCTATATTAATTACCGACATGGGATTATAGGCTCGTTGCATAATGCACTATTAAAAAGTGTGTATAAACAAATAAACAAGAAGTGCGCATAGCAGTAAAGCCAGGCGGGTGATTTATACACATGCGAGATTTCTTGCACATTCAACTACCTAAACTGGCACGGTTCTCATGCGGAATATAGTTTGATTGGTAAGTCCATGTTCAAGTGTTTAGCAATCACTACTAGAATACTACTACTCACGTGGCATCAACCATCTGTTCGATAAGTTGACGGCAACAAATCATACGTGGAATAAGTGATCTAATTTCTCTGATCGATTGTTGTTTGGTGCTAAGTGAATTGGATTGTATCGTATGAACAGAACATCTGGCACACATTGCAAGTCTGAAACAACAGCTGCCACGTTCTGCAATACTTGTTACAAACAATAGAAGACAATCTATTAAGTTGTTGTTGTTGTTGTTTCTTTTAGGGGCTTTGCGACATCATGGTCATGTAGCCCATTGTTCTTGGGTGTGTGTAGAATTTGTCTGTGTCACTGCGGTGTCTGTACTAGAGTGTGTATTTGTAATTGAGGTAGGATTTGGATAGGAAGCGGCCGTGGTCTTAAGTTAGGTACCATCCCAGCATTTGCCTGGAGTAGAAGTGGGAAACCAAGGACAACCATTTTCAGGGTGGCTGAGGTCATCATCATCATCGGTTTGCAGTCCTAAGACTGATCAGTAACCATAAAACATGTCCCGTTCATCCCGTTATTTTCCGCTTCCTTCATTGAATTATAATTCTGTGCTTGGATGTCGTTTAGGATTTGTTTAAGGAAGGTATTTCTAGGTCTTCCTCGTGGATGTTTTCCCTCAATGAACCCTTCTGCCATGGTTCTCATTAAATTGGAGTGGTGCACTGTGTGACCCCACCATGCGAGACGACGTTTACGGATTGAGCGAAGGATTGATCTCCGTTGGTTCACGGTGTCGAGAACCCTGGTGTTCGATATCTTGTCTCTCCACGTCACATTTATCATCTTACGATAGCACCACATCTGAAAGGCTTCAAGACGGTTATTTTCATTTTTATTTAGTGTCCACGTTTCACAGACATACAACGCAACTGTCCATACAAAAGCATGCAGCATTCTCATTCGGAGGGAAAGCTTAAGCCGACTGGTACACAGTAATCTCCTCTTCTGTATAAAAGCTAGTTTTGCCTGAGCAATGCGGCACTTAACTTCAGTGGTGCACCTTCCGTCCTCTGTAATCTTTTGACCTAGGTAGGGATCATAAATACATATTTTGAGCTTTGTTTTTGTTACAAATGTATGTACATATTTGTAGAATAATATTACATGAAAATTTGGACTTGAGTGATAACTCGCCTGTACAACTAGCAAGGTAGGTTCCAGTTTAAGAAGCCGCGATAGAGTGTGCGGCTACACTGAACATTAATTCTGGATTTGGCCGCATGACGTCACACCCATACTTTGGTTGGAGAACTATAAAAATGGATTGATGAGGCCTGATTTAAATATTGTCAACATTTAGCAACATGGTTCATTTATACCTACAGTAATAATAATACATAGGCTATTTGACATTTCCGCTTAGATTTCGTAGTTACATCACATTTAAAGAAATATTATGCATATCTGTTCTAGGAGAGCGTGAAGATGAAAGCAAAGCCGCCCAAGTCATTTGCATCTCCGAGTGTTCTCACATAACATTACGGTGAGTCATTTATTACACAAAGCGGTCCTTCCATTCTCCAAATGGCACCAAGACTTTTTCTCATCGTCAATGATGTAATATTCCACAAAATGGGTCATTTGTCCATTTAATAAAATATCGCAGAGGAAAACAAGCACTGTATGGTGTAAACTAAAACAACTCCAGGTTAATAATGATTTGCATTTAGTGCACACCATTCCCGGTCTCGGATTAGGTCTAAAGACTCCTATTACAAAGAATGTGGGCTCGATACCCAATTCTTCCAAGAACGGAGGGATTTTTTATACACCATACAGTGCATACGAGATTCGAATCCCACACTCCTGTCAAATGCTGGCATGGCACCTACCCTAGTCCTAGACGGCTACAGTTATTACAATAACACAGGTTATCAAATTAATTGCGTATATACATTTTCATTTAAGGGGGAGTTTCCCCGGTGGCAAATTGGGTATAATAATTTTATTAATGCAGCCAATGGCCATGTACTTTTCTTTTCAGGACGGGTCAGGGAAGGAATATTGAAAGCAACCGTCCCGGTAGTTGCCTGGTGGTGAAAATGGGAAACCATGAAAACCATTTTCAGGACGGCCGAGGTGGGATTTGAACCCACGCTCTCCCGATGCCAGCGAGGCATGAGGTAGCGCGTTAGCACTCTCGGCCACCGCAGCTCGTTGGGTATAAATAACAAATAAGCAATTATCGTCGTCGGCTGATACCATAGCCCCCTATACGGTTATAGGAACCCATGCTGATACTCGTGTCCGGGTATTCATTTCTCTCCAGCAATTCTTCTTCAATATCCATTAATGATGATGAGAATTGTTGTTTTAAGGGGCCTAATATCTCGGCTATCGTCCCCTAATGGTTTGGGTGATAGTGAAAAATGGGATGAGAATGAAAACTATAACTAATACTAACGACAAACTTATATACTAGAAGAAGAAATGGTAAAACAATAAAGGATAAGACAAAAAGGACAGGGAGAAAAGAAATGCCCTCAATCCTCGCATAATGAGGATTGAGAGACTTGGAAGGAAGGACAGGAAAAGAGGAGAGGACCCGCCCCAAGGTCAGAGGAAAAAGGGAACAAAACGGACCCAGCTCAGGAATCTCTCGGGGTCGCCAACTCCCAAACTCACCAGCCGTGAGCCCTTGAGGGTGTAACACTATCCAGGGTGCACCAAAAGTGCCTCATTGAGGGTCTTGGGCAGAAGGCAGGAGATAACATGAAGAGAGAGAAATAAAAAAGAAGGCTGACCCCTCGAAAAATGAGGGTATCAGGAAAGATGAGACAAGGGCCAATTAAGGCGGGAAAGTGTAAGACTCCCTAGGCCTCGGATACCGTAATACCGTCGGGGTCAGAAGAGAACAAGAGTTGATCAAGTGAGGTCGACAGGAAAGAAGACGGAGAGGAGCCCGGCACAAGTAAGTGGAAGCAATGCCGGACTCAGATGGGGTCCCGTGGTTGCCAACCCCACGTCCCACTAGAAGTGAGCCCCTGGGGTTCAGAGTGCTTCAGAGGCGCACCACAAGGTATCTTTCCTGTAATAATTTCACTATTCAGGATCCGTCGAGGAAGTCTGTCATCACTCATACGCCGAACATGCCCATATGTGAAAAACTAATCTGAAATAAATTACATGTGATTGAAATATATAGTTTCGTCACTCTCCTGGTTAACGAGCGGCCAACAATAACCATTGTTCGCTACTGACCAATAGCTGACGGTTGTTGACCAATAGAATGCTTCCTCTACCACTCTACGTGAAATCCAACGTCCCGCCCTGGCGGCCAGCTCACGTATCACGCAGGTGTCAGGCGTTCAGCGTTTTACATCTACACGTAGTTCTGCCCAGTCTCGCCGCTTGCTCTCAGTGGCTACGGTGGAAAGTTGACAACGCTGTGCTTCGTACTGGGAAAGCCTTGGCTCCAAGCAGCCATGGAGTGTTAACATATCCACCCAGCTAGATCTCAAAGTCACGCCGCTCGTTAACGAGGAAAGTGCACATGTAATTCATTTCAGGTTATTTTTTTACATATTCCAGTAATTGGGATGATTTTGTGTTGATCAATTCTTAAACCTTAAGAAAAGTAGGCTCATTAGTTCGTCACGAAAGTACTAGTTTCCATTTATTTCTTACCACCAACCCTCCCTGACTTCACCCGGGAACAGTTATGAATGCATTACATGATAAGTGCTTTCTTTTCCCATGTCAATGAACTACGACTTATATCCGTTTTTCTTCTCGGCATAATGGGTTAAAATCACTGACTGGACTATTAATTATATTATCATGGAGAAGCATGTGCAACGAATTCTTGTCAGACGTAATTTAAGAATGGCGAGGTACTTGAAACACAAATCCCCCTTCAGTCCAATCATAACTCGACTGTGTATTTTGCGGAACGAGAAGTTCACAGGCGAAATGAAGAAAAGCTGAGTTGGACTTCCAGGGGAACTCTAAACACAACCACTCTTCTCTGAAGTCTTAACTCAACACGACTCGACAGTTTGCTGCTGGCTGTATCTGGGGATAATAGGCTCACCCCTAGCTAAGCTCGTAAACTGTCGTCTCAGTAAAAGTCTCAGTAATTGAGTGGAGATTGTTGGAAGAAATAAACATGCAAAAACACTTATAGTGGGCGATGTATTGAAGATAGAGATATGCTCTCGGGGACTTTTTTGTAGAACTTTTCATGCTTAACAATTCTTACACTCATAGTATATTGATATTTTTAACGGTTTGCCCAGCGTACGCTTAAAAAGCACATGGACGCCAGGTTATTTTCGATTCTTTCCACTGAAATCGTTAGTGCTTGGCTTCTTTTGATAACAAATACATAATTTTGTACAGAAACCTTCCTCGAGATATCCTTTACAGAATCGTGAAAACCGCATCAAAATCCATCCAGTGGTTCTCAAGATTACCCGTGACATCCAAGAATCGGGGACTTCGTTTTATACTACGTAGAGATTAGAATTATTGATTTTCATCATGAATTCTATCGTTAAGACTGTGCCCATTCCATTGTTGAAACACATTCAAACCCTTGGTAAAACCATTGAACGTAACTTAGATTCGTCAAACCCGTACCGGCATTAGGATTGGCCGCAGTTGTTAGGGACGCTGATGTAGGGGGTAATTTAAACAAAACAAAACATACGTTTTTTTTGTATATTTATCGCAAGCCCTTTCCGGAATCATTGGCATCACACCAAGCATGGGTACAGATTGGTCTTCAAGGAAGATCTCTGTGAGTACTTACAGATATACTCAATGTGACACAGAGGTTGTTCTGATAGACGGCCAAGGTTGAAGACTTGATAAACTTTAATTATCTTGTCGTTTTGGAAGTAAACACTACGGTATCAGAATAAACAGATGCTTGACGGGACAAAGTGACACTAATATCCGCCTAGGACATTCTCAGAAATATTGGCCTGTCACTAGGTCATTCTACGACTCGCAGCGAAGTGATGATCATTGTTAGCTCCCACCATGGAGGTTCAGCGGTTCTGCCGGTAACTTATCGTTGGCGCCCACGTGGTGACACTTTTGAAGACTTCGTCTAGAGTAGATTGGTTGGTTCCTCAGTTTAGGGGCTGCGACAACGCGGTCATGTAGCCCCGTGTTCTTTGGGTGTGTGTAGAATCTGCCTGATAACCGGTGTTAATTGTGATGGCTGTATTAGTGTGTGTTATCTGTTTTAATTCAAGTAAGGACTGCAGACATTCAATTTTCAAGTAGTTCCTACTTTTGGTACCAAACGCCACCGTCAACGACAACTAGGTGTGAACTTGGTTGTTAGATTCCACCGCATTCGGCTCCTGGCGACGAACGTTGAAACCAAAGAACGTTAGTCAAATCTAACCTATAATTTAGCTTCACACAAGTGTAATTAGTGGAAGGTTCTTTTACATGCCATAACTCTATGACATGGGACCGCCAGCTTTACTTCCCCTCCGAAGGAAGGCATACTAAAGGATTTTTAACGCTCTTTAAAAATTCCGACGACATCGGCCGGTTTTGAACCCGTGACCTTGGGCATAGAAGCTCAGCATGCTACCAACTACGCCACCGAAGCCGCCCGTTTAGAGTAGAATTGGGAAACCATGGAAAACCATTTCCAGGAAGACTGAGGTGGGAATCCAAGCCACCTCTTCCCAGTTTTGCCTCACAAGGCTGAGTGGACCCCGTTCCAGACTTCAGACCAGAATTAAATTTCTGGAATTTCTTGTCAGAGCCGGGAATCGAACCTGGACCTTTGGGGCGACAGCCAAGACGCTAGCCCCTACACTACGAGGTGAGCAAGATGTATGTTTCTGACAAGTCAGTCAGTTCGGAAATTAGCGCACTTCGAGCAATGTCGTGAAAGACGAATACCTGATGCCATCTAGTGGCTAACCACGTAAATAGATGCAATAATACGCACAATGGCCACAAGGCTGCAGTGCTGCTACTAAAACAAATAATGGTGATGATAATTGTTGTTTTACGGGCCTAACATCTAGGTTATCGGGGCCTAATGGTTTGGGTGATTGTGAAGATGATAATGAAATGTAAACTATAACTACAACTAACTACTAAATTATACCTGAAGAAGAAATGGAAAACAAAAGGAGAATAAGGCAAATAAAGACAGGAGGAAAAGAAATGTCCTTAACCCTCGAAGAATGCGGATTGAGGGACTTGGAAGGAAGGAGAGCCATGAAAGGCAGATAGGAACGGGGAAAGAGCAGAGGGTCTGCCCCAGAGGTAATGGATAAAAGGGGGAAAACCGGACCCAGCTCAGGAATCCCTCGGGGTCGCCAACTCCCGAACTCAACAGCCGTGAGCCCCTGAGGGTGTAGCAATATCTAGGGTGCACCAGAAGTGGTGGGGTTACATACACCCTGCCTCCTTGAGGGCCTTGAGCAGAAGGCAGGAGATTACATGAAAAGAAAAAGAAGGCTGACCCCTCGCAGAAGGAGGGTATCAGAAAAGATGAGACAAGGGCCAATTAAGGCGGGAAAGGAAGAGACTTCTTAGGCCTCGGATACCCTAATACCGTCGGGGTCGGAAGAGAACAAGAGTTGACCAAGTGAGGTCGACAGGAAATAAGACGGAGAGGAGCCCGGCACAAGTAAATGGAAGCAATACCGGACTCAGCTGGGGCCCCGTGGTCGCCAACCCACATCTCACTTGATGTGAACCCCTGGGGGATAAAACAAATGAGAGGCTGATGAAACAATAGTAAAACCACATTCAGGATGGCCGCTGTCAGCGCTGTGATTCAAATCTTCTATTTCCGTATTCGTAGCTTACCTTTGCAGTCATGGAACGTGATTTAACGCACGCATTTACGCAGGTGTGTGGAGGACAAGAACGTCCAATCACGTACCATAGACTGGGACCATGAACAATGTTCATCTGTGTACTGTAAGATGAATGACTAGAGGCTAGAAGGTTAGGAATTGTTGTGGAGTTGCGACACTCCAGTGGGGTCGGCCTCGAGGTGAATCCTTGTATATTTAACCTGTTATAAAAGGCCATCATTTATCTACTAATTATACGGGCGTATGATGATTTAGGAGTACAAGACAAAAGTAATATGTACTTCAGTGCATAGCCTGATTTGGGCTGCGCCCTATATGATGTATCACCATTCGTATATTGACCAAGAGCATATAGGAAGTACTGTATACCCCTTACTGTTATTGTTGTTCATTCTTTTTGGGCTTTGCGACATCGTGGTCATGTAGCCCCGTGTACTTGGGTATGTCTAGAATTTGGTTGATAACCTGTGGCACTGCGATGTCTGTACTTGTGTGTGTGTATTTTTAATTGTAATTGTTTGTTTCTAACAAACATACCGTCTCTCAAAGTACAAACCACTACGCGTAGGTTCCGAACATTAACAAGTCTGATGACCAGTTGTTTGCTTGGTTCCTTACTTTATGGGCAGCGACAACGATGTCATTTAGCCCCGTGTACTTTGGGTGTGTGTAGAATCTGTCTGATAACCGGTGTTGGTTGGTTGGTTCTGAGCCATTTTTTTGAGATATATAAGTTACTCCTTTGTGCCAATTTTATCTGACGTGATCAATGCACGCCTTTGCGAAACCTTGGCTGTGAAGCTATTAATAGCCCTCTGATGTCTTAATACCATATATGGACATATCTGCATCTTGTCCCCTTATTGGCCAGTGATTTATATTTTGGAAGGAGTCGTGACCAATCAAATTTTAGCACGCAGTTACCTTTGTGTTGCGTCGTCATTTGCTTTGTTTCGAGGCATTTCTTCCTTGCAGCCAAGTAGGCTAGACGTATTCCGATATTCTAGGGAAAGTGCTCGCGTTCAAGGTGAAACCATGGCGAGGTGTCTGTATGTCGTAATCAGTAATTGCTTTACTGCAGTTCTGTTTCATATTTCGGTAATTTAAAACTCTTATTCTGTGCTATTTTTCTTTTGGTCGCGTGTACTTGCCCCCTCCCGATATTTTCCCTCCGCCCTTTGTGTGCGTGTAATTGCTGGTAAGTTTTTGTTTTGTATGATAGTGTTATTTTCATTTATTTTGATAACGTAGTTTTTGTACTTGAAGGGTTGAAAGTCATGTATGTGGGCTGGGCTGTCTTCGCTTTACTCTGGTGTGCTTGACGGTAGTTTGCCTACCTTGTAGGGGGCACCTTTGGGTCTGTCATCCAGAGTGTATCTTATCGTAGAACAACATAACGGGATTGGAGATTATTTTTCTTGCTTCCCGTAATGCTTTGTTCTTTATCTTAAAGAGTTCACAAAAGGAGGTCTCGCCTTTGCTATTTTGCTGGTGACCTAACCTGTGATATTCTTGTGTCTGTGAATGCCCATATTTTGCGCATCACATATTTTCGTCGTCTTTGTGTGCCCTTATCTCCTACGCATACTTTCAATTTTTAAAGTATATTTTTGGCTTTGCCGATAATTTAATGTAATTTTTCCTTTTGTCTAAATTCCTATTTTTCTCGTAACTCACTAGATCTTGCATGTGCCTCCGCGTCTTTCTTCCTCATTCCTCCCCTCCCTCTCACCCCTCTCCACCCCGTTCTGAACCATTGTACCCCCCTCCTATTTTGTTCATCCCTTTTGACACGCTTTGTCTAAATTTAGAGAACGTATCTTGACTTCGTAGAGTATAGTCGTTTCTGAGTTATGTCTTTTTTATTTAATTGCGACATACTTACATTTAGTCATCGTTTCATCTTGCCTTGAACACGTTACCTTAACTTATCTTATTTTATTTCATTTTAATATAATTTAATTTAGTATATTTTCGATTTTCTTCCTAATTTGTATTTTTTCTTGCGGTAAATTAATTTTGTGTTTAATTTGTTGGTCATTTCTCTTCTTGCTTTTAATATCTCTGGGATCGTTGTACATTGTGGTTCTTATTTAAATACATTTTATCTTTGCCTAAGTATCTCTGCTTTTGCGTCACGCCTTATTTTAATTTTAGTTACCTTCTTCGAGTTTTGTCTGGTTTTTACTACATTTTGGTTTGTCGGTCTTATTAGCGTACTTGTGACGTTAATACGACCTACACGGCCTCTGATTTAAATTTGTTCATCTTTGGATTTTACTGTAGTTTAATTTTAATTAGCTTTCCCCCTTTCTTTTGGGATTGCTTTCTGGTTTGCCTTTTAAAATTTGGGCCCAGCGAAAGCCAAACAAGACTGCGATCTCCCCGTTTTTCTTTCTTCTATTTTATTTTTATTTTATATTTCTTCGGGGATAGGGGAAGAGCTTCAGCTACGTTTCCACTGACGTCTGCTGCGTACGTAAGTATATGTTTATTTCTATTACTTCATCTTAAGTTGCGTACAGTTCTTAAGTTTAGGGGCTGCGACAACGCGGTCATGTATCCCCGTGTACATTGGGTGTGTGTAGAATCTGTCTGATAACCGGTGTTGGTTGGCTGGTTCTTAAGTTTAGGGGCTGCGACTACGCGGTCATGTATCCCCGTGTACATTGGCGTGTTAATTGTGATGACTGTATTAGTGTGTATTATCTGTTTTCTTAATTCAAGTAAGGATTGCAGACGATAATTTCACGTAGCCTAGTTCCTACTTTCGCTACCAAATGCTACCGTCCAAGACACCTAGCTGTGAACTTGGCTACTAATAGATGCCATCGCAACCAGCCCCTGGTGACGAACGTTGGAACTGAAGAGCATTTATCAAACCTAACCTACAAATTTTGCATCACACAAGTTTAGTTAGTGGAAGGTTCCTTTACATGCCATAACTCTATGACATGGGCCCGCTGGCTTTACTTCCCCTCCGAAGGAAGTCATACTGAGGGATTTTTAACGCTCTTAATACATCCAACGACTTCGGGTGGGTTTGAACCCGCGATCTTGGGCATAGAAGCTCATCATGCTATCAACTACGCCGCCGAAGCCGCCGGCCTGTTATTTCTCGAGTCGGAACATAAGGCTTCGACGAAACATCACCACTGGACCATGCCATCATCTCCCTCCACGTATTTCCTGCTTCTTGCCTCCTCCTCCATGTCTCCCAGACATCAGAGGTTTGAATCCCGGCGGTGACTATCCTGAGCGTGGTTTATTCCCTAGGGGTTTCTTGGCAAATGCCAGGATAGTACCTCAATTCAAATCCCGGGACACCTACCTCATCCCCGATTCTAAAACTTCCAGCTACGCCCACCTTACAGTCACCACAGAAACACAGGTTATCAGACAAATTGAACACACACACAGATGTTCCAAGATCCTAAAATCAATTAACAACAAGATAACATCACTCGTGACCAGTCTCTTTACGTTCCACCATTCGGAATAGCCGAGCACGTTATATCGTGCAGAAAGACTGCACGAGAAGATGCACAAAGTCCGAAAATTGGTGGCTCGTATCCCGGCGCTGTCAAATGATAGAACTTTTCACACTTATTTGGCATATTTTGAGTATTTATTTGCCAACATAGAGGCATTATTCCCTTACATTGAAAGCTTATTTTGGATTGAATGGTTGTAATACCCTAACTTAATCAATATTTATAGCTCTGTCTGTGTTAAAGGGGACACCAAGATAAGCCTGATCCAGGAAGTGCATTGACTGCGAAATGCACTCAGATATCGGAAAACCGAGAATAGTATGTTATCAGTTTCTGGCCTTAGACAAGACACGCGACTTCAAGTCACGGGGATACAGTATGTCAAGAGTTCAGTGCTCAAAATCGTTGAGAATATTGCGTTTTCAAAGCCGATATCACGGTATCTCAAACATGTTTATATTAAACACTGTAGTTCCCCCCAGGGGTGTACAACTAGTGAGACGTCGGATGGTGTCCACGGGACACCAGCGCTAAGACCGGCATTACTTTCACTTACTTGTAACGCGTTCCTCTCCGTCTTTCCTGTCGACTTCCCTCGGCCAAATTCTGTTCTCTTCCGACCCCGAAGACATTAGGCTATCCGAGATCTAGGGTGTACTTTATTTTCCTACCTTAATTGGCGTTTACCTTTCCTGATACAGTCATTCTTCGGGATAGCTGAGGTGAAAATCGAACCCACCTCCTCTCAGATTTGCCTCATAGGCTGAATGGACCTCGTTCCAGTTCTCAGACCAGAATGAAATTTCTTGGCAGAGCCGGGAATCGAATCCGGACCTCCAGGGCGACAGCCAAGAACACTAGCCACTACACAACGAGGTGGTCGGTCCTATAAGAGACAGGGTGTCTTAACCCCACCACTTATTGTGCACCCTGGATAGTACTACACTCTCAAGGGCTCAGGGCTGGTGAGATCGGGAGTTGTATACCCAGAGGAATTCCTAAGCCGAGTCCCTTTTTGCGTTCTTTCCATTGATTTTGGAGTGGAAAGTCTCCTTTTACGCTTTCATATGTGCCATTCATGGCCCCATTTCCTTAAAACATCCCTCAATCGTTATAGGACGAGTGTAGAGGGCATTTATTTTCAGTTTTCTTGGCAGAGTCGGAAATCGATCCCTGACCTCAGGAGAGGGAAGGAAGGAAGGAAGGAAGGAAGGAAGGAAGGAAGGAAGGAAGGAAGGAAGGATGATGATGACCTAACAATATCTAGGTTATCGGCCCCTAATGGTTTGGGTGATAGTGAACGATGATATGAGAATGAAAACTACAGTATAACTGCGAGTAATACTAGAAGAAGGAATGGTAAACAAATCAAGGATAAGGCAAATAAAGGACAGGAAGAAAATAAATGCCCTCAACCCTCGAAGAATGAGGATTGAGGGACTTGGAAGGAAGGAGAGCCATGAAAGGCAGATAGGAAAGATCAGAGGGCCCGCACTAAAGTAAGTGGAAAAAGGAAAAAATAACGGACCCAGCTCAGGAATCCCCCGGGATCGCCAACTCCCCAACTTATCAGCCGTGAGCCCCTGAGGGTGTAGCAATATCCAGGGTGCACCAGAAGTGGTGGGGCTACATACACCCTGCCTCCTTGAGGGGCTTGAGCAAAAGGCAGGAGATAACGTGAAAATAAAAAGAAGGCTGACCCCTCGCAGAAGGAGGGTATCAGGAAAGATGAGACAAGGGCCTATTAAGGCGGGAAAGGAAGAGACTCCCTAGGTCTCGGATACCCTAATACCGTCGGGCTCGGAAGAGAACAAGAGTTGACCAAGGGAGGTCGACAGAAAAGATGACGGAGAGGAGCCCGGCACAAGTAAGTGGAAGCAATGCCGGAGTCAGCTGGGGTCCCGTGGTCGTCAACCCACGTCCCACTAGATGTGAGCCCCTGGGGGGAGGAAGGATGGAAGGGAGGGAGGGAGGGAGAAAGGAAGGAAGGAAGGAAGGAAGGGAGGGACGGAGGGACGAAGGAAGGGTGGGAGGGAGGGAGGAAGGAAGGAAGGAAGGAAGGAAGGAAGGGAGGAAAGGTGAAAGGAAGGAAGGGAGGAAAGGAGGAAGGGAGGAAAGAAGGGAGGGAGGAAGGGAGGAAGGGAGGGAGAAAGGGAGGAAGAGAGGAAGGGAGGGAGGAAGGGAGGAAGAAAGGAAGGAAGGAAGGGAGGGAGTGAGGAAGGAAGGGCGGGAGGGAGGGAGGGAGGAAGGAAGGGAGGAAGGAAGGGGGGGAGGAAAGAAGGGAGGAAGGGAGGGAGGAAGAAAGGGAGGAAGGAAGGAAGGAAGGGAGGGAGGAAGGGAGGAAGGGAGGGAGGGAGGAAGGGAGGGAGGGAGGAAGAAAGGAAGGAAGGGAGGAAGAAAGGAAGGGAGGGAGGGAGGGAGGGACGAAGGATGGGTGGGAGGAAGGAAGGGAGGAAGGAAGGGAGGAAGGAAGGGAGGAAGGGAGGAAGAAAGGAAGGAAGTTTGTAGTTTTACATGACCGGTTATCTCGCGATCTGAAGCCACGGGACCTCCTTTTTACGTGGAATCCGAACCACTATTTTTTATTATATACATTAATGACATAGAAAAATCAATAAATAATCAAAAAAATAGTTCAATCATCACTTATGCAGATGACACCGCTATATTTGTTGAAGGGAATACATGGGAAATAGTCAGGCAAGAAGCAACCGAAGCTTTAAAAGGGATTAAATTATGGCTCGAAAATAATGAATTGTTTCTGAATGTAAATAAATCAAAATTTATTATTTTCACATTAAAAAGCAATCAAAATTGCTTCAACGAGCTTACAGTACATCGGGAAAACTGTAATACAAGCTGCAACTGCATAAAAATCAACCGCACACAAAATATAAAATACCTAGGAATTTATTTTGATGAAGACATGAAGTGGAGATCGCACATTAATTTCATCACAAAGAAAATAAGGAGGACAGTTTATGTATTTCATTGTCTGAAACACATTTTCAATATTAAACTACTGAGAGATATCTACTTTGCACTTATTCAGTCTACTCTCACGTATGGAATAATTGCATGGGGAGGAGCTTATCAAACTATTGTAAAAATAGCTCAAGTAATGCAAAACTTGGTGTTGCGTATCATGTACAAAAAGGAAAGGTTATATCCTACGAATGAATTGTATGCGGAAGCAAACGTCATGAATATAGGACAACTTTACGTGACGGAAGTCTATAAATATATCTATAAAAATAAAAATTCAGTCATAAACATGAGCCACACCAACCAAACAAGAGGTAGAACAGGAAATATGTCTGTCCTCTTCAAACCAAATCTATCTATTGCAAAGCGTAATTTTCAATACTTTATTCCTAAATTTTACAATATCCTTCCTAAACCCATAAAAGACCAGTTACATAAATCTACAAAGTTTATACGTAACGCAAAGATATTTGTTCGAGAAAATAAAAATGTCATTAAAGATATATTAAAGTAGCTTAATTAATCTATAAATTAGCATTAACTTACCATTGCTACCTAGCTGTTTCACAACGCTTATTTTAATATATACAGTATATGTAATATATTTTTAGCCTACTTTTCACATTTTGCAAAAATGAGGAAAAAGTAGACTTATGAGATCGGGCAAATGTGTGTCTGTCTGTCTGTCCTTCTGTCCTTCTGTCCTTCTGTCTGTCTGTCTGGCTGTGTGTGTGTCCCCCCCTATCAACTCCTAAACGGCTGCAGCAATCGAAACAAAATTTGGTAGGAGTAAAGATCTATACCTGAATATCTCACGGCCATATTTGAAAATGATGTCAGTGCTACCAACTGCTAAAAAATCGCAATTGAAATTTGAGCTCCATGTTGGATATCCTGGAAAGTATGAATGGGAGCTATTTCAAAATTGGCACACGTACAGATCATAATATTTCAGTTTAATTTCCAGGAGGCCAAACATGGCAGTGTTGCCAAAATGATTATAAGCCTCCTGATAGGTCCAATTTTTAAATGCATATAACTTCTACACTATCAAGCGGAATTCAACCAAATTTCGTATGTTGTATGTGTACATAACCAGATATGACAGCGTATTCTTAAGACCTACCAGGGCTGCCAACTGTTAATAAATGCTCCTAATTTATTTTATCCAAATACCAATATATCAGAAAGTATGCAAGCCGACAGCTTTAAACTATGCACATGTATAGTACCTGACATTCTATATTAATTTGGAGTAACTTATATACGTCAGTGCTACCAACATGATTCTAAGCCTGCTGACAGGTCCAACTTTAAATACATGTAACTTCCATACTATCATTTGGATTTCAACCAAATTTCGTATGTGCTATGTGTACCATAACAGATATGACTATGCGTATTCTAAGGAGCAACCAGGGCTGCCAACTGTTAATATGTGCTGTCCCTATTTTTGTTACCCTAATATCAATATATCAGAAAGTATGCAAGCCAATAGCTCTAAACTTTGCACACGTATAGTACCTGGCATTCTAGACGAATTTGGAGTAACTAATATACGTCAGTGCTGCCAACATGATTCTAAGCCTGCTGATAGGTCCAATTTTAAAATGCATGTAACTTCTATACTAACTAATGAATTTCATTCAAAATTGGCACAACAATAGATCATATTATTTCAGATTATTTCTGACCAATACATGCATGACATTGTTGCCAACATGATTTTACGCGCGCTGTTAGATCCAATGTTTAACTGCATGTAACGTCCATGCTATCCAGTGGACTTCAACCAAATTTTGTATTTAGTACCGTAAAAGACGGAACTAAGAATATATTCAGTCATCAGGGCTGCCAACTGTAGTGCTCTATTAGGATACATTATGCCAGGTATACAGTATTTCGAACTAATTGGAAATTTCGATATTAGCAACTTAATTTCGTCATTATTCTAGATAGGTTCATATTCTGTAGAATAATCATTGGCATGAAAAGTAGGCTGTATAGTTCTTCACGGAACTTCTTGTTTTTTACATGAACACTTAACGTTATAATTAGGTAAGTAGACCTAATATGCCACCCACAAGGCCTTGCCTTACGTGGTATAGCTTACATGTATTCTTCCCTAACTCGGCTGAATTTGATATTCATCACATAGATCTCAGAATGTACATTTTTAGACCAATACGTTTACTTAGATAATAATCAGAAATAGTCTAAAGTTACGATATGCTGAAGATTGTACATATTTAATATAACGGGACTCCAGTGATCAAGAGAACAAGTGACTTATACAATGTTGTAGTGCAAAGGACAATGTGTATATAGCACACGCGATTTCTTGAACAATGTACGGACGTATGTCCTAATACTTAAAAAGCTATGTGTGTATATATTTTCTTGTATTACTGGATGTAATATTGATTATTCTTAATAATAATAATTAAATAATAATAATTAAAACTGGACGTGACATTTTGCATTGTAAAATCTCACTTGCATTAACTCGGAATCGAATCCGGTCCACCGTGGTGAGAGGCAAGCAGCTTGACCCAAGCAGCTTGACCCTCAGGGGTGACAGATAAGAATGTTTGCCACTGTAGCACGAGATGGATTCCCTGAAAAGAAAGAAGAGATCCGACCCCTCAAGGGTATCAGGAAAAATGAGACAAGAGCTAATTAAGGAGGGAAAATGAATGACACTCTAGGCCTTAGATACCTTAATACCTTTGGGGTCACAAGAGAACAAAACTGAACACGTGCAATCGACAGGAAAGATGATTCTGACACAAGTAAAGTGGAGGCAATGCCGGACTCAGTTGAGGTCACGTGATCGCTAACCAATCTTCCACTAGTTGTAAGCCCGGGGGCGATAACCTTGACGTTAGACCCCTTACAACAACGAATATCATCATCATCAACAAATTGTGAGCCATTAGAGAGAGATTGATTATTTATTTAAGAATTGTATGCTTAGGTCTAAGAAGCCCCATTTGCTGCATGCAATCCGCTCTTTTTTTTACACTAAATAGCATTACTGTAGCCTACATTATAAAATATTAAAATACATGATATTATAGTACATTATGCAGCGAGCCTATAATGGCAATAATTAAGACACGAGTATGTTTATAAAACGAGCATATGCGAGTTTTATAATTTCCATACGAGTGTCTTAATTACCATTATAGGCGAGTTGCATACGACTGTTTATGTTCGACGATACATATTATAACTATTTTATGTTCGAACATAAATATTCATAAATATCTGACGAGATTTCGCCAGTTTAATGTACTGAGCAGAGCGCATGGGACGCACAGAATACCTTGTATTTGACCATGGCCTCCTCGATTGCCCCACTATGACACTAGGCCAGGCAGTGAAATTTAAATCAGAAGGCCTAGAACGTAGCGCAGATGCGTTGCTATCCTCACCTAATTGGTCAAACAATTGTTTCTTGAGCTGTGATTGGTGAGAGAAACTGTTTCATAATAAAAAATAGTGTTATAATAACTATCATTATGATACAGTTTTCTGACATATAATAGTCAGGGTCGAACATAAAATAACATTAGAATGCATTACATTGAATAACAGAAATGTAAAGATTTGAAGCCATTTTTTCAGTGTTGCCAATACAAAATTGTCATTTGTAGCTTTTCAGTCGGTCAACACGAATATGCCCAATGCATGAGTGGGGCACGAAGTATAGATACACTCCTGGAAAAATTACATCATCATCATCATTAAGTTTCCACTCCAGTTTCCTGGGTGTGGTTTACGAGCGCTCTCAGTTTTAGTCTATTCATGTACCACTGCTCCTTCAAGACTTCATCCCAGTTTATTCCCTTGGATGTGATATTTTCCTTCGCTTGGCCCAGCCATCTACTCGTAGGTCTTCCAACAGAGATCTTTTTCCTGTAATCTCAGCATGCAACCACTGTTACGCAATTCTTCTTTCTGTCATACGTTTGACGTGACCAAACCATCGCAAACGTGCCCTAGTTATAGTCTCCTTCAGGGACTGATTTAATCCAGCTTGTTCTCTAAACATGTCATTTCTCAGTTTGTCTTTCTTAGTGTTTTGAAGTCTGCTGTCATCTTTTTTGGTAGTTGAGTATGTTTCCAAAATAACATATATTATCTGATTATTGCCCCATTTAATAGTGCTAATTAGCTAATACATGTAATTTTTCCAGGAGAGGATTTACATATATTTTGTACCCCGCCCATTCATTGGGCATATTCGTGTTGACCGATTGAAGAGCTACAAATAACAATATTGAATTTATTTGTAAGGTGCGTTCAAAAAGTAACGAGCCAGAGGCTGTAACGCGCAAACCAGTGACGAAATCGGCTAATCGTGGCGTGTGTAACGAGGTGTGGTTCCGACCAGAGCGTGGAAGGTCACAGCCCGTCGCTAGAGGGCACGCGTGCACGTCACGTGACGATACAAAACGACCAACAGCATGCATCAATCGTCCAACGCTGCCAGTCGCATTGCAAACAGTGACATGAAGGCGTCAAACGAAGAGCAAAGAGGTGTTGTTCGGTTTCTAACAGCGAAAGGAGTAGAGGGAACGGACATTCATCGCCGAATGTCAGAAGTGTAAAGCGAACACTGCATGTCCCTTGCAAGGGTCAAGGCATGGCCCAAGTGCTTTAGGGAAGGACGGGTGTCGTTAGCCGATGATGCCCGGTCTGGGGCACCCCCCCCCCCCCCCCCTGCGTTACCGATGACAACGTCCAGCTGGTTGATGCACTCATTACCCAGGACCGCCGAGTGGCAGTGAACGCCATAGCCGCCGTGGTCGGATTAAGCGTCGGAAGTGTGCACACCAACATGAAGGAACGACTGCACTTGCGGAAAGTGTGTGGCCAATGGGTGCCCCACAGTCTTCAACCACACCAGGAAGCATGCCGAATGGCCTACTGTCTTGGTCTTGGTAGGACGATTGATGCATGCTACTACTCGCTTTGTATCGTCACGTGACGTGCACGCGTGCTCTCTAGCGACGGGCTGTGACCTTGCACGCTCTGGTCGGAACCACACCTCGTTACACACAACACGATTAGCCGATATCGTCACCGGTTTGCACATTACAGCCTTCGGCTCGTTACTTTTTGAACGCACCTTATATTTAGCGTATGGCACATGAAAACATTAAATTATCACATACATAAAATTTGATAAAATTTCCAGCTATTAAAGAACAACTAACTACATAAACCTATATGTGACAATTGAATACCATTACTTATATAATTACTTAATAGAACAAGGGAAGTATCAGGCAAGACTTTGTGGACGCAATCGTTGTACTGTAAGAGGACAATGTGTGGTAAATCAGCTGCCAGATTGAACTGCAAGGCTCCGAATTCATGTGGCGAATCTCTCATATAAATGAATGGGAAGTAGCGAGTACCGTATATGATGGAATGGACAGCCCTGGCCACCCAAGCACTCAAGGCCGGTGGGAAGCAGCTGAACGATCCAGTCAGCATATACGCCCCACCTCGCTACTACTCCGAGTGTCACAGGGATGTTCAGCTCCTCCAGCTGTCATGCCTGAGTACCGGGATGTCAGGTACGATTCCGGAGCCTTGCAGTTCAATCTGGCGGCTGATTTTCCACACGTTGTCCTCTTAAAGTGCAACGATTGCGTCCACAAAGTTTCAAGATGGGTTTCGACTTGTCTTACCTGATACTTCCCTTGTATGTAGACTATTAAATCCCATGATGCGCTTGCAAAGACCCTGTAACCATCTGAAAATATCGTTGATAACCATCCAATAATGTATCAGTAAGGTGCCTCCTGACTACTGAGCGATGTGAATTTTCAGACGCATACAGATTATAACGATTATAAATGCGCGATGCACTGCAAATAAACGATTTATTGTATTCAGAAGTAAGATGTTGAGGTTTCTGCATTGTGAACTCTGTAAATCTGTTGCTTCGGCCATGGACTGTTTCCATTCGACAAAATCCGTCGTAAAGATACGATAGGGCTTTCTGTTTAAGAATATTTACGGTCAGTAATGCTATTACCGAGCCTCCGTGGCTTAGGCGGCAGCACGCCGGCCTCTCACCGCTGGGTCCGTGGTTCAAATCCCGGCCCCTCCGTGTGAGATCTGTGCTGGACAAAACGGAGGCAGACAGCTTTTCTCCGGGTACTCCGGTTTTCCCTGTCAAAATTTCATTCCAGCAACACTCTCCACTGTCATTTAATTTCATCATTCATTTAATCATTGCCCCAGAGGAGTGCGTCAGGCCTCGGCAGCCGGCACAGTCCATATCCTCGCCGCTAGATGGGGGCTTCATTCATTCCATTCCTGACCCGGTCGGAGACTGAAAGCAGGCTGTGGATTTTCATTTGCAATGCTATTACCAGTAATCTGCGTTCATGTACAGTAGTTTAAGCCACTCTAGCTATATGGAATATGGTGTTATATGGTCCTCTTTACGAACGTCAAGGATAAATCTAACACAGGCATTTCGGGTACGTTGTATTCAGAGTGTCTGGAAGATCACTGTATACTACTGAGCAAGGAGAGAGAGAGAGAGAGAGAGAGAGAGAGAGAGAGAAATATGCAATAAAATTCCAATCTTACTGTTGAAGACTAGTACGGATGATCTTTCGTGACCTGGTGAGATACATGAACAATCGATCCCCGGTGACCCATGGCGACCTTCTCAACAGCCGGATACAGTATGTAGTCTGAGGTGCGTGAGGCGAGAGGTCACATGTTCGAACATTGCCCAACTTTTCTGCTTAAGGTTACAAACGATGTTATACTAATTTAAAAGGGGAACCTTGATTGGGTCAGTCAAGTGACCTTTTTTACGAAGGTTGTGAACAAACTTACTTCGGCCACTTTCTGTGAGCTAAGAGTGGGCTACGTTTAGAAACTTCGGTCCCAAAGGTCGTGGGTTCGATTCTCAGCCCTATTAAGGAACTTAATTCTGGTATAACGGCTGGAACGTTGTACACACTGCCGTGATAATGTTAACTAGGTTTTTTTTAGATCTAATATTTTTTCACGCTGGTGATGGAATCATTAATATTCCGAAACATGTACGACGTTTAATATTTAATATTTTATTTAACAATTTCTAGTATTGACCAGGTGGTTTTCAAGTTATTCAATTCAATACGGATATTAATAATTTACCATAGTTAAAGTGGTTAAGTTAATGTGTACGCATTCTATTCCTAATGACTCCCAGAAAGGTACCGTATATGAATCATATATTTTCAACAACCTGCCAGGTACACGCGTAAAAGCTAGGTTCTGGTCAAGGAAAGAATTAATATCAAGACTTGGCCGTTGTAGATGCTTTCTTCGAGGCTCGATGTACAGTACAGGATGTTGGACACAGTCGTCAGTGGAGCTTGTGTTTTGTGGTCTGATCTTCTCCGCAACACCAGGGCCATTATCTATGTGCGCCCTGATAAACACGGCAAGCTAAGCAGGCTGTGACTGGCCCAGATCGCGGGCGCGCGTACGCGGTTCAGCCGGTGGTAGGCGTGCTCCGCTGACTCATATCGTTAGTTCACACGTGTTTTGTAATTCATATGGACGTGTATCTGCTAATCTTAGACGTTAGTGTTGCACGTTTGGTGAGTATTGTGATTCTGTGATTGTTGGTCATGCCTAGATACCAATTCACATTGCGCGAACGTGTGTATATCCATAATTAGTATAGTTTATGAAAAGCAGAAAATCTTGTTCTGAAACGAGACAAAAATTTCGAACCAAATTTCCAGGAAGACCTGTGCTTAATGCCACTACAATTAGGAGGCTCGCCAAACGATTCAAGGAAACTGGCTCCGTAAATAATAAAAGTGTTGACAGACATTCTTTCATCAGAAGAATGTGTTACAAGAGAGGGAGGACATGTTCAGCATCGCCTATGAGCACTGTAAGTACACATTATTGAACATGTTTGGTAAAAGTGTGAAAGTGCGCCCCAACCACCGGCTGAACCGGGTACGCACGCCCGCGATCTGCGCCAGTCACAGCTCGCCGTGTTTATCGGGTCGCACCTAGATAATGACCCTGCACATTTGGTGCTATCTTTTTTAGTTTAGCCCAATATTGCCAGATTAACTCTGGATCTGCCTACTTCTGATCTGAACCTATTCACAGACTTCCATGTTAGCCATCCCTTGGCATAGCCAGATGGTAAAGTTTCAGATAATCTTTCCCAGCCAGAGAGAAGGGGAGCATTAGCTGTCCACAATTACAACTTTGCTTTTCCATCGGTGATTTGAAGTGTTTGATACTATTATGAAACTCTTCCTGGAATTGAGTCTTTTTTCGAGCAGTTCACGCCCATACAGCACATGAGTTCTTTTCGGATCAACTCTCTTCCTTGTTCGCTGATATTTCTTTTCAAACAGCAGGTGGTGATATTCCAGCGAGGCGGTAAAGCTATTCGACTGGAGTGGATTTTAAACATTCTATTACGAGGACTGTTTTTATTTCACGTTCCGATGGACTGTAAAAAAATAACAAATTGGCATACCAAACTGATTTTACTACTAAATGTTTTCTTGTTTTATTCTTGTGTCTCAACCTAATCTCCAAAACGATTGAAACATTTGTCGTATCGTTACACCAGCTTTCCAATGCCCTCGGAAAAACATTCTGCCTCCACTGAGGTGGGTACGTCTTGACAGTCTCCTGAAGTGTTTCCTTTTCGGCGAGGCGTTGCCGCCCAACCATACCTTCAATTTTCGAAAAAGGTGAAAATCATTCAGTGCTGGTTTGGACTAAACGGCAGAAGGTCCACAACTTCACACTTGAATTCTTTGAGAAAGTCTATCGTAACGCTGGCACAGTGCGGTCGTGAATGATTTTCACCTAGTTCGAGAATTGAAGGTATGATTGGGCGGCAACGCCTCACCAAAAAGGAAAAACTTAGGAGTCTCTCCAGACGTACCCTCCTCAGTGGCGGCAGAATTATTTGCCGAGGGCATTGAAGTGCTGGTGTAACGATACTACAAATGTTTCAATCGTTTTGGCGATTATGTTGAGACATAAGAATAAAACAAGCAAACTGTCCAAATACGTCTCCCCTACTCTTCACATCCGAGGATCTGATGGTAAACTTAATCTCAATAATAAAGACTGTGCTAAAGCCTTTGGAGAATATTTTGAAACCCTTTTGAACACGGACATACCTACTGAACAACTTGCTTTCCATCCTAGCGTTGCATACCCCGACAGCTCACCACCCTCTGTCGAAGAAATAACACACATCATCAAGGGGCTAAAAAATAATAAGGCCTCTGGGGAGGCTAGTATTGTGGCTGAATTAAGGAAATATGCAGATAATGACTCCATCATTTGTCTCCAGAAAACCATTGAAGAAATATGGCATAGTGAAAAATTGCCGGAGGATTGGACTTCCGCCATCATTCATCCTATACATAAGAAAGGGGAAAAATCCGACCCAAATAATTATAGAGGTATTTCACTGGTATCGGTAACTTACAATATATTTGCAAGGGCTCTTCTGAACAGAGCAGAACCGATATTAGACCGTCAGTTAGGGGAATATCAAGCTGTTTTCAGGAAATCAAGATCCTGTCCTGAACAAATTCATAACATTAATACCATAATTTCCTACTGTACGGTACGATCGAAACTTAATGTTGTGATTTTTGTGGACTTTCAAAATGTTTATGATTGCATTCATGGAGACACAATAATTAACACCTTACGTGAGTTTGGCCTAGACAATAAATCAATTAATTTGTTCAAAGCAAGCTTAGAAAACACCATTTCTAAGGTCAAATTTCGTGGTGAATTGTCCGAAGCCTTTGCAATCAAGACTGGCTGTAGACAAGGTGATCTGGGATCACCGATGCTGTTCAACTGTGTCTTGGAAAAAATTATAAGAGAATGGTTAACAATCTTACCAAATAATTATGGTATTCGAATTGGTTATAAAAAAGAAGACCTGTCTCGCTTTTGCAGATGACACTGCTTTGTTCGCTAATACAATGGAAGAGGCCACTGACCAACTTAATAAACTACACACCATAGCTGCTACAACTGGACTTAAAGTGGCCTTCCATAAAACTATTTTATCACAAATGTCAAAGATGCCTCAAAATTCATCACGATTGGTCTGCAAAAAATCAAAAAAGTCCGAAAATTTAAATACCTAGGGGAATGGATTACCCCTAATAATTCAGAAATAGCTGCCATTGAGAGCAGATTTAACAAATTGGAAGGTGCCTTTCAAACCTGCAAAAACATTTACAAAAGTAAAAGCTTGTCCCGGAATGTCAAACTTTGTCATTATAACACAGTAACTAGGCCGTCAGCACTGTATGCCGCAGAATGCTTACAGATGACAAACAAAGGTCCATTGAGAAAACTAGAACTTAAGGATCGGAAAAATTCTCAGGAAAATATTAGGACCTGTTAATGATAATGGTACTTACAGAAGAAGACATAACAATGAATTATTTGAACATATAGAAGATTTGGTGAGTGTGATGAGAAAAAGGAGAATGTCTTTCTTTGGACATTTGGAGCGGATGGAGCATCATCGCCTTTCATATCGAATCCACTCATCAATATCTAAAAAAAAATCCTATTGTAAATGGTCGATGCAAGTTAAAAATGACCTAACAGAAGCTCGAATCAATCAAGCTCTGGATTGGGATAGGAACCTGTTCAGAAAGGCGGTTAAATGGTTAAATCAACCAGTAATCTACACCCTTTAACATCTGTGATGCCTCGCCCTCACTGCAAGTGGACGGAAGAATGGAGAGCAGAACATTCGTCAAGAATGAAGATCTACTGGCAGACAAGAAAACAAGCATTACAGTGATCATATGAGAGAAGAACATCGTGGTCCATTGATGGCCGCAACGTCTCAAAAACAAAAACAAAAAACAAAAAAAACAAAAAAACAAAAAAAAAACCATTTAGTAGTTAAATCAGTTTAGGATGTCAATCTGTTATTTTTATACAGTCCATCGGAACTTGAAATAAACAGCCCTCGTATCATCCTGCAGGTATCTTTGAGATTTACATCCACTTGTTTGGCATGATCTGGATTATACCAAACAGGACAGGCATACTCCGCAGCAGAATTACACAGCACCAACGGAGATGTTTGGATAGTCGCAGGTTGACCCTAAAACACACATCGTAGCACACTGGGCTGATGACCAAGGTATTCCAACTCCCTTAAATGAATTAACATATTTTTATATCCGTCTGCATTTGCCATTTGACCCACTGCGAAGCGAATTGGTGAGAATATATTACAAAATGCACGGCTCTGCTTTTGGGCATGCGAGTAGGTATTTAGGCAATGTAAGTACTTGATTGTTTTAAAGAATTCTTTCACGTCCACTTTGGAACATAACCTTTGGCCCCAGGCTGTGAGTTTGATATTATCTGAGGTGCCCTTAGACATCTACTTGCCTAACCTCTCCAGCAGGTTACCGCACGAAAGGTTAGAAGAGCGCTTGACAGTTAGATCAGGAGGTTATCGCTACATCCAGAGAACCATCCGCAATATGTTGCTGTAAAGGAAATCTTAAGTAATATCCCACATTCTTCACGCTCTAATTACTGACACAGGGAAACTGTCTCACAACAGTTGCACGGTTCCAACAAGTTCTCAATGTACTACCCATTTAAGATTTGATTGCCGCTGAGCGTGGCTGCGTCAGTGATTGTTGTTTATTGTAGCAGCTGCCCCGGGGGGCAAAGCGGGGAACACAGCGGTGACAGAGTACATTCTGCACATAAGTCAAGCAGCAATGCGCGTCACAGAAGCTCATGTCACCACGGACAGTTAAACGATGACTGGGGCTACTGGAGCTGAGTCATATCCTGCTCGCGCAACTGTACCTGTCAATGAAGCAGGCTGACGTGTGACACAAGTAAACAAAGAATGGTTCCCATCTCGACCGCCGGCAATCAATTCGTGAAAGGGTAATACTAACATGTCAAAAGTCATGGGCGGCTTCGGTGGCGTAGTTGGTAGCATGCTGAGCTTCTATGCCTAAGATCGTGGGTTCAAACCCGGCCGAAGCCGTCGGATTTTTTAAGAGCGATAAATATCCCTGAGTATGCCTTCCGTCGGAGGGGAAGTAAAGCCGGCGGTCCCATGTCATAGATTTATGGCATGCTAAAGAACCTTCCACTAATTACACCTGTGTGAAGCTAAATTGTATAGGTTAGGAATGTAAACAACGCTCTCAGGTTTCTACGTTCGTTGCCGAGAGCCGACTGCATGACGTCTAGTAGCTAAGTTCTGAACTAGGCCTAGTAGTCGTTGATGGTGGAGTTTGGCGGCAAAATTAGGAACTATTTGAAAAATTCAAAGTTGCAGTCCTTACTTGAATTTAAAAAAAACAGATACACACACTAATACAGCCATCACAATTAACACCGGTTATCAGACAGATTCTACACACACCCAAAGTACACGGGGCTACATGACCGCGTTGTCGCAGCCCCTAAACTGAGGAACCAACCAACCATCAAAAGTCATGGATAGCATATTGAAATTGAAAGACTCAAGGCGGCACAGCAGCAGACAACGTTGCACGCTCTAAATGGGTTTCAGTTGTGTACATATGGTCGTGTCATTCAGATTGACTGTTGTCTGCACGTTCATGGCAAGGCGACGTGAGTTATCAGAGTTTGAACAGGGTATGATTGTGGATTCTAGAATGATGAGCCATTCAGTTTCAGAATTTGTAGGGACTTTCAATGTTCCTCCATCCACAATATCACGAGTGTACAGGGAATATGAAAATTAAGGCATTACGATTCATCGTGGATAACGTAGTTGCAGTTATGCTATCAGAATGGTTCATTTACAATTTAATGGATGTTCAAAAATTGTTTTGTAAAGAAAATTGGCATTTCTTGAGATTACCTAGCAACTACTACAATAACAATGTATTTGTTTCAATTTATATTTCACCTAACTATTAACATTTAATTTAGTGCCAACTTTCACTACGCTCGGATAGTTAAATTGCGAAAAAAGTATATTTAAATGTTTCAACTTTGCTTGGCCGCCATGTTCGTTTTGTACTTGACAGGTTTAAGAAAGTCACATAGATGAACTTCTAATAGCACCCTCGATCACCACACAAAATTGCAGTACCGTATGTTATCTGTTACTGTTGCGGAGATATAGAATGCCATGGCAATATTTCGCGTGGCCACCATGTTAGATTGGTGAAACGTATTAAAATTTGAAAGGCACCGTCGAGATCGGATGAGGTACTAATATAGTACTCACCGAGTATCATTGAAATCGCTTGGGTCGTTTAGATTTTATTAGACACACACGGACCAAAGGTGATTTCATAAGCCTATTTATTTTTCATAAATGAAAATAGACTAAAAATTCCCTTTTTTGCCACGACTTTTCAACATACATAAAGTTGAAAGTTTTAGAAGTAATTCATGGTAAAACGCTAGAAATTAGTTTCTATCAAACGATGTCAATATTATAGCAAGGAGTCCGTTCTGTTTAGCATAAGATGTTCAAGAGATGAGATGTCAACAAGAGCTATGGTCACGGTGGCGCCCAAACGGAAGAAGTCACTTTCACTTGCACGTGGCTGAGAGGTCAAGATCGCGGTCATGGAGGTAGCACAGGCCAAAGTCATATCCTACCGGACCTGGAGAGGATTGTCTGGAATGTGGATGGATATTAAGGATGGTTTAAAAGAAAGTCAAAAGGAAATATGAGCTGCGGAAGATAATATGTTTGTTAGCCAAGCTTGTTTCTCCTATAAATTCCATTCTAGGGTTACCCTGCGGCTTAGACATGCGCGTTAAATCGCTCTCCACGACTGCAGGAAGTCCGGGATCGTACATTGTTGTTGATTTATTTAGGGGCTTTGTGACATCGTGGTCATGTAAACCCGTGTACTGTCTTATTGTGATGGCTTTCCTTTTTCTTTTCAAATTTGGCCAACTATGGACCGCGAAGAACTTAAGACTTCTTGGCTTTTCTTCTTTTCTCCTCCCAGATCCTCTTCATGCGTCCACTTCTTTTCTTTCTCTCCCCTTCGGAAATGATCCGTTTGGGCCTCCTCATTGTTGGTTTCTCCTGAAATGCTTTTATACTGTCTGCTCTCCTTGTAAACTTTCTTCTGTTGTGGACCATCTGCAGTGTGTTTCCAACTTCAGCCGCTTCCCTTTTTTACCTCATCTACCCATTTAGATGTGGCCTATAACCCCATGATGTAGTTGAAGATCCTTTTGGTCAGTCAGCATTCATCCATTCTTAGTAGATGTCCGTAGAACTTCAACCTCCGCTTCCTCATTGTGTCCGTGATCTTCTCAATGTATTTGTAGAGTTCTTCGTTTTTCCTCATCCTCCAAGTCCCATCAGCAGTTTTCTGTGGTCCGAGTATTTTCCGCAGAATACTCCTTTCTTTCCTTTCTAGTTCTTGTGATGGCTTTATTAGTATGTGTATTTGTAATTCAGGCGAGGATTGGGAAGGAGACGGCCGTGGACTAAAGTTAGGAGCAATCCCGGCATTTGCTTGGAGTAGAAGTGGGAAATCATGGAAAACCACCTCCAAGATGACTGAGGTGGAAATCGAACCCAACTCTTCTCAGTTTTTGCCACACGAGGCCGAGTGTACCCCATTCCAGCCCTCAGTCTAGAATTAAATTTCTTGGCAGAGTCAGGAACCGAACCCGGGCCTCCGGCGTGACATCCAAACATGCTAGCCGCTACACCATGAGGTGGTACGGGGATCAGATGTTCGATTTTCGGTGTTAACAATGGCTATTCGCCGCATTTTTCCACATCCCTCCCGGGCAAATGCCGGGATAGTACGAGGGCTGTTTTTCTTTCAAGTTCCAATGGACTGTATAAAAATAACAGATTGACATACGGAACCGAACCGTTTTTACTACAAAATGTTTGCTTGTTTTATTCTTATGTCTCAACATAATCGCCAAAACGATTGAAACATTTGTCGTATCGTTACACCAGCTTTCCAATGCCCTCGGCAAAAAATTCTGCCGCCACTGAGGTGGGTACGACTGGACAGCCTCCTGAAGTGTTTCCTTTTTGACGAGGCGTTGCCGCCCAACCATACCTTAAATTCTCGAAAAAGGTGAAAACAATTCAGTGCTGGTTTGGACTAAACGGCAGATGGTCCAAAACTTCACACTTGAATTCTTTGTAACAGTCTATCGTAACGTTGGCACAGTGCGGTCGTGAATGATTTTCATATTTTTCGAGAATTGAAGGTATGGTTGGGAGACTACGCTCGCCAAAGAGGAAAAACTTCAGGAGACTGTCCAGACGTGGCGGCAGAATGTTTTTTCCGAGGGCAATGGAAAGCTGGTGTAACGATACGTCAAATGTTTCAATCTTTGTGGCGATTATGTTGAGACATAACAATAAAATAAGCAAACATTTAGTAGTAAAATTAGTTTGGTATGTCAATCTGTTAATGATGTGTAACATCTTTCCACTCGGTTGCTGGATATTGTTGTGGGAGTGATCTTGAAAAATGGGACGGAAGTGGATCGGAACGATCGAGCTGGCAGTGGTGGATCGAACGGAAGTGTAAGACGCACTGCCAACTCGAGCGATCGATCCAGCTGGCAGTGGTAAGATCCAGCTGGCAGTGGTAAGAGAAACTATGAGCGCGCGGTGTCGGAAATTGATACCATGACGTACTCTCGGCCATGTGGAATGCATATGACATACTGAACGGTAAACGCTCATGCGAACTCTGGTGTCAAGTGATTGAAAAAAAGCACGTGGTACATCTTAGAAGTCTTCGTATCAGTATTTAAATGGTAAAATGCCTTAATATCAAATATTGTAAGTAGTCGGCATATCCGGTATTATGTTTCTGCACAATGGCTATTCAAATATTAACCCACATAACGGTAATGCAGTTATCAATATAATATAATCGTTGTGGTTATACGAGAATTGAGCGAGCCTTCATGAACTATTGCTGAATACATTCTCTTTACTCACAAGATGGCCTATTCATAAGGCATTTTAAACTCAATTTCACGCAGGAATATTATCGCAACAGGCAAAATATAAATGAAACTAAATACCGTAATGCAGTATTATTGGAACGTGGAATTAAGTAACCATCTTGTGCACAATATTTGCGTAGTCTAAATAGCCGTGGGGTCAGCGGCTATGACTGTGAATTTAGAGATCTCGGGTTCGAATCCCGGGTGGGATAGGTATTTTTGCTACCAGATTATCATTTTAAACGATATTTATCATATCAATATGACTCATTTTAACAGAATCCATATGAAATTACGCGTTGGTCTGTGAATGAAGAGGACCTGTTTATAAGGAATTTAAGGTTATGAGCGGTGTTGCGTCTATTAAACTAGTTGATCCATATCGTATTCTTTATTTAGGCTAGTGCTGGTGGAAACTACAAATCATCTAATAAAATGAGTTTCGTATTATAAACTACAATATCTGTAAAACACTCCCTTTTACAATAGATTAATATTTGTGCCAATAATAGTATAAAATACCGGTGTATCAACAATTTCATGTGAGGTTTCTTCTATGTCAGATGTTACACATCATATGCGACTACAGTAAGACTCGTAATTTTTTTTTTTTTAGATACAGACTGTCGGAACTAAAAAAAAGAACACCAGCCCTCGTATATTCAAGTCCTGGGGCATCTAGGCCACATCTATGTCCCTATTACAGTTACACACATTACTACATCCATCACACGAATACAACTTATGAGACAAGTTCAATACATACCCAACTACACGGGACAGATTGTCAAGATATCCTAAGCCCCTAATACGACTTAACAACAACTAAGCAATAGTAGTAGTGTGTTTGTGATCATTTATTTTCTTTTCAGGACGGGTCAGGGAAGGAATTTTGGAAGGAAAACGGGCGTGGACCTATTGAAAGGAACTGTCCACGCATTTTGCCTGGTGGTGAAAATGGGAAACCACGAAAATCATTTTCAGGATGGCCGAGGTGGGATTCGATTCTACGTTCTCCCGATGCCAGCGAGGCACGAATTAGCACGTTAGTGCTCTCGGCCACCGTGGCCGGTGTGTGTGTATTTGAAGGTAGGATTGGGAAACAAGTGACCGTGGTCTTAATATAGGAACCAACCCGGCATTTTCTTATTAGAGTAGGAGTGGGAAACCTTAGAAATTCACTTCTAGGATGGTTGAGGGGGGAATCGATCCTTCCCCTTATCAATTTTACCTCACGAGGCTGAGTGAATCCAGTTCCATGCTTCAGGCCAGAGGAGAAATCGAAACCTGGACCTCCGAGTTGGCAGCCAAGTACAGTAGACTATGTTACCATGCATACAGGCCCAGGAGACTGGGAGGCTCATCTCACGGTCAATATTTCAAATTTCATCACCAACCAAATGCAGAAGGCAGATGACCTCGCTGTTCTACCTTTTAAAACTCCAATAATTATGAAGATGATGATAATTGTTGTTTTAAGGGGCCTAACATCTAGGTTATCGGCCCCTAATGGATTGGGTGATCGTGAAGATGATAATGAAATGTAAACTATAACTAAAACTAACTACTAAATTATATACTAGGAGAAGAAATGGAAAACAAAAGGAGAATAAGGCAAATAAAGTACAGGAGGAAACGAAATGCCTTCAACCGCCGAAGAATGCGGATTGAGGGACTTGGAAGGAAGGAGAGCCGTAAAAGGCAAATAGGAAAATGAAAGAGGAGAGGGTCCGCCCTACAGGTAAGGGATAAAAGGCGGAAAACCGGACCCAGCTCAGGAATCCCTCGGGGTCGCCAACTCCCGAACTCACCAGCCGTGAGCCCCTGAGGGTGTAGTAATATTTAGGGTGCACCAAAAGTGGTGGGGCTACATACAGCCTGCCTCCTTGAGGGCCTTGAGCACAAGGCAGGAAATAAAAGGAAAAGAAAAAGAAGGTTGACTCCTCGCAGAAAGAGGGTATCAGAAAAGATGAGACAAGGGCCAATTAAGGCGGGAAAGGAAGAGACTCCCTAGGCCTCAGATACCCTAATACCGTCGGAGTCGGAAGAGAACAAGAGTTGACCAAGTGAGGTCGACAGGAAAGAAGACGGAGAGGAGCCCGGCACAAGGAAGTGGAAGCAATGCCGAACTCAGCTGGGGCCCCGTGGTCGCCAACTCACGTCCCACTAGATGTGAGCCCCTGGGGGATCCAATAATTAACTAACAAATGTTGGGATTGTGCCCTTTTTTTGATGCATCAAGGCCTTTGCAAACCGGATGTACTCAGTTTTGTAAGAATAACTGAGGTGAGAGAGCTGGGTTGAAACCCACTCTTATCAATCCTATAAGTTGTTTTACATGGTTTCCCATTTTAAGAACAGGTTGGGATGGTGCTTCATAACATAATACTGGTCATGGACGCCTTCTTCCCAAATCCCCATCACATTTACCTTCTGGCACGAAGAGAGTCGTGTGTCCAATCCTCCGCCATTAAGTGTGCAAATTATTAGTCTTAAGGGGTCAAGTACCGCTTACCACCTACAAATAAATAGATTTTTCAATTTATTTTTTCTTTAATGCTCCTATTCTTTGGGAAAATTTTGGTAAAAAAAAACAACAACAACAAACAAACATGTCATTATGAGCAACAGTTTTTGAGTTAAGATTTAAAAGGCAAAGACTTGCACCCCCTTTTCGTCTTGTCAGTATGGTATATAATATTTGTGCACTTATGTTTATCACTCGTTTTCCGAAAGTTGTTTTTTAGCATCCGCTTTAGTGATAACTCAAAAACTAATTGACATACACTGATGAATTTTTTGTGTGTGTTTCAACATATCATATCTACAAGATTATGCAAATTTATGTCTTTCGCTTGGCTAGTTTCTTCTTAAAAAATAAATTGTGTTAAAAGTAGTATACAAATTTAATTTTTGACGTGTAACATTTTTCCACTCGGTATCTGTATATTTTTGTGGGGGTGATTTCGAAAAAAGAAACGGAAATGGATGGGACGGAAACAATGAGCGCGTGTGGTGGCTGAGATTGATACCACGAGGTACTCCCGGCCATGTGGCTATGTGGAATGTATATCGCATAGGTTTTACTTCAAGGTTTGGAGGCCCCATTAAAGATATTCCTACAACAAATCATCTTGAAGTTAGCGTTGTTTGGTGTGAAAATATTCATTATTATCATATTTGCTGAAAACTGGTCAAGATTTGGCACTGCAGTTTTACAAGTAGTTATTTCTATGACCAACAGAGTTCACTGTTAACAAGGGATAACATGTCACATGTTACACATCATAATTATGCGACTACTGTAAGGCTCGTAATTTTTAGCCTATTTTCAATTTTGAAAAAATAGGCTTATGAGATCACCTATTGTCCGTGTGTGTGTGCATGTATGTGTGTGTGAGGTGTGTGTGTGTGTGTCCCCTAATAAATTCTAAACGTCTGGAGCGATTTCAATGAAACTCGGTAAGTTCATAGCACTATTCCGGGCGACCCCGACCGTGCCCTTCAAATTTTGTTACGTCTCACCAATCCAACATGGCGGCTGTGCGAAATATTACACCAGCATTCAATATCTCTGAAACTATTACCGATATCACCCTGGATTTTTTTACGATGATAAAGAGAACTACTAGAAGTTCACCTATGTGACTTTTGAAATACTGGTAACTACAAAACCAACATGGCGGCCAAGCGAATTTGCGACGTTTAAATAGACGTTTCTCGCGATTTAACCAACCAAACGCAATAAAACTTGGTAGAGTATATTTTTATGCACATTTTAATGCACCGACATCTAACTTCGTTCAATTGTTTACATAACCACAAAATGGCGGCTGTGCGAAATATTTCACCGGCATTCTACATCTCTGAAACTATTAGCGGTATCACTCTGAAATTTTGTACGGAGATAAAGGGCACTACTGGAAGTTCATCTATAAGATTTTCAAAAGCCGGCTAACTACAAAACGAACATGGCGGCCAAGCGAATTTGAAAATTTAAATAAAACTTTCTCGCGATTTAATGTTCCAAACGCAATGAAACTTGGTACAGGAAATGTTTATACACATTGTAATGCAATGGTATCTAATTTATTTCAATTGTTTACATAACCTAAATATGGCGGCTGTGCGAATTTTAAAATTAAATTTTTATTTCTTGTGTCGTAATCATGCGATCGAAGTGAAAGTTTGAATAATGAACCTACGCAATAATTTTCCCTTTATGATTTATGACTCTATGGCCTATACATTTAACAATCCAACATGGCGACCATCCGAAATATTTAGACGGCTCTGAATATCTACGAATCTATTATAGCAATCAAACTGAATATTTTTATGTTCATAGGGGCTATGCACATAAGTTCACCTATAGGACTTTCAATAACCTGGTGATCACAAATCCAACATGGCGGCGACGCGGATTATAAATATTCACATGGACGTTTCTCGCAATTTAGCCATCCGAGTGCAGTGAAACATGGTACAGTAAATCCTTATACGAATGTTAATCCACTGGCATCTAATTTATTTCAATTGTTTCCATAACCACAAGATGGCAGCTGTGCGAAATTTTAAAATTTCGTTGTTACTTCTTGTGTCCTAATCATGCGATTGAAGATTGAATGTTACACGTACACAATAATCTTCATGTAACAGTACATAACTCTAGGACCTACATAATTATATAAAGTCCAACATGGCGACCATCCGAAATATTTAGTCGGTTCTCAATATCTACAAATCTATTACAGCAATCAAACTGAAATGTTGTAGGCTATGTTGATAGTTGCAATTAACATAAGTAGGATATATGAAAATAGGCTGTATAGTTCTTCACGGAACTACTTGTTTTCTATTCAATACAAAATAAAATAAAAATACGAGCCTTCCAGTAGTCGCATATGATGTGTAACATCTGACATCGAAGAAACCTCGCGTGAAATTGTTGATACACCGGTATTAGCCTACTTTCGATTGTTGCAAAAAATGAAAGTAGACTTATGAGATCACTACAGGGCCAAAAATTGTGTGTCTGTCTGTGTGTGTGTGAGTCTGTGTGTTTGTGTGTGAGTGTGTGTACTCTGAATGTCTGTCCCCCCCTATCATTCGAACACGGTGAAACCGAATTGAACGAAATTTAGTACAGAGGTAGAACAAGCAAAGGGCACCTCAGTGTCATGTTTTATATCGCCGCCATCTTTACCAAAACTGATTGGCGGCCACTCAAACGTTCAAAACCTAAAATCAAATAGCGACTAACCAAATTATCCGATCTCTACCAAATTTGGTAATAACATGCCTTCATATAGGACGCGTCTTGTGACCAAATTAAAAGGTCAGCCGCCGGACCATTTCAGGATGGCGGCCATGCGAATTATGCAAACTTTATAATCCATATCATGGGACCCACCAGTTCCGATTATCGAGCCGAGAATCGATTTAACTGTTCTAAAGGAAGAGGCACGTTCGAAATTAAAAGTTTATTTTGTAATACTATAGTGCAGAAGTGATTTTAATAAGCTGAGCCGTCTCGGTAAGAAGACAAGATGGCAGCGGATATCTTGTGCCTGACTTATATTTCACTAATTTGAGTATTGCATGCAATATAGCGTACTGATACAAAATAAATAAACTTAGTATGAAATGCTTTATGAATAAATAATATACTCCACTGATGAAATCGTTCAGTCTAAATCATTATTTGCTAACAAGTTATATGTAAGTCATTTTATATAGAACGATGTTCGTTGGCACAAATGGCTCCGTGGTAAAGCGTTGGCCTATAACTCATATGTCTATGGTTCAAACCTCATCAGAGGTATTTTTTTTTGCTTGAAATTTTATATATTTATTGTTTTGTAATGATTCAGACGTTTTAAAATTAAGCGTTATATTTTGCATATATCGGTGGAAAATATATATTTAATTAAAACATAATTCACCAGCAGATTTGCTCGAGACATCTAGCAGCCAAAAAGGTAACTGCACGCCGGCCTACTTATTAACTTCAAGATGTTATTGAAAAGTTTCTTCTTATGGCCACTAGAATGCACTCGCCCTGTTAGGGTTATATTGTTCGATACTCCTCCACTAGATGTCACGACAGGTCTACGTGGGACTCCATTGGTTAGTACCGTATACCATTGGCATTCTATGCACATCGAACTTGAATGGCAAGATGATACTACGCTACATTTTTACTTTTTATTTTAAAGGGTTTGTAACAGCCTATTGCGCGTTATTTGAAAATGTTATTTGAAGTAAAGAACAAAACGATTTCACATAGTAACTGAATTCTAGCCATTGGTGCTAGTTCAGGTTATTAATTAATACTTTTATTTCAGGCAAATAGCAATCGAAAATATCCACTTAGTTTGTATACGCACGTCTCTGTAGGGTCATGGAAAGATTTGTTAATTCAATTAGGGTTGTGAAAGCCATGCACAACCAGACGTGTAAAGACGTGCCTCGACTCAAAGTTGGATGTTGCCCACGGCAGGTCGATTATGTAGCCTAATAATAACAATAATAATAATGTTATTTGTTTTACGTCCCTTTTAACTACTGCTGCTTTTAGATACGCCGGGGTGCCGGAATTTTGGCCCGAAGGGGATCTTTAACGTGCCAGTAAATCTACTGACACGGCTCCCTCGCATTTGTGCACCCTCAAATGCCAGCTGATTGCGCCAGGATACGAACCTGCAACCTAGGGCCCAGCAAGCAAGAACGTTACCGCTGAGCCACGCAGCCAGTCCGGTCGATTATGTCTCCAGATCCATAACATTCTTGAGATACTTCTTATCTATCTTTCGTCAATGATGGTAGTAGTTTTTTTCTAGGTTGTGGCGTTTGGTAAAGGTAAATAGTTTCTAAGGTCTTCAACCAAGAAATGATTCTATTATACTCTTTGATAATAACCACGAGTTATAACTATACTCATACATTTAGGAGAAAGTAGGCTATATGTTCTTTACTGAACATCTTGTTTTATACTATTATTGGCACAAATATTAATCTATTGTAAAGGGAGTGTTTTACAGATATTGTAGTTTATAATACGGAACGCATTTTATTAGATGATTTGTAGCTTCCACTAGCACTAGCCGAAATAAAGAATAAGATATGGATCAACTAGATTAATAGACGCGACACCGCTCATAACCTTAAATTCCTTATAAACAGGACCTCTTGATTCACAGACCAACACGTAATTTCATATGGATTCTGTTAAAATGAGTCATATTGATATTATAAATATCGTTTAAAATGATGATCTGGTAAGAAAAATATCCACCCCGTCCGGGATTCGGACCCGAGATCATTAGATTCACAGTCATAGGCGCTAAACCCACGGCTATTTCGACTATGCAAATATTGTGCACAAGATGGTGACTTATTTCCACGTTCCTATAATACTGCATTACGGAATTAAGTTTCATTTATATTTTGCTTGTTTCGATAATGTTCCTGCGTGAAATTGAGTTTAAAATGCCTTATGAATAGGCCCTCTTGTGAGTAAAGAGAATGTATTCAGCAATAGTTCATGAAGGCTCGCTCAATTCTCGTTTTTTTTGACCACAACGATTATAGTATTATATTGATGACTGCATTACCGTTATGTGGGTTAATATTTGAATAGCCATTGTGCAGAAACATAATACTGGCAATGCCGACTACTTACAATGTTTGATATTAAGGCATTTTACCATTTAAATACTGATACGAAGACTTCGAACATGTACCATGTGCTTTGTTTCAATCACTTGTCACCAGAGTTCGCATGAGCGTTTACCGTTCAGTATGTCATATACATTCCACATGGCCGAGAGTACGTCATGGTATCAATTTCCGACACCGCGCGCTCATAGTTTCTCTTACCACTGCCAGCCGGATCGATCGATTGAGTTGGCAGTGCGTCTTACACTTCCGTTCGATTGAACGGAAGTGTGCCAGCTGGTGCCACCTCGATCGTTCCGATCCACTTCCGTCCCATTTTTCAAAATCACTCCAACTAGAATATCCAGCAACCGAGTAGAAAGATGTTACACATCAAAAAATAAAATTAAAATACTATTTGTTCAGATATGTTACTGAAAGTGCATTAATTTTTAGAAGAGAATATTAGCAATAAAAGAAGAAAACAAGATGTTCAGTAAATAACATACAGCCTACTTTCTCCTAAATGCATGGGTATTGTTATAACTCTTTGCCCTTTTCGAGGAGTATAATTGAATGTTGGTTGTAGTAGCTTGTTGAAATACAACGTGCTATAGGGATATTAAACATGAATATGAGGTGCCCTTTGCTAGTGCTACCTCTGTAAAAAAATTCATTCAATTCGGTTTCACCGTGTTTTAATTGATCCGGGGAATGGATTTGCACACATACATGGCCGCTATTTGCAAACTATTGGTCTGATGACCTTGTAGTCAGTCATAAGATGCTTTCCACAAAAAGGCATGTTGTTGCAAAATCTGGTAGAGATCAAATTATTAGGATGGTCGTAATTTGATTTAAGCTTTTAACATTTGGGTGGCCGTCATTCCGTTACCTTCAAGATGGCGGTGATATAAAACATGACACTGAGGTGCCCTTTGCTAGTGCTACCTCTGTACCAAATTTCATTCCATTCGGTTTCACCGTGTTCGAATTAATAGGGGTAATCGATTTTGACACAAAGATGGCCGCCATCCGCAAACTATTAGGCTAATGACCTATTAGATTTGTCAAAGGATGCTCCCTTCATAAAGGTATGTTGTTGCAAAATTTGGTAGAGATCGGATGATTAGGTTAGTCGTAATTTGATTTAAGCTTTGAACATTTGGGTGGCCGCCATTACGTTTCCGTCAAGATGGCGGCGGTATAAAACATGACACTGGGGTGCCCTTTGCTAGTGCTACCTCTGTACCAAATTTCATTCAATTTGGTTTCACCGTGTTCGAATTAATAGGGGTAATCGATTTTGACACAAAGATGGCCGCCATCCGCAAACTATTAGGCTAATGACCTATTCGTTTGGTCAAAGGATGCTTCCTCCATAAAGGTATGTTGTTGCAAAATTTGGTAGAGATCGGGTGATTAGGTTAGTCGTAATTTGATTTAAGCTTTGAACATTTGTGTGGCCGCCATTACGTTTCCGTCAAGATGGCGGCGATATAAAACATGACACTGGGGTGCCCTTTGCGAGTACTACCTCTGTACCAAATTTCGTTCCATTCGGTTTCACCGTGTTCGAATTAATAGGGGAAATCGATTTTCACACAAAGATGGCCGCCATCCGCAAACTATTAGGCTGATGACCTATTAGTTTGGTCAATGGATGCTCCCCCCATAAAGGTATGTTGTTGCAAAATTTGGTAGAGATCGGATGATTAGGTTAGTCGTAATTTGATTTAAGCTTTGAACATTTATGTGGCCGCCATTACGTTTCCGTCAAGATGGCGGCGATATAAAACATGACACTGAGGTGTCCTTTGCTAGTGCTACCTTTGTACCGATTTTCGTTCAATTCGCATTCACCGTGTTCGAATTGATAGGGGGGGGGGGGCAGACATTCAGAGTACACACACTCACACTCACACACACACAGACTCACACACACACATACACACATACACACACACACACACACACACACACACACAGACAGACACACTTTTTTTTTTCGCCCTATAGTGATATCATAAGTCTACTTTCATTTTTTGCAAAAATCGAAAGTAGGCTAAAAACAGAACCGAAATAAGTTGAGATTAGTGGAGTTATCTCAAAGACGCCTCAGCCTTGTATGATAAACGACCACCAATTTGAATTTTGAAAAAAATATGCTAATTATTTCTTCAAGTCAATGGTAATGCTGTTTCCATGTAAAACAATACCATTGTTTCATATACACAAAATTTCATTGTTGTAAGTATTGTGTGGTTTCAAAGAGAAAGATGTTCAAAGTTGCTAAAATTTTACAGTGGTAAGCTCTACCAGACCCGTTAATTTTACAGTTTTCACTACTTACTCTTTGTTATATAAGCCGTAAAATGGCTTTGCAGGGATATTAAATTACTCCAAATATATAATTATGGTTTTAATCATAGCCTTTTTTTTGCCACGGTGTGTGAGTGGTTAATGTGTCGGACTTCTAACTTCAAGCTTGCAGGTTCGTTCCTGGCCGTGGTAAATGATTTTTTTAAGGCGACAAAAATCACGGCACGCTTCTCATACGTTGTTGGCATGTTAAAGAACCCATTTGAATTCAGTAGGCCGTGTTCATAATGGCAAACTTAATCTCGGGATTTTCCGCCGACACAGAAGTTCCTCCTTGACTTTCATAGCGTTCCAAGGGACGACTAAATTCGACATGCAAGCTGCCCTCTGGGTGTAAAATAACAAAGCTTGCACCCGGCAACCGAGAACATACGATATTATTATTATCATAGCTTTTGATCCTTTACTGCTAATAAATTGGCGAGAAAAATTTACTTCTCAGAAGTTACACGAAAAGAAGCAATTTTGCTTATTCATCGTGTTATAACGAGAGTTGTTGGGTGCACGACCGATCTCACATACATGTATGAAATAATATTGACTGATTTTGGACAGCGTATTCGACAGGATTCTCCAGTGTTACTTGGCTTACAACCAACTGACTTGAAGTCACGTAAAAGAGCACACGTGATTGTTTTACTTTCGTTTTCCTTTCGTCAGAGCGTGATCTGATGAGCGAAAGTTAAGGAGACACCCGGGGCATCAAGAGCAGGACAGCCCCGGGGAGAACACAGTGTCCCGGCTGAGTCAGTCAAGGTTGACCCTATCCTCCCCTCAGAGTCACTCTTGACCTCTCCCTTAACATTTCACGAAAACAATGTTTTTGGTTACCATATGAGGCGTTCCCGACCAGATGGGTGAACTCAACAAATGCATGTTTGGAGAAAAATACCATTACAATTTTCAACCATGTGATTTTTGAAAGGCAAAAAAATAACGGCACGCATGTCATGCGTTGTTGGCATCTTGAAGAACCCATTTGAATTCAGTAGGCCGTGTTCATAATGGCAAAATTAATCTCGGGATTTTCCGCCAACACATAGTTCTTCCTTTGTCTTCTAGAAGGCGCTATAGTGTCAAGGGGCTTAGATATCTAGCGTTCCAGCCATCAGATCAGAATTAAATTTCTTGGCAAAGCCTGGAATTGAACTCAGACCTCCACGATGATATCAAATAATGCTAGTCACTACACCATGAGATGAACGGCTTGTAATCAAAGTGTACTTGTGTGCGTGTTAAATATTTTTGTCAGATGTGTTATTGTGTTGGCTGTGTTAGTGTGTGTATTTGTTATTCAGGTGAGGATTTGGTAAGAGGCGGTGGTGGCCTTAAGTTAGGAGCCATCCCAACATTTGCCTGGAGTAGAAGTGGGAAGCCACGGAAAACCACTTCCAAGATTGTTGAGGTGGGAATCGAACCAACCACTTCGTAGTTTTGCTGAGTGTACCTCGTTCTAGCCCTCAGACCAGAATTACATTTCTTGACACTGCCGAGAATCGATCCGGACCTCTGGACTGACAGCCAAGAGTGCAAGTCAAAGTACATAAAACGACCTAATAGATGATGATGATGATAATTGGTGTTTTAAGGGGCCTAACATCTAGGTTATCGGCCCCTAATGGACTGGGAGATAGCGAAAATGTCAATGAAGTGGAAACCAGAACGAAAATTAAGTGAGAAGGAAATACTTACAAAGCGGAACTCAGACGGAAACGACGCACAAAATGGAGAGCGGTGATACTTACAAAAAGGAAGTTAGAACGAAAAAACTCACAAAAGGAATAGATTGAAAAATACGCCCAACATGTAGGTTAAGTTCAAAATACGTACAAAATGCAAATAGCCAACGGCCTAGCCATGTTGAAACACCGGATCCCATGAGAACTCCGCAGTTAAGCAACATTGGGCGCAGTCAGAACTTGGATGGTATGCCGGTTCTAGGTACCGCGCGCTGTTGGCCAACATATGGAGGAGCGGAAAGGCCCTGGCCACCCTACCGCACGTAAACTCCGGCTGGGGGTAGCCTCTTCGGAGGCTCGGACCTGCCTTCGGGCAGAATACCAATTAATTAATTACAGTCGAAATACTTACAAAATGTAAGTGAAATTCAAAATACTTACAAAATGCATATGAGATTGAAAATACGTACAAATTGCAAGTGAGGTTCAAAATACTTACAAAATGCAATTGAAATCGAAAATACACAATGCAATTCAGATTGAAAAACACGCATTTCAGATCCAAAATACTCACAAAGTGCAATTGATATTCAAAATACTTACAAAATGCAATCGAAATTGAAAATGCTTACAAAATGTAAGGTAGATTCAAATTACTCAATTGGATGGACAATACTTACAAAATGCAATTTAGATTGAAAAAACTTGCAAAATGTAAATAAGATTCAAAATACCCACAAAATGCAATTGAGAATCAAAATACTTGCAAAATGCTCACCCTACAAAATGCAATTTAGATTGGAAATACTTGCAAAAAGCGGTTTAGATTGAAAATACAAAATGCAATTGAAATTCAAAATACTCACATAAGAACCAGCCACTATATTGAAAGACTTACTGAAAAGCAATTTAGATTGTCAGTCCTTACAAAATGCAATTGAGGTTGAAAACACAAAATGCAATTTAAATCGAAAAAACTTAAAAACTGCAACGGAGAATGAAAACACCTACAAAATTGAGGAAAAAAAATGAATTTAGATACACGGGGAGCCAATTAACAAAACAGTGCGGGAATCTTAAAGAGAAAGGGAAATATAATGAAGAGAAAACAAGAGGTCGGACCCCTCGAAGAAGGAGGGATCAGGAAAGGTGAGACAATGGCCAATTAAGGCGGGAAAGGAAAATACTCCCTAGGCCTCGGATATCCTAATACCGTCGGGGTTGGAAGAGAACAAGAGTTGACCAAGTGAGGTCAACAGGAAAGAAGACAGAGAGAGGAGCCCGGCACAAGTAAGTGGAAGCAATGCCGGACTCAGCTGGGGTCCCGTGGTCGCCAACCCACGACCCACTAGATGTGAGCCCCTGGGGGGTGACCTAATAGTTGAAAGCCTCCAGGATCATCAATGTGGCCGTGATAATAGAATTCTACTGTAGTTGGACTGGATTGGGAAAGAACTGGGACTGACCTGTTGGCCTGCGCTTGGGAGAGTCCGGCATTGAGCATGGGTGTACATAGTGTCCCACTTAATGCGCGGAATGTGTGACTAATTCAAATTAATGATCTGTTAGATAAATGAACAACTCCCTCTAGTTTATGTCTGTTTCACTCCCCTCCAAGGCTGTTTCTGGATATGAGCCATCAATGGATCCGGTATCTGGAATTACAGTATGTCCTATTCAAGACGCTCAAGACATAGTGACAAATAAGAAATGTAAAGCTTTGAAGCCATTCTTTCAGTATTGCTTATCCAAACTGGCTTTGGTGGTGTAGTCGGTACAATGCTGACCTGCTATGCCTAAGATCGCGAATTCAAACCTGGATTTTAAAGAGCGTTAAAATATTTCAGTATGCTTTCCTTCGGAGGGGATTTAAATAATTTTATTAATGCAGCCAATAGCCATGTACCTTTCTTTTCAGGTCTGGTCAGGGAAGGGATATTGGAAGGAACTCGGCCGTAGACCTACTGAAGGGAACCGTCCCGGCATTTGACTGGTGGTGACAATGGGAAACCACGAAAACCATTTTCAGGACGACCGAGGTGGGAATCGAACCCACGCTCTACCGATGCCAGCGATGCACGAGGTAGTGCGTTAGCGCTCTCGCTCACCGCGGCCGGTTTCGGAGGGGATTTATGGTATAGATCTATGGTAATTGGTAGTGTGTACCCAAATTAGTAGGTTATATTTGGTTGGTTAGAAACGCGTAATCATGTTCCAATGTTCGCCGCTAGGTGTCAGTGGCATTGGCATCTGGTAGCCAAAGTTGAAACTACTAGAAATTGAACTTGCCGCGAGTCCACGGGCGTTCAATTAAAATACCCTGCTACGGCCATTGGCTGCATATTTTGGAGTGCTGCGTACCCATGCCTTGACAGCTGTGTTCAGTTCTGCAAAATCCGCAATATCCGGCGATCATGCAATGGTAGCATAGGGGCAGTCCACCACCAAAGAAATGTTGAAAAGTTCCATCGGTTGGCAAGCTAATGGCGACAGTGTTCTGGGACACAAAGGGCATCATCCTCATTGACTGGCTGGAATTGGGGGCCACGATTAACAGTGCATCGAATGTAGCAACCCTTAAGCGCTTACGTCGTGCCATTCAAACTAAACGGCCAGGAAAATGGGCTAAAGGTGTGCTTCTGCACAATGACAATGCCCGCCCCCACACTAGCCAAGAGATCACCGCTGCCATTGATAAAATGGTATTCACGGTGCTGCCACAGCCACCATACTCTCCCGACTTGGCACCTAGTGATTATCACCTGTTCGGGAACAAGAAGAAACCTCTGGGCACAGCTGTCAAGGCATGGGTATGCAGCACTCCGAAAGAATGGTTTCAGGAATGTTGGAGAGACTGACACATCGAATGCAAAAGTGCATAAAGTTACAAGGAGATTATGTTGAGAAGGTGGACGTAACAACTGATGTGTAATGTACTACATTTGGGAAGAAACAAATAAAGTGTAAAACAATTTAGTACTCCCCTCGTATATAGTGAAAAGTAAATAACACTCCTTGAAAAAAATACATGTGCGAATTTCTAAGTAAATACATATATGTATTTAGGAAGCTAAACTTCATTACATTTTGTGGTGTTGAAAAGTGGAGTAGGCTATTTATTTTCCAATTTTCTTCATAGTTGGATGTTTAGCACATATGCTCCATATTCTTAGTCATTAAAATCAATATAGTCCATATTTCGGCTAGAAATTATTAATAAATTCTAGTAAATTAGCAGTCCTGTCAATAATGGAGAAACAAGTTAAATATCTATATTTAAAATTTTTAATCGTGGTAAAGTTGCAGATGTGGCAAAAATGAAGTTGGACACTGTACTTTCAAAGAACACTGGATATTTAGAAGTAATGGGAAAGGTTGCTGCAATCTTGTGTGGGGATTTAAGTGTAACGTTAACGTTAGATTTAACCAAGTGCACGGACGTAAATGACCATGGTAACCAGGCCCCTCAAACTAAACAACAACAACAACGACATCAATACATTTAACAGAGCATCAAATCATTCTTAGGAAAGTTTTGAAAATGTGTAATAAATAGAAGAAAACAATTACGAGCCTTACAGTAGTTGCATATGATGTGTAACATCTGACATGTTATTCGAATAATTCCATATTACTTACTCGCATATTTTAAAGAATGAACTCATAGTGCTGCCTTGTGCCAAAAAACATGAAAGGATTCTCCAATGCATCTGCAGTAGTGACATATACCTGCAACTGTATGCGGGAGCAATCCACTGCCTATACTTGATGCGAGCTGCGCGTTATACCGGCCAGTTAGTGAACCCATGCCAGCGGTGTTATCGAAAATGGCCTCTTATTGCCGATATAGCGCACTGCCAGGTATAGGCGCGATTAAAAATTAGGTGCGCAGTAGGTATATTAAAGGCGTTTCTCCCAGTGATACGTTTAGACCAATCAAATAGCTTAATATGATAATAGTGGAAACTCCCACGAGAAACTGGCGACACCGATTATGCGTGCCATCTAGCGGTTCGCGCAGACAACTACGAACTCGATTTCAATCAGCTGGCAAGTTTATCTGCACATGTTAGAAGTGTAACTTTTGGGCTATGTATGGGTGTTTTCATTACAAAATACAAAGTGATTAAGTGATTAAGCTATTTGGACCAACGAAGTTTCAATTATTGTTAGTAGTCTGTGTTAATATACTGAATTCCTACGTTGTTTGGAGTGTTGGTTGATGTGATATAGCACTCAAGGTATCGAGTGCTTACATTAAATAAGAATACAGCAAAAGTATGAAGATTTAATAAATCGTAATTGTTTTCAGCAAATATGATATAATGAATATTTTCACACCAAAAAACGACAATTTAAAGATGATTTATTGAAGCAATTTCTTTAATGGGGCCTCCAAACCTTGAGGTAAACCGTATGCGATTTACATTCCACATAGTCACATGGCTTACAGTATGTCGTTGTACCGATCTCCGCCACCGCGCGCGCTCATTGTTTCCGTCCCACGCACTTCCGTCCCATCCACTTCCGTCTCTTTTCCAAAATCACTCCCACAAAAATGTCCAGCTACCGAGTGCCACAAAATATCCAGATACTGAGTGGAAAGATGTTACACATCAAAAGCACTGTCTGCTTCCAGTCGACCGACCGGGCCAAGGAATGGAATGAATGAATGAATGAAGCCTCCATCTAGCGGCGAGGATAGGAACTGTTCCGGCTGCCGAAGCCTGTCGCATTCCCCTGGGGCAATGATTAAATGAATGACAGATGAAATGAAAGTGGATAGTGTTGCTGGAATGAAATTGTGACAGGGAAAACCGGATTACCCGGAGAAAAACCTGTCTGCCTCCGCTTTGTCCAGCACAAATCTCACATGTAGTGACCGGGATTTGAACCACGCACCCAGCCGTGAGAGGCCGGCGTGCTGCTGCCTAAGTCGCGGAGGCTCTCTGTAATAAATAGCTCAACGATTAATGTTCGGACCTCTAACAAAAGGCAGGTGATACCATGAAATAAAATGTGTTGTTTTTGCTTATTTTAGGGACTGCGACATCGCGGTCACATAGCTCTGTTTTATTTTTGGGTGTGTATGGAATTTGTGTAATAACCTGTGTTTTTGTGATGTCTGTATTAGTGTGTGCATTTGCAAATTGAGGATAGGATTGGGAAGTTAGGAATTATCCCATAATTTGCCTGGAGTAGAAGTGTGCTGGGACCACGGAAATGCACTTCCAGGATGGCTTCCTCATGGCAGCCTCACGAGGCTGAGTGTACCCCACCCTCAGAACAGAATTAAATTTCTTGGCAGAGCTGGGAATACTGAGGAAATGATAGTTACAAGCGAGTCCGTTACTTGTAACTGTCTTGAAACCAAATTATTGATAATGATGATGATAGTTGTTTTAAGGGGCCTAACATCTAGGTTATCGGCCCCTCATGGTTCGGGTGAATGTGATAATGAAAGTTGCTTACATGAAACCTACAACTAATACTAACTACTGACCTAACAACTAACTTTCCTACCAGAAGAAATGACAGAAAGAGAGAGAGAGAGAAATACTGTATTGGACAGGAGGAAAAGAAATGCCCTCAATCCTAGAAGAATGAGGACTGAGGTATTTGGAAGGAAGGAGAGCCATGCAAGGCAGATAGGAAAGGGGAAAGAGGAGAGGACCCGCCCCAAAAGTCGGTGGAAAAAGGGGATCCAGCTTAGGAATCCATTGGGGGTAGCTAACTTCCAACTCAACAGCCGTGAGCCCTTGAGGTTGTATCACTATCAAGGATGCACCATAAGTGCCTCCTTTAGGGCCTGGTGCAGAAGGTAGAATATATCATGAAAAGAAAGAAGGCTGATCCCTCGAAGAATGAGAGTATCAGGAAAGAGGAGACAAGGGCCAATTAAAGCGGGGAAGTGAAAGACTCCCTAGGCCTCGGATAGAGGAGCGCGGCACAAGTAAGAAATAAGATAATAATGTTATTTGTTTTACATCTGCGGCTTTTAGAGACGCCGGGGTGCTGGAATTTTGCCCTGAAGGGGATCTTTAACGTGCCAGTAAATCTACTGACACGGCTCCGTCGCATTTTTGCACCCTCAAATGCCAGCTGACTGCTGATTCGATCCTGCAACCTTGGGCACAGAAAGCGAGAACGTTACCTCAGAGTCACGCAGCCATCCATACACGCAAGTAAGCAGAAGCAATGCCGGACTCAGCTGGGGTCCCATGGTCGCTAACACATGTCCCTCAAGTTGTGAGCCCCTGGGGGAAAACACATTATTGTACATCTTACTGTGTAACGGGTAACACTGCTATTGTCTTACCTTCAATATAGAAGCGTTATGACTCATACCTTAAAGCGATGACTAAGGTGAGATATTTGATACTGTAGTCTTGTTTAGCGATTTTATATAATAGTATGTTATTATGGTATACTTTTGATAGCCATTATCCAATTTAGTAAATTCCCTCAAGACAGAGAGCCTATGTTCATTGAGCATATGGTAAAGGTTACGGAGGAGAGGTTAGAGTCCCTGTTGTTTGTCCCTGACATTCTCGGGATGAACTGATGCTTCTGTTGTTCTGAGTATTGTGAGAGGAGGGAGGGGTATGCTGAGTGAAAGGAACACAGTGCTGAGAACCTGATATTTTAATACGCCTTAGCTCACAGCCATCACGCACGGAGATCCCACCTGATAGCAAAAACAATGTTGTTCTTGTTTTCCTCTGATCTACTTTACTTTGTGGACTGAGGGCGATTAAGGACCGTATTCAGCAGTGGCGTAACTAGGGATTGCCTTTGAAGGGGGATGATTTGAGTCAAAATTACTTTGAGTGGGGAAGGCTTGGGCATAATGAGACATAATGAAGATTAAGGATTTCCTTTATTTAAATTTATTTATTTAGCGTATGGCTTTTAGTGCCGGGAGTGTCTGAGGACACGTTCGGTCACAAGAGGCTGTAACTGCTTCAAGCGGACACCCTTGGGGTGAGCTACAAGTACCGTTCAATTTCAAGTAGTTCCAACTTTCACTACGGTACCAGATGTCACTGACACCTAGTGGTGAACGTTGGAACTTTGACAGAGCGTTACAACGAAATCTAACCTAGAAATTTAGCTCCACACAAGATTAGTTAGTGGAAGCATCTTTTCTTCTTCTTCCTCCTCTTCTGCTTTTACGCGATCAGGCCCAGTGGACCGCGCGCTGCTACAAGTTTCCTTCTCCATCGTCTCCTATCCATAGCTGCCATCCGCCAACTGTCCACACGTATCGCTGCCTGTTGCAGATCTTCATGGAGTCCATCACTCCATCGCTTCCTTTGTCTCCCTGGTGGTCTCCTTCCTGTGGGGATGAAATCCAGTAGCTTCCGTGGCCATCGGTGGTCTTCCATCCGGGCTACATGTCCAGCCCACTGCAGTCTTCTGGTTTTGATGATTCCAGCTATGTTGGCATCATGGTACTGGTCTTCTACTTCATGATTGTGTCTAATCCTCCATTCACCCGTGTGTACATCCCTCACCGGTCCGAAGATCTTCCGAAGAACTTTTCTCTCAAAAACGAGTAGTTTATGAAAGTCCTGTTTTCGGATACTCCATGTCTCACATCCATATACGAAGTACAACAGGTTGGATCAGAGTTTTATACAGACGAATTCTGAACTGTCTGGAGAGACATCTGGACCGAAGAAGCTGTGTTAAGCTGTAGAGAGTTCGGTTTCCTGCTTGGATCCTGGCATTGATTTCTGCCCCATATGATGAGTTCTCCGTGAGAAGCGATCCTAGGTACATAAATTCATGGACCCTCTTGTAGGACTGGTCCCCTACGCGGAGTGTCTGTAGTTGCCCAAAAAACGTGGCCTTTTACATGCCATAAATCTATGACATGGTACCGCCAGCTTTACTTCCCCTCCGAAGGAAGGATTTTAACGCTCTTAAAAAATCCGACGACTTCGGTCGGGTTTGAACCCATGATCTTGGGCATAGCAGTTCAGCATGCTACCGACTATTATATATGAATTGCAGCATTGGCCAGAGCTGAGCATTTTTGATTGAACGCCCGAGGGCTCCCAACAAGTTAAATTTCAAGTAGTTCCAAATTTGGCTACCAGATGCTACTGTCACTAACACCTAGCGGCGAATGTTGGAACTTGATAGAGCGTTTCTAACTAGCCAAATATAACCTACAAAGTTTGTTACACACTACCAATTGCAGTGGTAGGTTATTTCACATACCATAAATCTATGACATGTGGCCGCTGGCTTTACTTCCCATCCGAAGGAAGGCATACTGAAGGATTTTAACCCTCTTAAGAATCCGACGACTTTGGCCGAAGATTGTTGAAGTATTTAATTTTCAATTATTTGGCTATGGGGGCGGGATGGACCCCTCCCCGTCGTTACGCCACTGCACATAGATGACTAATTGATAAGCCATCAGCTGCACAATGCACGTAAGGAAAGCGACAAACAAGGCTGATATTAGTATTCGTTCTTTTTAATTAGGGGATTGGACATCGTAGTCGTTTGAGCTACCGGTACTTACATTTGGGTTTGTGTACAATTTGCGTATAAAACTCTGATCCAACCCGTTGTACTATATGGATGTGAGGCATGGATTATCCGAAAACAGGACTTTCATAAACTACTCGTTTTTGAGAGAAAAGTTCTTCGGAAGATCTTCGGACCGGTGAGGGATGTACAGTGTACACACGGGTGAATGGAGGATTAGACACAATCATGAAGTAGAAGACCAGTACCATGATGCCAACATAGCTGGAACCATCAAAACCAGAAGACTGCAGTGGGCTGGACATGTAGCCTGGATGGAAGACCACCGATGGCCACGGAAGCTACTGGATTTCATCCCCACAGGAAGAAGACCACCAGGGAGACCAAGGAAGCGGTGGAGTGGTGGACTCCATGAAGATCTGCAACAGGCAGCGAGACGTGTGGACAGTTGGCGGATGGCAGCTATGGATAGGAGACGATGGAGAAGGAAAATTGTAGCAGCGCGCGGTCCACTGGGCCTGATCGCGTAGAAGAAGGTTTTTGAAAGCCACATAGGTGAACGTCTAGTAGTGCGTTTTATCACCGTACACAATTTAGGGGTGATATGAGTAATACTTTCGGAGATATGGATTGCTGGTGGAATATTTCACAAAGCCACCATGTTGGATTGGTGAGACAATAAAATTTGAAGGTCGGGGTCCGCCGAAATAGTACTATGACCTTACCAAGTTTCACTGAAATCGCTTGAGCCGCTTAAAAGTTATTAGGTGACACACACGCACACGCACACGCACACGCACACACAGAAAAAAGGTGATCTCATTAGCCTATTTTTAGCCTAATTTCATTTTATAAAAAAATAGGCTGATGAGATCACCTTTTGTGCGTGTGCGTGTGCGTGTGTGTGTGTGTGGTGTGTGTGTGTGTGTGTCTAATAACTTCTAAACGGCTGGAGTGATTTCGATGAAACTCTGTATGGTCATAGCATCATTTTGGCCGACCCCGACCGTGCCCTTCAAATTTTATTACGTCTCACCAATCCAACATGGCGGCTGTGCGATATATTTCACTAGCATTCAATATCTCCGAAACTATTACCACCCTGAAATTTTGTACGGCAATAAAGGGCACTACTAAAAGTTCACCTATGAGACTTTCAAAAACTTGGTAACTACAAAACCAACATGGTGGCCAAGCGAATTTGAGACTTTTAAATAGACTTTTCTAGCAATTTAACCAACCAAACATAATTGAACTTGGTACAGCAAATGTTTATACATATTATAATGCACTGGCGTCTGATTTAGTACAATTGTTTACATAACCTAAAGATGGAGGCTGTGCGAAATATTTTACTGGCATTCTATATCTCCGAAACAATTACTGAATCACCCTGAAATTTTGTACGGTGATAAAAGGCACTACTACAAGTTTATCTGTGTGAATTTCAAAAACCTGTAAAGTACAAAACGAACATGACGGCCGAGCGAAGTTGAAACCTTTTAATATATTTTTCTCGCAATTTAACCATCTGAGCGGAGTGAAATGTTGTACAGTAACTTAAATGATTATACATATTGTAATGTATTGGAATCTAATTTAGTTCAATTGTTTACATAACCTCAAGATGGCGGCTGTGCGAAATTTTAAAATTAAGTTTTTGTTTTTTTGTGTCGTAATCATGCGATTGAAGTGAAAGTTTGAATAATGAAGGTACGCAATAATTTTCCTTTAATGGTAAATAACTTTATGGCCTATACATATAACAATCCAAAATGGCGACCAAACGAAATATTTAGACAGTTCTCAGAATCTACGAATCTTTTGCAGCAATCAAACTGATTTTTTTAAATATTTATAGAGCCTATGAATATAAGTTCACCTATAGGACTTTCAATAACCTAGTGAGCACAAATCCAACATGGCGGCGACACGAAGTATAAATATTTAAATGGACGTTTCTCGCGATTTAACCTCCCGAGTGCAGTGAAACATTGTACGGTAAATGCTTATACAAATGTTAATCCACTGGCATCTAATTTATTTCAATTGTTTTCATAACCACCAGATGGCAGCTGTGCGAAATTTTAAGATCTTGTTTTTACTTCTTGTGTCCTAATCATGTGATTAAGGGTTGAATACCACACGTACTCAATAATCATCATGTAAGAGTACATAAATAAATATCCAACACGGCGACCATCTGAAAAATGTAGATGGTTCTCAATATCTACGAATCTATTACAACAATCAAACTGAGACGTTGTATGTTGATAGAGGCAATTAACATGAGTAGGATGTATGAACATAGGCTGTATAGTTCTTCACGGAACTGCTTGTTTGTATTTAGTTTTTTGTTTGTTTTTGGCTTATGTTTTTATGTTTCTGTTTTTTGCTTTGTTGTTTCTTTCTGTTTTTGTGATTATTTTTAGCCTATTTTCAATTTTGAAAAAATAGGCTTATGAGATCACCTTTTGTCCGCGCGTGTGTGTGTGTGTGATTCGTGTGGGTGTCCCCCCCTAATAAAATCTAAACGGCATGAGCGATTTCAATGAAACCCGGAAAGTTCATAGCATTATTCCGGGCGACCTCGACCGTGCCCTTCAAATTTTGTTACTACTCACCAATCCAACATGGTGGCTGTGCGAAATATTTCACCAGCATTCAATATCTCCGAAACTATTACCGATATTACCCTGACATTTTCTATGGTGATAGAGGGAACTATTATAAGTTCACTTATGTGACTTTTGAAAACCTGGTAACTACAAAACCAACATGGCGGCCAAGCGAATTTGCGACTTTTAAATAGACGTTTCTCGCGATTAGACCAACCAAACGCAATGAAACTTGGTACAGTAAATGTTTATACTACTTGTTTCATAAATAAAATAGGCTAAGTATGATGAAATGAAAACTAGAAATAAAAATAATTACAGACCCTCAAGTAACTTACGTACTAGAGAAAAAAAAGGTCAACGAGAAATAAGAGAGATCCGCATAATTGCGTTGAGGCTAACATTCTTGAAAACCACCGTGGAGCCCAGGTTCGATTTCCGGCTCTGCCAAGGCATTCCATTCTGGTCTGAGTTCTGGAACGTGGGACACGCAGCCTCGTGAGGCAAACTGAGAAGAGTCGTGTTCGAGTCTTACCTTAGTCAACCTGGAATTTGTTTTCCACTGTTACTCCAGCAAATACTGGGACAGTACCTAACTTAAGGCCACGGCCGCTTCACTCCTAAAATCCTACCTCGATTACAAATACAGGGACTTTCATATAAAGTAAGAACGGCAAGCGGCAGTTTTGTTATTCACTCCTGCGGTGGCCTTGGCCGAGCTTGTGGCACGCCATGGCTCCCTGCTGTACTATTGAAAGCGCGCGCATACTACATACGAGGGCTGTTTTCTTTTTCAAGTTCCGAAGGACTGAATAAAAATAACAGATCCACATACCAAATTGATTTTACTACTAAATGTTTGCTTGTTTTATTCATATGTCTCAACATGATCGCCAAAACGATTAAAACATTTGTCGTATCGTCACACCAACTTTCCAATGCCCTCGGCAAAATATTCTGCCGCCACTGAGGAGGGCACGTCTGGAGAGTCTCCTGAAGTTTTTCCGTTTTGGCGAGGCGTTGCCGCTCAACCATACCTTCAATTCTCGAAAAAGGTGAGAATCATTCAGTGCTGGTTTAGACTAAACGGCAGATGGTCCAAAACTTCACACTTGAATTCTTTGTAAAAGTCTGTCGTAACGTTGGTACAGTGTGGTCATGAATGATTATGTTGAGACATAAGAATAAAACAAGCAAACATTTAGAAGTAATATCAGTTTGGTATGTCAATCTCTTATTTTATTCAGTCCTTCGGAACGCGCTTTCTACAGTGCGGCAGGGGGCCATGGCACGCCACTAGCTCGGCCAAGGCCACCGTAGTACCGAATAACAAAACTGTCGCTTGCCGTTCTTACTTTATATGAAAGACCCTGTACACACAATAGTACAGATGTCACATTGACACAGGTTATCAGAGTAATTCTACATTCACTCAAGTACACGGGACTATATGACTACGATGTCGCAAAGTCCCTGCAATAACAATAGAAATTGGAAATTACGAATCAAAGAGAATCTTATTGACAAATAAAAGGTCGGTTTCGAAACAATATGACTTGATTTGCTTGTTCATGCCGTCACGTTGTGAAGCAAATTTAAATTGGGTGGATCTAAGATGTGCCCACATCTGATAGCAAACTTCAGTCACGAAATTCGAAATGTCAACGAGGATGCATTTCTCTAATACGTCATCGCATCAAATGAGGTACTTTGCAATCATTACCCTGTTGGTTCTTCTACCTTGCGACACACTTACATTCTTCCATGATTTTAAGTTGCAAGATATACCTATCATCTCAGACAACCTCGCCTAGGCCGAAAACTCAGAGCAATGGCCTGCAACCTTGAGTTTCAATCTCGATATTTTGGAATCGATACTTCAAATTTACCCAGCAGCGTAATTGAAAATTGTTATGTTGCTGTTTGAGTCATCAGACGTTTGAATGATTTGATGCAGATCTCCATGCCTCCCTGTCCTGAGCTTATCATTTCGTTTCTACAGAGCTACCACACCTTACATCCGAGACAATCTGTTTACCATATTCTAACCTTGGTCTACCCCTACTGTTCTTATCCTCAACTCTTCCTTCCGTAACAAACTTTGCAATTCCTGGGTGTCTTAGTATGTGTCTTACCGGCCTATCTCTTGTCTTCATTAGCAGTCGCCAGAAACATCTCTCCTCTCCCACTCGTCTTAATACCTCTTCATACTACTCTATCTACCCATCTGATCTTCATCATTCTCCTGTAACACCACATTTCAAACGCTTCTATTCTTCTGTTGCGTCAACAGTTCAAGTTTCACTTCCATAGAGTACCACGCTCCAGGCAAAGGCTTTCAAAAATGACTTCCTAATACCTAAATCTATATTCGATGTCAAGAGATTCCACTTTTGTAGAAATGCCTTCCTTGCCTGAGCCAACCTACTTTTTATATCCTCTTTGCTTGACCATCAATGGTCACACTCTTGCTGATACCCATACACCGCACAGTACGCTATACCAACTCCTTCGTTGTTGCTACTGCACGACTGTGGAACAATCTGCCTCGCTCTGCCAGAGGAGCAACCCCGTCCAGCTTCAAGCAGCGTTGCCAGCAGTACATACTCACTAAGTAAATGAAAGTTGAACTCAACATTTATGCTTATATTCTTTCGTCGTATTACATATATTCAAACTTTCCAATTCTCACTTTCTCATTTACTCTCTATTTAGATATCTAAATAACCTCCTTCAGTAACGACTAATTATCTTCATCATCATCTTCATCACCATCATTAGTCTACTTTTTTTCAGTAGCCTATTTCCTTGACCTTACTGTAATTTTAAACTTACTCCTAAGTACCTTAGTTATTCACCCTAACAATGCAACAATTTACAGCCTACACCACCAAGCTAATCCAGTTTATATGTATTTTATATTTGTAAAATTGTTAGATTTAAGTTGTATTTGTATTGTTCATTACTTATTATTTGTATAATCTGGTTAGATGGAAGAGAGGGCCCAATGGCCCTAATCTTGCCAGTCAAAATAAATCTATCTAATCTATCTAATCTATCTAATCTAATGGTTATTTTGCTTTCTAAGTAGCAAAAGTCTCCTACTTCATTTAGCTTTTCAGCTGCCAATTTGATGTCCAATGGTGGATTCTGATTTATTTCGGCTGTATTCCATTTATTTACTTATTTATTACGCTTGCCACGGTGGGTGAGTGGATATAATGTCGGTCTTCTAACCCCAAGATTGCAGGTTTGCTCCTGGCCGTGGTAAGTGATTTTTGAAAGGCGGCAAAAATACGATACACATGCCATACGATGTTGGCATTTCAAGTGGTTTCTACTTTGGCTACCAAATTCTACCGTCTACGACACCTAGCTTGCGGACTTGACTACTAGATGGCAGCACCTGGCGGCGAACGTTGGAAGTAATACAGCGTTGCCAATTATAACCTTCATATGTTGGCTTCAAACAAGTGTAGTTAGTGGAAGCTTCTTTTTCATGCCATTAATCTATAACATGGGACCGCCTGCTTTACTTCCCCTCCGAAGAAAGGCATATTGAGGGATTTTTAACGCTCTTAAAATATCCGACGACTACGGCTCGGTTTGAAGCCGTGACCTTGGGCATAGAAGCTCAGCATGGTACCAACTACGCCACTGAAGCCACTAGTTCCCACTTTTCCTACCAAATGACCATACTTCTCAGGAATCTCATCTCAGCTGCTTGTACTCTGCTCTCATCCCTCTTAGTCATTGTCCAAGTTTCTGCTGCATTTGTCATTATAGGAACATAATATGCTTTGCACATAACTTCTTTAGCCTTAATTGGTATATCCTTGTTCCATACTAGTCCCCGTACCTGTTGGTAGAATGCACTCCCGAGTTGTATTCTTCTGCTAATTTCCATCTTCAGTCAGTTCGCTTCCCAAGTATTTGAAGTGTTTCACCACTTCCAATTCCTTATCTCCTACTTTGATTACTCCTTTTCCTTCTTTCTTATCTCTACTCATCACCACTGTTTTACTCTTCTCCACATTTATCTTCAATCCCCATTGCTCAATCTTTTCATTTATTACGTTTAACTGTTCTTGTACCTCCATTGTGGTGTGTAGCAGAATGTGTAGGTTATATTTGGCTGGTTAGGAAACACTGTATCAAGTTCCAACGTTCGCCGCTAGTTTTGTGACAGTAGCATCTGGTAGCTAAAGTTGGAACTACTTGAAATTGAACTTGTTGGGAGCCCTCGGGCGTTCAATCAAAAATACCCAGTTTATTGGCATTGGCTGCAACAATGAAATGAATAATTACAGCTACCCACATTACTCTAGTCACCACAAAAACAAAGGTTATCAAACAGATTAACACACACCCAAATACACGTGGCTGATGCCCATGATGTCTCAAGCTCCTAAAATGAATTAACAACAGTCAAGTGGTGATGTCTTCCATTGCTCATTCCTATAAGCTCTTCTTCTTCTTCCTTCGTTTCGTCCAACTAAGGACCACGTCATGTCAACTGTTTTTTTCTGCATTTTAATGTTGGCCCAGTACTCCATTCGCAATCGATGTTGCACCTTTCTCTCTGTCGTCCACGCCTTCCCGGTTTTTAGCTTCGGCTTAAGTTAAAAACTCCGAAGATTCTGTAGTTTTTCCCTAAGTGGGCCACGCTCCTGGATATCTTCACGTGTTATCCCAGTCTCCAACAGATCTTTCTCTACTTCACTGAACCAGGCCCCCTTTGTCTTTTTCTCACGGAGAAAACCAAAAATTCTGTTGGATAGCCGTGTTGATTTCATTCGGGTTATATGTCCATAAAAATAAATCCTCCTTTTCCTCATCACGTCAGTTATTTCCTCTACGTGAGTGTACAACTCGTGGTTGTGGCGTCTACGGAACTCGCCGTTTTCTTTGACTGGACCCAGGATTTTCCTCAATATCTTCCTTTCCTTGGTCTCCAGTTTTTCCATTATGCCTTTTCTATTCATGGAGAGATATTCCGCTGCATACAAAGCTTCTGGCCGGATGACCGTGCAGTAGTGCTTCAGTTTTGCATTCAGGGATATAAATCTTTTGTTGTACACATTCTTAGTTAGATGGTAAGCCATTTCAATTTTATTCAAGCGTGACGCAAAAGCCTCGTTTTCGGACATTGTAGCGTCTATCCAATCACCAAGATACTTAAATTTCAAAACCCGCTTGATTTTCCCATGATTCACTTCAATATGTTTTGGAGCTGTTTTGATGTTAGTAATAAATTCTGTTTTCTCGAAAGAGATCAGGAGGCCCGTCTTTGCAGCTTGTGTTTGAAGCTGGTTGATCTGTTTCCTGGCAGTATCCTACGAATCCGCAAAAACCGCAAGGTCATCTGCAAAGGCTAGACAGTCAATTGATAGGTTCTTAAGGTTCTTATTCATGTGACCAAGTCTGATTCCATTTTGGACTCCTTCAACACTCACTGTTTTGCGCCACTCACGGATAGCTTTCTCAAGAACGCAGTTGAATAGTAGAGGCGAGAGACCATCTCCCTCTCGAACTCCTGTTCTTATCTCGAAGGCATTGGAAATCTCGCCTCTAAAATTAACTTTTGAAGTGGTGTTGGTGAGAGTTTGTTGGATGATCGGTCTGGTTTTGTTGTCTGGGCCGAACTCCTTTAGAATCTTAAGTATGGTAGTCCGATCAATGGAGTCATAAGCTTTCTTAAAATCAATGAAGGTTACTACAAATTTCTTGATCCTTAGTTTCAGATATGAAAGGATAGATTTGAGATTCATGATTTGCTCCACACATGACCGCCCCTTCCTAAAACCTCCTTGATAATCACCCAGTTCTGTATCTAGCTGTTCTTCAGGGGCTTTGACATTGTGGTCATTTACCGCCGATTTCTTGAGTGTGTGTATGTATAGAGGTAATTTGTCTGATGACCTGTGTTATTGTGGTATTTATAGTAGTGTGAGTATCTGTAATTCAGTTGAGGATTGGGAAGGAAGAGACCGTGATCTTAATTTAGGGACCACTCAGGCATTTGCATGAAGTAGATTTTTTTTTGTTGTTGATTGTTTTAGGTGCTTTGCGACATCGTGGTCATGTATTTCCGTATACTTGGGTGTGTGTAGAATTTATCTGATAACCTGTGTCACTGTGTATTTGTAATTGAGGTAGGATTTGTCGTGGCCTAAAGTTCGGTACCATCCCGGCATTTGTCTCGAGTGGAAGTGGGGAAACCACGGAAAACCACTTCCTGGGTGACCGAGGTGTGAATCGAACCCACCTCTTCTCTGTTTTGCCTCACGAGGCTGAGTGGACCCCGTTCCAGCCCTCAGACCAGAATTATATTTCTTGTCAGAGCCGGGAAACAAACTAGGACCTCGTAGTTCCGCCCTTAAAACAACAACTAGCTAACTAAACTAGGACCTCCGGGACGACAGTCAAGAATGCTCGAGCTTTTAGTTCTCGCGATAAAGAGGCGCAGGTGCACTTCATAGAAAGGGAGGTAGCGCGCAGTTCGCTACTCCTGTGGGAGTCCGGTCGGGGACACCAAGTGCCCGCTGATGAGCCAGCTTGGTGTCCTAGGCGAAACCCCACACAAGACACGGCACAAACCTAGAAAAATTGCTGAGTTTTAATCCAAGAATGCATTCTTCTTAACCTCAATGGAACAAACAGTGAGGTAGGCGCAGATTCCTCGAGTCATCCGAGTAATTGCTGAACATTCCTGCATTGTCATGAGAAGAGAAGGTAGATTGAGGAAGTTGAATAATGAATTAGAGGCATTTGTAAGTAAAATTAGCCGCGTAGTTACAAGAGACGACCATGTTCGCCTTGAGTTCGCCTTTCTCGATACCAGGCTCCATTTACTGTATGGGGAGGGGGCAATGTAATGCTGTGTAACATTAATGTAACTAGGAAATGAAAGGTTTGTGGATTCATCCCATAGTGGGCTCTATTGTAGGAGGCTCCAAAGGGGACGAGTGTGTAACCCTACCGTACATGGTGTACCCTAGATAGCGTTATACTCTACAAGGGCACACATTTGGCGAGTTCTGGCGTTGACGATCACGAGCAAAGGCTTCCTAAGCTGAGGCAGTTTTCCCCCCTTTTCCATTGAATTTGGGGCGGGCCCTTTCCTTCCCCACTATTTGTTTTCTGCCTTTCATGGCTCTATTTCCTTCCAAGTCCCTCAGTCGTCATTTATTGAGGGTTGAAGTCATTTCTTTTCCTTGTCTTTTATTTCCCTTATTACTACAACAACAAAGAGCCTCCGTGGCTTAGGCGGCAGCACACCGGCCTCTCACCGCTGGGTCCATGGTTCAAATCCCGGTCACTCCATGTGATATCTGTGCTGGACAAAACGGAGGCAGACAGGTTTTTCTCCGGGTACTCCGGTTTTCCCTGTCAAAATTTCATTCCAGCAACACTCTCCACTAACATTTCATTTCATTTCATTTCATCTGTCATTCATTTAATAATTGCCCCAGAGGAGTGCAACAGGCTTCGGCAGCCGGCACAGTTCATATCCTCGCCGCTAGATGGGGGCTTCATTCATTCTATTCCTGACCGGGTCGGAGACTGGAAACAGGCTGTTTTTTTTTTACTACAACAACACCAGTACTAGAATGTATGTATGTATGTCTGTCTGTCTACCCCTTATTATTCCCGTTTTCCAACGGGGTCGGGGAGATGCGATGGAAGACTTTGTGGCGGATGGTTTTTACGGTCATATACCCTTCCTGACGCCAACCTCATGAGATGAGTTAATGAGAGATGAAATGAATGATGGTGAATGAAACTGGGCAAGTATGTGGAAGGAAGCGGCCGTGGCCTGTGAAAAGGTATCCTCCCAGCATTTGCCTGGAGTTGAAAATGGGAAAACACGGAAAACCATTTCAAGGACGGCCGGGCTCGCACCCACGCGTCTACCGAGTCAGCAGAGGGCTTGGCCCCATGACCTAACGCTGCGCTTTAGCGAGCGTAGCCACCACTGTTGGTAACACTAATACTAGAATACTACTAGTCTACTACAGATCTAATAATAATAATTATGTTATTTGTTTTACGTCCCTTTCCACTACTGTGGCTTTTAGAGACGCTGGTGTGCCGGAATTTGGCCCTGAAGGGGATCTTTAACGTGCCAGTAAATCTACTGACACGGCTCCCTCACATTTGCACACCCTCAAATGCCAGCTGACTGCGCCAGGATTCGACCCTGCAACCTTGGGCTCAACAAGCGCGAACGTTACCCCTGAGCTACTAGAATACTAAAGCAATATAACTTGAACTTGTAGATTCTTTACGTTCACAAATCAACATTTCAGAAATCTTGAGAGAAAACTAGAAACACGCACTATCTCTTCACATTCTCCAGAGTAACAGCCGTATGAATACTCTGAAAGAAGACATACCAAGAATATTCTTCTTGTCGGAGAGGTAGTGACTTGGAACGCGAGTGTATGTGGTCTGAAGTGACTTCTCGAACATGTCAACCGCAGGGCGTATCACTGAACCGTGAGAAAGCCTCGTATCCGGTCACGCGAGCTGGCGAGTGCGGGTTCGAGTTCCGACACAGGAGGATGTTGTTTAGCCTTGAAGCGGATTTATAGGTCGATGGGGGCAAGGCCTCAGCTGACATCATTGACTCTTCTTGGAACAAGATGTTGCAGTTACTGTAACTGTTATTTGCGAGAGCCAGTATTAAGCTAGTATTAAGCCAGTATTAAGAATATTAGGTAAGCATTTTCACTCCATGTGAGATCTGTGCTGGGCAAAACGGAGGCAGACAGGATTTTCTCCGGGTACACCGGTTTTCCCTGTCAAAATTTCATTCTAGCAACACTCTCCACTATCATTTCATTGCCCCAGGAGAGTGCGTAAGGCCTCGGCAGCCGGCACAGTTCATATCCTCGCCGCTAGATGGGGGCTTCATTCACTCCATTCCTGACCCGGTCGGCGACTGGAAGCAGGCTGTGGATTCTTTTTCAGGTAAGCATTTTCCTTTTACCTACTGCAATATAATGGCCGCTATTTATGCGTGGGCTAGGTTGTCAATACTTATACCCTCGTCCCTGGGGCGAGGGGAGGGGTTAATGAGGTGATGTTAGGGAAGATACAAGGCTTTTTTTTGTCGTGTAGCATCCTGAGAGGCCGAGTGCAGGTCTTTCTATTCGACGCCCGTGGGCGACCTGCGCGTCGGGATGAGAGATGGAATGGATGAAGATGAATGAAACTGGGCAAGGATGTGGAAGGAAGCGGCCGTGGCCTGTCAGAAGGTACTGTCCCAGCATTTGCCTGGTGTTGAAAATGGGAAACCACGGAAAACCATTTCAAGGACAGCCGACGGTGGGGCTCGAACCCACGCGTCTACCGAGTCAGCAGAGAGCTTGGCCCCTTGACCTAACGCAGTGCTTTAGCCCGCGTAGCCACTATAGTAGAGCCATCATTACTTCCGACTTGACGTTTCAGTGTTACCCTGGAGTTATCTAGCGGTCACAAGGAAAATCACTTTAACTAGCCAATCACAGGCAGTCATTCGAATCAATATATCATGACAAATCGAGTTTCGTTCGCGATGTCGCGATTTAGCGAACGAAACTCTAGCCATGTACTTAAACGTCAAGTCGGAAGTTATGATGGCTTGACTTATACTGTCGGTATACAAGGCTTGAAGGGCTTACATTATGTTGTAGAAATTTCATGTACAGGCTTAGGACATTGTGCTGTTCAGCCCATGAATTTGGGTGTGCTTATAGAAAATATCTTATAACTTACCATGTGTTATTGCAATGTTTTAGTTTATTTATTTATATTTATTTATACATCATACGTCTTATTTCTTCTTCTTCTTCTTCTTCATCATCTTCTTTGCGAATGGGTCGCTTAGGACCACGCGAAATCAACACTTTCTAGCCTTCCTGTTGGCCCAGTATTCCTTCATTCGCAACGAGTGGTTCTGTTTCCGCTGCTCTGACAATCGATGTTGTGTAGTCATCTTCTCTTCTTCCTCGAAACACCGCGTCTGAGTAATTTTCCTGATTTCCTTCCGGTCATGTAAGTTTGGTGATCCTAATTCCTTTAAGTCTCTCTATGCAAATTTATACCAATTCGGTCTAGTAGCCTTGCTCTTTAAGAAAGTATGTATTTTGTGGGTCAGTCTGTTCGGTTCCATTCTTTCTATTTGTCCCATCAATTGGTTTCGTCGCATTCGCATTGTGTCTGTGATTTTGGAAACTTTTTTGTATATTTCTGTATTAGGCTTTGAATAATGTACACCATCCTTTGTTCTCGGTCCATTATTTTACGTTCTTTCACTTCTATTTGGTGTTTTAGTGTTTTGTGTTGGAGATTGAGTGTCTCTGAAGCATAGAGAGCTTCAGGTTTGATTACAGTTGTATAGTGGCGAATTTTGCAGTTCCAGGAGAGACTCTTTTTGTTATAAATATTTTTTGTTGATTGAAAAGCAATTTCCATTTTCTGAAGCCTCGATTCAATTGCTTTCCTTTCGTTACAGTTTGTTGTAATCCATTCACCTAAATATTTAAATTCGTTTACTCGAAAGATTTTGTTGTTGCCAATTTGAAGTTCATTTGATGCGGTTTTGATGTCAGTCATAAATTTTGTTTTTTCAAACGAGATTTGTAATCCAATTTTCGCCGCTTGTTCTTGTAGTAGTTCAATTTGCTTTTGCGCGTCAGAGATATCTTGGGTAATTAGTGCCATGTCATCAGCAAATGCTAAGCAGTCTAATTCTATGCCTTTCAGTTTTGGCCCCAGTCGGTGTGTTGGTGCACCAGCTTTTCCCCATTCCCGTACAACTTTCTCAAGAGCACAATTGAAGAGCAACGGGGACAGTCCATCGCCTTGTCGTACTCCTGTTTCTATTTGAAAGTCTGTGCTCAGTTCTCCCATAAATTTCACCTTGGATTTGGTCTCCATGAGTGTTTCTTTGATAATGTTTGTCGTCTTCAGATCAAGTCCAAATTCTGCTAATACTTTGAAAAGTGATCCTCTGTCTATACTATCGTACGCTTTCTTGAAGTCGACGAATGTGATGACATTTATTTATTTATTTATTTATTAATTTATTGACGTATTCATGGCAACATGGCCTTAGTTTACACAAAACCAAGATGTACCAAGGTATACAACACATTTTTGTACTTAAAACTTACAGTATATAGTAGACACTTAACTTCCTACAACGTATCATGATAAAATTAGAACGTTGGCTCGGTGGCGTAGTCTTCCCTTTATCACCGCACAGAATTCCAGGGTGATATCGTTAATAGTTTCAGAGATATTGAATGCAGGTGAAATATTTCGCACAGCCGCCATGTTGGATTGGTGAGACGTTACAAAATTTGAAGGGCACAGTCGGGGTCGTCCGGAATAGTGCTATGAACTTACCGAGTTTCATTGAAATCGCTCCAGCCGTTCAGAATTTATTAGGGACACGCACACACAGATAGACTGACAGACACACGGACAAAAGGTGATCTCATAAGCCTATTTTTCAAAATTGAAAATAGGCTAAAAAAGCGTATCAACACAATAGGAAATTGTAATATACGCCCTGCACTTAGACAGGCAAAGGAAAAAATAAATGATGCATTGTGCCAAAGTAACCAAAATATGCACATATATGCAAAAATATGGTTTTGCATGAACTTACGGGCCTTAATAATGATGTTTCACCCCTTATAAAAAATTAAAAAATAAAATAAAACACCCGCCACCTCGTGGTGTAGTGGTTATCGTTCTTGAGGTTCGTGTTCGATTGTCGCCTCCATCAAGATATTTATTTCTGGTTGAAGACGGAATTGCAGTACACTCAGCCTCGTGAGGTAGAACTGAGAAGTTGTGGGTTCATTCTCACCTCAATCACACTAGAAGTGGTTTTCCGTTGGTTTTCCACTTCTGGTGTATACAAATGCCGGGATGGTGCCAAACTTGAGGCCATGGCCGCCTCCTTTTGATTACTTGTGTCAATCACACACCATACTACATACATCACAATAACACAGGCTATCAAACAAACCTACAGACACCCAAAGTTCACGGGGTTAAAATGACCATTATATCCAAACCCTTAAATGAAATATAAAAAAAAACATTAATTTTTAGGGAATTAGGAAAACATGGTCATCAGCCCTACATACAGGGTATTTCACTCAAAGTGGGGCCGGAAGCGCGGCGCGCGGTTGGAGGGTCGGACGATCACATGGCAACTCACTGAGAGTGGGGTCGAGACAGCGCCCGTACGAATCGCATGTAAATAACAAGCACACAAAATAACACATAATCAAAGTAAAATAATAACTCACCTTGCCACAGAAGATGTTGAAAATGTCATCCACCTGCATCTACACATTTCTGGCATCGTCTAAGGAAATTTTAATTCACACGCTTTATTTCATCCACCGAGATAGCTTCAATTTCTCTCATGATATTTTGTGCTTATGTGTACGCAGGTTGAGGCATTATTGAAACGATAGGCTTTAACACCTAGCAATAACACGTTATAATATTTTGAAACGCAATAACCATTAAACAATAACCGCTAACACGTATGGCCTACACACGTTATAAACTTATAACACGTATAACTTAAAATAGGCTATAAACGAAATAAAGTGAACTTTATTCGGCAAATACTGCGTCGCAACTGTCTTAGCACCCACGCTGTTCCACAGCATTAATTTCATCAATCCAACATCACTTCGCTGGCACTGTGGTGTTGGGGTAGCACGCTTGCCTTTCACCCGGAGGCCCCGGGTTCGATTCCCGGCTCCGTCAGGGATTTTAGAAACTGCCGTGAGGGCTGGAACGAGGTGTACTCAGCCTCGTGAGGACAATTGAGTAGCTGTCTGACAGTGAGGCAGCGCCCTGGTCACGAAAACCAAGATAAACGGCCGAGGGGAAACAGGGCGCTGACCACGCGTCACCCCAATATCTGCAGGCTATAAACGAAATAAAGTGAACTTGACTCGGCAAATACTGCGTCGCAACTGTCTTAGCACCCACGCTGTTCCACAGCATTAATTTCATCAATCCAACATCATTTCGCCGGCACTGTGGTGTTGGGGTAGCACGCTTGCCTTTCACCCGGAGGTCCCGGGTTCGATTCCCGGCTCAGTCAGGGATTTTAGAAACTGCCGTGAGAGCTGGAACGAGGTGTACTCAGCCTCGTGAGGACAATTGAGTAGCTGTCTGACAGTAAGGCAGCGCCCTGGTCACGAAAACCAAGATAAACGGCCGAGGGGAAACAGGGCGCTGACCACGCGTCACCCCAATATCTGCAGGCCAAATGGCTGGGCAGCGGTCGCTTGGTAGGCCTAGACTCTTCAAGAGCTGTAGTGCCAGGGGTTATTATTTTTTATTTTTTCCAACATCACTTCTTTCTTTATCTTATGACATTTACTGACACAGCAGCGCGTTGAGATATGCTCGCCTGACTTTTAGCTCCACGTTCTACCTGCAGTGGTGCGCCGGCCGAGTGGTCGGAGTCAAATGCCCTGTACTTGAGTGTGTATTATATTTGCGAGACACCTTTTATACTCTGCTGACTGTAATTATTATTATTAAGGTCTAGGGCTGAGGAATGTTGCCCGGGACTTGAAATAAGGTACAATCCTGGGAGTCGAAACTCCGATTTTTGGACTTGTTGCAAGTCTTGGAACGTGACACAACGCACTCGGCTAAGCTTCTGGTTAGGCATTTTGACTTGAGGAAGCTCAGAACGCAATGGGCAGAGCCACTCACGCTGACCTTAACTGTGTGGTCATCATAAGACTGACGTGCAACAAAAGAACAAAGTCTCCACATTTTTGTAGCTGCTCCTCACTTTCACTTTCTCCACGCACGCTATTATTATTAATTATCGTCTGCTATTTATTATTCCAGTATATCACCACGTCACGCCTCACGAACTGCAGCTCAATGTAGCTTCACTAAACGTGAGCCGAGGTGTTACACAAACTTTCTCACACAGTTAATATCATAGTATTATGAAACCTCGACCATCCGCCATATTGAAACTTAATTGAGAATAAACAACGAGATTTGCGGTTGAAATACAACCCGAAACAATTTACATCAAAAGCCTCGGTGGCTTAGGCGGCAGCACCGGCCTCTCACCGCTGGGTCCGTGGTTCAAATCCCGACTCCATGTGAGATTTGTGCTGGACAACGCGGAGGCAGACAGGTTTTTCTCCGGTTACTCCGGTTTTCCCTGTCAAAAATTTCATTCCAGCAACACTCTCTTTTATCGTTTCATTTCATTTGTCATTCATTTAATGATTTCTCCAGGGGAGTGCGACAGGCTTCAGCAGCTGGCACGGTTCATATCCTCGCCGCTAGATGACTTAGACTTAGTCTTAATTCCTGCCGCTCCTTCCGGAGCATAGGGCCTTGGCGAAATTTCTCCATGCAGTACGGTTCCTGGCCATTCTCTTCACTTGACTCCAGTTCTTGTCCACCTCTGCAATTTCATTTTCGATCGTCCTCTTCCAGGTCTTCTTAGGTCGACCTCGCTTCCTGGCGCCTTGAGGATTCCAGTCTAGCGCCGCCCTCTCAATAGCTCCGTTCGGCTTCCTTAGTGTGTGACCAATCCAGCGCCATTTCCTCTCCTTGATCTGGATGCTAATCGGTTGTTGATTGGTGATGGTCCAAAGATCTTCATTTGAGATTATGTCCGGCCACCTCACATTCATGATGCGACGCAGACATCTGTTAATGAACACCTGTAGCTGGTTGTTGATCGGTTTTGTGACTTTCCATGTTTCACAGCCGTAGAGAAGAATCGACTTTACGTTGCTATTGAAAAGGTGGAGCCTGGTCTTCCTGGAAATGTTTCTATTTCTCCAGATGGGGTAGAGCTGGACAAAGGCACCATTTGTCTTCCTGATACGGCTTCGAACATCTTCCTCTGCTCCCCCATCATTTGTGACTATACTTCCAAGGTAGAGGAAGGACTCAACTCGCTCAATGTCCTTTCCGTTGACTGTCAAACTAGTCGTGATGTCAGAATTTATCCTCATCTCTTTGGTCTTGTTGGTGTTGATCATCAGTCCTGCACGTTCTGCTTCTCTCTGCAATCTCCCCAGCGTATCTTCTATGTCTCGGTACCGTTGTGCCATAAGACAAATGTCGTCTGCGAAATCCAGATCTTCAAGCCTGTCATTTATACCCCATTGAATACCCCTCGTCCGTCCTCCCATTACCTTCTTCATCACACTATCCAGGACCAACAGGAACAGAGTGGGGGGAAAGGACAGACCCCTGTCTCACTCCGGAACTGACCTTTATCTTTTCTGTTAATTTGCCTTCGTGAAGAACCTGGCACTCATACCCTTCGTACATCTCTTCCATGATTCTGATGATCTTTGTTGGAATTTTATATTCCTCGAGGGTCTTCCACATGATTCTTTGATTTACGGAGTCGAAGGCTTTCTCGAAGTCAACAAATGTGAGGTAAGGGGTATTCCGCCACTCCACACTCTGCTCGCCGCTAGATGGGGGCTTCATTAATTCCATTCCCTGATCCGGTCGGTCGACTGGAAACAGGCTGTGGATTTTCATTTTCAATACCATGCCCCTTTTAACTGCAGTGTAGTAGTCTTCTTAGTTACATCAGGTAGTTTAACAAGATATAAAACAATCAAGGGGAAAATAAGAAAAGAAAAAAATGAAAAAAGAAAAGAAAAAATCACAAAATAGGAAAGAAACAACAAAGAAAAACAGAAACATAAAAACATAGCCAAAAACAAACAATAAAAATAAAAAATACGAAAATACTAAAAAACCAATTACTAAAAAAACAAAAGACGCTAAGAAAACTAAAAAACAAACTAAAACGAAACACAAAGCAATCCAGTTAAGAAATAATTATACACATAAATATACAGTCCACCTCGTAGCGTTGTGGCTAGCATTCTTGGCTGTCACCGCGGAGGCCTGTGTTCGATTCTCGGCTCTGCCAAGATTATTATGATGCTGATGCTTGTAAATTTACTTAACCGTGGATCTTGTGATCATGACCCACGGGATCTCCTTTGTACGTGGAATCAAAACCACAGGACATGGCAATTTACATCAAAAATCTCACATGCATTGACCGGGAACCGAACCCAGTCCACCTTGGTGAGAGGTGATTATATCGACCACTGAACCACCATACCCCTCAAGATGTTTAATTCTGGTTAATTAAGTGCCATATTGTGTCTATTATTTTAAACTTTTAATGATTGTTTTGAGATCAAATTCATAATCAACAAGGTCAAAACCTAATAATATCGATGTGTGTCTAATTAACCCATTCTTTAAATGATTTGGTCCACCATATTGGTTCTGCCATTTTAAACTTTAATTTTTTGAGACCAAATTCGTAATCAGCAATGTTGAAACACCAATAACACCGATTTGTGTTTAATCCTATACTTTAAAGGGATTTGGTCCGCATATTAGATCTGCCATTTTGAACGTTTCAATGTTAATATCAAATTTGTAATCAGCGAGGTTGAAAACCTACTAATGGCTACTTGTATCTAATATAATTCTTTAAGGATTTGATCCGCCATATTGGATCCACTATTTTGCTAGTTTCAATTAGGTAGATTTCTTTAGAAAGCTAACTATTGCAATGGGTCCCATGTTTCGACTTCCGGAAAATTTCGACATATCTTCGCGTTTCACATCCCCCAGACCCCAAAACCACAGTCAGTTCAAAAGTTTATATATAATTTATGTATATATATATATATATGTATATCAGTTTCTTGTGGACACGATAACTGCCGTAATTTTGCACCAATCACTTTGAATGTTTTACATAATATGTATCCCTATAAAATCTCGGTCGAGTTCGTTAATGGGCAAAATCGGTCGAAGGGGGTGAAAATGGGGGTCTTTTTTCGAAAAATTGAAATTTCGCTAAAACTCTCTTAATACGCGAAATATCGAATCCATTCAAAGTTCTTAATATGTGTCGGATAAGTGCCAACAATTTATGTCAAATAAGTTTTTTGATAGCACCAACCATTGACCAAAGGGGTGGTAAAAAGTGGGTTTTTCGGGAAACATTAATCATATCTCTCTTAATAGGCACAATATCAAAACCGTACAAAATGGACAATATTCCCCTAATAATTACCTAAAACTTTTGTCTGAAAGAATTTTTGATATGACCCACCATTACGCCAAGGGATGAGAAAAATGATTTCGGAATTATAAGAAAATGCCAAGAGCTATCAGAGGTTGCCATGGCAACACTACTAAATTGATGAGGGATGAGCCGTTGCCATGACAACGCACTTGCACGAGATCAGATTCAGTAAGCCGGCCCCGTGGTGTTGGGGTAGCGCGCCTGCCTCTCACCCGGAGTCCCCGGCTCCGTCAGGGATTTTAAAACTGACGTGAGGGTTGGAACGGGGTGCACTCAGCCTCGTGAGGACAATTGAGTAGCTGTCTGACAGTGAGACAGCACCCCGATCACGAATACCAATATTAACGGCCGAGGGGACCCGACGCGCTGATCACGCGTCACCCCAATAGCTGCAGGCCAAATGGCTGGGCAGCGGTCGCTTGTTCGGCCTTAGCCCGTCATGGGCTGGTTGGTGCCAGGGGTTGACTTTGACATCTGACTAAGTGGGAAGCGGGTTCGGTGACGTAACTGGTAGCATGCAGAATGTCTATGCCCAAGGTCGCGGTTTCAAAGCCAGCCGAAGTCGTCGGATTTTCTAAGAGCGCTAAAAATCCCTCAGTATGCTTTCCTTTGGAGGGGAAGTTCCAACGTTCGTTACGAGTTGCTGGTTGGGGTGGCATCTAGTAGCCAAGTTCACAGCTAGGTGTCATTGACGGTAGTACCTGGTAGCAACATTAGGAACTACTGCTTGAAATTGACCGTCTGCAGTCCTTACCTGAATTACAGACTAATACATCCATTACAATTCACACCGTTTATCAGACAGATTCTACACTCACCCAAAGTACACGGGGTTAGATGACCACGTTGTCGCAGCCCCTAAACTGAGGAACCAACCAGAGGTAAATTTCATTAGAAAGCTAACTATTGCAATGGGTAGGCTACCATGTTTCGACTTCCGGAAAATTTCGACATATCTTCGCGTTTCACATCCCCCAGACCCCAAAACCACCGTCAGTTCAAAAGTATATATATATATATATCAGTTTCTTGTGGACACGATAACTGCCGTAATTTTTCACCAATCACTTTTTACCGAATATGTATACCTATAAAATCTCGGTCGAGTTCGTTACTGGGCTAAACCGGTAGAAGGGGGTGAAAATGGGGGGCTCTTTTCGAAAAAGTGAAATATTGCTATAACTCTCTTAATATATGAAATATCGAATCCGTTCAACGTTCATACTATGTGTCGGATAAAGCCCAAAAATTTATGTTTGAAGAGTTTTTTTATATCACCAACCATTGACCAAAGGGGTGGGAAAAGTGGGATTTTCGGGAAACATTAATCATATCTCTCTTAATAGGCACAATATCAAAACCGTACGAAATGGACAATATTCCCCTAATAATTACCTAAAACTTTTGTCTGAAAGAATTTTTGATATGACCCACCATTATGCCAAGGGATGAGAAAAATGATTTCGGAATTATAAGAAAATGCCAAGAGCTATCAGAGGTTGCCATGGCAACACTACTAAATTGATGAGGGATGAGCCATCAGACGTTGCCATGACAACGCACTTGCACGAGATCAGATTCAGTATTTTCATCTAAGTGGGAAGCGGCTTCGGTGACGTAACTAGTAGCATGCAGAATGTCTATGCCCAAGGTCGCGGTTTCAAAGCCGGCCGAAGTCGTCGGATTTTCTAAGAGAGCTAAAATCCCTCAGTATGCTTTCCTTTGGAGGGGAAGTTCCAACGTTCGTTGCGAGTTGCTGGTTAGGGTGGCATCTAGTAGCCAAGTTCACAGCTAGATGTCGTTGACGGTAGTACCTGGTAGCAACATTAGGAACTACTGCTTGAAATTGACCGTCTGCAGTCCTTACCTGAATTAAGACTACTACAGCCATTACAATTCACACCGTTTATCAGACAGATTCTACACTCACCCAAAGTACACGGTGTTAGATGACCGCGTTGTCGCAGACCCTAAACTGAGGAACCAACCAGAGGTAGATTTCATTAGAAAGCTAACTATTGCAATGGGTACCATGTTTCGACTTCCGGAAAATTTCGACATATCTTCGCGTTTCACATCCCCCAGACCCCAAAACCACCGTCAGTTCAAAAGTTTATATATAATTTATGTATGTATATGTGTGTATATATATATATATATATATGCATATCAGTTTCTTGTGGACACGATAACTGCCGTAATTTTGCACCAATCACTTTGAATATTTTACCGAATATGTATACCTATAAAATCTCGGTCGAGTTCGTTAATGGGCTAAATCGGTCGAAGGGGGTGAAAATGGGGTCTTTTTTCGAAAAAGTGAAATATTGCTATAACTCTCTTAATATGTGAAATATCGAATCCGTTCAACGTTCATAGTATGTGTCGGATAAAGCCCAACAATTTATGTTTGAAGAGCTTTTTTTATAGCACCAACCATTGACCAAAGGGGTGGGAAAAAGTGGTTTTTTCGGGAAACATTAATCATATCTCTCTTAATAGGCACAATCTCAAAACCGTACAAAATGGACAATATTCCCCTAATAATTACCTAAAATTTTGTCTTAAAGAATTTTTGATATGACCCACCATTATGCCAAGGGATGAGAAAAATGATTTCGGAATTATAAGAAAATGCCAAGAGCTATCAGTGCTTGCCATGGCAACTCTACTAAATTGATGAGGGATGGGCCATCAGACGTTGCCAAGATAACGCACTTGCACGAGATCATATTCAGAATTCCATCTGACGAAGTGTGTGAAGCGGCTTCGGTGACGTAACTGGTAGCAAGCATGCTGAATGTCTATGCCCAAGGTCGCGAGTTCAAAGCCGGCCGAAGTCGTCGGATTTTCTAAGAGCGCTAAAAATCCCTCAGTATGCTTTCCTTTGGAGGGGAAATTCCAACGTTCGTTGCGAGTTGCTGGCTGCGGTGGCATCTAGTAGCCACGTTCACAGGTAGGTGTCGTTGACGGTAGTACCTGGTAGCAACATTAGGAACTACTGCTTGAAATTGACCGTCTGCAGTCCTTACCTGAATTACAGACTAATACAGCCATCCCAAAGTACACGGGGTCACATGACCGCATTGTCGCAGCCCCTAAACTGAGGAACCAACCAAAATCTCTGCGGGAGGTATAATTTTGCGTGAAGAAGTAACAGACCGTTACATAGTTACACATCAGTGTCGAAACCTAGCATAAGGACAGTGTGACCACAAGTATAAAAATGGACCCCAAATGACAAGAAGGTTACCGTTCCCATAAGACAATAAAATGTTTAAAATAAGCATAAAATGACGAAAAACAAAGTTAATTAAGCTCCAATTATAAAATACCTTCTCGCAATAAATGAGGTCTGATCCTTCTACGAAAACCTGCATATTCTGCCTATTTTCGCCTATCCCCAAGTTTGTCCGGTGAAATCTACCTCCGCCTTCCGGCGTGCCGAGAGGACTTTTTTAAATATCAAATTTGTAATCAGCATGGTCGAAAACGTAATAATAGCGACTTGCGTCAAATCCAAATTTTTAAGGATTTGGTCCGTCATATTGGATCCGCCATTTTGAACGTTTCAATTGAATGGGTGAAAATCATAACGGTATAAGTGACATTTAAAAAAATGAGTTAAGTGCAAGATGTAACTCAGGAAGGATGTATCTTTTGAATAGCAAAGAGGGACAAGTGATTGCGGTATTGTTCTGCCCTCTAGTGATAGGTGGTATAACTACCAATAGCCTGCTTTATATGAGTTTTACAATGTTTAAATGGCTTTTTCTCTGAATGGACAAAATGTTACTTATACCGTCATGGTTTTCATCCATTCAATTTTAATATCAAATTTGTAATCAGCAAGGTCAAAATCCTAATAATACCGATTTGTGTCAAATTTATCCAAAATTTTAAGGATTTGCCCCGCCATATAAGATCCACCATTTTGAATTTTTAATAATTTCGGTATCAAATTTGTAATCAGAAATGTCGGCAACCTAATTATACCAATTTTTATTTACATTGAATAATCTTTTGTTCACATTTTCGGCAATCCATCCCACTTTTCGCTCATGTACTGACACACCTGACAAAACCTGATATAGGAGATTAGGGAGGAGAGGTCACGCAGTTCAGTCTACTTCGAGAGGTATGATCCACAAAAGCCCATGGTCGACCTCGGGCATTACAGGAGGTTGAACGGAACCATGTGGTACTGGAACTAACACGAGCTGCCATTTTTAATGGGCGCTCTAAAGTGAGAACGACGTAGAGAAAATTGTACAAAACTCTGCGGCTATATCGGTCACCGTATCATCAGATTACCGATTTGCGCCGGTATTTGTTTCAATAGACAATTTAAAAATCTTTCGTTCTGGCACTTATCTTCTCCAGAGTTTGAGGAAGTTTACAGCATTATACTTAAAAGCTTTCACTACTGCGGGCTCCACTCACATTCGACGAGCTTCTGAAACATTTTGTCGAATAGCGGCCTCCATTAATTTGAACTACAAGGAAAATGCTTAATACTTTGAATTATCCAAAATTCGATTTTTTTAGTACAGAATATAAATAAAATCATTTTGTTATGATAATTAATATGCAGGTAGGCTATCTGTGGCTTAACAAATTGTTATGTTGGTAACAGTGAAGGATATTGCTTTTTCAGTATCAACCATGTTATCTTATCGGGAGTTTTCTTAACATGTTGAAAAACTTTTATAACAATTGATTCAGGATTTTGGATGGCAGGCGCATATTAAGAAATTGAGACCCCTAAGCTTATTCTTTTCATCGTTGATAGTTATCCATTCGCCTAAATACTTAAATGAGTTAACGTTGTGTATGTTATTTTGGTTTATGATTATTACATCAGGACAATCTTAAACATTCGTTATACACTCAAGTTTTTTTTCTTCAGAAATACCCATTAAAATTGGGTACAATCGTGTCAACCGACTGAAAAAATAAACTTCGATACCAATTTTTGTCTGTTGTTGTTGTTTGAGTCTTCAGTCTTTTGACTGGTTTGATGCAGCTCTCCATGGCTCCCTGTCCTGAGCTAATCGTTTCATTTCTACATAGCTACCACACCCTACATCTGAGGCAATCTGTTTAACATATTCTCACCTTGGTCTACCCCTACAGTTCTTGTCCTCGACCCTTCCTTCCATAACTAAGCTTGCTATTCCCGAATGTCTGAGTATGTGTCCTACCAACCTATCTCTTCTCTTCATTAGCTGTCGCCAGAAACATCTCTCCTCTCCCAGTAGTCTTAATACCTCTTCGTTTGTAACCCTATCTACCCATCTGATCTTCATCATTCTCCTGTAACACCACATTTCAAATGCTTCAATTCTCCTCTTTTCTGCTGCACCAATAGTCCAAGTTTCACTTCCATAGAGTGCCACGCTCCTGACAAAGGCCTTCAAAAATGACTTTCTTATACCTAAATCTATATTCGATGTCAACAGATTCCTTTCCTGTAGAGATGCTTTCTTTCTCTGAGCTAACCTACTTTTTATATCCTCTTTGCTTCGTCCATCACTGGTTATTTTGATTCCTAGGTAACAGAAGTCTGCTACTTCCTTTAGTTTTTCACCTGCCAATTTGATGTCCATAGATGTTCCAGATTTTTTTCGGCTGCCGACACACCTGAGGATATGAATGAGTTTTTGAATGGTATGGACTCCGTCTTGAGGAAAGACATTTTTGTCTAATTAATCTTAATTTTAAAGGATTTGGTCCACCATTTTGAATATTTCTATTTTCATTTTAAGTTCGTAATCATCGAGGTCAAAAACCTAATACAGTAATACCAAAGTTTGTCTGCATTTACTTTTGTCCATATTATGGGCAATCTGTCCCATTGCGTGTGGGTCTCATTCAGTGTTGAGAGAGTCAACTAATCGAGCCGTTCATTGCTTTTACCAGAAGAAGGTTGAGAAGTGGTGCGAAGGCCATGTCTCGTAAATTATCCCGAAGTTGAAGAATACTATTTTAATTTGGAACTAAAATGATAAATAATGGTGTTAAACCTCATTCTTCTTTACCAGTCAAAAGAACATAAAAGGACTGGGTGACATTCAAAGACCATCACATCAAGGAACAATCTTGTTGATTATGGTAATCGACTCGAGGTCGAATCTAATTCATAATTCCCCACATTTCTATCTGAACAATTTACTCCTTGTTAGAGTATGGTAAATGTGGAATGTAAAGGTACTGTACATTACTGCTCCTCATCTCACTGCCCAAGGTGAGCCGGTTACCTTCCAACTTCCCCGAGTCTCATCTCAGGCTTGCTGTCGCAATGAGCGTCATGTGGTTGAGAGATCTATTTCTTTAATGATGATTACCTGCCTGGAATCTCAAATGTTCCTGACCTCTTTTGTCAATCTTATTTCATTTTCATGCACCTGTTACTAACTCCATACCGGGTCAGGGATGGAAATAATGCCCATGAAAGTAGTGGATCAGGGGAATATGACTAATGTTTTGTTTACAATCAGTGCCGTCAACTGTTGGAAATTATTGGGTGTGCTTAAACACCAATGATTTTAAATAACTTAACCCTTTTGATGCCAAGCTATTATGGGTGGTTTTGTTAGAAATTCCGAGCAAAGTTTCGTGAAATCTCTTATATAAAAGGAAGTGTCCTGACTCACTCACTCATCATCTTCCAGCCAAAACTATTGAAGTTAGAAACATGAAATTTTAGGGATCTGTTCGTTGTATGTCGAAAACGTCCACAAGGAAGGATTTTTGGATATTCAGGTCCTAAAGAGGTGTAAATGGGGTTAAAACTATATTTCATTGAATAACAATATCCCACGAGTGGTTTCATTTTGGGATGTAATACTCTGTATATAAAATAATAATCATTAAAAATAAGCAGACACGTGTCGAAGGGTTTTTCGATGTGGTGTATATTATGAGGTGAAAGGGAGAAATGTGGGCGTAGAGTATTTTGATTGGTGTAATTTTATGATGTGTACTTTCTTCATTGGTCTTTAGGTAAATGGATTTTGTGTTTAGTCAGTGTGTAAAATATAACTCATTTATTTTCAAAATGAAATGATAAATAAGTCAAAGCATTCATGATTGAGATGTTGGCAAGTGCACTCTTTACAACAGGCTGTTCCAGCCGAGCAGCTCGCCCGTGAGCAACGGAGTACTCGCCGCCTTGCGTGCAACATGCAATACAGCTCTGCTGTGGGGGGCTGCCGTCACTTCGCGGTGGATACATCAAGACTGGCAGGAAGCGCATAGACTTGTGCTATGACCGTCGCCCAGTGACGTATTGGCTCTCACCCCCAGTCCCTCTCCAACCGTGCTCCGAGCATTACTGCTGAGTACTCGCATGTACGCATACTCAAACTCATGGATTTGGAACAGCCTGCTTTACAACTATAATATTTGCGGGAGACGCCGCGACGGGTAATGCTTGGTTGATATAAATTATCTCCTATCTATATGTTTAGCCTACTTTTGACATTTTGCAAAAATTATGAAAAAATAGTCTTATGAGATCACCCGGGCAGATGTGTGTCTGTCTGTCCTCCTGTCTGTGTGTGTGTCCCCCCTATCAATCCCTTAACGGCTGAAACTATAGACACTAAGTTTGGTATATATATAGGTCGTAAATATTCAATATTCTAACTTTTACAACCTATATTCTGTATATGGTGCACCATATTAGGGTAAATAACCTTTCATATTTTCAGTGCTACGCTTTATTTTGTTATGACTATGTTAATGCTTTACAATTGGCTGATGAAGGGAATAAAATAATTGATTAATCCCCGAAACATCTACCTAGAACAACTTTAATAATTTCTTTCTTTATAGTATTGATTCAGGCGGATATATAATTCTTATTAATAATTATTTTACCAAACTTATCCCCATCCTGATTTATGGGTTAGAGATTATTTGGGATAAGCTGACGAAGACAAACCTCAAGATGCTAGAAAAGGTCAAGGCACGCTTCCTAAATACAGCCATTGGAGTACAGTATCGAGATATATAAGATCACGGCTAGTATACGAACTCACCGGAGAACCTATCCTAATCGAAATACTGACTTACACTATCTTTCGCTACACGGATAGTAGGAAAAGGCTACTGCAGGAAAGGGAAGGGAAGAAAGCCGATATCTGAACTGAATTCCACTTGACAGAGGCTATCGTAGACAAGTCATGGTGGACACATCCAGGAGCTTCCACACTTCATGACTTCAATAGATACAACCACAGGGCTTGAAAGTTAAAATCATTTCACAAGCCAAGTGACAAGTCCGTGTGTGCATTATGTGATAATCACTGGTTGGTTGGTTCCTCAGTTTAGGGGCTGCGATAACACGGTCATGTATCCCCGTGTACTTGGGGTGTGTGTAGAATCTGTCTGATAACCGGTGTTGATTGTGATGACTGAATTAGTGAGTTTTTTTTAAAATTCAAGTAAGGACTGCAGACTTTGAATTTTTCAAATAGTTCCTACTTTTGCCGCCAAACGCCACCGTCAACAACTACTAGTTCAGAACTTAGCTACTATACACCACCACAGTCGGCTCCTGGCAACGAACGTAGGAACCTAAGAGCGTTGTTCACATTCTTAACCTATATAATTTAGCTTCACGCAGGTGTAATTAGTGGAAGGTTCTTTAACATGCCATACATCTATGACATGGAACCGCCGGCTTTACTTCCCCTCCAAAGGAAGGCATAATGAGGGATTTTTAACGCTCTTAAAAATCCGACGACTTCGGCCGGGTTTGAACTCGCGATCTTGGGCATAGAAGCTCAGCATGCTACCAACTACGCCACCGAAGCCGCTGTGATAATCTCTGTGAATGCTGTCACGTTGTAAAATTAAAGAAAAAATGAAAGAAGTCAATATTAGAGTCTTGTAAGAGCGTTGAGTGACCCTCTCGATATCACACTGTGATCCCCTGTACTCAATGCACAATTTGTGCGATCTTTTAAATTAATAATTATAATTCTCATAAATATAATTTATTTTGTAATGATGCAAATTTTAATTGGCAGGGCCTAATTCATCGGTGTGTGAAATTTTTAATCGATATCTCAGTATTTGAGTGATTTTGATAATCTGAACTCGGCACTGACATGCGTCAATTCAAGTCATATGTTGTGAATATTACGGAATTAAACGAGAGAATGAAGATAAGACAACCCAATAAAACACAGAGGGAATTTCGATAAAGGTAAAGATAGTGATTATGGTGCACGAGATCATTTAAAACAAGTGGTAAGAATCAGAAACAGATCATTATGACAGTGCAACTTGATTGATTTTTGCATTTTTCTGCATATTTTTAACCTACTTTCGATTTTTGCAAAAAATGAAAGTAGACTTATGAGATCACTACAGGGCGAAAAAAAGTGTGTCTGTCTGTGTGTATGTGTGTGAGTCTGTGTGTGTGTGTGTGCGTGTGTGTGTGTGTGTGTGAGAGAGTGTGTGTACTCTGAATGTCTGTCCCCCCCCTATCAATTCGAACACGGTTAAACCGAATTGAACGAAATTTGGTACAGAGGTAGCACTGGCAAAGGGCACCTCAATGTCATATTTTATATTGACGCCATCTTTACCAAAAGATAATGGCGGCCAATCGAATGGTCAAAACTTAATAATGCATTACGACCAAACTAATCATCGGATCTTTACCAAATTTGGTAAACACCTACCTTCATATGGGACGCGTCTTGTGCCCAAACTACAAGGTCATCAAACGTACCATTTCAGGATGGCGGCCGTGTGAATTATGCAAAATTTATTATCCATAACATGGGACCCACCAGTTCCGATTATCGAACCAAGAATCGTTTAATCTGTTCTAAGCGATGTGGTTCGTTCGAAATTAGAAGTTTATATTGTAATATTATAATCTAGAAGTGACTTTAAAAATCTGAATCGTCTCGACTATTTGACAAGTTGGCAGCTGATCTCTCGTTCTGACCTATATTTTACTAATTTCAGTATGTTGCATGCAATATAACCTACTGATAAAAATTATATGAACTTAATATGAAATGAACTCGGTTTGAAATATACTCCAGTGAAGAAATCTTCAGTCCAAGTGATTATTTGCTAATACAGTACGTTATATGTATTTAATCGATAACGCGCGAGTTATGAGTGTACGATTGGCTGTGTGGTTAGAGCTCCCGTCTCTCATGTGGCTGGCCGGGGTTCAAATCCTATCATAGTAGAACTTTTTTGCTTGATTTTTTTTTATATTTATTGTTTCTTGAGTACTGAGACGTTATAAAATAAAGCGTTATATGGTGCGTTTTGCAATGGAAATTATATATTAAAAAGAAACGACATTCTCCACCGGAGTGACATCTACCATCCTTCAGTTGTACTATGCAGAAACTATAGATTCGAGCAGCGCTCTATACCGGCCAGTTAGTGAACCCAGTCTTAACGACTGCTAGGAGTAATAATACAGTAACATTCGTTTATTCCTTGTGCACAGAGGCGTTGTTGATAACCTCAAAACTTGCAATATGGATGATTTGGAGATGGATTATTTTGTTATACCGTGTATTTAAGATTAGCCTATAAATTGACGAGTTGCGAAGTTACTTCACTTAGTCCTATATCATTCGTATACGACACAGAACAACAACGTGACGTCAGTTTCTGATCTGCTCTGATTGGCTATTACATTGCTGCAGTCGGGTAGTTGGCAGTCAAGGATAAAATTCGCGACTGCCAACTGCCAGCTACCAACTGCAACTTCATGTTGTGTATGGTGCCTATAGTATACACGGAGTCGATCGCGACTGCCGACCGAGGACTACCAACTACGGACTGCCGACTGCGCATTGTAGATGGGCCTTATCAGAGCAACGAAGTTTCAATTATTGTAAGTAGTCGGTGTTTGGAGTGTTTGCTGATGAAATTTCAAAATGCTGGGGTAAATTATAAACTATGGTTTGAACGCCACTGTTCAAATCCTGTGTGCCAATTTGCACTTCAAATAGGAAGAAATTAGGAGATGATAAGGACAGAGAGTTATAACTATACCCATACATTTAGGAGAAAGTAGGCTATATGTTCTTTCCCGAACATCTTGTTTTTTTATAAGATAATAAGTACCTTTCTTCAGCAACCAATGGGTTAAATGTTCGCCATTCCAAGTCACGAAGATTGCCGGAAGCAATCGTACAATACAACGTGATTCTTCAACCTTGAGGGTTTCAGTCAAATCAGAACCAGTAAAGTATTGTTAATTAATAAACATACCAGCAGTTGATTCAATAAACACGTAGTGTCTGGTATGCGACCTCCGGGCTACAATTATACTCATTTACCGCACCGCAAAGATTGATGCTGGCGAGAGGAAGGACATGAGAGACACCAAGCTTAAAACTCGGACTCTCCTGTGGTTAGTTTTGAAGTTATTCACGTTTAGAGACTTGGGATAACGTCGTCATCACCCTATTGTACTTATAGGGCTAGAAAACTGGGAATGCGGTTGGGAACCAGGCACAAGGCCCATGAACACACCCGCAGACCACACAGACACAAGCGCAGGGGATTAGGGATTAGGACCGGCCATATTGCCGCCGCAAGAGTCTCCCAGCGGACTTGGGCCTATATGTTTTATAATGTATCTATTTTATCATCAAATGTTTGATAGTTATCGATTCTACACATATACCAAAAAACGTATAAATTATTCTAATGGACCACAAACATCACAAAAACAAACAAGATGTTCAGTAAAGAACATATAGCCTACTTTCTCCTAAATGCATGGGTATTGTTATAACTCTTTGTCCTTGTCAAGGAGTATGATTGAATGTTGGTTGTAGTAGCTAGTTGAAATACAACGTGCTATAGGGATATTAAACACGATATGAGGTGCCCTTTGCTAGTGCTACCTCTGTACCAAATTTCGTTCAATTCGGTTTCACCGTGTTTGAATTGATAGGGGGAATCGATTTGCACACATACTTGGCCACCATCTGCAAACTATGGGGCTGATGTTCTTGCAGTTTGGTCTGAATATGTTTCCCACATAAAGATATGGTGTTGCAAAATTTGGTAGAGACTAGATTATTAGGTTGGTCGTAATTACATTTTAGCTTTTAACATTTGGGTGGCCGCGATTACGTTTCCGTCAAGATAGCGGTGATATAAAACATGAAACTAAGGTGCCCTTTGCTAGTGCTACCTCTGTACCAAATTTCGTTCCATTCGGTTTCACCGTGTTCGAATTGATAAGGGGAATCGATTTTCACACAAAGATGGCCGCCATCCGCAAAATATTAGGCTGATGACCTATTAGTTTGGTCAAAGGATGCTCCCTCCATAAAGGTATGTTGTTGCAAAATGTGGTAGAGATCGGATGATTAGGTTAATCGTATTTTGATTTAAGCTTTGAACATTCGTGTGGCCGCCATTACGTTTCAGTCAAGATGGCGGCGATATAAAACATGACACTGAGGTGCCCTTTGCTAGTGCTACCTCTGTACCAAATTTCGTTCCATTCGGTTTCACCGTGTTTGAATTGATAGGGGGAATCGATTTGCACACATACTTGGCCACCATCTGCAAACTATGGGGCTGATGTTCTTGCAGTTTGGTCTGAATATGTTTCCCACATAAAGATATGGTGTTGCAAAATTTGGTAGAGACTAGATTATTAGGTTGGTCGTAATTACATTTTATCTTTTAACATTTGGGTGGCCGCGATTACGTTTCCGTCAAGATAGCGGTGATATAAAACATGACACTAAGGTGCCCTTTGCTAGTGCTACCTCTGTACCAAATTTCGTTCCATTCAGTTTCACCGTGTTCGAATTGATAAGGGGAATCGATTTTCACACAAAGATGGCCGCCATCCGCAAAATATTAGGCTGATGACCTATTAGTTTGGTCAAAGGATGCTCCCTCCATAAAGGTATGTTGTTGCTAAATTTGCTAGAGATCGGATGATTAGGCTAATCGTAATTTGATTTAAGCTTTGAACATTTGTGTGGCCGCCATTACGTTTCCGTCTAGATGGCGGCGATATAAAACATGACACTGAGGTGCCCTTTGCTAGTGCTACCTCTGTACCAAATTTCGTTAATTCGGTTCCACCGTGTTCGAATTAATAGGGGGAATCAATTTTGACATAAAGATGGCCGCCATCCGCAAACTATTAGGCTAATGGCCTATTAGATTGGTCCAAGGATGCTCCCTCCATAAAGGTATGTTGTTGCAAAGTTTGGTAGAGATCGGATGGTTATGTTAGTCGTAATTTGATTTAAGCTTTAAACATTTGTGTGGCCGCCATTACGTTTCTGTCAATATGGCGGCGATATAAATCATGACACTGAGATGCCCTTTGCTAGTGCTATCTCTGTACCAAATTTCGTTCCATTCGGTTTCACCGTGTGTGAATTAATAGGGGGAATCGATTTTGACACAAAGATGGCCGCCATCCGCAAATAGTTAGGCGAATGACCTATTAGATTGGTCAAAGGATGCTCCCTCCATAAAGGTATGTAGTTGCAAAATTTGGTAGAGATTGGATGATTAGGTTAATCGTAATTTGATTTAAGCTTTGAACATTCGTGTGGCCGCCATTACGTTTCAGTCAAGACGGCGGCGATATAAAACATGACACTGAGGTGCCCTTTGCTAGTGCTACCTCTGTACCAAATTTCGTTCCATTCGGTTCCACCGTGTTCGAATTAATAGGGGGAATCAATTTTGACATAAAGATGGCCGCCACCCGCAAACTATTAGGCTAATATCCTATTAGATTGGTGAAAGGATGCTCCCTCCATAAAGAAATGATGTTGCAAAGTTTGTTAGAGATCGGATGGTTATGTTAGTCGTAATTTAACTTAAACTTTGAACATTTGTGTGGCCGCCATTACGTTTCTGTCAAGATGGCGGCGATATAAAACATGACACTGAGGTGCCCTTTGCTAGTGCTACCTCTGTACCAAATTTCGTTCATTCGGTTCCACCGTGTTCGAATTAATAGGGGGAATAATTTTTGACATAAAGATGGCCGCCATCCGCAAACTATTAGGCTAATAACCTATTAGATTGGTCAAAGGATGCTCCCTCCAAAAAGGAATGTTGTTGCAAAGTTTGGTAGAGATCGGATGGTTATGTTAGTCGTAATTTAACTTAAGCTTTGAATATTTGTGTGGCCGCCATTACGTTTCTGTCAAGATGGCGGCGATATAAAACATGACACTGAGATGCCCTTTGCTAGTGCTACCTCTGTACCAAATTTCGTTCCATTCGGTTTCACCGTGTTTGAATTAATAGGGGGAATTGATTTTCACACAAAGATGGCCGCCATCCGCAAACTATTAGGTTAATGTCCTAGTCATTTGGTCAAAGGATGCTTCCGCTATAAAGGTATGTTGTTGCAAAATTTGGTAGAGATCGGATGATTAGGTTAATCGTAATTTGATTTAAGCTTTGAACATTTGTGTGGCCGCCATTACGTTTCCGTCAAGATAGCGGCGATATAAAACATGACACTGAGGTGCCTTTTGTTAGTACTACCTCTGTACCAAATTTCGTTCCATTCGGTTGCACCGTGTTCGGATTAATAGGGGGAATCGATTTTCACACAAAGATGGCCGCCATCCGCAAACTATTACGCTGATGACCTATTAGTCTGGTCAAAGGATGCTCCCGCCGTAAAGGTATGTTGTTGCAAAATTTGGTAGAGATCGGATGATTAGGTTAGTCGTTATTTGATTTAAGCTTTGAACATTTGTGTGGCCGCCATTACGTTTCCGTCAAGATGGCGGCGATATAAAACATGACACTGAGGTGCCTTTTGTAAGTAATACCTCTGTACCAAATTTCGTTCCATTCGGTTGCACCGTGTTCGAATTAATAGGGGGAATGGATTTTGACACAAAGATGGCCCCCATCCGCAAACTATTAGGCGAATGACCTATTAGATTGGTCAAAGGATGCTCCCTCCATAAAGGTATGTAGTTGCAAAATTTGGTAGAGATCGGATGATTAGGTTAATCGTAATTTGATTTAAGCTTTGAACATTCGTGTGGCCGCCATTACGTTTCAGTCAAGATGGCGGCGATATAAAACATGACACTGAGGTACCCTTTGCTAGTGCTACCTCTGTACCAAATTTCGTTCCATTCGGTTCCACCGTGTTCGAATTAATAGGGGGAATCAATTTTGACATAAAGATGGCCGCCACTCGCAAACTATTAGGCTAATAACCTATTAGATTGGTCAAAGGATGCTCCCTCCAAAAAGGAATGATGTTGCAAAGTTTGGTAGAGATCGGATGGTTATGTTAGTCGTAATTTAACTTAAGCTTTGAACATTTGTGTGGCCGCCATTACGTTTCTGTCAAGATGGTGGCGATATAAAACATGACACTGAGGTGCCCTTTGCTAGTGCTACCTCTGTACCAAATTTCGTTCATTCGGTTCCACCGTGTTCGAATTAATAGGGGGAGTCAATTTTGACATAAAGATGGCCGCCACCCGCAAACTATTAGGCTAATAACCTATTAGATTGGTCAAAGGATGCTCCCCCGTAAAGGAATGTTGTTGCAAAGTTTGGTAGAGATCGGATGGTTATGTTAGTCGTAATTTAACTTAAGCTTTGAACATTTGTGTGGCCGTCATTACGTTTCTGTCAAGATGGCGGCGATATAAAACATGACACTGAGGTGCCCTTTGCTAGTGCTACCTCTGTACCAAATTTCGTTCCATTCGGTTCCACCGTGTTCGAATTAATAGGGGGAATCAATTTTGACATAAAGATGGCCGCCACCCGCAAACTATTAGGCTAATAACCTATTAGATTGGTCAAAGGATGCTCCCCCCGTAAAGGAATGTTGTTGCAAAGTTTGGTAGAGATCGGATGGTTATGTTAGTCGTAATTTAACTTAAGCTTTGAACATTTGTGTGGCAGCCATTACGTTTCTGTCAATATGGCGGCGATATAAAACATGACAATGAGATGCCCTTTGCTAGTGCTACCTCTGTACCAAATTTCGTTCCATTCGGTTTCACCGTGTTTGAATTAATAGGGGGAATTGATTTTCACACAAAGATGGCCGCCATCCGCAAACTATTAGGCTAATGACCTAGTCGTTTGGTCAAAGGATGCTTCCTCTATAAAGGTATGTTGTTGCAAAATTTGGTAGAGATCGGATGATTAGGTTAATCGTAATTTGATTTAAGCTTTGAACATTTGTGTGGCCGCCATTACGTTTCCGTCAAGATGGCGGCAATATAAGACATGTCACTGAGGTGCCTTTTGTTAGTACTACCTCTGTACCAAATTTCGTTCCATTCGGTTGAACCGTGTTCGAATTAATAGGGGGAATCCATTTTCACACAAAGATGGCCGCCATCCGCAAACTATTATGCTGATGACCTATTAGTTCGGTCAAAGGATGCTCCCCTCATAAAGGTATGTTGTTGCAAAATTTGGTAGAGATCGGATGATTAGGTTAGTCGTAATTTGATTTAAGCTTTGAACGTTTGTGTGGCCGCCATTACGTTTCCGTCAAGATGGCGGCGATATAAAACATGACACTGAGGTGTCCTTTGCTAGTGCTACCTTTGTACCAAATTTCGTTCAATTCGCATTCACCGTGTTCGAATTGATAGGGGGGGGGGGGGGGGGCAGACATTCAGAGTACACACACTCACACACAGACACACACACAGACTCACACACACACATACACACACACTCACACACACAGACAGACACACTTTTTTCGCCCTGTGTTGATCTCATAAGTCTACTTTCATTTTTTGCAAAAATCGAAAGTAGGCTAGCCTAACTAGATACATCTATTTTTGTGATTTTGAGAATAAGGCTGATTTAATAAGTCCTAAATGCCCTCTTTCCTTGGGGGAAGAGAAGGGTATTCAAAATAGGACACATCATGCTGTTTTTAAATTCTGAAGTAGTCGGTTAGTTTCAAAATTAGACAAGTAGATAAGTGAGTCACAAAACAAACACACATCTTGGCAGAGTCCATTGCGCATCAGCAGAAAGGGCGCTCTGTGTGTGCTGCCTATGTGATTCCAAGGATGCAATTCTTTCGTAATCTGTTAGTGACGGTGTGTTCACATTTGTATCGATGTATTATTTTATTTTCAAGTAAGATACATCCGATTACTGAGTCACAAACCAAGATACATCAGTAAGTTTTAAAACAAAATGAGACATATCAAATATTAAAAAGCTTATAAAAAGGAAGTCGCCTCCGTAGCGTAGCGGTCAGCATGGTTAGCTGCCGCCCCGGAGATCCTGGGTTCGATTCCCGGCTCCGCCACGAAATTTGAATAGTGGTACGAGGACTGGAACGGGGTCTACTCAGCCTCGGGTGGCCCAAATGAGTAGAGGGGGTTCGATTCCTCCTCAGCTATCCTCGAAGTGGTTTTCCGTGGTTTCCCACTTCGTCTTCGGGCAAATGCCGGGATGGTACCTTCTCTCTTCCTCCTTCCCTCTTCCTTGCCTATCCATCCTAACCATCCCTTACCTTCCCCATGAGGCCCCTGTTCGCTTTGCAGGTGAGGCCACCTGGGCGAGGTGCCACCCAGCTCTAGGACACTGCCCGTAGAGGCGGTCGTGGTGAGTTCCCTCTCTGAGCCTCCGTGCGTTCCACCAACCTGGAGGGTAAAAAAAACAAAAAAAACAGTCATGAAACTTTTGGGAAATATTTATCCATATCGAAAATATGCTATATTGGCTTTCACGGCCAGTTAATTAAAACTCAGCAATTCTTCTAGGTTTGTGCCGTGTCTTGTGTGGGGTTACGCCTAGGACACCAAGCTGGCTCATCAAGCTATACATTGCTACTGGTGCTATTTTTAACCAAAAAAGTCTTACTGCAGTCCTCAGGGATAGGCTGCGTAGATGCTGATGTCGCTCATAGCCGTCAATGCAGCGTCCACTCTCTCTATCTCTCTCTTACGGGCATCGTAAAGACGTTCCCAGGTGTCTGCAATAGTCACGCCTAGGTATCGGAAATGTTCACAGCGAATACCAACAAATGGTTAGTGGTTTTAGATCCCGTTTTATTGACTTTTTTAGCCTATTTTCAATTTTGAAAAAAATAGGCTTATGAGATCACCTTTTGTCCGTGTGTCTGTGTGTGTGCGTATGTGTGTGTGAGGTGTGTGTGTGTGTCCCCTAATAACGTCTATACGGCTTGAGCGATTTCAATGAAACTCGGTAAGTTCATAGCACTACCCCGGGCGACCCCGACCGTGCCCTTCAAATTTAGTTACGTCTCACCAATCCAACATGGCGGCTGTGCGAAATATTTCACCAGCATTCAATATCTCCAAAACTATTCCCGATATCACCCTGGAATTTTTTGTGGTGATAAAGGGAACTACTAGAAGTTCACCTATCTGACTATTGAAAAACTGGTAACTACAAAACCAACATGGCGGCTACGCGAATTTGCGACTTTTAAATATACGTTTCTCGCGATTTAACCAACCAAACGCAATAAAACTTGGTACAGTATATGTTTATACACATTGTAATGCACCGATATCAAACTTCGTTCAATTGTTTACATAACCACAATATGGCGGATGTGCGAAATATTTCACCGGCATTCTATATCTCTGAAACTATTAGCGGTATCACCCTGCAATTTTGAACGGAGATAAAGGGCACTACTGGAAGTTCACCTATAAGACTTTCAAAAACCGGTTAACTACAAAACGAACATGGTGGCCAAGCGAATTAAATATTTTAATAGACCTTTCTCGCGACTTAATGCTCCAAACGTAATGAAATCTGGTACAGGAAATGTTTATACACATTGTAATGCACTGGTATCCAATTTAGTTCAATTGTTTACATAACCTCAAAATGGCGGCTGTGCGAATTTTAAAATTAAGTTTTTATTACTTTTGTCGTAATCATGCGATCGAAGTGAAAGTATGAATAATGGACCTACGTAATAATTTTCCTTTAATGGTACATGACTCTATGGCCTATACATTTAACAATCCTACATGGCGACCATCCGAAATATTTGGACGGCTCTGAATATCTACGAATCTATTATAGAAATCAAACTGAATTTTTTAATGTTCATAGGGGCTATGCACGTAAGTTCACCTATAGGACTTTAAATAACCTGGTGATCACAAATCCAACATGGCGGCGACGCGAAGTATAAATATTCACATGGACGTTTCTCGCAATTTAACCATCCTAGTGCAGTGAAACTTGGTACAGTAAATCCTTACACAAATGTTAATCCACTGGCATATAATTTTTTTCAATTGTTTCCATAACCACAAGATGGCAGCTGTGCGAAATTTTAAAATCTCCTTGTTACTTCTTGTGTCCTAATCATGCGATTGAAATTTGAATGCTACACGTACACAATAATCTTCATGTAACAGTGCATAACTCTATGACCTAGATATATAAAATCCAACATGGCGACCATCCGAAATATTTAGTCGTTCTCAATATCTACGAATCTATTACAGCAATCAAACTGAAATTTTGTATGTTGATAGAGGCAGTTAACATAGGTAGGATATATGAAAATAGGCTGTATAGTTCTTCACGGAACTACTTGTTATATATAAGCTTACGATGATTATCGATAATTAGACTTAGTTTCCTCCACTCACCTTCTAGTGAATTAGTTAGCAACAAGATGTCTCTCAGCTTTGGAGGTTGCACTTACCTGCAAAAGAAATGCAAACATTAGTAGGCCTATGGAAGATAACCATAATAATACACATTTTACAGTATCATTAATCAAACTGTCCGCACACTGGCCAATCATCGGAAGTCGATGCTGAGAAGAAATACATCTACACTCTTCACGGGGAGCACACAGAATACGAAGCTTAAACAATAACTACTGTAATATTATAACTGTGCCTGGCATAAATCTTGTACAACAATATTATACATTTTCAAGGAAACGCACACATCTTGTTACTATAAGGTGCGTTCGAAAAGCAACGAGCCGGAGGCTGGAATGCGCAAACCGGTGACGACATCGACTAATCGTGGCGTGTGTAACGAGGTGTGGTTCCGACCAGAGCGTGGAAGGTCACAACCCATCGCTTGTGGGCACGCGTGCACGTCACATGTGATACAAAGTGAGCAGCAGCATCCATCAATCGTCCAACGCTGCCAGTCGCATTGCAAACAATGACATGGAGGCGTCAAACGAAGAGCAAAGAGGTGTTGTTCGGTTTCTGACAGCGAAAGGAGTAGGGGGAACGGACATTTATCGCCGAATGTCACAAGTGTACGGCGAACACTGCATGTCCCTTGCAAGGGTCAAGGCGTGGCACAAGAGTTTCAGGGAAGGATGGGTGTCGTTAGCCGATGATGCCTGGTCTGGGGCACCCCTCTGCATTACCGATGCCAACGTTCAGCTGGTTGATGCACTCATTACCCAGGACCGCCGAGTGACAGTGAACGCCATAGCCGGCGTGGTCGGATTGAGCGCCGGAAGTGTACACACCATGTACACGACTGCACTTGCGCAAAGTGAGTGCCCAATGGGTGCCCCACAGTCTTCAATCACACCAGGAAGCATGTCGAATGGCCTACTGTCTTGGTCTTGGTTGGACGATTGATGCATGCTGCTGCTCGCTTTGTATCGTCACGTGACGTGCACGCGTGCCCTCTAGCGACGGGCTGTGATCTTCCATGCTCTGGTCGGAACCACACCTCGTTACACACGCCACGATTAGCCGATGTCGTCACTGGTTTGCGCATTCCAGCCTCCGGCTCGTTACTTTTTGAACGCACCTTATCGAAGAAAAGTGAACAAATTTCAAAATTCAAATCGTAACTTTTTAAATGTATTTTTTAAAAATTGGCCCTTGCATTCCATTGATCTTTACTGTTCCCCTCATATCTTCCATGTTTATAGGCATTTTTGGACTTTTCCTTTCTTACAGTAGGTGTTAAACCTTCAGATACAAAATGAAGCTCACTCATTTCGATATATGTTTTTATTATTATGATTATTATTATTATTATTGGCCATTGGTAAATCCCATAAAGGACAAAGGCCTCCTGCTAGCAGGGTAGCTCTGAGATATTTCATCAGATGAGCTAGGCTTATGAAAATTTGCCTTAATAGTAACTTAAAACTAATTGTACTGACTATTTACACTCCTATTCATCTTCCTCACGAATGATCGTATTATATCAAACATTTTCACTTGTAAAACTTAGACCTACTGTCGAGCAATATATTATGTGCAATCGAGTTTGAAGGTTGTTTGTGAAGTAACCAATAGACCTACATAAAATCCAATAACATAATCATTTTCGTCGTTCTATTGTAAGTTAGTTCATGTAGGTTTGGATTTTTAAATTTATATTTTAATATTTTTTATCGCAGTTGAAACACAAAAAGTGCCCATTTTTAAGCGTGTTTCAACCATGCGTCACATTTAAGAATTAGTATCTCAAAAACCCGTCATCAGATCGAATCCAAATTTTAACACAATATACATTGAAATGTTTTATAACTGGGTTATTAATTTCAAAATTTGTTGTGTCCACGAAACAAAGTTGTTATCAGATTTGTAAGGTAACTTTTTATCGGCTCGGGGTGGTTGGAAAATGCAGTTCTTGGTCGCGTTGTAATCCTTATAAATCGAAAGTTTATGCTGTATGACTGTGAAATATGTAAATTAATTCCCTTATTATATATCGGTTTGTATTTGTACGTGAGAATAAGACATGGTTCAGCAGGTAGCCGATACGGAGAAAGCATCATGGCGCGCCTCACTCGGAAGTGATGGGCTCCATCTCGGCAGCGCTGTACAGATTTCAAACGTTCACTTCGAAATCATGATTGATACACAAAAAATAAAAACTTAATTTTAAAATTGCGCACAGCCGCCATCGTGAGGTTATGTGAACAATTGAACTAAATTAGATACCAGTGCCTTAAAATGTGTATACACATTTACTGTACCATATTTCACTGCGCTCAGATGGTTAAATCGCGAGAAAAGTCTATTGAAATGTTTCACCTTCGCTTGGCCGCCATGTTCGTTTTGTATTTTACAGATTTTTGGAGGTCTCATAGCTGAACTTCTAGTAGTACCCTTTATCACCGTACAACATTTCAGGGTGATGTAAGTAATTGTTTCGGAGATATAGAATGCCGGTGAAATATTTCGCACAGCCGCCATCTTGAGGTTATGTAAAAAATTGAACTAAATTCGAAGCCAGTGCAATAAAATGTGTGAAGACATATGCTGTACCAAGCTTCATTGCGTTTGGATGGTCAAATCGTGAGAAAAGTCTATTTAAAAGTTTCAACTTCGCTTGTAGTTGACAGGTTTTTGAAAGTCTCATAGGTTAACTTCTAGTAGTGCCCTTTACCAGCGTATAAAATTTCGGGTGATATCAGTGATAGCGTCGGAGATATAGAATGCCAGTGAAATATTTCGCACAGCCGCCATGTTGGATTGGTGAGACGTAATAAAATTTGAAGCGCTTGGTCGGGGTCGGCCAAAATATTATTATGACTTTACTGAGTTTCATTGAAATCGCTCTGGCCGTTTATAAGTTATTAGGGAGGGGACACAAACACACAAACAAACTCGCAAACATACGCACACAAACGCACAAAAGGTGATCTCATAAGCCTATTTTTTTTTCATAAAATAAAAATAGGCTAAAAATACCAAAATTTAGTAACAGAGTTCTGAAAAAGGTCTGTATTGTAACTGTTACTTTAATAAATTAACCTCCAAGAAACGGAGCAAAATAGGTTAATAAACGTTTGACTTAACAGTCGCCATTTTGAATATGTTTGTATGCTTATCTGTGCTGATGACAGTTTAAAAGAATTCACAATTACTCTACATTTGAGGTAGTTAACATGTATGCAGTTTGGTTTATACGAGGGAGTTCCGAAAATAAGTTTTGTCATATTTTCCCAGGGACCCTTTTTTTTTTTTTTTTTTTGCCAAGATGACATACACCATGGCATCATGAACTATACACCTTGCAGTATTTTTCGACACAGTCGCCACCGACATTGAGACACTTTTCGTAGCGTGCAATCAGTTTGAAGGAACCACTTTGGTAAAACTCGGTGCCCTGCGATGCAAGGAATTGTCGCACAACCTGCTCCTGGGTCAGGTTTCTCGGTACCCAGCTTGCGGACACTATTCGGTAACCCAACACATCGCAGAGCATGTGATGGGCCCGGGCATGACCAATACGCTGTCACCGTTATGCGTCTACCCACTAACACCATATTCTGTACTCGAGCAATGTTGTTTTCATTCGTGGATGTGGAGGGACGCTCACTTCAGTGGTAGTAGTTATTGTTGTTTTAAGGGGCGAAACTCCAAGGTCATCTGCCCCTGATTAAATTATACAAATTTTGAATGGAATTTTAAATTTAGAGCTAGATACCTAAATTTGAAAAGACCGAAAATAAATAAGTCAAAAAATGAAATAAAACGAATAATTATAAAAACAAAACAAAAATTAGGAAAAACCAAAAAAATTCATCATAAAAAAACGAACAAGTCATTGATTCAATGTTCACAGGAAAATTTAGATTGCTGGCCCTAACCCACTCTCACTTATAAGGCGGATGACGAGATCAGCAGCCACCGTGTCATCGGCTAATATAAACGCCAACTTCGATCTTCATCCTCCACACTCTGCCGTCCTTCACTGAACATCCAAAACCAGCCACCGACCATTTGACGAGACATGACCGCCTCACCATACACGGTCTGTACACTGACACACTAGTCCCACGTGCCCATTCATAACGGATAACAGCACGCACTTCCATTTCTGCCATCGTGAGTTGTACTAGAATGATATCGGGCACGCCGATCTACTGCTCCTCTCTCTTCGTCGGCACTCTGCGCATGCGTCATTCCCCCTCCTCTGACGATCCTTCTGTCGTTAAACTAGCCACGGATGTGGGTTCTTATGGTGATTGTGTCACCTGGTTTACCCTTTGCTCGTTCAATAAAATGATGATACTTACTCGTATATGGTAGAATCGGAGATAAACATTGTTTTGTTAACTTTTGAAGGTGCTAAGCTGTACCGAGCTCCTTAAACCTTGGCTGTTCCTTCAAGTTTGAGCTGTACAATAAGAGTGACTGAACATTTTATTGTTTTAGGAAGGTAGGGCAATGCATTCCTCTGTTATTATTCATGTGATAAGTATATACGAATGGCTGTTCCATACTCAATAAGGCTAATGATTTACTACATTAACCTTGAGCGTACTATCTGAAGATCTTACCTTGACTTGTGGGCCAACCCACATACCGCACCTTCGAATCTCGCGTCTGTTTTATGGTTACCAGAAACAATGCTAAGGAATTCAATAAATCATGTAAATTATTGGTTTTGTGGCTCATAATGGTAGGGAGATAGCAGTTTATCATTTCCTCGTGCTGTAGGAAAACCAAGGAGCTTCAGTGTTTATGCAAATTGCTAGCTCTGACTGATGATAATTCACACTGCAGTCTCGAAGTGGGAATGAAAATTAACACCTGTAGACAAGTAAAAGCACTTCTATGTGCAGTGAAGGTGCTTTTTGGTTATGATATATGGCAACAGACATTCAGGGTTAATTTAATGTTAAGAGTGTACTTTCAACAGAATAAATTGTCCTTTTAAAGAAAGTGTTTTTGAACTTCTGTCGTTGTAAAACTTGTCATTTTTCTCTTGAATGATGCATATTGTAATGTCCACGTTCTCCAATAAGACCCCAAGAGAGTATAGTCGAGACGGCTAACGATTCCCCAGTCGGGGCCCTTTCATCTCCAAAATAGCTTGCCTTGGTGAGTGAGTGGTTATCGTGTTGGACTACCAACCCCCCCCCCCAGCTTGCAGGTTCGCTCCTGGCCGTGGTAAGTGATTTTTGAAAGGCGACAATAATCACGGAACGCATGTCATACGTTGTTGGCATGATACTTTTAACGCTCTTAAAAATCCCATTTGAATTCAGTAGGCCATGTTCATAATGGTACAATTATTAATCTCGGGATTTTCCACCAAAACAAAAAGTTCCCCCTTCCTCTACTAGAAAGCTCTATAGTGTCGAGGAGCTTAGATATCTAACCTCATTGACTTTCATAGCGCTCCAAGGAGCGATCAAATTCGAAATGCATGCTGTCCTCTGGGTGTCAAGCAAATTACATCGGGCAGAGTGGGAGACGATTGGATACACGATACAATGGACATAGAAATGCGATAAAATACGGGACACACTCGGCCGTATGCGAACACAGTGCGACGTGAGACACAGGTTCACTAACATTGAAAACGACTTAAAAATAATTCATCACGAACCGAAAGGCAGAGCTCTTCACATAAAGGAAGCTAAAAGAAACAACCCCAATAATTTAAACGAACACACTTTCATGGAGAGTTCACCCCTGTTCACTCTACTAGGAAACACACCGCGTCGGAAACAAGACACAACATAACAATGTAGCCAAGCTAAATAAGAGATTAATAAGGGAAACATGTTATCGGATCAGGATGTACGATGTATCTTTTTCTTCAATAAACCAAGCCCGGTATTAACGGCAGTATTAAAGGTGCCGGGACATTCTCATTAGTCCGTTTGCGCTTAAAGAGGACTTGTTAGCTTATGCGTGGAGAGTTTGAAACCAGGTCTTTAATAGTTGAAGATTATCCTGAATACAGTAACATACACCACATTAGAGAGACTAGACTTGAAAATTTACAGGTACATTTGTACGAGGAACACATAGCACTTAGGAATGCGAGAGGGGAAATAGCCCAACGAGATAAGGAACCTTACACACTGGAATTTCCCCTCAGTCGAGTGCAAACAGTAACTAAGTGAACTGTTCACGCCAGGACCGTGCAAGACTCAACCAGATAAGTAGCCTGAACAATACAATCTGAATTGACCATTTACAACAACCACAAATTCACTCTAGAGGTCAATCACCACTTCCATGATCTCAACAAAACATCACATAGACTAGAACTAACAATTACTGATGGGTTGTATTATCTCAATTAATACTGCAACTAAATAATTGTATATATTGTAAATATTTTCACCCATACTTTCAGACATAGATTTTATAGCCTAAGTGTAATGGATCTGATGATGATCGCTTGACGATCGAAACTGGTCATCCAAGTGTATTTATTATTCTCATGTATTTTTTTTTTCAGGATTAGGGCATAACCCATTCCATGCAATCGTGTTGACCGACTGAAAAGCATCAAACTTTTGTTTTTGTATCCTACTTCATAAGTCTCTAAACGATTCCTCCTTGGCTGGTGGAGATCGATAAGGGTCGTTTAAAGCATGGAATCACTGAAACAGACATTCAACTCTGAACACCAATCAAACACAAACTTAAACAGGCTCATCATAAAGAAGTTAGAACTCGACCGAAGCATGTTTATACTGATGCATGGAAGAAAGGATGAAGGCAAGCAGTTGAGATCTCGCGGTCCTTAGTGGTCCTAACGATGAAGGTAAGAGAGAAAATAATAATAATAATAATAATTTGGCAAAATTCATCAAGTAAATAAATTCAAGTGCAAGCCTCCGTGGCTTAGGCAGCAGCACGCCGGCCTCTCACCGCTGGGTCCGTGGTTCAAATTCCGGTCACTCCATGTGAGATTTGTGCTGGACAAAGCGGGGGCAGATAGGTTTTTCTCCGGGTACTCTGGTTTTCCCTTGTCAAAACTTTCATTCTAGCAACACTCTCCACTATAATTTCACTTCAACTGTCATTCATTTAATCATTGCCCCTGAGGAGTGCGACAGGCTTCGGCTGCCAGCACAGTTCATATCCTCGTCGCTAGATTGGGGGGGGGGGCTAATTCATTCCATCCCTGACTCGATCGGACGACTGGAACAGTCAGTGGATTTTCAAATAAATTCGGAGAAGTAATTCAACCATCAGGATTGAATCGTGAGGTAAACAAAGATATGGTTGGTTGGTTCCTCAGTTTAGGGGCTGCGACAACGCGGTCATTTAGCCCCGTGTACTTTGGGTGTGTGTTGAATCTGTCTGATAACCGGTGTTAATTGTGATGACTGTATTAGTGTGTGTATCTGTTTTAATTTAAACAAGGACTGCAGACATTTAATTTTTTCAAGTAGTTCCTACTTTTGCCGCCAAACGCCACCGTCAACGACCAACTAGTTCAGAACTTAGTTACCAGATGCCACCAAAGTCGGCTCTTGACGACGAACGTAGGAACCTAAGAACGGTAGTCAAATGTTTAACCTATATATAATTTAGCTTCACACAGTTGTAATTAGTGGAAGGTTCTTTAACATGCCATAAATCTATGACATGGGACCGCCGGCTTTACTTCTCCTCCGAAGGAAGGCATACTGAGGGATTTTTAACGTTCTTAAAAAATCCGACGACATCGGCCGGGATTGAACCCGCGATCTTGGGCATAGAAGCTCAGCATGAATTTCAAAATTATATAAGGCCTATAGAATCACCTGGAACAGATAAAACAAGAAATCAATGTCGAAAAACGCAAAATTAAGAGATCACACCACAGTAATGAAACCTGAAGCACTAAATGCCTCGGAAACATTGACCATTGGAGACAGATCTCTTATTAAAGACGTTGAGAAACAAGAAAGGAAAATATTGAGAAAAAACATTGATCCAGTCTGCTCAGAAGGAATCTGGATGAAACGGAAGTCTCAGGAGCTTTATCAGCGTTCTGAAAAGATCACCGACACAGGAAAATGCGACTGAAGTTCTACGGCCACATTCTCAGAATGAACAATCACAGGCTGACAAAAAGGATTCATCCTTTCTCTCCCAATGAAACATAAGAACAACTTCGAGAAATTGGCATTACAGAGGAAATTATCAAAGATCGACTCCAGAACATTAATCAACAACCATCATTTATCTGAGAAAATTACAACCAGGACCAAGAAACCATGGACAGAAGAACGGAGGAAGACTTTTAGTGCCCAGATGTAGAGATTTTGGGAGAAGAAAAAAATAGTACATTATTCAAAGAGCCTATAATGATAATAATTAAGACACGAGTATGTTTATAAAACGAGTTAAGCGAGTTTTATAATTTCCATACGAGTGTCTTAATTACCATTGTAGGCGAGTTGCATACGACTGTTTATGTTCGACGATAATTATGATTTTATTATATTTTCTAACATAAATATTCATAAATATCTGTCGAGATTCTGTCAGTTCACTTTAGTGAAGAGCGCATGCGCTGGATTTTCACTAAGGATCAAAGTCCTTCCAAAGCTTTGTTCTTCTTTTCTTGGGAATTGTGTGGGCTCAGCATTTGCTCTTTACCCAATAACGAATTCCAAAGCTTTGAAACATTGTTTATCCTGAAGTAGCACCAACAGATAGCACACAGGTAATATGTTGGATCATTTTGTTATTTTGGTCAAATAACACAAAATAGGTTTTTACATACGCTTTACAATTAAAATGTATCGTATTATCAACTAGTTATTCTTCAAATTCGATACGAATAGAATGTCAACAGAAGGCACATCAGTGGAGTCCCAAATGGAACAGTCGTGACATATGGCGGAAAAGTTTTGCATAAGAAATCCCTTTACTGAACAGAGAGCTGGATTATAATTTCTGTGGATCTAATGTCATACGCCTGCTTACTCCATGACGTTCTGGTGTGTTAATGTCAACAACAGCATTCACTAAAATTGTCGGCGAAATCTTGCGAATGTAATGCCCTGTGTAGAAATTGGAGTTGCGGATATTAAGGTACAGTGCTATTTATTTTGCAATATTCCGCAGTTTGTTTATGCAAACATTACGGACACTTTCCATGTCGGTATAGGCTAGGGTAGGATGGTTTATTGCTAATTTCTGGACGTAGATTTCTAAATTTCATGCTTATTTCATAGTATTTTCTTGTTACCGTTAAGGTACCGGGTAAGTTAGCTGTGGTCGTTACGGCATGACTGCTGGCAGTCGCTCACATCCGGGAGGCGAGGAGGTTCGAATCCGACCGCCGGCAACCTTGAAGATGGTCTTCTGTGGTTCCCCATCTTCCTTCCAGGTAAATGCCGAGGTTGGTCCTTAACTATAGGCCACAGCCGCTACCTTCCAACACCTCGTCCTTACATTCCTTCCCCAACGGCACTTGTAGCTCACCCATTGGGTCTCCGTCTCGAAGCAGCTACAAAAAAAAAAACTGGCGAGCCAAACATGTCCTCGGACACTCCCGGCACTAAAAGCCATACGATAAAGAAAAACGTAAAGGTTCGTGCTGATTTTGTCTTTGTGGATGGGATCGTCGCTACAATGGTTGATCCAATATAGGCCATTGTCAACTTTCAAATCATGTAATTAATGTCCGACAAGTTGGATTTTGAGTGCATGTGCGAAGCTATCCTTACCTAATTGGTCAATGAATCAAAATATTGATCTATGATTGGTTGGAGAAACTGTATCATCATGGAGAGTAGTACTTCAGTGACCCCCATTATGATACAGTTTTCTGACATATAATATTTACATTTCGACATCGTCGAACATGAATATCATTAGCTAAATAAGCTCCACATATGCTCCACATATGGGCATAACGAAGTTTAATAATAATAATAATAATAATAATAATAATAATAATAATAATAATAGTAAAATTAGAGGGTACACACCACGCAATTTATGCTTTAAGAATGAAGAGGGGAAGCTTCTCATGAGCAATAAGCAAAACTGTGAACACCTGGCAAAATATTTTAAACATCTTTTGAATTGTGACCCTCCACGTGATCGATTGATGTTCTCTTCTCCACAGCACAAACTCCCTGACTCATCTTCGCCAACGCAGGACGAAATTAGAGCTATAATCAAAGATCTTAAAAAGAATAAAGCTTCAGGGAAGGATTCCATCCCAGCAGAACTTCTTAAGTATGGAGGAGACAAAGTGGTGGAACAACTAGAGAAACTCTTACGCGACATTTGGGAAACGGAAACAATACCAGATGAGTGGAGGAATGCAGTAATTCATCCCTTACTTAAAAAAGGGGATAAAACTAATGTCAGCAACTATAGAGGTATCTCATTACTTCCTGTAGCATATAAGATATTGTCCAAAGCATTGCAACGACGAATAGAAGAACATCTTGACAAACAGATAGGCGAATATCAGGCTGGATTTCGAAAAGGACGATCATGTGCCGAACAGATATTTATTCTCAAATCTTTAATAAAAATAAAACTCATGAGAAACAATAAAAAGGTGATCCTGACATTTGTTGATTTTAAGAAAGCATATGACTCAGTAGACCGTGAGACCCTTATTGAAATTCTGAGAGAATTTGGAGTCGACGAAAAATCAATATCTCTCACTCGCCAAACTTTGACGAATACCTACTCCCAAGTCAAGTTTCTTGGAGAACTCTCAGAACCTTTCGAGGTCAGGACAGGATTGAGACAAGGTGATGGCCTTTCCCCCCCCCCCCCTTTTGTTTGTGTTATAGAGAAAATAATTAGAGAATGGCGCAGGGTGACAAGTCAACAAGGCATTCCTGAAGGAATTCAACTTGGATATAGAAATACTGGATTCGAAATAGACTGCCTCGCATTTGCAGATGATGTTGTTTTCTGTGCACAAGATCTTGAAACTGCAACCAGACAAATTGAGATACTCAAGGAGATAGCTGAAAAAACAGGTATGCAAATTTCCTTCAAAAAAACAGAATATATGAATTTGGACAACTGGGATCAGGTTCAGGAAATGAATACTGATTATGGGACAATTTCGAGGAGGTATAAATTCCAGTATTTGGATGAAATTTTAACTCCCAATGCGAATGAGAAATTCGCCATTGAAAAAAAGATAAGGAAGGAAGGAAGCTTGTAGTTTAACGCGACCGTTAATCTCGCGATCATGAGCCACGGGACCTCCTTTTTACGTGGAATCCGAACCACAGGACATGGCATTTCGCATCGAAAATCTCACATGCATTGACCGGGAATCGAACCCGGCCCGCCTTGGTGAGAGGCCAACACCTTGACCGCTGCGCCACCACGCCCCCCACCATTGAAAAAAGGGATAGGAAAATGGATATGGCATTTAGACTTTGCATCAACACTTATAAGCCCAAGTCCCTCTCGTATCAGACCAAGAATAGGGCCTATAACACAGTTGTTAAGTCAGAGTGCCTCTATGCGGCAGAAACTTTAACAAGCATGAAAATTGCTGAAATTGAGAAAAAAGAAAGGAAATTCTTACGAAAAATTTTAGGTCCCAAAAAATTACCTGGGGAAGAATATATATTTAGAATGCGATCTAACCAAGAACTGTATAACAAGTTTGAAGGGATTTCTGTCAGTATAAGGAAAATTCGGTTGATGTTCTATGGGCACGTTAAGCGATTGGGGAACGAGAGGTTGGCTAATAAAATTCTTAATCTGCAAGAGAAGTGGAAGGTACAACCCCCATGGCTTCAAGAGGTCTATCAAGACTTAAAAAGGGCAAACATAGGATTAGTCGAAGTGTGGGACAGGACAGGATACAGATCTAAAGTTGCAAGTGTGAAGGATCCCCCCGAAAAAAGACTCGCTCTTTCAGTGGAAGAACGACTGTGAAGGAGCCAACGAATGAAAGATCTCTGGCAGGAATCTAAACAACAAGACAGAAACACCTTGAAGAAGATGAAGACCTGAATAATGGCTGTGTATTTGTAGTCCATAGATGGCTGTATCAAAATAAATAAATAAATAAATAAATAAATAAATAAATAAATAAATAATAATAATAACAGTATTAGGGCTAGCCCTGGAGAACTCTCCAGTTTATCCTACAGTGTACCAGTTGAGATTTGGCAGGGAGTAATTGATCTGCCATTTACCATTATTAAAGTAAATACACCGTTAGGACAGTGAGTGAGAAATGAGTCACTTTCGTGACAGTCTTATATTTCTGTCATTTGCCCTTGGGTTAGAAAACAACTTGCTGGAGTTATTTTAGGAATCCTCTAGACTTTCTCGCCCTTCCGTGTGTCTTGTGGTTTGTTAACCGCAGGACCGTGACCACATGGTCATCCACAAACTGCACCAGTTTCTCTGTCCAGGGGCGCAGGGCATCAGGAAATGAAATGGACCGATCACCTAAATGATTTCTCTTAATGTGTTTTGCGGAAGTACAAGACGTATATATTACTTCCTTCCAAGTATTATAAATAAACGGATTCCTTCCTGTCGCGAATTTCTAGAAATGATTACAGCTATTATGTGTTGCAAGATTTTCACAGCATCGTGGGAACCTCACATAAAAAGACCGTTTCGCAATGCAATGGTTGAAACTCTGCATCTGTAGAATACGATCATTTGTAGTTAATATCATGATGATAATAATTGTTGTTTTAAGGGGTCTAACATCTAGGCTATCGGCCTCTAATGATGTCAATGAGAATGAAAATGAAAAACTAATTACTACAAGAACTAACTACAGACTTACATCCAACTCACAGACTAGAAGGAAAAAGGGACAAAGCAAGAATGAGGAAACTAGAATAATGCCCTGATACCTTGAAGAATAAGGTTTGGGAGACTTGGAAGGAAATAGAGCCATGAAAGACAGACAGAACTGGGAAAGTGAAGGTCCGTCCCAAAATATCGTTGTTGTTGTTGTTGTTGTTGATGATTGATTTAAGAGCTTAGTTTGCCCCATTAACTTGTATGTGTGTGGAATTTGTCTGATAACGTGTGTAATTTTGATGGCTTTATTAATGTGTGTATTTGTAATTCAGATGAGGATTGGGATTGGGATGGAGGCGGCCGTGGCCTTAAGTTAGGAACCATTCTGGCATTGGCTGGAGTAGAAGTGGGAACCCACGAAAAATCGCCCCCAGGATGGCTGAAGTGGGAATCGAACCCATCTCTTCTCAGTTTTGCCTTAAAGAGGCCTCAGACCAAAATGGAATTTCTTGGCGGAGCCAGGAAATGAACCTGGACCTCCGGGGTGAGAGCCAAGAACGCTAGTCGCTACGCCAGGAAGTGGATTAGTATGCTAGGGGCCGTGCTCCAAGATGGATGTGAGTAAAGTTAATTTTGTTGATGTTATTAATTCGAACTAGGGGCTTGGAATATCTCGCGCATCAGATCCGTGTATTTGGGTTTGTGCTCGATTTGTCTGATAACCTGTGTTTCTTCGGTGACTGCATTAATGTTTGTAACTGTAATTATTAGGGTTGGAAGTGGGGTAGGTGCCCAGGAACTAGAAATATATGGTGCTATCCTGGTATTTCACTGGAGAGAATGTGGAAAAACACAGGGGTAATCACTCCCAAGTTTGCTGCTGTCGCACCTGGATTCGAATATCCGATATCCAGACTTGTTGCAACTCACCGTCACGGTCGTGGTGAGTAATTTAACGCGCACGGCTACTTCGTGGGGTAAGCATACTTGAACAGCGGTGATTCCTGATGTACCATCTGCGTCGTACGTTTCGGAGGGAACGTAACTGCTGCTGGACAAGGCCATGACAGTGGCTGACAGTGCCTCCATGATAACACAACAGCCTACAGTGCAGCTCCCGTCAAGAAAATTTTGTAGCGGTGTGGGTGATGGTATATCTTGATATACCCACCGTACTCGCCTGATCTTAGTCCATGCGAATCTCATCTCATTTCGCAAGTGAACAAGTCGCTGCGTGCAAAGCGAATTCCAAAGAAGGAGGACATCCTAAAAAGCATTTGGACAGGAGATGGTACACATAGCCGATGGTATTCAACGTCTTGGAAGGAAGCCTTGGAGGATTTTTCTGTAGGCCGTATGGTATTAGCAGTGAGTATTGCACTTTGTTTACCTTGTGCATAATTTATGATTTCTATTCACGTATCTTTCAAGTCACCTAACCTGTTGGCTTTTACACCCGGACCTAACTTTGTACCACCATCGCAAAATACATTTCAATAACCTTCAATTACTTATAGTGAATGTTTATTCTTGCTACTTTATTGGCCGGTATAACATAGTCACCCTCGTATGCGTACTTCATTTCAGACAGCTACCGCAAGGTAGCTAGGGACGTAAATTAATGTTAAGAGCCTACGCACATTACTGGCATACTAACCACAGCAAACGTCCGTATATAATGAGATACGTGTATGTTGGGAATGATTGCAGACATGTTAATAGTATATTGTATTATTATTGCAATTCGTTTATGTATTAACAACCTGATTTTTTGGTAACATATTGATGGCATGGAGTGACAACATCGGTATGTAGATGGTATAAACCTCTAGGAGCGTGGTATCTACGGTAGCAATTACAAAGCGATGCAAGTGGTGCAATAAAGGAAAAACTATCTAACACTCACGTTTATGGCAAGTGTGTTGTCTGCCTCCCAGGCTTGCGAGCATGCGGAGATAAGACACCACGCCATGGTTGTCAAGCCAGAGGGACTCGGAAGTTTCAGAATGTCCGATAATGAATAATAAAGAAAGAAAGAAAGAAAATATTGAGAATGAACCTAGGATAGGAAAGAAGAAAAGAAGGTACACGGAGAAAGAGAAGAAATGAAGATTTAAACAGACAGGCGAAGAGGATCACACACACACCCACACCCACACCCACACCCACACACACACACACACACACACACCATACGCAAGAGGCGACCTAAGTTTTATGAGCACCTCACGAAGGAAGTTAAGATGAATACAAAAGAGATATAGAATAGAGATACGTTTTGACCTAAGATTGATACATTCAAAGGATTCTAGGGGAAAGGAATCCCAAAGTAAATAGTATAGATAGCTCTGGAGACATTTTCCAGTGTTGCCGCATTGACAATTTGATATTGCACCTTTTCAGTCGCTAAACATAATATAATCCCAATTATTGGCAGATGACCTCGTAGTTCCGCCCCTTAAAAATACATCAACAACAATAACAACAGCAATCCCACTTACCGGGGCGAAAGCACGAAGGAGTTCCGGGAGAAGAAGAAAGGACTAACAAGTAAAGTAGTAGTTTCCCGTGGTCCTCAGTAGACCAAAATTGAAGAAATGACGAAAATCCCCCCCGGCACGCCGAAAGACGGAGGTAGATTTCACCAGGCAAAGAAAAGAAAAATCGAATTCAATTAATTTGCCAATCGTCGAATACCTACAAAAGTTCCACAGGTTGAGTACAATTCCGAAAACATATTGCTCATCCCTTGGCGTAACGGTGGTTCCAAGCATGATGATAGGTCCAGCTTTTAAATGCATATAACTTCTATACTAACAAATGGATGTAAACCAAATTTCGCATATGCTGTGTGTATCATAACATTTATGACTATGCGTATTCGTAAGAACCAGCAGGGCTGCCAACTGTTAATAAATGCTCTCTCTATTTGTTTAATCCAAATATCAATAGAAAGTATGCAAGTCATCAGCATTTCTACAGAAAAGGAATCTCTTGACATCGAATATAGATTTAGGTGTTAGGAAGTAATTTTTGAAGGCCTTTGTCTGGAGCGTGGTGCTCTATGGAAGTGAAACTTGGACTTTTGGTGCAGCAGAAAAGAGGAGAATTGAAGCGTTTGAAATGTGGTGTTACGGGAGAATGGTGAAGATCAGATGGGAAGATAGGGTTACAAACGAAGAGGTATTAAGACTAGGAGGAGAGATGAGAGATGTTTCTGGCAACTGCTAATGAAGAGAAGAGATAGGTTGGTAGGACACATTCTAAGACACCCAGGAATAGCAAGCTTAGTTATGGAAGGAAGGGTCGATGACAAGAACTGTAGGGGTAGACCAAGGTTAGAATATGTTAAACAGATTGCCTCGCACGTAGGGTGTGGTAGCTATGTTGAGATGAAACGACTAGCTCAGGACAGAGAGGCATGGAAAGCTACATCAAACCAGTCAAACAACAACAACAACAACAACAACAGCTCTAAACTTTGCACACGTATAGTAACTGACATTCTAGATTAATTTGGAGTAACGTATTTACCTCAGTGCAGCCAATAGTTTCAATAGTTTCAATTTTTAATTACATGTAACTTGGATTTTATCCAAAATTGGCACTATAATAGATCGTAATAGTTCAGATTAATTCTGAGCATTACATGCATGACATTGTTCAACGTCCATACTATTCATTAGACTTCAACCAAATTTTGTATGTGCATTCTATACTTTAAGAGATGGAACTAAGAATATATTCAGAGTCACCAGGGCTGCCAACTGTAGTAAATTGTCTATTAAGCTACACTATTTCAGGTGTATTTCAAACTGCAGTGCTTAGAAATGTTAGTATCACCAACTTGATTTCGTCATTATTCTAGATAGGTCTATATAGATTGACATGAATCTTAATTTGTAAGAAAAGTAGGCTCTTTAGTTCGTCACGGAACTACTTGTTTAAATTCTCAAAACTCTTATTTTTCCCACCCCTTTGTCAATGGTTGGTGCAATCAAAAATCTTTGCTGAGATAAGTGTTTGACCCTTATGCGAAGAATAGTACGAAGCTTGAATGAATTTGATTTCTAACATACTAAATTAGTTAAAGGGATATATCATTTGATCGATAAAGACCCTCCCCCCTCCCCAATTGCCCATTAAACTGAACCTAGATTTGAAATGGGTATATTTTATGTATACATTTGAAAGTGATTGGTACGAAATGATGGTAGTTATTGTGTCCACAAAAAATGTTCCATACTGTATATAAATCATACTAATATATAACAAGTAGTTCCGTGAAGAACTATACAGCCTATTTTCATATATCCTGCTCATGTTAATTGCCTCTATCTACATACAAAATTTCAGTTTAATTGTTGTAACAGATTCGTAGATATTGAGAACCGTCTTAATATTTCAGATGGTCGCCAGGTTGGATTTTTTTGTACTATTACATTAAGATTATTGTGTACGTGTGGTATTCAAACTTCAATGGCATGATTAGAGCACAAGAAGTAAAAACGAGATTTTAAAATTACGCACAGCAGCCATCTTGTGTTTATGCAAACAATTGAAATAAATTAGATGCCAGTGGATCAACATTTGTATAAGCATTTAACGTGCAACGTTTCACGGCACTCGTATAGTTAATTCGCGAGAAACGTCCAATTAAATATTTATACTTCGCGTCGCCGCCATGTTGGATTTGTGCTCACCAGGTTACTGAAAGTCCTATAGGTGAACATATGTTCATAGTCTCTATGAACATAAAAAAAAATCAGTTTGGTTGCTGTAAAAGATTCATAGATATTGAGAACCGTCTAAATATTTCGGAAGCTCGCCATTTAGGATTGTTATATGTATAGGCCATAGAGTTATGTACCATTCAAGGACAATTATTGCCTAGGTTCAGTATTCAAACTTTTACTTCGATCGCATGATTACGACACAAGAAATAAAAACTTAATTTTAACATTTCGCACAGCCGCCATCTTGAGGTTATGTAAACAATTGAATTAAATTAGATGGCAGTGCATTACAATCTGCAAAATCATTTACTGTACCACATTTCACTGCGCTCAGAGAGTCAAATCACGAGAAAAGTCTATTAAAATATTTCGAATTCGCTTGGTCGCCATGTTCGTTTTGTACTTTACAGGTTTATGAAATATACATAGGTAAACTTGTATCAGTACCCTTTATCACCGTACAAAATTACAGGGTGATATCTGTAATAGTTTCGGAGATATAGAATGTCAGTGAAATATTTCGCACAGCCGCCATTTTGAGGTTGTGTAAACAATTGAACTAAATTAGACTCCAGTGCATTACAATGTGTATAAACATTTGCTGTGCCATGTTTCATTACGTTTGGATTGTTAAATCGCGAGAAAAGTCTATTTAAATTTCTCAAATTCGCTTGGCCGCCATGTTGGTTTTGTAGTCACCAGGTTTTTGAAAGTCTCATAGGTGAACTTCTAGTAGTGCCCTTTATCACCGTACACAATTTCAGGGCGATATCGGTATTCGTTTCGGAGATATTGAATGCTAGTGAAATATTTCGCACAGCCGCCATGTTGGATTGGTGAGACATAACAAAATTTGAAGGGCACGGTCGAGGTCGCCGGGAATAGTGCTATGATCTTACCTAGTTTCATTGAAATCGCTCCAGTCGTTTAGATTTTATTAGGGGGGGGGGGAGGGGCACACACACACCTCACACACACACACACACACACACACACACACGCACGCACACACACACGGACAAACGGTGATCTCATAAGCCTATTTTTTCAAAATGGAAAATAGGCTAAAAATGAGATGGTGTGTGTCTGTCTTTCTTTCTTTCTTTCTGTCTGTCTGTCTATCTGTCTGTCTGTCTGTGTGTAACTTAATAACGCAAGAACCACTGGTCCGATTTAAATGAAATTTTGCATGGATGTAGCTGAAATACCAGGTTTACATATAGGATACTTTTAGTTTCGATATTTTGCACTATTAAGAAATGGCGACCATTTTTGTGACGTCACTACACCCTTTGGTTTCAAAATTTCATATTTCCATATCAAATAAAAAGAGAACGGTAGGAAATAGCAAACTTTTGATGGCACATATGAGCTTTGAAATTTAATTATATATAAAGTTTTGAACTGACGGTGGTTTGAGGTCTGGGGAATGTGAAATGCAAAAATATGTGGACATTTTCCGGACGTCGCAGCATGGTACCCATTGCAATGAAGTTGTAATGAAATCTACCTAAAAATGATAAAAATGCCATGGGCCTCCCAAGTATTGGCTCCTAGAAAAACCAAGTTCTCTTCAATTTTGAGGGGAATGGACCCTCTCTACTTTCACCGGGCAGGCCCATTCTAGGGTGGAATGCCGAAGTCTACCCTTCTGAGCCACTGAGAGGCTTGTAAGATAATTAAATCCCAGTCCTTTATCAGAACGAGAGGTTGTAATATGGAAATGAGGGGAGATGAAGGTTGATAGTGTAGTACTACAGTATGTCCGGTCACGTTCTTTTCACACGCCACTGCCCACAGACTTCCTGAGGCGGCTCCTTATAAGAGGCGTAGACAACAACACTGACCCCTCGGAGTACCAGATTCGACACGCTAGCATGCTCTTCCTCAAGCGAACCCTCATTCCTCGCTGCGTGAGAGAATGTCTACACTTTCTAGTGGAGGATTTATTAAGAAACAAAACCTATTCTTTACTACTCTCAACGGGCATGCATCAACATGCTATAATAATAATAATAATAATAATAATAATAATAATAATAATAATAATAATAATAATAATAATAATAATAATAATGAAATGAAAATCCACAGCCTGCTTCCAGTCTCTGACCGGGTCAGGAATGGAATGAATGAAGCCCCCATCTAGCGGCGAGGATATGAACTGTGCCGGCTGCCGAGGACTGACGCACTCCTCTGGGGCAATGAATAATAATAATAATAATAATAATAATAATAATAATAATAATAATAATAATAACATTCCGACAATATATTAGACAATATTAGAAAAAGTCGATTGAAATATTATGGACATTATCAAGTTGGAAACCATTCTCAGCCTATTTTCATTTTCTGGAAAAATAGACTTATGAGATCAACTCTTTTGTCCGCGCGTGTGTGTGTGTATGTGTGTGTGCCCCATCTCCCCCCCCCCCCCCGCCACCTCCCTAATAAAATCTGAACAACCAAATCGATTTCAATGAAACTCGAAGTCCATACTACTACCTTGTGAGACCTCGACCGTCCTTTCAAATTTTAATAAGTTTCACCAATCCAACATGGCGGCCGCGCGAAATATTTCACAGATATTCTATATCTCCGCAACAGTAACTATTAGCATGAAATTGTGTACGGTGATAAAGGGTACTACTAGAAGTTCATTTATGTAACTTTCATAAACCTGTTAATTACAAAACGAACATAGCGGCCCAGCGAAGTTGAACCATTTAAATAGACTTTTCTCGCGATTTAACCATCCCAACGCAGTGAAACTTGGTACAGTAAATGATTATATACCTTGTAATGCACTGATATCTAATTTAGTTCAATTGTTGATATGGCGGCTGTGCGAAATTTTAAAATTTGGTTTCTATTTCTTGTGTCCTAATCATGCGATCGAAGTCAACGTTTGAATAATGAACCAACGCTATAATGGTCATTTAATAATACATAAATATACGGCTTTCTTCATATATACAAATCCAACATGGCGACCATCCGAAATATTTAGACGGTTCTCAATATCTATTAATCTATGACAGCAATCAAACTTAAATTTTGTATGTTGATAGAAGCTATAAACGAAAGTTTACTTATGGGAATTTCAATAACCTGGTGATCACAAATCCAACATGGTAGTGACGTGAAATGTAAATATTTAAATGGACGTTTCTCGCGATTTAACCATTCGAGCGCAGTGAACTTGGTACGGTAAATGCTTGTACAAATTTTAATGCACTGGCATCTAGTTTATTTCAAATGTTTTCATAACCACAAGATGGCGGCTGAGCGAAATTTTGAAATCTCTATTTTATTTCTTGTGTCCTAATCAAGCGATTGAAGTTCGAATAATACACCTGCACAATAATATTCATGTAATAGTACATAACTCTACCGTAAGGCCTACATATGTAAAAATTCAACATGGCGAACATTTGAAATATTTATACGGTTCTCAATATCAACGAATCCAAAACAGCAATTAAACTGAAATGTTGTAAGTTGATAGAGGCAATTAACATAAGTAGGATATATGAAAATAGGCTGTATGGTTCTTCACGGAACTACTTGTTTTTTGTTGTTGTTAAGATACCGATTGTGGAGATTGAACTCCAAATTTGCTTGCTTAGTGGGATTATGATTGTTATTAAATGGTCGGGTTGGAGTGGAGAGTGAACTTAGTCGATTGAGCGGTCTGTGGTCCGTTTCCGTGCAGCTGCCAACACCACGTGTTGTAGACCCATGAGCTTCAAATTAATTGTACTGTAGAAACGTACATTTCCCCGTAGTTATGCAGTCCTGCCGTACAGTATAGTAAAGGTTCATTTTCCTTTTTATTTACACGCAGAAAAACGGACCTAACGTGAATTGTTCTGATTGACGTCACATCCACACACGGCTGGGAGGGGTGGCCAATCATACGGAAAATAATGGACAAGAAGAGCATTGTCAGATACGCGACAACGCGGTCATGTAGCCCCGTGTACTTTGGTGTGCAGAATTTGTCTGATAACCGGTGTTAATTGTGATGGCTGTATTAATGTGTTATCTGTTTTTAATTCAAGTAAGGACTGCATACATTCAATTTTCAAGTACTTCCTACTTTTGCTACCAAACGCCACCGTCAATAACAACTAGTTCTGAACTTGGTTACTAGATGCCACCACAGTTGGCTCCTGGAGACGAACGTTGGAACTTAAGAGCGTTAGTCAAATCTAACCTATAATTTAGATTCACACAAGTGTAATTAGTGGAAGGTTCTTTTACATGCCATAAATCTATGACGTGGGACCGCCGGCTTTACTTCCCCTCCGAAGGAAGGCATACTGAGGGATTTTTAAAAAATCCGACGACATCAGCCGGGTTTGAACCTGCGACCTTGAGCATAGAAGCTCAGCATGCTACCTACTACGCCACCGAAGTCGCTATTGCAAGTTTAGCGAATATATGGAGTATTATTGTAGACTACGACTACCGAGAGTGGTTACGCTCGCTAGAGCACAGCGTTAGGTCATGGGGCCAAGCTCTGCCGGTTCTCCGTGGTTTCCCCATTTTCAACTCCAGGCAAATTCTGACAGACCACGGCCGCTTCCTTCCACATCCTTGCCCAATTTCATTCACCATCATTCATTTCATCTCTCATGAAGTTGCCATCAGGAAGGGCATCCGGTTGTAAAAACCATCCACCACCAAGACTTCCATCGCATCTCATCCCCGGCCCCGTTGGACGAACGGGAATAATAAGGGGTAGACAAACATAATTGTAAACTACGACTCTGGAACATGGACCCTAAGAACAGTAGACGTGTTGAAACTCAGGGTATTTGAGATGTGGTGCTGGAGAAGTCTCCTAAAGATACCGTGGACTTATTTATTTATTTATTTATTTATTTATTTAGCGTTTGGCTTTTATGCCGGGAGTGTCCGAGTACATGTTCGGCTCGCTAGAGGCTGTAGCTGCTTCAAGCGGACATCCATGGGGTGAGCTACAAGTTTCGTTCAATTTCAAGTACTGTAGTTCCAAGTTTCGCTACCAGATGTCACTGACTCCTAGTGGTGAACGTTGGATCTTTGATAGAGCGTTTCAACGAAATCTAATCTAGAAATTTAGTTTTACACATGTTTAGTTAGTGGAAGAATCTTTTACATGCCACAAAATCTGTGACATGGGACCACCGGCTTTACTTCCCCTCCGAAGGAAGGCATACTGAAGGATTTAAACGCTCTTAAAAAATCCGACGACTTCGGTTGGGTTTGAACCCGCGATCTTGGCCACAGTAGTTCAGCATGCTACCAACTACGCCACCGAAGCTCCTACCATGGACTGATAAGGTCACAAACGAGAATATTCTTAGAAGAGCAAATAAGCCACGCAACTTGGTTGAATCCTTAAACAAAAGAAAAAACAGCTCAATTTTAGTCACTTGATTTGACATTCTGACTGGTCCACCACGCTATTCGAAGGAAAATGAGAAAGAAGAAGGGGCAGAGGAAGACCAAGAGTACAATTTATCTACAGCATTAGAGGCAAACACACCTACTGTCACTTGAAGCTGCAGGCCAAAGGACGCAGAAGATTGGATACAATAGCCTACAGTTTGCCCACCAACCTAACGGTTGAGAATATGATGATTAAGGTTACAGCTCGGCATTTGCCTATTTGCCTTTTTTGTTCCTTTCTTTAGAGTCTTAGGCTTTGCATATATAAATACAGTATGTTTCATGCTCACTGGAGTAAAACATGCTGATAATATGAATACAATAGAATCAGGCGGAGCTGAAAAGCTACTTTTCAGGAGAAAGAAAAAAACGTCATTGACAGAACAGAACTTAACAAACACACTATATTTATTAGTCATCTATATTGTAATGCATCTATTCAGGATATACTTATGTTAGCGGAATATGAATTTTAAGTTAATAAATATAATTTTATAATCAATTTTGAAAACGTGACTTAATTCCTTTCAGCTCCGTGGTCAGTTTAAAGCGGCATAAAGCCATTCAGAATGAATATTTCACATGATATTTTATTGTAAAATGGATTTGAAACATAAAAACCACCTTAACCCCTGAAAAAGTGTAATTTACAATAGCACTGTAACACGCGGGAACCTTGCAGTGCTGCCAACTTTAAGTACGGAATATGGCACTGAAAGGCAGCATGTCGACTTAATGCTTTTCTCCTCTGATCGCACTACAATGTAGCAGTGGTTTCTGAATTAATCAGAAGTCTGACTTAATTATCTCCTGTGCCGTTCCAAGGCCCTTGGGTCAATACTTCAGAATGCTAATTGTTCAAAAAATTACCATTTTTGACATAACGCTTTTCAGCTCCGACCGATTCATAGTGTTGTGCCTGCTTCAATGCTTATCATATAGTCTGTAGTGCCTATATAGGTACCTATTTATAAAGTGCCTTTTAAACAGTCTATTTTAAGTTTCATTTAGCGCGTATTGCGCCGAGCTCTAATGATGATAATGGATTAATGGTCAACAATACACTTGCTCTGACAGACCAAGCTCATATGACTCGTCAAGTTACAAAACTCGTTTAATCCACTTTTGAATAAGAATAATTTTCATGAGAAACATTTCCCTGGACTTTGCCTCACGTAACTTTTGTGTTTGTTGTTTTCTACATTTGCTTTGTGTTTTTGTTTTTTGTTTCTGTGTTTACTTTGTGCTTTTGCTTTTGAATTTTATTTTTGCTTCTCTTTCTTGGTTTTGTGTTTGTTTCTGCTTTTGCTTTTTTGAATTTTGCTTTTTGCTTTATGTTTCTTGTTTTTCGTTTTCTGCTTTTGCTTTTGAATTTTGCTTTTTGCTTCTTTTTTGTTTTGGTTTTGTGTTTGTTTTCTGCTTTTTCTGTTTTTGAATTTTGCTTTGTGTTTCTTTTGTTTTTTGTTTTCTGCTTTTGCTTTTGTGTTTGAATTTTGCTTGTTGCTTCGGCTTTTTAGCCTACTTTCGATTTTGGCAAAAAATGAAAGTAGACTTATGAGATCAACACAGGGCGAAAAAAGTGTGTCTGTCTGTGTGTGTGTATGTGTGTGTGTGAGTCTGTGTGTGTGTGTGTGTGTCTGTGTGTGTGTGAGTGTGTGTACTCTGAATGTCAGTCCCCCTCTATCAATTCGAACACGGTGAATGCGAATTCAACGAAATTTGGTACAAAGGTAGCACTAGCAAAGGACACCTCAGTGTCATGTTTTATATCGCCGCCATCTTGACGGAACCGTAATGGTGGCCACACAAATGTTCAAAGCTTAAATAAAATTACGACTAACCTAATCATCCGATCTCTACCAAATTTTGCAACGACATACGTTTATGGGGGGAGCATCCTTTGACCAAACCAATAGGCCATCAGCGTAATAGTTTGCGGATGGCGGCCATCTTTGTGTGGAAATCGATTCCCCCTATTAATTAGAAAACGGTGCAACCGAATGGAACGAAATTTGGTACAGAGGTAGTACTAACAAAAGGCACCTCAGTGTCATGTTTTATATCGCCGCCATCTTGACGGAAACGTAATGGCGGCCACACAAATGTTCAAAGCTTAAATCAAATGACGACTAATATAGTCATCCGATCTCTACCAAATTTTGCAACAACATACCTATATAGAGGAAGCATCTTTTGACCAAATGACTAGGTTATTAGCTTAATAGTTTGCGGATGGTGGCCATCTTTGTGTGAAAATCAATTCCCCCTATTAATTCGAACACGGTGAAACCGAATGGAACGAAATTTGGTATATAGGTAGCACCTGCAAAGGGCATCTCAGTGTCATGTTTTATATCGCCGCCATATTGACAGAAACGTAATGGCGGCCACACAAATGTTCAAAGCTTAAGTTACATTACGACTAACATAACCATCCGATCTCTACCAAACTTTGCAACAACATTCCTTTATGAAGGGAGCATCTTTTGACCAAACTAATAGGTCATCAGCGTAATAGTTTGCGGATGGCGGCCATCTTTGTGTGAAAATCGATTCCTCCTATTAATTCGAACACGGTGCAACCGAATGGAACGAAATTTGGTACAGAGGTAGTACTAACAAAAGGCACCTCAGTGTCATGTATTGTATCGCCGCCATCTTGACGGAAACGTAATGGCGGCCACACAAATGTTCAAAGCTTAAATCAAATTACAATTAACCTAATCATCCGATCTCTACCAAATTTTGCAATAACATACCTTTATAGAGGAAGCATCCTTTGACCAAACGACTAGGTCATTAGCCTATTAGTTTGCGGATGGCGGCCATCTTTGTGTGAAAATCAATTCCCCCTATTAATTCAAACACGGTGAAACCGAATGGAACGAAATTTGGTACAGAGGTAGCACTAGCAATGGGCACCTCAGTGTCATGTTTTATATCGCCGCCATCTTGACGGAAACGTAATGGCGGCCACACAAATGTTCAAAGCTTAAATCAAATTACGACTAACATAATCATCCGATCTCTACCAAACTTTGCAACAACATTCCTTTATGGAGGGAGCATCCTTTGACCAATCTAATAGGTTATTAGCCTAATAGTTTGCGGATGGCGGCCATCTTTATGTCAAAATTGATTCCACCTATGAATTCGAACACGGTGGAACCGATTGAACGAAATTTGATACAGAGGTAGCACTAGCAAAGGGCATCTCAGTGTCATGTTTTATAACGCCGCCATCTTGACTGAAACGTAATGGCGGCCACACAAATGTTCAAAGCTTACGTTAAATTACGACTAACATAACCATCCTATCTCTACCAAACTTTGCAACAACATTCCTTTATGGAGAGAGCATCCTTTGACCAATCTAATAGGTTATTAGCCTAATAGTTTGCGGGTGGCGGCCATCTTTATGTCAAAATTGATTCCCCTATTAATTCGAACACGGTGGAACCGAATGGAACGAAATTTGGTACAGAGGTAGCACTAGCAAAGGGCACCTCAGTGTCATGTTTTATAACGCCGCCATCTTGACTCAAAGGTAATGGTGGCCACACGAATGTTCAAAGCTTAAATCAAATTACAATTAACCTAATCATCCGATCTCTACCAAATTTTGCAACTACATACCTTTATAGAGGGAGCATCCTTTGACCAATCTAATAGGCCATTAGCCTTATAGTTTGCGGGTGGCGGCCATCTTTATGTCAAAATTGATTCCCCCTATTAATTCGAACACGGTGGAACCGAATGGAACGAAATTTGGTACAGAGGTAGCACTAGCAAAGGGCACCTCAGAGTCATGTTTTATATCGCCGCTATCTTGACGGAAACGTAATGGTAGCCATACAAATGTTCAAAGCTTAAATCAAATTACGATTAGCCTAATCATCCGATCTCTAGCAAATTTAGCAACAACATACCTTTATGGAGGGTGCATCCCTTGACCAAACTAATAGGTCATCAGCCTAATATTTTGCGGAAGGTGGACATCTTTGTGTGAAAATCGTTTCCCCTTATAAATTCGAACACGGTGAAACCGAATGGAACGAAATTTGGTACAGAGGTAGCACTAGCAAAGGGCACCTCAGTGTCATGTTTTATATCACCGCTATCTTGACGGAAACGTATTCGCGGCCATCCAAATGTTAAAAGCTAAAATGTAATTACGACCAACCTAATAATCTAGTCTCTACCAAATTTTGCAACACCATATCTTTATGTGCGAAACATATTCAGACCAAACTGCAAGAACATCAGCCCAATAGTTTGCAGATGGTGGGCAAGTGTGTGTGCAAATCGATTCCCCCTATCAATTCAAACACGGTGAAACCGAATTGAACGAAATTTGGTACAGAGGTAGCACTAGCAAAGGGCACCTCATATTCATGTTTAATATCCCTATAGCACGTTGTATTTCAACAAGCTACTACAACCAACATTCAATCATACTCCTTGAAAAGGACAAAGAGTTATAACAATACCCATGCATTTAGGAGAAAGTAGGCTATATGTTCTTTACTGAACATCTTGTTTGTTTAGGTTTTGTGTTTGCTGTTTTTTGAATTTTGCTTTTTGCTTTGTGTTTCTTTTTTTTTGTTTTCTGCTTTTGCTTTTGTGTTTGAATTTTGCTTTTTGCTTCGTGTTTTTGGTTTTGTGTTTCTTTTCTGGAAAACAAAAACAAAAACAAAAACAAAAACAAAAACAAAAACAAAAACAAAACAATACAAAAACAAAATAAAAATAAAAAATACAAACAAAATAAAAACAAAAACAAAATAAAACAAAACAACACAAAAAAATAAAGTAAAACAATACAAACCAAAAATAATAAAAAACAAATAAAATAAAATAATTAAATAAATAATTTTACGACATGATCCTTATCCACAAGTGGATTAAACAAGTTTTGCAACTGGACGACTCATATCAATTACCAGTTAATACGATCATACATGAATACCAGCTGCGAGAAATAACGGTGTGAAGAAACTGGATTCATAAAGAAATCATTATACTGAAAAGGTATGATAGAAAGTTATTTGTAGGCGCAGTACGTCATTTCATTGGCTATTGTACATTTTAATAATCAGAACTGTGAGCTGCTCAAGCCGAAAGACGCTGGCGCGATTCATGTATGAAGAAATCTGGACAGTTGAAGACATTACATGTTCGAAAAGAGAAACTTTTGAAGTGCAGCTGCATGCTCACCGGTTCCACCTGTCTTGCAGCGCATACGAGCCTATTTAAATATTCCTCGCACCTGAACTAAATAGCCATCAGCTGTGCTTTTAAAATTATGATGAACCGAGGTTTCTCCTCGCTAACTTGGTACCAGCAAGTGGTAGCTAACTAACTGTACTCTGATAACGAATGGGTGAGGATGTGCAGGTTAATACTCAACCTATGGAGGAAATGTGGTTGAACAAAGCAATTCGAAAGATTGTTCTAACGAGAATATTCCTACGAACGTTCAGATAGCTATAAACTAAGAGTGACCAACCCATGACACACCACGTGCCCCATAAGACGTCGATAATCTACTTCAACCAAATTGTCAGGAGAGAAGCTAAAGGAAGTAGGACACTTCTTTTAATTAAGAAGCAAAATAACCAGTGATGGACGAAGCAAAGAAGATATAACAATTAGTTCCATGCTATTTTCATATTAAGTTAATTGCCGCTATCATCATACAAAAATTTAGTTAGATTGCTGTAATAGATTCGTAGATATTGAGAACTGTCTAAATATTTCGAATGGTCGCCATGTTGGATTTTTATATATGTAGGCCATAGAGTTATGTACCATTAGATGAAGATGTATTATTCAAACTTCATTCGCATGATTAGGGCACAAGAAATAAAAACATGATTTTTAAAATTTCGCACAGCCGCCATATTGATGTTATGTAAACATTTGAATTAAATTAGATGTCAGTGCATTACAATGTGTATAAACATTTGCTCTACCATGTTTCACTGCGATCGGATGGTTAAATCGCGAGAAAAGGTTTCAACTTCGCTTGGCCGCCATGTTCGCTTTGTACTTGAAAGAGGTGGACTTCTTTTGTCACCATACAAAATTTTAGGGTAATATCACTAATAGTTTTGGAGACACGGCACAAACCTAGAAGAATTGCTGAGTTTTAATTCACTGGCCGTCAAAGCCAATATACCATCATTTTTGGAAGCCTTCATAGGGAGGTTATGGCTGCTTGAGCTTTTAGTTCTCGCAGTAAATAGGCGCAGGTGCACTTTATAAAGAGGGAGGTAGCGCACAGTTCGCTACTCCTGTGGAGGTTCGGGCGGGGACACCAAGAGCCCGCTGATGAGCCAGCGTGATGTCCTAGGCGAAACCCCACACAAGACACGGCACAAACCTAGAATTATTGCTGAGTTTCGGAGATATACTCGTAGAATGCCGGTGAAATATTTCACACAGCCACCATATTGGATTAGTGAGATGTAATAAAATTAGAATGGCTCGGTAGGGGTTGGACAAAATAGTAGTATGAAATCGCTCCAGCCGTTTAGATTTTATTAGAGAGACACACACGCACACTCACACACACACACACACACGCACACACACACACACACACACACACACACACACGTGGACAAAAGGTGATCTCATCAGCCTATTTTTTCATAAATGAAAATAGGCTAAAAAGTAGGTTGGCTCTGGCAAATAAATCATTTCTACAGAAAAGGAATCTGCCGTTGACATCGAATATAGATTTAGGAATTAGAAAGTCATTTTTGAAAACCTTGGTCTGGAGCGTGGCGCTCTATGGAAGTGAAACTTGAACTGCTGGCGCAGCAGAAGCAGAATAAAAGCATTTGAAATGTGGTGTTACAGGAGAATGATGAAGCTCAGATGGGTAGACAGAGTAACAATTATTGAAAAGGTATTAAAAGTTGGGAGAGGAGAGATGTTTCTGGCAACTGCTAATGAAGAGAAGAGCTAGGTTGGTGAGACACATACTAAGATACCCAGGAATAGCAAACTTAGTTATGGAAGGAATGGTTGAGGACAAGCATTGTAGGGGTATACAAAGGTTAGGATATGTTACACATTGCTCCGGATGTAGGGTGTGGTAGCAATGTAGAACATGATGAAACGATTAGCTCAGAACAAGAGGTAATGGAAAGCTGCACCAAACCTATCAAAAGACTGAAGACTCAAAACAACAACAACAACAACAACAACGAGATCTATATAAAAAAGAAATTGATGTGGCATAGGCCTATGTACTGGAGACATTAATGGAATATTCTGTATTAGTTGGAGTGGAATTTAAATGTAATACTATGTGGTCGTTTCCTGTTCACAAAATATATTCTCCCAGACACTTCTTAAATTAGTGAGACATTTTCTATACTGTATTTTCCCGTGATGTTCCAGTAGTTTCTGAATAATTTTATAATAATTTTATTAACGCAGCCAATGGCCATGTACTTTTCAGGACTGGTCAGGGAAGGGATATTGGAAGGAAATCGGCCGTGGACCTATTGAAAGGAACCACCCCGGCATTTGCCTGGTATTGAAAATGGGAAACCACGCAAACCATTTTCAGGACGGCCGAGGTGGGATTCGAACCCACGCTCTCCCGATGCCAGCGAGGCACGATACCCAGCTGCCAGTTTCTGAATAATTTTGAAATCGAATGGTATTCGTTCTCTCTTTCGATATCAATCTCATACTCCTCTTCCACGAGAAATCTCTGTGTTGACACGCTCCAGTTAGGTGGACCTCTTTCGTAACTTCCCCGCTTAACACACAGATTATGATTCGTATAGGGCCTATTAGCCGCCAGGATATCCTCAGTAGTTTCCCCGAACTCTTCCTCCAACGACAGCCAAGTGCCCGAATCGCATGACAACTTTCCCATTGCCAGCCTCTACATGAAACATGAAGATCAACAAACACTTCACGGTAGATTGGCTTTCACGGCCAGTGTATTATAATTCAGCAAATTTTCTAGGGTTGTGCCGAGCCTTCATAGGGAGGTCGAGCTTCTAGTTCTCGCAGTAAAGAGGCGCACGTGAGTTTCATAAAAAGGGAGATAGCGCGCAGTTCGCTACTCCTGTGGGGGTCCGGGTGGGGACACTAAGAGCATGCTGATGAGCCAGTTTGGTGTCCTTGGGGAAACCCCACACAAGACACGGCACAGACCTAGAAAAGTTGCTGAGTTTTACATACATACATACCGTGCCGTTTGCGACCCGTGCCACATGCGACCCAGCAATTTGCCCGGGATGGTCGAACTCCGCTAATTAGGTTAAACCCAAACAGTCCTGTCAGCTCACGCTAATGGGTTTGGGAAGAGAGTAGGGGTAGGCAACCTCCCCTGGAATGTTGGTTAAGCCATGAGTTGACTGATAGCTGGACCCCCTTGAGTTTCCGTAGATGTAATCAGTGCAGTTAACATGTTATCCATGTACAGTCAAAGAGGTGCAGAATTGAGAATTATAGGAAACTATAAATTGCATAAGTGTGAGTTGTCAAAACGGGGCCAAAAGAGGAGGTGTTCAAACAAGGTATGTTCTGCCCATTCATTTACAAATGGTTTTACAAAGTTTTAACGTTAACTCCACGAACTGTCAGTGGAAGTAAAGCTTTTGTCTGTAGCAGAATACATATAAGCAATTGGTTCCCACGATATCGTTTTAATGCTCATAGTGCAGGTTATAATTTTCATACGAAAACATTTTTACGAAGCTACAACATACAATTTAAATGTGCATATTGATATGTCTCTAACTCTGAAACACAAAGAAAATTATTGCACTTGAGCTTTAAAGGCAAATTTGGAATAACGCCGAAAATTTCTAATGAGTGGTACAGTATGAAATATGTGTTTGAGATAACAAGAGTAGATAGTGAAGATCAGTGTAGGTTGGCACATTCCGACAATTTACTACCACGTCCACTTTGGAGTGGGAGGCAGTGAAACACGCCTCAGGCAACTTCCCGTGTTCGGATTTTCTTAATTGACCCCCGTGGAGAGAATTCATTAGCGGAGTTCGGTATCACCCAATTTGCCATCTTGCCACTTGCGACCCTAGCACTGATGTATCGGTGGAATCTGGGAATTTCTAACATATCTTTCTGGGGGAGGCGGGAATACCCCGTCATGTAGACGGTGATCTCAGCCAAGCCTATTTCTTCATAAATGAAAATAGGCTACAAATCACTGGGAGGAAGGTCGCCTTCCGAAAAATATTGGAAGTGCAAGTTGTAAACAGTCATGAAACTTCTGATTCATTAAACATTGATGATGATATTTCTGGTGATGAATTGTAAGTGACTTAAACCAATGTGTGTAAGTCTACCCCTTATTATTCCCGTTTTCAATGGGGTCGGGGATGAGATGCGATGTGGCGGGTGGTTTTTACGGACAGATGCCCTTGCCAACGCCAACCTCATGAGAGGGGTTATTGAGGGATGAAATGAATTAAACTGGCAAGGATGTGGAAGGAAGTGGCCGTGGCCTATCACAGAATGTACCTGGAGTTGATAATGGGAAACCACGGAAAACCATTTCAAGGTCAGCCAACGATGAGGCTCGAACCAACGTCTACCGAGTCCGCAGGCAGCTTGGCCCCATGGCCTAGCCCTGAGCGTTAGCGAGTGTAGCTACCGCAGTCGGTGACTTAAACCAATGTATATATTGTAAATAGATATACGCAAATACTAAAAGAACATTAAAAAACTTAACAATAATCTAAAAATGACGAGAAAAATGAGCTGCTATTGGAGGTTCAAGCCCTCATGAGAAAAGCTGATTGAAAATGTTTTTCACGTCTTCTTAATACCATTTGTTTGAATTAATGAAATGACAAGTTAATTTTAATTAGCCAAGGAATGTGCCCATGTAATTCCGAGTGAAGCGCGGCATGCCACGTGGAGTCACCGGTAGGCCTACTCCATCGCGGCAACGCTGTACAGCTTTCCCCGTATTGGCAAGCTGGTAAACGATGTCATTTTATCCTGTACAAATACAAACCGATATAAAATCATTGCATTCATTTACGCATTTCACAGTCCTACAGCATAGCCTTTTGATGTATAAGGATTACAACGCGACCAAGAACGCAATTTTGCAACCACCCCGAGCCGAGAAAAAGTTATCTTACAAAAGTGATAACAACTTTGTTCCTTGGACACACAACATTTTGAAATTAATAAACCAGTTATAAAATATTCCAATGTACATTGTGTTAAAACTTGGATTCGATCTGAAGACGGGTGTTTGAGAAACTAATTCTGAAAGGTGACGCAAGGTTGAAACACGCTTAAAAACGGGTACGTTTTGTGTTCCAGCTACGATAAAAATATTAAAATATAAATGAAAAATTCCAAACTTACATGACTTAACATAAAATATAACGACAAAAATGATGATGTTATTGGATTTTATGTAGGCCAATTGTTTACTTCACAAACAACTTTCAAACTCGAGTGTCCATAATATTTTGGTCGACAGTAGGAGTAAAAATTCTTCTCTCGAACAATGGGTCGCATGGGGCACTCTAAGCTACTAGCAGGGTCGCTACTGGCACGGTCGCACCCGGCACGTAACCATATGTACACTGCTCAAGAAAAGTTTGGACTACAGTCATCAATTGTATGCTGACGCTGCCATAGAGGAGTGGAACCTCTTACCCAAAGATAAACTAAATGGTCTCAATCAGAGCGTGCCTCCTCCATGTGCGGGGAGAACTTTTGAAGACTGATACTGATCATCATGAGATATAGATTTTCAATGTTTTTGTTTTCAAAAGGGACACTTTGAAGCGAGAGTTCGCTTTGTTTTTGTACCTTTCATTGTTATCCAACCACGGTTGATATTGTTTTCAGAAGGACTGATGTTTAGTTTCTGAATAAGATATTGTATAAACCTCAATGGGTTTACTATAACAAGTCATTGTAGTATAATCTATGCTATTCCGAACTTCTGCTCAGCAGTGTATATACAGTACATAGGCTAAGTTAGAATTGGGTAGATTCTTATAGGCTACATACGGTAACTGATATGAGGGTAGCACGAAAGATTGCTGGGACAAATAGATGAAAGCCACGTCAGGGAGGTACTCGTAACGAAGGGATATTTAGAAATGAACACGCTAGATGAAGCTGTTCGTATGAGCTGACTTAGTTAGTTAGTTAGTTATTGTTGTTTTAAGGGGCGGAACTACGAGGTCATCTGCCCCTGAGCCGACTTAGATGGTGGGGTCATATGAAGAGAATGGGGGAGGAGAGATTGGTTGTTTGGTTCCTCAGTTTAGGGGCTGCGACAACGCGGTCATGTAGCTCCGTGTACTTTGGGTGTGAATAGAATCTGTCTGATAACCGGTGTTAATTGTGATGACTGTATTAGTGTGTGTTATCTGCTTTAATTCAAGTAAAGACTGCAGACGATAATTACAAGTACTGCAGTTCCTACATTCGCTACCAAATGCAACCGTCCATGACACCTAGCTGTGAACTTCGCTACTACTAGATGCTATTGCACCAGCGCTTGGTGACGAACGGTGGAACATAAGAGCATTAATCAAGCCTATCCTACATATTTGGCTTCACACAATTGTAGTTAGTGGAAGGTTCTTCCTATGGCATGGGTCCGCCGACTTTACTTCCTCTCCGAAGGAAGGCATACTGAGGGATTTTTAACGCTCGGAGGAGAGATTACTTAAGAGGTTAATACATTCGACTACAGAGGTATGAGAAGCAGAGGTAGATCTAGGAGGCAATAGTTAGATTCAGCGTTGAACGTTTTCAAAGTGAGAGATGTAGAAGCATGGGAGGCCGCAGTGCTATCTGCTAATAAGGGATCATGGAGGCGACTTGTTCGCAAACGGGGACTTGCAGACTAGACTGGACCCTAAAAGGCAAAACAGTTTCAAATCAAATAGAGGACTGAGTTAGTTTTGAAACTCTGTTGCCCAAAACAATGAGCATAATAGAATGACCCATATTTGATAATAAGATAATTAGATAGAAAGTATAAAATCAATAATTGTAAATTTTCTCCTGGTTTGTAGATAAGTTTATTCCCCGCTCAATTTATTTGGGCACATTGACGTGTTGACCGATTGAAAAACAATTACTCCACCTGATCATGATGACAACACTGACAAAATGACTTGGAAAATTGAGTAACACCTGCCTTTATTTGATTATTGAATGAGCTAGAGCTAGTAAATAAATCAACTTCAGGACCAAATACCTCATCACTCAGTGTGGCTAGCCTTGCATATCAAACGCATATAAACATGCAGTAAGCAGTTGAAAACAGTTATTGTGAAGCGGTACCTGCACTTAGCAGTGACACTTGAAGGCGATTTTAATGTGTTACTGTACGAATGCAAATTATGGTATCTTTAAGATAAAGAATCACCCTGACCTTTCCAAGGGTGGGTGAGTTCTCTACCGGTGGATGAAGGCCAGGCTAGTTGGAGTGTGTGATGATTGTCTCCGGACCGGTTTCAAAGGCACACGTGGTATATGTTCTCACGTGCCATTACACGGGTAGTACCATTCAGTGGGCGAGCGTTGGAATGTCAGTGTTACATTACAGCCAAGTATAGTGCACGATTTAATCCTGCAAGTCACGGTAATTGAGCCGAGATCCTTCAGAGATAGCATATCACGTGTAATACTATTAAAAGCGTGAAGTATTTAATACATCTATACAGTGGCGGATCCAAGCCTTGCGGGGCCCTGGGCGATATGATAAGGTGGGACCCATAACAATAGGAAATTTAAAAAAAAATCAAATCAAATGGAAAATAGTTTTGTAATAATAATAAAATAAAGAATAATTACAATATTTTGAATACACTACAGTACATTTTTAGCCTACTTTTCATATTTTGCAAAAATGAGGAAAAAGTAGACTTATGAGATCGATCCGGGAAAATGTATGTCTGTCTGTCTGTCCTTCTGTCTGTCTGGCTGGCTGTGTGTGTGTGTCCCCCCACCCCTATCAACTCCTAAACAGTCGCAGCAATCGGAACCAAATTTAGTATGAGTAAAGATTTATACCGGAATATCTCAAGCCCATATTTGAAAATGATGGCAGTGCCACCAACTGCTGAAAAAAACGCACTAGGAATTTGAGCTCCATGTTGGATATCTTGGAAGGTATGCATGGGAGCTACTCCAAAATTGGCACACATGTAGATAATACTATTTCAGTTTAATTTCCAGGAGGCCATACATGACAGTGTTGCCAAAATAAATTTAAGTCTTCTGATAGGTCCAATTTTTAAATGCATATAACTTCTACACTATCAATTGGATTTCAACCAAATTTTCTATGCAATGTGTGTACATAAACACATATGACTGAGCGTATTATTAAGAGCCACCGGGGCTGCCAACTGTTAATAATTGCTCTCTCTATTTTTTTTTATCCAAATACCAATATATCAGAAAGTATACAAGCCGACAGCTTTAAACTATGCACACGTATAGTACCTGACATATTAGATTAATTTGGAGTAATTCATATAAGTCAGTGCTGCCAACATGATTCTATGCGTGCTGTTATGTCCAATTTTAAAATACTTGTAACTTCTATACTAACAAATGGATTTCATCCAAAATTGGCACAACAAGATATCATAATATTTCAGATTATTTCTGACCAGCACACGCATGACATTGTTGCCAACATGCTTTTACGCGTGCTGATAGATCCAATGTCTAACTGCATGTAACGTCATTTCGTCATCCTAGATAGGTTCATATACTGTAGATTAATCATAGGCATGAATTTAATTTTAAGAAAAATAGGCTCTTTAGTTCGTTACGGAACTTCTTGTTTTAATAATATAAAAGAAACCTTGAAGTTCCCTTGAAGAAGTTTATGTAAACTATGAAATATTAAAATATTACTTTGCGACTTTTTTCACGGCTGAAGTCTTCTATCATTTCACTGAAATCTAAACTTGCTAAACGGTCACGGGAGGTCAGAGATGCACTGAAAAATGTAATATGAATTATAAATTAGTTTGAAAAGTATAATTAATTGATTAATTAAATTTTAAAAATCCATGGCGCGAGGCCCCCCGGACCACGGGGCCCTGGGCGGTCGCCCTCCTCGCCCTCCCCTAGAACCGCCCCTGCATCTATAATATGTGTTAATGCTTAAGGGGGCTCGTTCGTGAACATCAGAGAATAGGTAGGCTACTGAAGTTTAGAATGCACACGGCTGTATGAGGTCATCTGCCTCGAAGAGGGAAACGGTGATGACGATGTCAATTGTTGTTTTAAGGAGCATAACCTCTGGGTTATCGGCCCCTAATGGTTTGGGTGATAGCGAAAATGTAAATGAAACTAAACCAAAAACTAACTACATACTAGATGAGGAAAGGGAAAACAAAAATAAGTACTGTAGTTCCGTGAAGAACTATACAGCCTATTGTCATATATCCTACTTATGTTAACTGCCATATCAACATACAAAATTTCAGTTTGATTGTTGTGATAGATCCGTAGATATTGAGAACCGTCTAAATATTTCAGATGGTCGCCAGGTTGGATTTTTATTTATGTACTATTACATGACGATTATTGTGAACGTGTAGTATTCAAACTTCAATCGCATGATTAGGACACAAGAAGTAACAAGGAGATTTTAAAATTTTGCTCAGCTGCCATCTTGTGGTTATGGAAACAATTGAAATAAATTAGATGAGAGTGGATTAACATTCGTATAAGGATTTACTGTACCAAGTTTCACTGCACTCGGATGGTTAAATTGCGAGAAACGTCCATGTGAATATTTATACTTCGTGTCGCCGCCATGTTGGATTCGTGAACACCAGGTTATTTCAAGTCCTATAGGTGAAAAAAGGAAGGAAGGAAGATTGTAGTTTTACGTGACCGTGAATCTGGTGATTATGAGCCACGGGACCTCCTTTTTACGTGGAATCCGAACCACAGGACATGGAATTTCACTTCGAAAATCTCACATGCATTGACCGGGAATCGAACCCGGACCGCCTTGGTGAGAGGCATACAGCTAGACCGCTGATCCACCATGCCCGTTCCTATAGGTGAACTTAAGTTCATAGCTTCTATCAACATAAAAAAAAATCAGTTTGATTGCTATAACAGATTCGTAGATATTCAGAGCCGTCTTAATATTTCGGATGGTCGCCATGTTGGATTGTTAAATGTATAGCCTAGGCTATAGTGTCATGTACCATTAAAGGAAAATTATTGCGTAGGTTCATTATTCAAACTTTCACTTCGATCGCATGATTACGACACAAGAAATAAAATCTTAATTTTAAAATTCGCACAGCCGCCATGTTCGTTTTGTAGTTAACCGGTTTTTGGAAGTCGTATAGATGAACTTCCAGTAGTGCCCTTTAGCTCCGTACAAAATTTCAGGGTGATACCGCGAATAGTTTCAGAGCTATAGAATGCCAGTGAAATATTTTGCACATCCGCCATCTTGTTGATATGTAAACAATTGAACGAAGTTAGATGTCGGTACATTACAATGTGTATAAACATATACTGTACCAAGTTATATTGCGTTTGGTTGGTTAAATCGCGAGAAACGTCTATTTAAGAGTCGCAAATTCGCGTGGCCGCCATGTTGGTTTTGTAGTTACCAGGTTTTCTAAAGTCACATAGGTGAACTTCTAGTAGTTCCCTTTATCACCGTAAGAAATTCCAGGGTGATATTGGGAATAGTTTCGGAGATATTGAGTGCTGGTGAAATATTTCGCACAGCCGCCATGCTGGATTGGTGAGACGTAACAAAGTTTCAAGGGCACGGTCAGGGTCGCCCGAAATAGTGCTATGAACTTACCGAGTTTCATTGAAATCGCTCCAGTCGTTTAGAAGTTATTAGACACACACACACACACACACACACCTCACACACACACACACACACACACACACACGGACAAAAGGTGATCTTATAAGGCTATTTTTTCAAAATTAAAATTGGGCTTGTAAGAATAACGGAAACAAGACAGGAGGAAAGGAAGAGCCCTTAACCCTGGAGGAATGAGAATTAAGGGACTTGGAGGAAAGGAGAGCCAGGAATGGCAGATAGGAAAGGTAAAGAGGAGTGGGACCGCCCCAAAGGCAATGGAAGAAGGAGAAAAACCGGACCCAGGTCAGGGAATCCTTGGTGTCGCCAACTCCCGAACTCACCACACGTGAGCTCTTGAGGCTATAACACATTTCAGGGTGCACCAGGAAAGTGGTGGTGCTACACACACCCTGCCTCCTTGAGGGTCTTCAGCAGAAGGCAGGAGATAACATGAAAAGAAAACAAGAGGTCTGACCTTTCGAAGAATGAGGGGTCAGGAAAGATGAGACAAGGGCCAATTAAGGCAGGAAAGTGAAATAATCCTTAGGCCTTGGATACCCTAATATCGTCGGGGTCGGAAAAGAATAAGAGTTGACCAAGGGAGGTGGAGAGAAAGATAACAGAGAGGAGCCCGGCACAAGTAAGTGGAAGGAATACCGGAGTCAGCTGGGGACCCGTGGTCACCAATCCACGTCCCCCTGGGAAGGCACACGGCTGTAATTGAAGATGGGGATACCTCTAGTTTTCCAACTTTATCAGGTGATACATAAAACTGAATAACATATTTCATATAGCTTTAGTTCTCAGAGATTTATTTTGAAGCTCTTACTTCAAGGCGGTCATACATGGCTACAATTTGATAACTCATACTGATTATTGATTTAAGCTAACTGAGGTAGCTTATGACTTGTTCCTCTTCGAGGCTCCTTGTGCCCGGCTGATAAATTCTCACTCTCTCTCTTGAAACTCCACGAGCGCAGGCAGCTATCAGTTGCCATTCTGACACAAAAAATGTTGCACACCAAGACCCCGTTATATCTCTGCAATGCCCCTCAGTATGCCTTCCTTCGGAGGGGACGTAAATTCGGAGGTCCCACGTCATAGATTTATGGCATGAAAAAGAACCTTTCACTAACTACACTTGGGTGAAATCAAAGTTTGTAGGTTGGAATTGATAACGCTCTATTAGTTCCAACGTTCTCTACCAGGTGCTGACTGTGATGCCATCTAGTAGCCGAGTCCGCAAGCTAGGTGTCATGGACGGTAGCATCTGGTAGCAAAAGTAGGAACTACTTGAAATTATTGTCTGCAGTCCTTACCACAGATTACCTACTACGTCCTTACTTGAATTAAAACAGATAACACACACGAATACAGTCATCACAATTAACACCGGTTATCAGACAGATTCTACACACACCCAAAGTACACAGGGCTACATGACCGCGTTGTCGCAGTCCCTATACTAAGGAACCAACCAACCAACCATCTCTACAATGCATTTAAACCAATTAATTTCTGTACATAATCTAGCAGATCTACTTCATTCTTGCACCAAAGATGCAATTGATTCTATCGCATAATTAGGTGCAATAAACAGTTTTCATGACTTTTGGAGTTATTCCGTTCGTGCACCAAACCCTTCAATTAATACCGTATACTATACCTTACGTATTATTTTAAATTCACACGAGTTTTTTTAAAATTACATATACACGCTTAAAGCTGTCCCCTCTGGTGTAGGGGCAGTTCACCTATCTCTCGTCTAGAAGCCCCGGGTATGATACCCATTTCCGTCAGGGATTTTAGAAGTGAGGACTGGAACGATGAGCACTCAGCCTCGTGAGGACAATTGAGTAGCTGATCTGAGAGGCAGCGCCCCGGTCAAAAATGCCATTATTAAATACCGAGGGGACTTGGGGCGCTGACCACGCAAACTGTTGGCCAAAATGGCTGAGTGAGCAGCGGTTTCTTGGTAGACCAATACAGCTGTTAAAAGAACCGAAGCACTAGGACCCCTTTTAAAAATATTTAAATAAACATAAAACAAGGCTGCTAGGCTAAAAGATTACAAATCGACTCGCAAACGGTCATCCTAGCAGCCTTGTTGTTATTAAGGATATCTTAGCGCTTCGCTTTTCTTAACAGCTGTACTAGCAGCATTTTTTTAAATTCTATCAGACACTCAGTGGCCAAACGTCATGGGAAGGCACGGAATATGATGTTAATAACGACTTGCCCCTCCACGAGCCCTCAAAACGGCACCAATACGGCGAGGCATCGACTCGTCAAGAAATGGGTTCCAGAATCCCAATATTCAAACTGGGCGGTGATCTGACTCACATAGCCCTTCGATCGCCCCGTATGGTTCTGCTGAGATGACGTGATGTCCGTTCGTTAATCACCTGTGGTCGTCCCATGTGGCGGTTTACATGGATTGTAACATTATTATCTCTGCGATATTGAAGATTCTCCCTCGATACTGTTGACCTCCGAAACCCGAATTCGCGTGTAATCTTCGAAATGCTTTGGCACCGTGCGCGGATGACCATCCCATGTTCAAAGTCGGTTAACTCGTGACGTGTTGCCATCTTCACTACACTCGTGTCTGTGACAGACTGCACTGCTCCGCCGCAGCTAGCCGAAACTCTCCGGAGTCATACACGGCACATTTTCTCATGGGATTACCTTGGCCACTCAGTGTATATTGTACATATCTTCACCCGCATAACCGTAGACATAGATTTAATTTCTTAGTGTAAAGAATCTGATGATGATCGCTTGACGATCGAAACTAGTCATCCTAGTGAATTTATTAATATAATGTAATTTTTTTCAGGTTTAGTGAATAACATCCAATCTTGTGGCGAATCTCTCATATAAATCAATGGGAGGTAGCGAGTACCGTACATGTTGTAAAGGACAGCACTGACCGCCGGTGGGAAGGAGCCGCACGCTCCAGTCAACATATACGCCCCGCCTCGCTACTACTCCAAGTGCTACAAGGATGTCCAGCTCCTCCAGCCGTCATGTCTGCGTACCAGGATGTCAGGTACGATTTCGGAGCCTTACAGTTCAATCTGGCAGCTGATTTTCCACACATAGTCCTCTTATAGTACAAAGATTGCGTCCACAAAGTTTCAAGATAGGTTTCGACCTGTCTTACCTGATACTTCCCTTGTAAGGAAAAACATCTTTTCGATACGTTAAGCCGTTTAGGAAATATTGGAGGTATTCACGTTAGCTAGGCCACTCTGTATTCTGTTCGTTTGTTGCATTCCATTATGAGTGAATATTGGTTTTTCTTTATAATGAGTGGGAGGGAACATTGTTCTATCTTACCCCGGGCACTCACGGACAACAAGATGGCCGTGAAATGGTTGTCATGACTTCTACTGTAGCATGACCCACGGAATGATTATTATGGCTTTTGTGACGCGTAGCACCTTCTCCGTGGAGTCAAAAGATTTTACATTGCAGTTCAGTAGTAGATAACAGTGTTTCTTTCAAACGCGTAGACGTGCCTCATAAGGGCAACTGGTAATAATATTTAATATTGTAGACGACTAGTTAACCCTACAATATATACATACGTAAAATTCCCTCTTTATCTGTCCCCACCCTACCATCTTCCAGCAGTGCTTCTACTGGTGTATGGTGATGATGTCAATGCTTTTGTTATTAATGCCAATCAGTTCTAGAGGCATAATCATGGGGAAATGAATTGCCTGGAAACTATCCTTGAATTTAACAATATATTGGTTTCTCCATGGCAATAACAAACCCGGCCGAAGCCGTCGGATTTTTTAAGAGCGTTAAAAATCCCTCAGTATGCCTTCCTTCAGAGGGGAAGTAAAGCCGGCGGTCCCATGTCATAGATTTATGGCAAGTTAATAAACCTTCCACTAATTACACCTGTGTGAAGCTAAATTGGATAGGTTAAGAATGTAAACAACGCTCTTAGGTTTCTACGTTCATTGCCAAGAGCCGACTGCGGTGCCGTCTAGTAGCTAAGTTCTGAACTTGGCCTAGTAGTCGTTGACGGTGGCGTTTGTCGGCAAAAGTAGTAACTATTTGAAAAATTCAAAGTTGCAGTCCTTACTTGAATTAAAAAACAGATACACACACTAATACAGCCATCACAATTAACACCGGTTATCAGACAGATTCTACACACACCCAAAGTACACGGGGCTACATGACCGCGTTGTCGCAGCCCCTAAACTTAAGAACCAACCAACCATGGCAATAATAAAGAGGTGGGGAATTTGATGTAGATACATGTAGATACATGTATGTTACAGAGGGATTATAAAAACAACATCATAAAAAAGAGACAGTATGAGAGGCTGGAGAGATTACGTACTGCTATTTACCTCAAAGTAAACGACTTCTGTATTTGTTAGCCTACTTTCGATTTTTGCAAAAAATGAAAGTAGACTTATGAGATCCCTACAGGGCCAAAAATTGTCTGTCTGTCTGTCTGTCTGTCTGTCTGTGTGTGTGTATGTGTGTGTGTGAGTCTGTGTGTGTGTGTGTGTGTGAGTGTGTGTACTCTGAATGTCGGTCCCCCCCTATCAATTCAAACACGGTGAAACCGAATTGAACGAAATTTGGTACAGAGGTAGAACAAGCAAAGGGCACCTCAGTGTCATGTTTTATATTGCCGCCATCTTTACCAAAACTGCATGGCGGCCACTCAAACGTTCAAAACGTAAAATCAAATAGCGACTAACCAAATTATCCGATCTCTACCAAATTTGGTAATAACATACCTTCATATAGAACGCGTCTTGTGACCAAACTACAAGGTCATCCGCCGTACCATTTCAGGATGGCGGCCGTGCGAATTATGCAAACTTTATAATCCATATCATGGGACCCACCAGTTCCGATTATCGAGCCGAGAATCGATTTAACTGTTCTAAAGAAAGAGGAACGTTCGAAATTAAAAGTTTATTTTGTAATACTATAATGCAGAAGTGATTTTAAAAAGCTGAGCCGTCTCGGTAAGAAGACAAGATGGCAGCGGATATCTTGTGCCTGACTTATATTTCACTAATTTGAGTATTGCATGCAATATAGCGTACTGATACAAAATAAATAAACTTTGAATGAAATGCTTTATATATAAATAATATACTCCACTGATGAAATCGTTAGATCTAAATCATTATTTGCTAACAAGTTCTATATAAGTCATTTTATATAGATCAATGTTCGTTGGCACAAATGGCTCCGTGGTAAAGCGTTAGTCTGTCATTCATATGCCTATGGTTCAAACCCCATCAGAGTTAGGTTTTTTGCTTGACATTTTACATATTTGTTGCTTTGTAATGACTCAGACGTTTTAAAATTAAGCGTTATATTGTGCATATTACGGTGCAAAACATATATTTAATTAAAACATAATTCGCCAGCAGATTTGCTCGAGACATCTAGCAGCCAAAAAGGTAACTGCACGCCGGCTTACTTATTAACTTCCAGATTTTATTGAAAAGTTTCTTCTTATGGCCGCTAGGATGCACTCGCCCTGTTAGGATTATATTGTTCGATATTTCTCCACTAGATTTCACGACTGGTCTACATTGATAGTATACCATTGGCATTCTATGCGCATCGAATATGAAGAATGACAAGATGATACTATGATACATTTTTACTTCTTATTTTAAAGGGTTTGTAACAGCCTATTGTGCGTTATTTAAAAATGTTATTTGAAGTAAAGAACAAAACGATTTCACATAGTAACTGAATTCTAGCCGCTGGTGCTAGTTCAGGTTATTAATACTTTTATTTCAGGCAAATAGCAATCGAAAATATCCACATAGTTTGTATACACACGTCTCTGTAGGGACATTGAAAGATTTGTTAATTCAATTAGGGTTGTGAAAGCCATGCACAACCAGACGTGTAAAGACATGCCTCAACTCAAAGTTGGATGTTGCCCACGGCAGGTCGATTATGCAATAATAACAATAATAATAATGTTATTTGTTTTACGACCCTTTTAACTACTGTTGCTTTTAGATACGCCGGGGTGCCGGAATTTTGGCCCGAAGGGGATCTTTAACGTGCCAGTAAATCTACTGACACGGCTCTCTCGCATTTGTGCACCCTCAAATGCCAGCTGACTGCGCCAGGATACGAACCTGCAACCTAGGGCCCAGCAAGCGAGAACGTTACAGCTGAGCCACGCAGCCAGTCCGGTCGATTATGTCTCCAGATCCATAACATTCTTGAGATACTTCTTATCTATCTTTCTTCAATGATGGCAGTAGTTTTTTTTTTTTCTAGGTTGTGGCGTTTGGTAGAGGTAAATAGTTTCTAAGGTCTTCAACCAAGAAATGATTCTATTATACTCTTTGATAATAACAACGAGTTATAACTATACTCATACATTTAGGAGAAAGTAGGCTATATGTTCTTTATTGAACATCTTGTTTTTATTGTATTTAAGATGGAACTTAGCGTATTAAACTTCAAAATCAGAGAGGATTCAATGTATATAAATAGTGTTATGTACGAAATATATATTACAACCATTTAACTAATTGGTGCCTTAGCACAAAGTTTCTAATGTACGTAAATTTAACGTATTATTAGTATTAAGCATAGCCTTCGTGGCTTAGGCGGCAGCACACCGGCCTCTCACCGTTGGGTCGATGGTTCAAATCCCAGTCCCTCCTTGTGAGATTTGTGCTGGACAATACGGAGGCAGACGGGTTTTTCTCCGGGTACTCTTGTTTTCCTTGTCAACAATTTCATTCCAGCAACACTCTCCACTATCATTTCATTTCATCTGTATTTCATTTAATCATTGCCCCAGGGGAGTGCGACAGGCATCGGCAGCCGGCACAGTTCATATCCTCGCTGCTAGATGGGGGCTTCATTCATTCCATCCCCTGACCCGGTCAGTCGACTGGAAGCAGGCTGTGGATTTTCATTTTCATTAGTATTAAGCATCAATTGCATAATGTTAGTATTCTAGGGTTAAGGAGTTGCAGGTTTCCAGGAGACAGGGGAGTTGTCAGTGAGCAAAGGAAGATCTCACACGGAGGAAGAGAAGAAGGGAGTGGGAAAGAGGATAAAGAGATATTGGCAGAGAGTGAAGACAAAAAATACGGTAATGTAAAAACTGTCAAACGTGGTCCATAGTTGGCAGTAACGAATAAATATTGTAGCTTTCATGGTCAACACAAAAATCATTCCAATTACTGGAATATGTGGAAAAAAATTAAGTAAATTACAAGGTGCGTTCAAAAAGTAACGAGCCGGAGGCTGGAATGCGCAAACCGGTGAAGACATCGTTTAATCGTGGCGTGTGTAACGAGGTGTGGTTCCCACCAGAGCGTGGAAGGTCACAGCCCGTCGCTAGAGGGCACGCGTGCACTTCACGTGACGATACAAAGCGAGCAGCAGCATGCATCAATCGTCCAATGCTGCCAGTCGCATTGCAAACAGTGACATGGAGGCGTCAACCGAAGAGCAAAGAGGTGTTGTTCGGTTTCTGACAGCGTAAGGAGTAGGGGGAACGGACATTCATCACCGAATGTCACAAGTGTACGGCGAATACTGCATGTCCCTTGCAAGGGTCAAGGCGTGGCACAAGCGTTTCAGGGAAGGACGGGTGTCGTTAGCCGATGATGCCCGGTCTCGGACACCCCCCTGCATTACCGATGACAACGTCTAGCTGGTTGATGCACTCATTACCCAGGACCGCCGAGTGACAGTGAACGCCATAGCCACCGTGGTCGTTCCACGACAATGCACGACCTCATACGGCCAACACAGTCGCGGCACTGCTGCAGAATTTCAAATGGGATGTTCTCGGCCACCCTCCATACAGTCCAGACCTCTCTCCCTATGATTAAGCCATGTTTGGTCCCCTGAAAAGGGCTCTGCGGGGCCATCGATTCACCTCGGACGCCGACGTCCAGCTGTACGTGCGGAACTGGTTCACATCGCAGCCCAGGGAATTTTAGGAGACAGCCATTCACCGCCTCGTGTCACAGCGGGACAAGTGCCTCAACAGCCAGGGCCAATACTTCTAACATACAGGTACTGGTTTCTGTAATAGCCTCCGGCTCGTTACTTTTTGTACGCACCTTATATTTGTCTTGCAAATTTGGATCTGATGATGCTAACCTGACGAGCGAAACACGTCTATTCCTATTCTTATCCTTATTCAATAATCCTTGACAATCACATGTAATTTATTTTAATTTCTCTCACATATTCCAGTATTTGTAATTATTTTTTATTGGCCGACTGAAAGCTACAATATTAATCTATATATATAAGAAAGTCGTGTTAGTTACACTATTTATAACTCAAGGACGGCTGAACCGATTTGGCTGAAAATTTGTGTGGAGGTAGCTTAGAACCAGGAGATGGACACAGGATGCTTTTTTTTAAATCCCGTGACGTGACATAAAACGTCAAAGAGAATACAAGAATATAGGGGTAGTAAATCCAATTTACAATAGATGGCGCGACTAGCTTAAAAAAATGGCGTGCGTTTGTTTCAAAAAAGTCCCACATGCGTTCATATAGGCTACCATTCATCCCATTGCGATGAAACTTGGGTGAGATGTTCTGTACACTTCAGGTAAGGTTTCTGGCTGAGTAAATCCACTTAACAATTGGTAGCGCACGAGTAGATTCAACAAATGAGCGACGACGGGCGAAGCGTTTCAACAAAGTCCAGTATGCGTTCACATACCATTCGTCCGATAGCGATGAAACTTGGGTGAGAGGTTGTGTACACTACAGGCAAGGTTTCTGGCTTAGTAAATCCATGTTATAATAGGTAGCGCACGAGTAGATTCAACAAATGAGCGACGACGCGCGAAGCGTTTCAACAAAGTCCCGTATGCGTTCACATACCATTCGTCCGATAGCGATGAAACTTGGAAGAGAGGTTGTGTACACTACAGGCAAGGTTTCTGGCTTAGTAAATCCATGTTATAATAGGTAACGCACGAGTAGATTCAACAAATGAGCGACGACGCGCGAAGCGTTTCAACAAAGTTCCGTATGCGTTCATATACTATTCGTCTGATAGCGATGAAACTTGGGTGAGATGTTGTGGACACTTCAGGGAATGTTTCTGGCTTAGTAAATCACTTAACAATAGGTACTGGACGAGAAGATTCAACAAATGAGCGACGACGGGCGAAGCGTTTCAACAAAGTCCTGTATGCGTTCACATACCATTCGTCCGATAGCGATGAAACTTGAGTGAGAGGTTGTGTACACTACAGGCAAGGTTTCTGGCTTAGTAAATCCATGTTATAATAGGCAGCGCACGAGTAGATTCAACAAATGATCGACGACGCGCGAAGCGTTTCAACAAAGTCCCGTATGCGTTCATATATTATTCGTCTGATAGCGATGAAACTTGGGTGAGATGTTGTGTACACTCCAGGGAAGGTTTCTGGCTTACTAAATCCACTTTACAATTGGTATCGCACAAGTAGATTAAACAAATGAGCGACGACGCGCGAAGTGTTTCAACATAGTCCCGTATGCGTTCATATACCATTCGTCCGATAGCGACTAAACTTAGGTGATTTGTTGTGTACACTTCAGAGAAGGTTTCTGGCTTAGTAAATCCACTTTACAGTAGGTATCGCACAAGTAGATCCAACAAATGAGCGACGGCACGCGAATCGTTTATACAAAGTCCCGTATGCGTTCATATACCATTCATGCGATTGCTATGAAACTTTGATGAATTGTTGTGCACCATCCAGGAAAGGTTTCTGACTTAGTAAGTCCCTTTTACAATAGGTAGCGCACGAGTAGATTCAACAAATGAGTAACGGTGCGCGTATCGTTTAAAAAAAGTTCCGTATGCGTTCATATACCATTCATGCGAATGCAATGGAATTTGGTGAAATGTTGTTTCCACTCCCGCGAAGATTTCTGATTTTGTAAATCCATTTTACAATAAGGTAGCGCACGAGTAGATTCAAATAATGAGCGACAGCGCGTGAATCGTTTCAACCAAGTCCCGTATGCGTTCATATATTCATCCGATTGTGATAAAACTTTGGTGAGTTGAGTACAGTCCTGCGAAGGTGTATGGATTAGTAAATACGTTTTTCAATGGGTGGGGCACAAATAGATTCAACAAATGAGTAACGGCGCGCGAATCGTTTATACAAAATCCCGTATGCAGTCATATGCCATTCATTCGATTGTGATGAAACTTTGATGAGTTGTTGTGTACACGCCAGGGAAGGGTTTCGAATTAGTAAATCCATTTTACAATAGGTAGCGTACGAGTATTATCAACTAATGGGTGACGGCGCTCGAATCGTTTCAACCAAGTCTCGTATGCGTTCATATGCCATTCATTTCATTACGATGAAACTTTGGTGAGTTATTGAGCACGCTCCCAGGATATTTTTTTTAAGATAGTAAATCAATTTTACAGTAGTTTAGAGGTGGAAATGGAAAAAGAAAAAATTATTGGGAATCCAAAAGCACTTCAACAACCAAAGTTACAACGCCAACACTTTCTTTGATTGGCATTGCAACGCATGCCGGGTACAGCTAGTTGTTAATAAGGCAACACTGAAATATGAATTCAAAGCTATGATTACTTTGATGTTAAAAATGTGATGGGTTTAACATCCTTTTGACTTCTGTGGCTTTTCAGATGCCGAGGTGTTGGAATTTACCTACAAGGGGATATTGAACAAACCAGTAAATCTGCTGACAGCCACCTTCTCGTGATGTGTTGATTGATTGTTGTTGAATCTTTTAGGGGTTTTGAGACATCGTGGTCATGTAGCCCCTTGTACTTGGACGTGTGTAGAATTTGTCTGATAACCTGTGTCACTGTGATGCCTGTACTAGTGTGTGTATTTGTAATTGAGGTAGGATTTGGGTAGGAAGCGGCCATGGCCTTAAGATAGGTACCATCCCAGGATTTTGCCTGGAGTAAAAGTGGGAAAACCACGGAAAACCACTTCCAGGATAGCTGAGGTAGGAATCAAACCCACCTCTTCTCAGTTTTGCCTCACGAGGCTGAGTGTACCCCATTCCAGCCTTCAGACCAGAATTAAATTTCTTGGCAGAGCCGGGAATCCTATCCAGTCCTCCACGATATGATTTGAGACTCCGGATCTGAAGGTATTGGGTTAGATTCCCGGTTCTGCCAAGAATTCCAATTCTGGTTTGAGGATTGGAACGAGCTGAACTCGTGAGGCAAAACTGTAAATAGATGGATTCGATTCGCACCTCACTAGTCCTAGAAGTGGTTTTCCACCTTTATTCCTGGGAAATGCAGGGATGGTTCATAACGTAAGGCCACGGTCGCTTGTTTCCAATTCCTAGCCTCACTCACAAATACACAAACCACCACAGCCACCACAATGACACAGATTATCAGACAGACACACACACACACACACACACACACACACACACACACAAGCTGCCTGTCCACGATGTCGCAAAGCTCCTAAATGAACCAACAACAAATCTACTGACGTAAGTCACTTGAGGGGCGTGATGGCGCAACGGTTAAGTTGCTTGCCACACACCAAGGCAGACGGAGTTCGATTCCTGGTTAATGTATGTGAGATTTTCGAGGTGAAATGTGACGCCACGTGGTTCGCAAGGAACGTAAATAAGGAGATCCCGAGGCTTACGACTGTGTGAGATTAACAGTTACGTAAAATTATAAGGTTCCTTTCTTCCTCCTTCCTTGAAGTCTCTTGCAATAAAGCACCCGCAAATACCAACTGACTGCTGGGATTCGATCCCACAATCTCGTGCAGAGGAGACGAAAATCTTACTGCCGCGCCACGCAGTCGGTCTCGAGGACTACTTAGAAGATGGGTAGGTTCGATTCACATCTTAGCCATTCCAGAAGAGGCTTTCCGTAATTTCTCACGTTTACTCCGGGGCGATTATCGGAATGCACAGTTGCGTTGATCAAAGTGCCTACCTCTCGCCAAGGAGGACCGGGTTCGATTTTCGGTTAATGATGTGAAATTATGGAGGTAAGTTAGTTAAATAGTTAGTTATTGTTGTCTTAAGGGGCGGTGCAATTTCAGAGATAAATGTCACGTAAAACTACATACTTCATTCATTTTTTCGAAAAACAAAAATAAAAGATAAATAAAAACAAAAGAAAATAATAAAAAGAGATAAATAAAATTGAAACAAATATCAAAATAAAAACGAATAAAAATTAAAATAAAAACTAAAATAAAAACAAAAACATTAACTTAAGACAAAAATAAAAAATCAACAAAATAAAAAATCAAGCAAAGACAAAAAACAAAATATCAACAAAAACAAAAATCAACCAAAACAAAATTAAAAAATCCAACAGTCAAAAAATCAACCAAAACAAAAATAAAATTCAACAAAAACAAAAAAATCACACGATACAATAAACAAAAACTAACAAAAATCAAAAAGAACAAAACACACGAAAGCATGAAAATAAAACACGCATCTGAAAACCAAGAGGTTCAAATTTCTGAAAGTAACATCAATCATTGTTTTTGCAACGTCCAAATTCCACATCATTAGGGGCAGATGGCCTAGAAGTTCCTCCCCTTATAACAACAATAACTAACAAATTCCACATCTCGAAAGGATTTTCGAGTTGCTATCGGCGTTGAACCTTCATTACTGCAACTCCTTCATGAGGATTGCATTTCTGCAAATAGAGGCTTGGAGCAGTTCGACATTACAACTTTCTGAAAGTGATAAAATAATGATGTTTCCCAGAAGAAGAAACCAAGTACCCTACAGGTGAACAAGGACGTCACGCCCCGCTATTGGCGGAGGTTGAAGCACTGAACGGAACTAAAACAAAAAGCGACATTCCATTTCCCTTTCATCGGGGATCGGGTGTCGGCTTAAATTTCTAATTGATACCTTTGCTCTCGTTACACGCTGTTTACGTGGAACTGTCGTTCTACCATCCTAGAACTCTAATACAGCAGTGGCGACTGCTGACTTTTATAATGTGTAGGACGTAATATGATACGCTTAACTTAAAATAATTAAATTGAGATGTTAGACTCACAAGGAGAGGTCGCCAAGTGGTTTTCTAGAAAAGTGTTCATATTTGGAGGGTTTGCTCTTCATAAGAAAAAAAAAATTGGCCGTGTTCGAGCGTTTTTGCCAATGGGCCTTAGTGTGTTGAAAATTGAACGTTTAAAATCAATCCTCAAACTTGTATAGTCCTATTTTCGCACACGTTCCCGGCTCGTTTCCGTGGCGTAGTCGCTGCCGCATTGCCGAGGGGAATTAAAGGTTTCGAGTTCGAGTCAGACCAAGGTCAGTTTTTTTATTGCTATTATTGTCTTTTGTGTTTTCTATAATGTATTTGCTGTGGTCTCTTCGGTTTTGGAGCTATGTACAATATTTTGACATAATTATTATTCGTCCTTGAAGCTTGAACGAGTCCTAAGTTTTATTCGTTAAAATTTAAATGCAGCGTGGCCGGAGACGCTACGTTCATGTGCACTGCGCCGAGTCTAATGCAGAAACGCAAGAGCCCTTCCCTCTGTTCCCCTCTGCTCTACCATCAAGCTAAACTGTCTGTATCCAAAACTCGATACGAAACTCGTGTGAGTAACATCGCGGGACACTCTTCGTCACGCAAGTGCCGTATAAGCGGGTTCGATAAGTCGGAGGTCTTGATTGACGCTTATGCGTATTCAATATTACGTGTGTGCGGTTGTCAACAATCAGCAGTATCTAGATTGAAAAAGACAATAATAACAGTAAACAAAAAACAAAACAAAAACAAAAAAAAACCTGACCAAGGTCTAACTCGAACTCGAAACCTTTAATTCCCCACGCCAATGCGCTAGCGACTACGCCACAGAAACAAGCCGGGACCGTGTGCGAAAATAGGACTACACAAGTTTGAGGATTGATTTTAAACGTTCAATTTTGAACACACTAATGCCCATTGGCAAAAACGCTCGAACACGGCCAAAATATTTTCTTTTGAAGAGCAAACCCTCCAAATTTGAACACTTTTCTAGAAAACCACTTGGCGACCTCTCCTTGTCAGTCTAATTAATTATTCAGTCGCACAGTACTATTGCGAACACAATAAAATACAATCGAATACCACTCCAAAGATGTGCACACGCTGAAAACAGACTAGCCTATCCATTCTGAAATCGTAACCAATAAGCCCGTAGTGATGGTTTAAATTCAACCAATAGCGAGACTTGAGGATCTCAGTCGACGTCCTCAGAGCACCATTAAACAGACCAACCTGGCCCTTTTCCTTCAAGGGCTCCCATACATTTCGAAAGCTATAAACACGTGCTTTGAGGATGCAAGGCTACCTTCCTCGGCTTTCTACTCCGGTCACACCCATCTAGGGGTGAAATGTAGAACTAGTTACAAGTACTGACAGTGACAATGAGACAGAGCTTATCGACTATTTTACAAAACAAACAATTACATTTTTTTAAACCGTTACAGCTGACTGTAGGATGATCCTCACGTCCTAGATGGAGGAATCACCACTGTAATACAGGGTAGGTATAGTTGCCTCCAAGAGTAAAGATTCTTGAATCCAGAAAGTTATAAATCCGACCCAAGCCTAGCTGGCCCATGGTCCGTATTATTGAAATCAAAGGACAAAGGCTTCGAAAAGAACAGCTTAACGTGTCGGTAGTTATCACAAGTAATAATCCTTCATAAACCTGTCACTGAGGGTGATAGGTGTCAGTTAAAAGGCTCTGTAGTCATGGAGTTAAGTATAATCTACAGTACATACGCCTGCAATTTAATTTCTTTGGTTCTTTAAATTCTGACGCAAAAACAACATCATCATCTAATATGTTATTAGTATTCAGTTAACCCTAGCAATACCAACGCGGGGGTGCCGTGGCGAGGGCTTGTGGGGGGAGCGGGGGGGGGGGGGGGGGGGGGGGCGAGGCGAGGGGTTTTGGGAGGTGGGGGTTATTTCGTGCTCACCAGTTCCAATTTTTACTGTTAATTAATGGTATTTCTTTTCTACGCTTACTGTACAGAAAGTTATTGTCTATTTTGAATCTGGTTACCTAACTTCTCATATACTTTTTTATTAATTTTAATTGTTGTACTGTATAAGATATTCACAATTTTCTTTTCGTGGACACGGAACCCCCCCCCATTGGTTGTTGCCACTTATGCACCAAGGAATGATATTCCAAAGGGCAAAAGTACAATAAAGTTAACAAAACCACCATAATTTGTTCTGTTTACAAGAGGTACACATGGGGAAAACACAGTAAGAAACATATGTATGTTCCACTTGTGTTGAAGTTGGCGAAGGATGTGATCAGTGAATAATTTACTTTCTGAACTTCTTTATCCATGCTTTTTTGATTTTGTTTGCAACTGTTGTTAATTAAGTTCTATTTTTGCCATTTAAGGTTCATTTAATGTTCAAAATACAAGATATGTTGATTTAAAGGATAATGCAAATAGGGCTAATAACAGAGGTTGAGTATAGAAGCAGTAGTGAAGTACTTAAACGAGATTACAATCGCTATGACTTACATTCGAAAGAAGAAAAACCTCTGCATTCAGTAGGCGTGGCTACTAGTCTCTCTCTGAACTCCGAGTTTTGGTATAAGGAACCAGGGTGTGAACCCGCGATCTTGGATTTCGAACTGAACCACTCAGCCCGATTATGTGAAGTGGGCTGGGTGCAATCCCAGTAGTGTTTATTGAATATTCGTGTGTGTTATATTTCAGTTGAGAACTCCACAGTGTTGGTCCTACCACACGTCATAATAAAGGATCTAACAGCCCAATCTCTAGCTACAGCCGTGACACTATTCAATACCACCATCTCACCCATTATGACATATGGTCTAGGAATAGTATGTGATCACCTCACAATAAGCGATCATCAATGAATATAGTGTTAATTCGCGATTCATCAAGTATGTGCTGAGAGTTGGAAAGATGGCCCCTACAAGATTGGAATACGAGCTAGCGAAGGAAACCTTCTACATAGAGGAACTCAGGCTGAAAATACCAATGCCAGCTATAGGACCATCAACAGCCGTGAGCCCCTGAGGGTGTAGCAATATCTAGGGTGCACCAGAAGTAGTGGGGCTACATACACCCTGCCTCCTTAAGGGCCTTGAGCACAAGGAAGGAGGTAAAAGGAAAAGAAAAAGAAGACTGACCCCTCGCAGAAGGAAGGTATCAGAAAAGATGAGACGAGGGCCAATTAAGGAAGGAAAGGAAGAGACTCCCTAGGCCTCGGATACCCTAATACCGTCGGGGTCGGAAGAGAACAAGAGTTGACCAAGTGAGGTCGACAGGAAAGAAGACGGAGAGGAGCCCGGCACAAGTAAGTGGAAGCAATGCCGGACTCAGCTGGGGCCCCGTGGTCGCCAACCCACGTCCCACTAGATGTGAGCCCCTGGGGTAGAAAGAGGAGAGGGTCCGCCCCAAAGGTAAGGGGCAAAAGGGGTACACGGACCCAGCTCAGGAATCCCTCGGGGTCACCAACTCCCAAACTCACCAGCCGTGCGCCCCTGAGGGTGTAGCATTATCTAGGGTTCACCAAAAGTGGTGGGGCTACATACACCCGGCCTCCTTGAGGGCTTTGAGCAGAAGGCAGGAGATAACATGAAAAGAAAAGGAAGGCTGACCCCTCGCAGAAGGAGGATATCAGAAAAGATGAGACAAGGGCCAATTAAGGCGTGAAAGGAAGAGACTCCCTGGGCCTCGGATACCCTAATACCGTAGGGGTCGGAAGAGAACAAGAGTTGACCAAGTGAGGTCGACAGGAAAGAAGACAGAGAGGAGCCCGGCACAAGTAAGTGGAAGCAATGCCGGACTCAGCTGAGGCCCTGTGGTCGCCAACCCACGTCCCACTAGATGTGAGCCCCTGGGGGGGGGGGACTAATAATATATTCAGTCACCAGGGCTGCCAAATGTAGTTCTCTATTAGGCTACATTATGCCAGGTATACAGATTTCGAACTAATTAGAAATTTCGATATTACCAATTTAATTTCGTCATTATTCTAGATAGATCCATATAGATTAATAATTGGCATGAATCTTAAATATTAAGAAAAGTAGGCTCTTTAGTTCGTCACGGATCTTCTTGTTTCTCATCTCTTCAAGCAATACTACAGTTCATCCTACGAAAGGCCTTCTACCTTTCACAATAATTTCGGAGCTGGTGCACAACTTAAAAACAATTTACACACACTGAAATAATTATACTGCTAATCCATGGCGAGCGTAACGATTATAATAACATCTAGGCTACAGCATCGGCAGGAGTGTGTACTGGCCAACATTCACATCCTGACCCGAACCTAAGCTGAGACGGATTACTACTCTTTTAATCAATTGCACTGCCCCCAGTTAATTAATTAATTAATTATTTCAATAACTAACTCATTACCCAAATTATCTACATCCTATCACAACTAAAATTCATTGCTCTGCAAATACTCTGGCTATCAGATATTTGATAAACTATAGCCAGAAGTAATATATGCAACTCATTATTTTTAGCCTACTTTTCACATTTTGCAAAAATGAGGAAACAGTAGACTTATGAGATCGATCCGGGAAAATGTGTCTGTCTGTCTGTCCTTCTCTCTGTCTGTGTGTGTTTCCCCCCTAAACGGCAGCAGCAATCGAAACCAAATTTAGTATGAGCAAAGATGTATACCGGAATATATCAAGCCCACATTTGAAAATGATGTCAGTGCTACCAACTGCTGAAAAAACGCACTAGAAATTCGAGCTCCATGTTGGATATCTTGGAAGGTATGCGTGGGAGCTATTCAAAAATTGGCACACATGTAGATAATACTATTTCAGTTTAATTTTCAGGAGGCCATACATGACAGTGTTGCCAAAATAATGATAAGCCTTCTGATAGGTCCAATATTTAAATGCATGTAATTTGTACACTATCAATTGGATGTCAACCAAATGTTGTATGTAATATGTGTACATAAACAGATATGACTGTGTGTATTCTTAAGAGCCACCAGGGCTACCAACTGTTAATAATTGCTCTCTCAATTTTTTAAAATCCAAATACCAATATACCAGAAAGTATGCAAGCCGACAGCTTTAAACTATGCACACGTATAGTTCCTGAAATGTTAGATTAATTTGGAGTAACTTATATATGTCAGTTCTACTAACATGATTCTAAGCCTACTGATAGGAACAATATTTAAATAATTGTAACTTCTATACTATCAGTTGGATTTCAACCAAATTTCGCATGTGCTATGTGTACCATAAGAGATATGACTAAGTAATCTTATGAGCAATCAGGGATGCCAAATGTTAATAAATGCTGTCTATATTTTTTTACCCTAATATCCATATAACAGAACGTATGCAAGCCAACCGCTCTATATTTTGCACACGTATAACACTGGAATTCTGGATTAACTTGGAGTAATTAATATAAGTCAGTGCTGCCAACATGATTCTATGCCTGCTGATATGCCCAATTTTAAAATACATTTAACTTCTATACAAACAAATGGATTTCATCCAAAATTGGCACAACAAGATATAATATTTCAGATTAATTATGACCAGCACACGTATGACATTGTTGCCTATCTGCTTTTACGCGTGCTGATAGATGCAATGTCTAACTGCATGTAACGTCCATTGGACTCCAACCATATTGTGTATGCTGTACCTTAAGTGGTGAAACTTAGAATATATTCAGACACCGGGGCTGCCAACTGTAGTGCTCTATTAGGCTTCATTATACCAGGTATACTTCGAACTAATTAGACATTTCGATATTACCAACTTAATTTCGTCATTATTCTAGATAGGTTCATATACTGTAGATTAATCATTGGCATGAATCTTAATTTAAGTAGGCTCTTTAATTCGTCACGGAACTTCTTGTTACTATTACCCTCCAATCTTCTTCCCTCAAACTAGAGTAAAAGGAGCCTGGTTTACGGGCACAAAACTCTTATTTTTCTTCCTGCATTCACCTTTTTCAAGGTGTTATGCTTGTTACTGACTAAGAGTAGTAGTGCGACGAAAGGTGTGCAAAGTACAATATTACGACATGCCCCAAAGGAACAATATCACTTAGTGAATACAGACGTGTGCAAATTATTATAATCAAATAGAGAATTTAAATCTGTCAGATTTTTTAAACTCAAAATCATTTAATTGAACATCGGCTGCCATCATTCCATTCCTGACCCGGTCGGAGACTGGAAGCAGGCTGTGGATTTTCATTTTCTGCCATCTTGTATCACCCTACTTAGCAAAGTTTTCTCCCCTGTAGACTTATAACCTTTCCCGTACGGAATTGCGACAACAACTTTGTAGAATTGGGTATCCCGAGGTTTATCTGAACTGGGTCTGTTTACTCTTCTTTTATTGACTTTGTAATGAGCCCTGTAAATCAGGTGATTTCAATCCATGGCCCACGAATCTTTGTATAGTTCAAGAGCGGATGATCAGTATAAAGGACTTTGAATTCCTCATCTCTAAATTCACACGACAAGTAGAATTATAGTAATCAAAACAAAACGTGTGGCATTTTGCATTTAGTGCAAATTCTATAAAATAATTTTCCTATAAATTTCTTAAAATAAAATGTAATTAAGACTAATGGTTAAATATTTGAAATATGAGACTTCAGCGCCTTGTAAATATATTTAGAGCATTAAATCATGAAATCATGAATGAATGAATGAATGCATTTTGGAAAAATGGCTTTGAGTCTAATAATTTGCACACCTCTGTAGCCTACAGTAAAAATTAATGGCCATTCGGGTGATCCTTCTTCCTTTATTTTGTGTTTAATTAAACTGTTGTTTCAATAAGGGAAATCTTTCATTCATAATCAAGGATCATTACTGCAACTCCTTTGTAATCATAATTAGACTGGAATTTCTGCTAATAGTGACCAGAGGCAGTTTGACATTCGCAACAACTTTCTGAAAGTAATAAATAATGTTTCCCAGAAGAAGAAAATAATCTTATAGAAACCAACTGCCCTACAGGTAAACACCAACGTCACGCCCTGTTATTGGAGGAGGTTGAAAAACAGAACGGAAGTGAAACAAAACAAAAACCACAACATTCCATTTCCCTTTCAGTGGGGGATTGGGTGTCGGATGGCTGCAGTATCCGGTTTAAATATCCCAATAATTGATACCTTTCCTCTCGTTACTCGTTGTCACTCTGCCATACCATTACGTATTTGTTAGGTTTCAAATATCGAGACAGTAATTATAATTGTACTCGTGAAGCTAGTAATTAACGAGGAAGTACAGGTCCTTCTCAAATCATTTATCCCCATATTTCTTTTCGAAAGAAAAACGCATAACACGGCGAATTTCTTTGCCGTAATAATTACTGTAACCGAGAGAAGACCAAATTAGATACAGCTGACAGTTGTAATACCAAATGTATCTAAAGCTCCAAATGGTTGCAAGATACATGCTTGAAAAATTCTACTCTTCATATTTTGAGACGAAAAGATGCTTTGTTAAACAACCGAGTTCAATCGTGCCATCCTGACTGGCAGACGGAGCTCTTCCCAGTTTCGGGTATTTCCGTAGACGAAAGGCGAAACCAGTCGGAAATAATTTTAAATATAAGTCGATGTACAATATTTATTTGTATAAATAAACAAACAAACAAATCTATATACTGTATATATAAATATAAATCCATGTTACGTGATAGTTTGTCTGTGTGTCTCCTATGCAGTCATATACCACTCATCTGATTGCGATGAAACATGGGTGAGTTGTTGTGTGCACTCCAGGGAAGGTTTATGGCTTAAAAAAAATATCAATTTTACAATAGGTAGTGCACGAGTAGATTCTAGAAATGAGTGACGGCGCGCGAATCGTTTTAAGTCCCTTATGCGTTCGTATACCATTCATCCGATTGCGATTAAAATTAAGTGAATTGTTGTGTACACTCCAGGAAAGGTATTTACAATAAGTAAGGCATGAGTAGAAGTTTTCTGAATTAGAAAATCAATTTTACAATAAATGGCGTGCGAGTCGTTTCAACAAATGAACTTCGTTGAACATTTGTGCACGGGAACCCCACGAGAACACCACACGCCTGTCATCATGGGCTATATCGTCATCCATGCGATCCAGATTCCCGTCAAATGGGATCCGAGCAGTACGCCAACAGCTAATTTCTAGATGCAACGATTATCGGCCTAAGCCAGCAAATAAGGTTGAGACTAGGAAGATACCAAAGGTAGAAATCTGAATTAGGCCTACCTAGCCTATGAAAATGAAAATCCACAGCCTGCTTCCAGTCTCCGACCGGGTCAGGACTGGAATGAATGAAGCCCCCATCTAGCGGCGAGGATATGAACTGTGCCAGCTGCCGAGGCCTGTCGGACTCCTCTGGGGCAATGATTAAATTAATGACAGTTGAAATGAAATAATAGTGGCGAGTGTTGCTGGAATGAAACTTTGACAGGGAAAACCGGAGTACCCGGAGAAAAACCTGTCTGCCTCCGCTCTGTCCAGCACAGATCTCACATGGAGTGACCGGGATTTGAACCACAGACCCAGCGGTGAGAGTCCGGCGTGCTGCCGCCTAAGCCACGGAGGCTGCCTACCTAGCCTATATCAGTTTTAAAATTTCACTATGTTCGTTCAGTTATAGTTTCCTTTTACATTAGCCTATTATTATCATTAAGGGCGAATGACATAGATGTTACGAAATTACAATTCAAGCACTTATTTTTATCCTTTCTTTCTTTCTTTCTTTCTTTCTTTCTTTCTTGGGCTGGCTGCGGGGCTCAGCGGAAACGTTCTCGCCTGCCGTGATTAAGGTTGCAGGATCGAACCCTGGCGCAGCCAGTTGGCATTTGAGGGTGCGCAAATACGAGGGGGCCGTGTCAGTAGATTTACTAGCACATTAAAGATCCCCCTTCGGCCCAGTATTCCGTCACCCGGCGTCTCTAAAAGCCGTAGTTGTTAAAACGACGTAAAACCAATAACATTATTATTATCTTCCTTTCTTTCTATCTGTCTTTGATTGGAATTGCAATGCATGCCGGGTATAGCTAGTAAATATACAAATCAATCACAATAGTACAGTAACGCAAGTGATTAGACGGATTACTTACAAGCACCAAATAAAATCCAGCCACAAATGAAACAGTTACAACAACAACAATACGGAGTTATTAATATCGTATGGCCTCGGGTTCCGGGTGAAAGCTTTGTTATTTGACACCCAGAGGGTAGCTTGCATGTCGAATTTCCTTGTTCCTTGAAGCACTATGAAAGTCAAGGAGATTAGATGATATCTAAGCTCCTTGAACACTATAGCGCTTTCTAGTAGAGAAATGAGGAACTTTGTGTTGGCGAAAACTCCCGAGATTATTTTTTCCATTATAAACACGGCCTACTGAATTCAAATGGGTTCTTTGACATGCCAACATCGTACGACATGCGTGTCGTAATTTTTGACGCCGTTAAAAAAAAACACTTACCACGGCCAGGAGCGTACTTGCAAGCTTGGGGGTTGGTAGTCCGACACGTTAACCACTCACCCACCGTGGCAAGCAACACGGAGTTGATAACCAGTTATTCTGAAATCCTTCTTGACAAGCTAGGTAGCATTATTATTACCACAGGAAATTCCAATCTTGTTAGGCGCAAGGGATTATTCTCCGAGGCTAAAGACTAGCATTACTATCCATTTCTTCGAAGTTGAATTTCTCCTGTGTATTTTTCCAGCTGAAACGTGTGTTTCCTGTACGGAATGATGGTCGAGACCCGGTGAAAGCCTGGCCCCCAGGTTCCTGGATAACAACACAAGAGAAAGAGTGCATTCTCTGCAATGTCCGGGCGCCCGGAGGTAAGCAGAACATCACCGCTTATCACGCACACTGATACCAGCGGCAAGGAACAGAGATGCAGGTCTACGTCCGGAGGTTTGATTATTTAAAAGAGATACGAGCCTTACAGTAGTCGCATATGATGTGTAACATCTGACATGTTATCCTACTCGTATACTACACAGCTTGGACATTCTTAAAATGTTAATTTACACTCCATTTTCATACTGGTACTATGATGAATGTATAGATTGAATTGGAGATATGCTACTGTCACATTTGTGGCGCAGCGGTCAAGCTGTTAGTCTCTCACCAAGGTAGACCGGGTTTGATTCCCGGTCAATACATGTGAGATTTTCGAATTGAAATGCCATGTCCTGTGGTTCGCATTCCACGTAAAAGGGAGGTACCGTGGATCATGATCATGAGATTAACGGACATGCAAAACTACAAGCTTCCTTCCTTCCTTTTACATTAATAATTCATAATAACAAAGTGACACACAACGTCGACAGTACTATCAAATACTGTGAGCACATTCCTCAGTAACTATAGCATTCATTATTCTCAGTTCGTCGTAAATAATCAAAACATGGCTTCCTACAATCATGAAATGACCTAGTCTCACATATGATGAAAATACAGCTCTTATTCCACTCATATAACAACATTCTGTTATGCATTTAATATTTGACTACTCACCCACAGCTTGACAATAATGCCGCTTACTTAAAAGTCATTTGTCGTCTTTGTCCTACCCCTTGTGATATTCAACCTTGAACGTGAAGCTTCATAAACTGTTCAATGACAAATGAAAGTCTGTGAAACATTTGCCACTGTGCTCGTCAAACCAGTGCCTGCTAAATGCACTGCCTACTGTATTGCCATAACATTCTTGCACTACAGAGCACACACTGACTTGTTTCCAATACACACATTTTCAATTGTACATCCAGCTGGCAGTGCGTCTTCACTTCCGTCCGATCCAATTTCGTTCGATCCACTTCCGCCCGATTCACTTCCGTCCCCAATTTTCAAAATCACTCCCACAAAACTATCGAGCAACCGAGCGGAAAGATGTTACACATCAATAACAATACATTTAGTGCAGCCGAATGGCCAGGAAATGTTTTACAATATTATGTTACATATTTACATTAGATCGCAATTGCATTGTTCATTTGCTAGCATTTATAAGGTCACTAAGAGGCCCTGTCCAGCTTTTGCATTTCGCCATAGGCCTATACTTTACTCACGCATTGGTCATCTTGGTGATATTTAGTAATTACACACATATTTTGGTGGAAACCATGAATCGCGAGCCCTATGATTGAGTACCTTTTCGTTTGAAAGGTGTTGGTCCATTGTCTATTTAACATGGCATCTGTTCAAAAAAAATCCATTTATCTATCTATTTTTCCTTCTGTTTCCTTCTTTCTATTACTTCTGTACAAGCGCGTGTACTTAGTAGGAATTCCTTGAGCCTTATATCCTCGAGGAAAAACGTTTCTTTTGCTAGAATGTATGCCATTCTACAGGGTCTTTCATATAAAGTAAGAACGGCAAGTGGCTGTTTTGTTATTCGCTGGTGCGGTGGCCTTGACCGAGCTTGTGGCGCACCATGGCCCCTGCTATACTATTGAAAGCGCGCGCATAGTAGCCTACATACGAGGGCTGGTATTTTTAGCCTACTTTCGATTTTTGCAAAAAATGAAAGTAGACTTATGAGATCAACACAGGGCGAAAAAAGTGTGTCTGTCTGTGTGTGTGTATGTGTGTGTGTGAGTCTGTGTGTGTGTATGTGTGTGTGTGAGTCTGTGTGTGTGTGTGTGTGTCTGTGTGTGTGTGAGTGTGTGTACTCTGAATGTGTGTCCCCCCCCTATCAATTCGAACACGGTGAATGCAAATTGAACGAAATTTGGTACAAAGGTAGCACTAGCAAAGGACACCTCAGTGTCATGTTTTATATCGCCGCCATCTTTACTAAAACTGAATGGCGGCCACTCAAACGTTCAAAACGTAAAATCAAATAACGACTAACCAAATCATCCGATCTCTACCAAATTTGGTAACAACATACCTTCGTATAGGATGCGTCTTGTGACCAAATTACAAGGCCGTCCGCCATACCATTTCAGGATGGCGGCCGTGCGAATTATGCAAACTTTATAATCCATATCATGGGACCCACCAGTTCCGATTATCGAGCCGAGAATCGTTTTAACTGTTCTAAAGGAAGAGGCACGTTCGAAATTAAAAGTTTATTTTGTAATACTATAGTGCAGACGTGATTTTAAAAAGCTGAACTGATTCAGTAATAAGACAAGATGGCAGCGGATATCTTGTGCCGGACTTATGTTTCACTAATTTGAGTATTGCATGCAATATAGCGTACTGATAAAAAATAAATAAACTTTGTATGAAATGCTTTATATATAAATAATATACTCCAGTGATGAAATCGTTTAGTATAAATCATTATTTGCTAACAAGTTCTATGTAAGTCATTTTAAATAGAACGATATTCGTTGACACAATTAGCTCAGTGGTAGAGCGTTAGCCTATCGCTCAAATGCCTATGGTTCAAAACCGATCAGAGCTAGGTTTTTTGCTTGAAATGTTATATGTTTATTGTTTTGTAATGACTCAGATGTTTTAAAATTAAGCGTTATATTGTGCACATTATGGTGTAAAATATATATTTAATTAAAACATAATTCGCCAGCAGATTTACTGGGGACATCTAGCTGCCAAAAAGGTAACTTCCAGATTTTATTGAAAAGTTTCTTCTTCTGGCCGCTAGAATGCACTCGCTCTGTTAGGATTATATTGTTCGATATTTCACCAATAGATGTCACGACTAGTCTACGTGGGGATCCATTGATTACTATACCATTATCATTCTATGCGCATCGAATTTGAAGAATGACAAGATGATACTACGATACATTTTAACTTTTTATTTTAAAGGGTTTGTAACAGCCTATTTTGCGTTACTTGAAAATGTTATTAAGCGTTATATTGTGCACATTATGGTGTAAAATATATATTTAATTAAAACATAATTCGCCAGCAGATTTACTCGAGACATCTAGCTGCCAAAAAGGTAACTTCCAGATTTTATTGAAAAGTTTCTTCTTCTGGCCGCTAGAATGCACTCGCTCTGTTAGGATTATATTATCGAAAATATCCACATAGTTTGTATACACACGTCTCTGTAGGGTCATGGAAAGATTTGTTAATTCAATTAGGGTTGTGAAAGCCATGCACATCCAGACGTGTAAAGACATGCCTCAACTCAAAGTTGGATGTTGCCCACGGCAGGTCGTAATAATAATAATAATGTTATTGGTTTTACATCCCTTTTAACTACTGCTGATTTTAGAGACACCGGGGTGCCGGAATTTTGGCCCGAAGGGGATCTTTAACGTGCCAGTAAATGTACTGTCACGGCTCCCTCGCATTTGTGCACCCTCAAATGCCAGCTGACTGCGCCAGGATACGAACCTGCAACCTAGGGCCCAGCAAGCGAGAACGTTACCGCTGAGCCACGCCGCCAGTCCGGTCGATTATGTCACCAGATCCATAACATTCTTGATATACTTCTTATCTTTCTTTCTTCAATGATGGTAGCAGTTTTTATCTAGGTTGTGGCGTTTGGTAGAGGTAAATCGTTTCTAAGGTCTTCAACAAAGAATAGTTCTATTATACTCTTTGATAATAACAACGAGTTATAACTATACTCATACATTTAGGAGAAAGTAGGCTATATGTTCTTTACTGAACATCTTGTTTTTTTCAAGTTACACTGGACTGTATAAAAATAACAGATTGACATACCAAACTGATTTTACTACTAAATGTTGCTTGTTTTACTCGTATGTCTCCACATAATCGCCAAAACGATTGAAACATTTGTCGTGTCGTAACACCAGCTTTCCAACGCCCTCGGCAAAATATTCCGCCACCCCTGACGTGGGTACGTCTGGACAGTCTCCTGACGTTTTTCCTTTTTGGCGAGGCGTTGCCGCCCAACCATACCTTCAATTCTCGAAAAAGGCGAAAATCATTCACGACCACACTGTACCAACGTTACGATAGACTTTTTCAAATAATTCAATTGTGAAGTTTTGGACCATCTGCCGTTTAGTCCAAACCAGCACTGAATGATTTTTCACCTTTTTCGAGTAATTTACGGTATGGTTGGGCGGCAACGCCTCGCCAAAAAGGGAACACTTCAGGAGGCTGTCCAGATGTACCCACCTCAGTGGAGGCAGAATATTTTGCCGAAGGCATTGGAAAGCTGGTGTGACGATACGACAAATGTTTCAAACGTTTTAGCGATTATGTTGACACATAAGAATAAAACAAGCAAACATTTAGTAGTAAAATCAGTTTGGTAGCCTATGTCAATCTGTTATTTTTATACAGTCCATCGGAACTTGAAAAGAAAAACTGCCCTGGTATGCACTATGCGCGCACTTTCAATAGTACAGCAGGGGTCCATGGGCCGCCACAAGCTCGGCCAAGGCCACCGCAGCAGCGAATAACAAAACTGCCACTTGCCGTTCTTACTTTATATGAAAGACCCTGTATATGGCGCATATTTGCTTGCTCTATGGCCCGTTTGATGAAGCGTGCTTTCACGTTTTCTAGCTTTTCTAAAACACGTTTTCAATTTATCCCATATGAGTTCAATCCCATATGTAGCGATGGGGGCGATTGTCGTTTCGATGAGTCACATCGACGTTGCTAGTTTCAGGGATGTGATGTTTTCGATGCTGCACATTGCTCTTTTAGCTGCTACTGATCTCTCTTGTGTATGCTGAATGTTGAAGCAGTAGGCTGCATTGTAATGCCGAGGTACTTAAATTTGTTAACTACATTTAATTGTTCGTTTCCTATCTTCATGATATCAGTCCTCGAAATTCTTCCTCCTCTCCTAAATACCATTAGCACTGTTTTATTAGCCTATTTTCAATTTTGAAAAAATAGGCTTATGAGATCACCTTTTGTCCGTGTGTGTGTGTGTGTGTGTGTGCGCGTGTGTGTGTGAAAGAGAGGTGTGTGTGTGTCCCCTAATAACTTCTAAACTGCTAGAGCGATTTCAATGAAACTCGGTAAGTTCATAGCACTATTCCGGACGACCCTGACCGTGCCCTTAAAATGTTGTTACGTCTCACCAATCCAACATGGCGGCTGTGCGAAATATTTCACCAGTATTCAATATCTCCGAAACTATTCCCGATATCACCCTGGATTTTTTTTATGGTGATAAAGGGAACTACTAGAAGTTCACATATGTGACTTTTGAAAACCTGGTAACTACAAAACTAACATGGCGGCCACGCGAATTCACGAATTTTAAATAGACGTTTCTCGTGATTTAACCAACCAAACGCAATAAAACTTGGTACAGTATATGTTTATACACATTGTAATGCACCGACATCTAACTTCGTTCAATTGTCTACATAACCACAAGATGGCGGATGTGCGAAATATTTCACCGGCATTCTATATCTCAGAAATTAATAGCGGTATCACCCTGAAATTTTGTTCGGAGATAAAGGGCACTCACTACTGGAAGTTCATCTGTAAGAATTTCAAAAACCGGTTAACTACAAAACGAACATGGCGGCCAAGCGATTTTGAAAATTTTAAATAGACCTTTTTCGCGATTTAATGTTCCAAACGCAATGAAATCTGGTACAGGAAATGTTTATACACAGTGTAATGCACTTGTATCTAATTTAGTTCAATTGTTTACATAACCTCAAGATGGCGGCTGTGCGAAATTTTAAAATCTCCTTGTTATTTCTTGTGTCTTAATCATGCGATTGAAGTTTGAATGCTACACGTACACAATAATCTGCATGTAACAGTACATAACTGTAGGACCTACACATATAAAATCCAACATGGTGACCATCCGAAATATTTAGTCGGTTCTCAATATCTACGAATCTATTACAGCAATCAAACTGAAATTTTGTATGTTGATAGTGGCAGTTAATATAAGTAGGATATATGAAAATAGGCTGTATAGTTCTTCACGGAACTACTTGTTTTTGTTTATGTGGAAATAATCGTCTGTTGCCCATTGATGTATACTGTTCATGCCTTGCTGCAATCTCTCTTTATTTGATGACCCGAGCGCCATGTCATCTGCAGACATTATGAGCGTAGCCCGCTTCAAATTCTTCCCTATATCTGCTGTCATTATATTGAAGAGCAGTGGGCTTATATGGTATCCTTGCTTAAATTCATTTGATTATTTGAAATTAAGTAAAACGTTTCAGAGCGCGAGTAATCTAGGCCTATATGGTTACCAAGGCAATACGATTCTGAAAATGGGCCATTACTATGAATAGTATCTAATGTTATCTCATGATAACTTAATACTAGGCACGTTAATACTGTCATTAGAATCCTCAGAACGACTTTTCGGGTTATTAAGGCGTGTTAAACTAACTAACGGCAGGTTTCTAAATTTTCTCAATTTTCCTATTGAAATTTTTTGGATGTTAAACATTTTGAAAAATATGGTATATTGATTTTCACGGCCAGTGCATTAAAACTCAGCAATTTTTCTAGGTTTGTGGCGTGTCTTGTGTGGGGTTTCGCCTAGGACACCAAACTGGCTCATCAGTGGGCTCTTGATGTCCGTGCTCGGACCCCCACAGGAGTAGTGAACTGCGAGCTACCTCCATTTTTGTGAAGCGCACCTGTGCCTCTTTACTGTGAGAAATAAAACTCACGCAGCCATAACCTCCTTATGCTGCTTCCAAAAGGGAGGTTATGTCTATGAATATTAAACAAGAAGTTCCGTGACGAACTAAAGAGCCTACTTTTCTTAAAATTAAAGATTCATGCCAATGATTAATCTATATGGAACTATCTAGAATAATGACGAAATTAAGTTGGTAATATCGAAATTTCTAATTAGTTCGATCTCAATGGTACACATTATACCTGGCATAATGTAGCCTAATAGAGAACTACAGTTGGCAGCCCTGGTGACTGAATATATTCTTAGTTCCATCTCTTAAGGTACAGAATACAAAATTTGGTTGAAGTCCAAAGGATAGCATGGACGTTACATGCAGTTAAACATTGGATCTAATAGCGCGCGTAAAATCATGTTGGCAACAATGACATACATGTATTGGTCAGAAATAATCTGAAATAATATGATCTATTGTTGTGTCAATTTTGAATGAAATCCATTAGTTAGTATACAAGTTACATGCATTTTAAAATTGGACCTATCAGCAGGCTTAGAATCGTGTTGGCAGCACTGGCGTAGGCCTATATTAGTTACTCCAAATTAATCTAGAATGCCAGGTACTATACGTGTGCAAAGTTTAGAGCTATTGGCTTGCATACTTTCTGATATATTGATATTAGGGTAACAAAAATAGAGACAGCATTTATTAACAGTTGGCAGCTCTGGTTACTCTTAAGAATTTGGCATATTTATAGCTGTTATGGTACACATAGCACATACGAAATTTGGTTGAATTCCAATTGATAGTGTAGAAGTTATATGCATTTAAAAATTGGACCTATCAGCAGGCTTATAATCATTTTGGCAACACTGCCATGTATGGCCACCTGGAAATTTAATTGCAATATTATTATCTATACGTGTGCAAATTTTGAAATAGCTCCCATTCATACCTTCCAAGATAACCAACATGGAGCTCAAATTTCAATTACGATTTTTCAACAGTTGATAGCACTGACATCATTTTCAAATATGGCCGTGAGATATTCAGGTATAGATCTCTACTCCTACCAAATTTTGTTTCGATTGCTCCAGCCGTTTGGGAGTTGATAGGGGGGACGGGACACACACAGCCAGCCAGCCAGCCAGCCAGACAGACAGACAGACAGAAAGACAGACAGACAGACAGACAGACAGCCACACATTTGCCCGATCTCATAAGTCTACTTTTTCCTCATTTTTGCAAAATGTGAAAAGTAGGCTAAGAAATCAGTTTGATTGCTGTAAAAGATTCATAGATATTGAGAACCGTCTAAATATTTGTAAACAATTGAACTAAATTAGATACCAGTGCATTACAATGTGTATAAAAATTTGCTGTACCAAGTTTCATTGCGTTTGGATCATTAAATCGCGAGAAAAGTCTATTTAAAACTTTCAACTTCGCTTGGCCGCCATGTTCGTTTTGTAGATAACCGGTTTTTGAAAGTCTCATAGATGAACTTCCACTAGTGCCTTTTATCTCCGTACAAAATTTCAGGGTGATACCGGTAATAGTTTCAGAGATATAGAATGTCGGTGAATTTTGCACAGCCGCCATCTTGAGGTTATTGTAAACAATTTAACTAAGTTAGATGTCGGTGCATTGAAATGTGTATATACATATACTGTACCGATTTCATTGCGTTTGGTTTGTTAAATCGCGAGAAACGTCTATTTAAAAGTCGCAAATTCGCTTGGCCACCATGTTGGGTTTGTAGTTACTTGGTTTTCAAATGTCATATAGGTGAACTTCTAGTAGTTCCCTTTATCACCGTACAAAATTCCAGGGTGATATCGGTAATAGCTTCGGAGATATTGAATGCTGGTGAAATATTTCGCACAGCCACCATGTTGGATTGGTGAGACGTAACAAAATTTGAAGGGCACGGTTCGGGTCGTCCGGAATAGAGCTATGAACTTACTGAGTTTCATTGAAATCGCTCCAGCTGTTAAGATTTTATTAGGGACACACACACACACACGAATCACACATATACGCGCACACACACAGATAGACAGTCAGACAGACAAAAGGTGATCTCATAAGCCTATTTTTTTCATAAATGAAAATAGGCTAAAAACAACGCCAAAGTCCAGACAGATTCAAGACACTATACCATCAACTATTTCAAGACATATATAACAGATATTCCACATACAATGCAATTTTCATCGACGGATCAAGATTAAATGAAAAAGAATGGTTATGCTATAAAATGTGCAGACAACGTTTTCCGGCATAGACTACCAGATCTTTTCACAGTTTTCTCAAGCGAACTCTTTGCTCTCAAACAGGCATTGATCCATATTTTGAACATTAGAACCTGTGACTCTTTTATCATCTTCTCCGACTCCAAAAGTTATTTGAAAGCTATCCAAAATCCATCTCCTAACCACCACCTTGCTAAAGAAATCCATTTGTTATACCACAAGGCTCAAAATTCAGGAAAACTGTTATTCTTGTATGGATACCTTCTCACAGAGGCATTCAAGGTAATGAAGCAGCTGACCAAGTAGCCGAAGATGCTACACGACTCCCATTAACTGACCATAATCTTCCTATTCCATATACAAACATTATCTCTTACTCCAACCTTCCTTCGGAGGGGAGGTAAAGCCGGCGGTCCCATGTCATGGATTTATGGCATGTAAAAGATCCTTCCACAGACTAAACATGTGTGAAGCTAAATTGTTAGGTTAGATTTCGTCGGAACGCTCTATCAAAGTTCCAACGTTCACCTCTAGGTATCATTGATATCCGGTAGCGAAAGTTGGAACTACTTGAAAGTGGACGGAACTTGTAGCTCACCCTAAGGGTGTCCACTGGAAGCAGCTACAGACTCAGGCGAGCCGACCATGTCCTCGGACACTCCAGGCACTAAAAAAACATACGATAAATAAATAAATAAATAAATAAATAAATAAATAAATAAATAAATCTCTTACTCCAAACACAAGCTATATGAACAGTGGCCAACAGACTGGACCAGAACGTCTACTAGTCAACTGAAGGAAATAAAAGTAAATTCTTTAAAGCAATATCCACAATAAAATCTCAACAGACAGGATCAAGTCGTACTCTCCCGACTGAGGATTGGACATACCAAGATTACTCACAATTATCTGCTCGAGAAGAAACTACCTCCCATCTGCACAACATGCAATTGCACTCAGACTGTCAAACATCTCCTAACAGAATGTCAGATGAATCAAAAATCAAGCCAGCTGTATAAAATACACCAGGAACTGAAAGTGAGTTTAACAGCTCCACCACAAGTTCTTCAGATCATCAAGTTTCTTCAAGACATCAAATGGTACTCCCAGATTTGAATAACCTTCTCGATTGACTAACTTTATGAAAGTTATGTTTCATTAATGTAAATTTATGTAAATATTCAAGTTGTAAGTTGCGATAAGACCAACGAGTAAAAGCGACTCTAAAGAGATTTAATAAAAATAAAAGATTATTGATTTCATTACAGCGAATAGTCACAACTCATCAAGAAGTATGTGAGATAGTAAGCAATTAGTATTAATTAGACACAGTGGCATAACTAGGATTTGCTTCTGTAGGGGGATGAGCGGAGTCAAATATGAGCTACGTGCGTTTTTGGTATTGTGATTTCTTTTCTGCTTTTTCTTTCAAATTTTGCTTTTTGCTTTCTGATTTTTGGTTTTGTGTTTGTTTTCAGCTTTTGTTTTTAAATTTTGCTTCTTTGGATATTGTTGTTAGTTTGTGCGTTTCCTTTCTGCTTGCGCTTTCGAATTTTGCTTTTTGCTTCCTGTTTTTTGTTTTGTTTTCTGGTTTCGCTTTCGAATTTTGATTTTTTCTTTCTACTTTTGGTTTTGTGTTTGTTTTCAGCTTTTCATTTTGTTTTAGAATTTTGTTTTCTGTTTTTGGTTTTGTGCTTGATTTTTGATTTTGCTTTTGTTTCCGAATTTTGCTTTTTTGCTTTCTGCTTCTGGTTTTGTGTCTGTTTTCTGCTTTTGCTTTTGTTTTCAAATTGTGATTTTTGCTTTCTCTTGATTTGTTTCGGTTTTGTGTTTGTTTTCTCCGTTTGCTTTTGTTTTTGTTTTTGTAGTTTGATTTCTGTTTTGGTCATGTGTTTGTTTTTGCTATATGCAGGTGGCAAAATAAGGCAATCGATGAAAGCAAACCTACTCGTTAGGATCTGTTACGTATTATTTGCACCTCTCGGAAATGAACAGTTTTGGTTGGCCTAACAGTAAATATTCTACATAAGTAATGTTTTTTTTTTTTCAAATTATAAACGTGCATAATCCAGTCATTTGTCAGCAATCGGAAAATTGGTTTCTTTTTCAAAATAAAAATTTCCTCAAATTGCTTTTATTGGATGTGTAACATCTTTCCACTCGGTTGCTGCATACTTTTTAGTGGGGATGATTTTGTAAAAAGGGACGGATGTGGGACGGAAACAATGAGCACACGCGGTGGCGGAGATTGGTACAATGACGTACTGTCAGCCATGTGGCTATGTGGCATGTAAATCGCATACGGTTTACCTCAAGGTTTGGAGGCCCCATTGAAGATATTCCTACAATAAATCATCTTCAAATTGTCATTATTTGGTGTGAAAATATTCATTAAATCATATTCGCTGAAAACAATCATGATTGATTAAATCCTACTACTTTTGCTGTGTTCTTACTTAATATAAGCATACGAGGTACTGTCGGCCAAAATACAGCACTATGTGGAATATATATAGCATACAGTTTACTTCAAGGTTTGGAGGCCCCATTAACGATATTCCTACAATAAATCATCTTCAAGTTGTCGTTCTTTGGTGTGAAAATATTCATTACATCATTTTCTGAAAGGATTTGGCACAGGTGTTTTACAAGTAGTTATTTCAATGACCAACAGAGTTCACTGTAAAAAAGGGATTAGCGCTCCCGGGACGCACATAGTAGGATAACATCACATGTTACACATCATATGCGACTACTGTAAGGCTCGTGATTCTTTTTTATTTTAAATTATTTGGCTCTGGGGTTGGGATTGATCCCCCTAATCATCCTCCGTAGTTACGCCACTGATTAGGCGGCAAAATTGCTTTTTTAAGATACAAAATTGTGCTTCTCTACATACTGTAGTATAGAACTAAGTCCCCGATTCTTGGATGTAACAGGTGATATTGACAACCACTGGATGGATTTTGATGCGGTTTTCACCATTCTGTAAAAGATTTCTCGAGGAAGCTTCCTGTAGAAAAACATTCATTTATGACCAAAGGAAGCCGAGCAGTAACGATTTCAGTGAATTGAGTCGAAGAAAAACCTGCCGTCTGTGTGCATTTTAAGCTTACACTGGGTAAACCATTAAAAATATGTATATCCTATGAGTGTAAGAATTGTTCAGCATGTAAAGTCCTGCGAAGACGTCCGCGACGGCATATCTCTAACTTTAATACAGCGCCCAATATGAATATACTGTAAGTGTTTTTACGTTTTCATATCTTCTAACAATCTCCTTTCAGTGGAAATTTAAATTACTGGCTTCGGCCAGCATCAAACTGTCGAATCGTGTCGAGTTAAGACTTCAGAGAAGAGTATGTGTGTTTGGAGTTTCGCTGTTCACCTCGGCTTACACTGGATAAAGCGTTAAAGATACCGTGCGAAGCTTGGGTGGGTTGCTAGTTTTAGATAATAATAATAATAATAATAATATTATATGGCCTCGGGTGCTGGGTGCAAGCTTTGTTATTTGACACCCAGAGGGTAGCTTGCATGTCGAATTTCGTTGTTCCGTGAATCACTATGAAAGTCAAGGAGGTTAGATATCTAAGCTCCTTGAACACTATAGCGCTTTCTAGTTGAGAAATGAGGAACTTTGTGTTGGCGGAAACTCCCGAGATTAATGTTGCCATTATGAACACGGCCAACTGAATTCAAATGGGTTCTTTGACATGCCAACACCGTATAGTCTAACATGCGTGTCGTATTTTCGCCGCCTTTCAAAAATCACTTACCACGGCCAGGAGTGAACCTGCAAGCTTGGGGTTGGTAGTCCGACACGTTAATCACTCACCCACCGTGGCAAGCGTTTTAGATAAGAGATGGCCTGTAATCAAGCTCGGGTAAACGAGTGGTTTAATTCCGGCAATTGCCTATCGAAAAAATGACATAAGAGTAGCTTATTTGTCAGATCGCGTGGTATAATTAAGATGTAATCATATTAAGGCTGTAAGACAACTGTTCCTTTCTAACTCATCCACTGTTGAGCGTATCTTGTAATTGCTTGTTTCCTATTCCCGTATAAAAACAAGAAAATAGAGTGTAGTCTATAAGGTTCATAAGTATGGAAATGAGGTAATAAAGAAGAATGACTTCCGTGTGTCGATCGACTAGTGGCGCGGAGTATTTTTGCGACGTGTTCGGTAAATAAATGAGTGACCTCGATTAAGTTAGGTGAAAGTTATGGATTATATTATATAGAGTAGATTAATTAGTGTCTATTTCATGCAGAGAGCCATATGAAACGCTTAATACCGCACTACATTCAGGGGTATCCAAACTAGATCCCATTCGGGTGTCTGGTGTGATGCAGCCATCCACACCTCCCTGCCCTGGGCTAATCATTTCATCTCTGCAAAGCCATCGGACCATACATCCGAAACAATCTGTTTTACATATTCTAACCTCGACCTACACCTTCATTTCTTGTCCTCGACCCTACCTTCCATAATTTTGCTATTCCTTGGTTCCTAAGTATGTGGCCTACCAATCAGTGCTGCCGTCTCTGGTTTTCAATAAATCGCTAGATAGTAGCCAACTACTCCTAGAATCCTATGCTATCAATACGTACAAAAAAAAAAATATTTACCACTAACGGGAGTGAAAATAGTTGCTACATCTCTATCTAAACAGTACTACATTTAAATTATTTTGCCGCCAAAATGTTCGAAAAAGTCACTAAATTGACATTAACTCTACCAACCTATCTCTTTTGTTCATTATCAATCACTAAAAACATATTTCCTTACCCCCACTCATCTTATTATTATTTTGTTACTCTATCTACCCATCTAATCTTCATCATTCGCCGGTAACACATTTCATATGCTTTTATTCTCCTCTTTTCTGTTGTATCAAGTAATTTTTACTTGAAGGAAACGAAGAAACTGATTGTTATTGTTATTATTATTATTTTTTAACCGTCGACTTGAGCCTCTATGGACTGCGTGTTAACAACCACTCTCATTTCAGTGTCTGCGTGTTGTTCGTTTGTCGGCTTTGACATCATGCCAGTATCTCTTGAGCCCATCTATTAGTTTGTTCTTCCGTTCCTCTGTCAAAGGGCCTCAGTCTTCTGGGTTCCGCCTCCACCATAAAACCCTGATAGCTTCTGAAACTATTCCTGTCATTGATTTCATCCTCCGTAATGCCCACCTGTCTCATATCTCTTTCACACTTTTGGAACCATTTCAACTTGAAGATCTTCGGTTTAAGAAAATTCGAGATTTTCTTTGTGAGCCGGTCGTTATTCATACGGAAGATGTGCCCATAGAACAGCAATCTTCGTTTTATAATTGTAATAATAATAATAATAATAATAATAATAATAATAATAATAATAATTATTATTATTATTATTATTATTATTATTATTATTTTAAACGGATTCTCCCAATAAATAGAAGACGTGAAGCAAATAACACAATTTTTTTGCTCTTCTTGTTATTCCAATAGCCCTTCATTCTTTCCGAGAAGGCTTGTTTACGTTCTTCCGACCACTTTGGTCTGTACTGTTTTGTTTTGGTTGCTCTGATGTAACTTCCCATTTCTTTACTTGGTGTCTGAAGGTGTCCCTTTCTAAAATGTGTGTTGAACTTATGTTTGCGTTTTTGGTTGGTTGGTTGGTTGGTTCCTCAGTTTAGGATCTGCCACAACGCGGTCATGTAGCCCCGTTTAATTTGGGTGTGTGTAGATTCTGTCTGATAACCGGTGTTAATAATTGTGATGGCTGTATTAGTGTGTGTTATCTGTAATTCAGGTAAGGACTACATACGATCAATTTCAAGTAGTTCCTACTTTTTCTACCAAATGCTACAATCAACGACACTTAGCTGTGAACTTGGCTATTAGATGCCACTGCAATTAACACTTGTCAGTGAACTTTGGAACTTAAGAGAGTTAATCAAATCTAACCTACAAATTTAGCTTCACACTCTTGTAGTTAGTGGAAGATTCTTTTATATGCCATAAATCTATGACTATAGTAGGGTTCGCTCGCCGGCTTTACTTCCCCTTCGAAGGAAGTTCTTTTAGCCAATTATTATTATTATTATTATTATTATTATTCTCGTGTCAGAAATATACACGTACACACAGTAATAAGCATTATCTTACATTTCACCGAAACTTGGCCAGTGTCAGTGCCTGACGTAGATGATCTTCCGTGCAGGATGTTGGTCACAGTCGCGACAGTGGAACATATGTTTTGTGGTCTGATCTTCTCCAAAATCACACTTGGTGCTATTTTCTTTAGTGTAGCCTCATCTTGCCAGTTTAACTCCTGATCTGAACCTTTTCAGATACTTCCATGTTGGCCATCCCTTGTCATAGCCAGGTGGTAAAGGTTCAGATACTCTTCCCCAGGGTGACTTTATCTGTCCAAAATTGCAACCTTGCTCTTCTATCGGTGGTTAGAAGTGTCTTTGATTATCTTAGGAAACTGTTCCTGGATTTAAGTATTTGCTCGTGTGATTTACGCCCATATAACGGATGAGTTCTTTTCTTATTTATTCTCTTCCTCTCCTTGTTCACCGATATTTCTCTTCTACCAGGAGGTGGTGCTATTTCAGAAACAATCTACAGCACACCCCGGCACACCCAGAATGACAGTAGTGAGACGGGACGTTAAGCCCATATTATTATTATTATTCTATTTCTTATGACGTTATGCCCAACTAAGGAGCGTGATTCAAGCTAGTTCACAGATGAATTGGCTTGGCATGTCGGGGGAGTAGTTATCTTGTCGGACTACCAACTCCAAGCTTGCAGGTTCGCTCCTGGCCATGGTAAGTGATTTTTGAAAGTCGACAAAATTCACGACACACATGTCATACGTTGTAGGTATGTAAAAAAAACATCTGAATTCAGTAGGCCGTGTTCATAATGGCAAAATTAATCTCGGGATTTTCCGCCAACACAAAAGTTCCTCCTTTCTCTATAGTGTCAAGGAGCTTTGAAATCTAAACTCCTTGACTTTCCTAGCGCTCCAATGAACAACAAAATTCAACATGCAAGCTGCCAAATAACGAGGCCATACTATCTTATTATTATTGACTAAAGCAGAGAACTTTGAGAGAAAGATCCTTAGAAAGATTATGAGCCAAATATCGTGGCTGGACGATATAAGTTACGAGAAAGTACAGAATTATTTCAAAGTAACGAACGAGTGTTTGAATTCATAAATAAACGAAAACCCAAATTCTATGATCACCTATTTACAAAGGCCGAAAAGCGGTTGACTAACAGAATTTTCACCATATTTGATGGCAAACCTAAAACTACTGATAAGGAAGGACCAGGAAGCAGTACCGGCAGGAGGTCTATAACTTTAAAGGGCTTTCACGAAGAAGGCAAGCTGAACAGCGGATGAACGGTGAAAAGGCTGCCGGGGAGCGGAGCTCTTTCCGGTCACGGATGGAGTACGTCATTTTGTGTAGGCTAAGTATAGGGGTCATACAAGATCCACCCACTCGTACCTAATGAGAAGGGAAGACCCCCCCCCCCACTTTGTACCTGTGGAGCCGTTTTCACCGTGGCCCACATTTTAACCGAGTGTGTGGAAACCTTGGTTTGCAGATCACTCAAACTTATATTAGCCGATGACGCGGTGGTTGCTGATATCGTCATCCGCTTTATAAGTGAGAGTAGGTTAGGGCCAGCAATCTAAATTTTCTAGTGTACATTAACTCGACGACTTGTTCGTTTTTGAATGCTGAATTTTTGTTTTTCCATAATTATTGTTTATATTATAATTACGGTATTAATTATATTTAAATTTTTTGTTTTATTAATTTTCGGTCTTTTCAAATTTAGGTGTCCACCTCTAAATTTTAAATTCCATTCCAAATTTCGAACTTTGTAGTTCTGCCCCATAAAACAAGAACAACTAACTAACTAACTAACTAGGCTGCAGAGGGAAGGATGCAACGCTATTGGGCTGCAAAGATGGCTTCTACGAATGTGTGACAGTTGCTTATATCCGTTACCAAATATATTTGACATGTTTGCTTGAGAATGTTTATGAAGCCAGCCCGCCAGTTTTTGCCCTTGTCACCAGGTTTGGTGACCCTTGTGTTGGTTCAGCTGCGCGGCAAGACAAGATTCTTGATCAGAGATACAAGTCGTCACGTACCTCTGATTATCATTATCTACCAGATAGCAATCAGCAGCTCTGAATATAGTCCTTACAGCGACCAGTAATGCTATCTTTTTGTTGCCACGCAATGAAATATCCTTCCGAACCCACGGGGGATTTAATCGGAAGAAAGTCGTATGAACTCTGCCCCTTCTCCAGACAAATCATTTTCTGTAGTTTAGATCACATCTCGCGGCGCCAGGAAAGAAAACGCATTGGTAATCAATTCATCGCTCTACACTGCCTGCAATATATTTTGCCTCCTCCCCTCCCACAGGGGTTCATGACTAGTGGGACGTGGGTTGGCGACCACGGGACCCCACCTGAGTTCAGCATTGTTTACAGTTACTTGTGGCGGGCTCCTCTCTGTCATCTTTCCTGTCGACTTCCCTTGGTCAAATCTTGTTCTCTTCCGACCCCGACGGTATTAGGGTATTTATTTAACGTATGGCTTTTAGTGCCGGGAGTGTCCGAGGACATGTTTGGCCCGTCATAGGTTGTGGCTGCTTCAATGCGGACACCCATGGGGTGAGCTACAAGTTCCATTCAATTTCAAGTAGTTCCAAGTTTCACCATCAAATGCCACTGAAACCTAGTGGTGAACGTTGGAACTTTGATAGAGCGTTTCAACGAAATCTAACATGCAAATTTAGCTTCACACAAGTTTAATTAGTGGAAGGTTCTTTTACATGCCATAAATCTATGAAATGGGACCGCCGGCTTTACTTCCCCTCCGAAGGAAGGCATACTGAAGGATTTTAACGCTCTTAAAAATCGGGGGCGTGGTGGCTCAGCGGTCTAGCTGTATGCCTCTCACCAAGGCAAGGGTTCGATTCCCGGTCAATGCATGTGAGATTTTCGAAGTGAAATGCCATGTCCTGTGGTTCGGATTCCACGTAAAAAGGAGGTCCCGTGGCTCATAATCACAAGATTCACGGTCACGTAAAACTACAATCTTCCTTCCTTCCTTCTTAAAAAATCCGAAGACTTCGGCCGGGTTTGAACTCGCGATCTTGGGCATAGAAGCTCAGCATGCTACCGACTACGCCTATAGAGTCTTTAATTATACCACCATAATTGTCCCTTCTCATTTATCTTGATACCCTCATTCTTCGAGAGGTCATATTTCTTGATTTTCTCTTCATGGTATCTCCTGCCTTCTGCTCAAGGCCCTTAAGGAGGCAGGGTGTGTGTAGCCCCACCACGCATGATGCACCCGTGACGATGTTGGACCCTCAAGGGCTCACAGCTGGTGATTGTTGTTGTTGTTGTTGTTAATTGGACATCTTTGTCATCAGCACCGCGTAGTTGGTTGTGTGTTGAACTTGTCTGATGACTTAAGCCCTGCGCGGATCCGGATATCCGCGGATAAAGTTGCGGATGTCCGCAACATTTTCCCACACGCGGATATAGTTTGCATTGCTGTGCGGATAGCGGATAAGCTGCGGATAATGTTTGGAGTAAATTTGCGGATAGTTTTTAGAATACAATCCGAACTTGTTGAATATCATTACTAGGACCTGGATGTTTATGACATATCATATTTTTCCGTTATGTTTTATTTTTTCAGGATAAATGTAAGATGATGATTTAAGCTAATCTCATTCAAATTATGTAATTAAGAATAATTAACACTCTGTATAACATTCATTTTAAACACAGTATAAGATGCGTTCAAAAAGTAACGAGCCGCAGGCATAATTACAGAAACCAGTACCTGTATGTTAGAAGTATTGGCCCTGGCTGTTTAGGAACTTGTCCCACTATGCCACGAGGCGGTAAATGGCTGTCTCATAAAATTCCCTGGGCTGCGATGTGAACCAGTTCATCACGTACAGCTGGACGTCGGCGTCCGAGGTGAATCGTTGGCCCCGCAGAGCCCTTTTCAGGGGTCCAAACATGGCTTAATCAGAGGGAGAGAGGTCTGGACTGTATGGAGGGTGGCCGAGAACCTCCCATTTGAATTTCTGCAGGAGTGCCGTGACTGTGTTGGCCGTATGAGGTCGTGCATTGTCGTGGAGCGACCACGGCGGCTATGGCGTTCACTGTCACTCGGCGGTCCTGGACGTTGTCATCGGTAATGCAGGGGGGTGCCCCAGACCGGGCATCATCGATTAACGACGCCTGTCTTCCCTGAAGCGCTTGTGCCACGCCTTGACACTTGCAAGGGGCATGCAGTGTTCGCCGTACACTTGTGACATTCGGCGATAAATGTCCGTTCCCCCTACTCCTTCCGCTGTCAGAAACCAAACAACACCTCTTTGCTCTTCGGTTGACGCCTCCATGTCACTGTTTGGAATGCGACTGGCAGCGTTGGACGATTGATGCATGTTCCTGCTCGCTTTGTATCGCCACGTGACGTGCACGCGTGCCCTCTAGCGACGGACTGTGACCTTCCACGCTCTGGTGGGAACCACACCTCGTTGCACACGCCACGATTAGCCGATGTAGTCAATGGTTTGCGCATTCCGGCTCGTTACTTTTTGAACGCACATTATACCTGACATACATAGCCCAAGGAAACGACTTTCTCCTCAAATGTCTAAATGTGTTGCTTTAATACTTTATGGAAAATGAAAATCCACAGCCTGCTTCCAGTCTCCGACCGGGTCAGGAATGGAATGAATGAAGCCCCCATCTAGCGTCAAGGATATGAAGTGTGCCGGCTGCCGAAGCCTGTCGCACTCCTCTGGGGCAATGATTAAATGAATGACAGATGAAATGAAATGATAGTGGAGAGTGTTGCTGGAATGAAATTTTGACAGGGAAAACCGGAGTACCCGGAGAAAAACCTGTCTGCCTCCGTTTTGTCCAGCACAGATCTCACATGGAGTGCCCGGGATTTGAACCACGGACCCAGCGGTGAGAGGCCGGCGTGCTGCCGCCTAAGCCACGGAGGCCTTCATTAATACTTTATAATTTATCTAATTAATTATATTATTGTAATGCCAGTACATTCGGATAACAAACGTGCGGATGCGGATAAAAGTCGTTCGGATGCGGAGCGGATGTGGATAGCAGTTATGCGGATGCGGAGCGGATGTGGATAGCAGTTATGCGGATGCGGGTCGAATGTGGATAGCAGGTATGCGGATGCGGAGCGGATGTGGATAGCAGTTATGCGGATGCGGGTCGGATGTGGATAGCAGTTATGCGGATGCGGGTCGGATATGGATAGCAGGTATGCGGATGCGGGTCGGATGTGGATAGCAGTTATGCGGATGCGGGTCGGATGTGGATAGCAGGTATGCGGATGCGGGTCGGATGTGGATAGCAGGTATGCGGATGCGGGTCGGATGTGGATAGCAGTTATGCGGATGCGGGTCGGATGTGGATAGCAGGTATGCGGATGCGGGTCGGATGTGGATAGCAGTTATGCGGATGCTGGTCGGACGTGGATAGCAGGTATGCGGATGCGGGTCGGATGTGGATAGCAGGTATGGGGATGCGGGTCGGATGTGGATAGCAGTTATGCGGATGCGGAGCGGATGTGGATAGCAGTTATGCGGATGCGGGTCGAATGTGGATAGCAGGTATGCGGATGCGGGTCGGATGTGGATAGCAGGTATGGGGATGCGGGTCGGATGTGGATAGCAGTTATGCGGATGCGGAGCGGATGTGGATAGCAGTTATGCGGATGCGGATAACGTTTATTTATCCGCACAGGGCTCTACTGACGACCTATAACTATGACATGACTGTAGTAGTGTGTGTAACTATTAGGGACAGGCATGAGGTAGTTGCCCCGAGACTTGAAGTAAGGTACTAACCAAACACTTTCCAGAAGGGAGTGTGGATAAACGCGGGGAAAAATTCCTAGTACACCCAGGATAGCCACTGTCAGCGGCGAAATTCGAACCTGCGATCTCCGGACTGGCTGCAGCTGCCCTCGCGGCTGTGGTGCACGACTACGTTGCAGGGTTACGGTTGGTGAGTTCGGCAGTTGGCGATCCCAAGGAATATTTGAGCTGGGTCAGTTTTCCTCTTTTTCCATAGACTTCGGGCGGTCCCTCTTCTCTTTCCCTCTCTTATAGCCCTTTCATTGCTCTAATTCTTTCGGAGACCCTCAGTCCTCATTCTTAGAAATTTGCTATCAATTTGTAGTCGTAAGTCAATAATTAGTTTGAGTTCTAGTCTTATTTTCATCATTTTTCATCGTTACTTAAATCATTAGGTGTCGATATCCTGACCCATTAATACTACACATATACACATCATCATCATTGTATTCACTGCTGGTGCAGGATGTCTAAACATAAATTGTAATGATTCATTTTAAAGGCTTGGAACATTTACGTTATCAGCCCGTATATTAACGTACATGATTAAATTCTGATAACCTATATTTTTGTCATAACTGTAGTAATCAGAATTATTTTTTTAACTTTCCAGTCAGTCAAAACGTATTTGTGCCCGATTATTTTATACAGGAAATACAAGATTCTACTTGAAAATAAAAAATCTCATTAATTATTGTTAACTAGGGAACACAAAGTAGTGGGTGACTATTGACAAACGGACTTTACTTTAAAAATAACATCGTATTTGGAGAAAATGGTTGCCTGGAAAGTTGCATGTGAGTAGTTTTTAAGATTCAAGGAATAGGGTTATAGCGACAAACACCTTATGCTGGCTTTGCTCGTAGATATAAGGTGCGTTCAAAAAGTAACGAGCCGGAGGCTGGAATGCGCAAACCGGTGACGACATCGGCTAATCGTGACGTGTGTAACGAGGTGTGGTTCCGACCAGAGCGTGGAAGGTCACAGCCCGTCGCTAGAGGGCACGCGTGCACGTTACGTGATGATACAAAGCGAGCAGCAGCATTCATCCATCGTCCAACCAAGACCAAGACAGTAGGCCATTCGACATGCTTCCTAGTGTGGTTGTTGAGACTGTGGGGCACCCATTGGGCACACACTTTCCGCAAGTGCAGTCGTTCCTTCATGATGGTGTGCACACTTCCGACGCTCAATCCGACTACGGCGGCTTTGGCGTTCACTGTCATTCGGCGGTCCTGGGTAATGAGTGCATCAACCAGCTGGACGTTGTCATCGGTAATGCAGGGGGGTGCCCCAGACCGGGCATCATCGGCTAACGACATCCGTCCTCCCCTGAAGCGCTTGTGCCACGCCTTGAGCCTTGCAAGGGACATGCAGTGTTCGCCGTACACTTGTGACATTCGGCGATAAATGTCCGTTCCCCCTACTCCTTTCGCGGTCAGAAACCGAACAACACCTCTTTGCTCTTCGTTTGACGCCTCCATGTCACTGTTTGCAATGCCACTGACAGCGTTGGACGATTGATGCATGCTGCTGCTCGCTTTGTATGGTCAGGTTATGTGCACGCGTGCTCTCTAGCGACGGACTGTGACCTTCCATGCTCTGGTCGGAACCACACCTCGTTACACACGCCACGATTAGCTGATGTCGTCAGCGGTTTACGTATTACAGCTTCCGGCCCGTTACTTTTTGAACGTACCTTATACTTGGTCGGTAGACCAATGGCCTAACCATGTTTGATCAATGGTTTCATCTATTACCAGTCTTAACTTCACTCGATCAATTACTCTACCGCGCATGAGCGTAGGCCAGGATTTACGATCTCATGTTTTAAGGGGACAAGATCCAATAGGACTCATTGGTGACCTTAGACATGAAGTGGGAAAAGCCCAGTGTTGCAATTCGCAGAGGAATTAATGAAGATTCCAGTGGCGTTACCATGAAAATCCATTACTTTCAGTCATCAAGAGCTCCATGTATTGCTGCTAATTGGCGGCACTATCCATGTGTTATGGTTGTCAGTGCGTACCAGATAGAATCTTCCGCCTGTCTACAATGTTTGAATGTGTAAATCAACATAACTGTCAGATTAGTTCCGTCTTGAACACGCATGCCAGATGTAGGTTATGCAAGCCACAAAAGGTTGTTCTTACTATCAACCATGAACTTAGATTAATATGTTACATATATATTTGGACTAAATTGTTTGACATTTTGAAATCGATTGGAATAAAGTACAGGGATAGGAGGGTGATATACAATCTATACAGAAACCAGACAGCAGTCATTCGAGTTGAAGGACATGAGAGAGAAGCTGGTATTCAGAAAGGTGTAAGGCAAGGCTGCAACTTATCACCCATACTTTTCAATCTTTACATTGAACAAGCAATGAAGGAAATTAGAGAAAAATTTAAAGTGGGAGTGAAGATTCAAGGAGAAATAATTTCAACTCTGAGATTTGCTGATGACATCGTCATCTTGGCCAACAAGCCTGAGGATTTGAATGAGTTTTTGAATGGTATGGACTCCGTCTTACGGAAAGAATTCATGATGAAAATTAATAAATGTAAAACAAAAATACTGGAATGCAGCCGAAATAAATCAGAAACCTCTATGGAGATCAAATTGGCAGGTGAAAAGCTGAAGGAAGTAGGAGATTTCTGTTACTTAGGAAGCATAATAACCAGTGATGGACGAAGCAAAGAGGATATAAAAAGTAGGTTGGCTCAGGCAAGAAAAGCATTTCTACAAAAAAGGAATCTGCTGACATCGAATATAGATTTAGGTATTAGGAAGTCATTTTTGAAAGCCTTTGTGTGGAGCGTGGCGCTCTATGGAAGTGAAACTTGGACTATTGGTGCAGCAGAAAAGAGGAGAATTGAAGCATTTGAAATGTGGTGCTACAGGAGAATGATGAAGATCAGATGGGTAGATGGGGTTACAAACAAAGAGGTATTAAGACGAGTGGGAGAGGAGATGTGTTTCTGGCGACTGCTAATGAAGAGAAGAGATAGGTTGGTAGGACACATACTAAGACACCCAGGAATAGCAAGCTTAGTTATGGAAGGAAGGGTCGAGGACAAGAACTGTAGGGGTAGACCAAGGTTAGAATATGTTAAACAGATTGCCTCGGATGTAGGGTGTGGTAGCTATGTAGAGATGAAACGATTAGCTCAGGACAGGGAGGCATGGAGAGCTGCATCAAACCAGTCAAAAGACTGAAGACTCAAACACAACACATATATTTAGCCTATTTTCATTTATGAAAAAAAAAGAGGCTTATGAGATCACCTTTTGTCCGTGTGTTTGTCTGTGTGTGCGTGTGTGTGTATATTTTTGTGTGTCCCCCCTAATATCTTCTAAACGGCTAGAGCGATTTCAATGAAACTCGGTAAGTTTATAGCACTATTCCGTGCGGCCCCGACCGTGTCCTTCAAATTTTGTTATATCTCACCAATCCAACATGGCGGCTGTTCGAAATATTTCACCAGCATTCAATATCTCCGAAATTATTACCGATATCACCCTGGAATTTTGTGCGGTGATAAAGGGAACTACTAGAAGTTCACCTTTGAAAACCTGGTAACTACAAAACCAACATGGCGGCCATGCGAAGTTGTGACTTTTAAATAGACGTTTCTCGCGATTTATCCAACCAAACGCAATGAAACTTGGTACAGTATATGTTTATACACATTGTAATGCACCGACATCCAACTTCGTTCAATTGTTTACATAACCTCAAGATGGCGGCTGTGCGAAATATTTCACTGGCATTCTATACCTCTGAAATTATTACCGGTATCACCATGACATTTTGTGCGGAGATAAAGGACACTACTGGATGTTCATCTACGAGACTTTCAAAAATCGGTGAACTACAAAACGAACATGGCGGCCAAGCCAATTTGAAAGTTTTAAATAGACTTTTCTCGCGATTTAAGGATCCAAACGCAATGAGACTTCGTACAGCAAATGTTTATACACATTGTAATACACTGGTATCAAAATTTGTTCAATTGTTTACGTAACCTCAGGATGGCGGCTGTGCGAATTTCGAAAATTAAATTTTTATTTCTGTGTTCTAATCATGCGATCGAGATCAACATTTGCATAATGAACGTACACAATAATAATCATCTAATAGTTTATAACTCTATGACCAACATATATTAAAATCCAACATGGCGACCATCCGAAATATTTAGACGGTTCTCAATATCTATTAATCTACTACAGCAATCAAACTGAAATTTTGTATGTGTATAGAGGCTATAAGCATAAGTTCACCTATGGGACCGTCAATAACCTGGCTAGCAAAAATCCAACATGGCGGCCACGCGAAATTTGAATATACAAATGGACGTTTCTTGCGTAGTAACCATCCGAGCGCATTGAAACTTGATACGGTATACTGTATGCTTATACAAATTTTAATCGATTGACATTTAATTCATTTAAATTATTTTCATAACCACAAGATGGTGGCTGAGCGAAATTTTAAAATTCCTCTTTTATTTATTGTGTTCTAATCATGCGATTGAAGTTTGAATAAAAGACCTACACAATAATCTTCATGTAATAGTAGGCTACATAAATCTAAGACCTATAATATAAAAATCCAATATGGTGGCCATCCACAATATTTAGACGGTTCTCAATATCTACGAATCTATTACAGAAATCTAACTGACAATTTGTATGTTGATAGAGGCAATTAATATTAGTAGGATATATGAAAATAGGCTATTTAGTTCTTCACGGCACTACTTGTTTTATAAGCGTTTCGGTGGTCTATGGACCACGTTACTTCAACTGCCTTTCCCCTCTTTCTTTCACATTGGCCCAGTATTCGCGCATTCTTCTTCGGTGAGCTTCCTTCAGTTCTTCGGTCCACTTCTTGCCGGTTTTCAATATAGGTTTCGGCTGAAAATTCTGTACCTCCCCAAGTTTCTTCTTCAGAGAGTCACGTTCCAAGATGTCAGCATGTATTATCCCCAGTTCTTGTAGGTCTTTTTCCACCTCTGTAAACCAGATCCCTTTGGTTTTCTTTCCCACAAAGTAGGCACAGATTCGATTGGACACTCTTCCAGAGTTCATTCGTGTTAAATGGCCATAAAAGGAGAGTCTTCTTTTGCGAATGGTGTCCGTTATTTTCTCCACATGTAGATAAAGTTCATCGTTGTGTCGTCTTCTATACTATCCTCGTTTCTTGACCGGACCCAAGATCTTTCTCAGAATCTTCCTCTCTTTGGTTTCGAGTTGTACTGCCAGGCCTTTCTTATTCATCGCCAGGCATTCTGATGCATATAACGCCTTCGGGTGAATAACGGTAACGTAGTGCCTCAGTTTGGCCTTGAAGGACATTGCTCGTGTTTTGTAAATGTCTTTGGTTAAATGGTAAGCCATTTCCATTTTGTTAATCCGTGCCACGAAAGCTTCCTTTTCATGAACGTTTTTAATTTTGTGTAGTATATATAACAAGAAGTTCCGTGAAGAACTATACAGCCTACTTTTCATGCCAGTGATTATTCTACAGAATATGAACCTATCTAGAATAATGACGAAATTAAGTTGGCAATATCGAAATATCTAATTAGTACAAAATATACCTGGTATAATGTAGCCTAATAGAGCACTACAGTTGGCAGCCTTGGTGACTGAATATATTCTTAGTTCCATCTCTTAAGGTACAGAATACAAAATTTGGTTCAAGACCAATGGATAACATGGACGTTACATGTAGTTAAACATTGGATCTAACAGCGCGCGTAAAATCATGTTGGCAACAATGTCATGCATGTATTGATCAGAAATAATCTGAAATAATCTGATCTATTGTTGTGCCAATTTTGAATTAAATCCATTAGATAGTTTAGAAGTTACATATATTTTAAAATTGGACCTATCAGCAGGCTTAGAATCATGTTGGCAGCACTGACGTATATTAGTTAGTCCAAATTAATCTAGAATGCCAGGTACTATAGGTGTGGAAAGTTTAGAGCTATTTGCTTGCATACTTTTTGATTTATTGATATTAGGGTTACACAAATAGAAACTGCATTTATTAATAGTTGGCAGCCTTGGTTGCTCTTAAGAATACGCATAGTCATATCTGTTATGGTATATAGCACATACGAAATTTGGTTGAAATCCAATTGATAGTATAGAAGTTACATGTATTTAAAGTTGGACTTCTCAGCAGGCTTAGAATCATGTTGGTAGCAGTGACGTATATAAGTTACTCCAAATTAATATAAAATATCAGGTACTATCCGTGTGCATAGTTTAAAGCGGTCGGCTTGCATACTTTCTGATATATTGGTATTTGGTTAAAAAATAGAGAGAGCAAGTATTAACAGTTGGCAGCCCTGGTGGCTCTTAAGAATACGCTCAGTCATATCTGTTTATGTACAGATATTACATACACAATTTGGTTGAAATCCAATTGATAGTGTAGAAGTTATATGCATTTAAACATTGGACCTATCAGAAGGCTCAAAATTATTTTGGCAACACTGTCATGGTTGGCCTCCTGGAAATAGAACTGTAATAGTCTTAACTACATGTGTGCCAATTTTGGAATAGCTCCCATGCATACCTTGCAAGATATCCAACATGGAGCTCAAATTTCTAGTGCGTTTTTTCAGCAGTTGGTAGCACTGACATCATTTTCAAATATGGACGTGAGATATTCCGGTGCACGTCTTTACTCATACTAAATTTGGTTTCGATTGCTGCAGCCGTTTAGGAGTTTTTTTTTAGCTTATGGCTTTTAGTGCCGGGAGTGTCTGAGGACATGTTCGGCTCGCCAGTTTTGTAGCTGCTTCGAGACGGACACCCAATGGGTGAGCTACAAGTACCGTTGGGGAGGGAAGGAGGGAAGTTGGAATGTAAGGACGAGGAGTTGGAAGGTAGCGGCTGTGGCCTATAGTTAGGGATCAACCCCGGCATTTGCCTGGAAGGAAGATGGGAAACCACAGAAGACCATCATCAAGGTTGCCGGCGGGGGGATTCGAACCTCCTCGCCTCCCGGATGTGAGCGACTGCCATCAGTCATGCCGTAACCACCACGGCTAACTCACCCGGTGTTTAGGAGTTGATAGGGGGGGACACACACACAGCCAGCCAGCCAGACAGACAGACAGAAGGACAGACAGACAGACAGACACACATTTTTCCGGATCGATCTCATAAGTCTACTTTTTCCTCATTTTTGCAAAATGTGAAAAGTAGGCTAAAAATACTTTCTTCATTTCAGGGCTGCTACAAGGACAATATTTATTACACAATTTTCTTTTTTGTTGTTGTCCGTCAACTGTTTAATAAACTAACAAAAAAAATGAAAGAAGCAATAGTGTGCTTTTCTTGCCAGGTGTCACACAGGTGGTTTCGTAAAATAGCTATAGAGCCTTTAAGAATTGCTATGGAGATTTTTCGAACTTGATATTTTGGAAGGTTTATAGAAATCCATAAATTCACAAAGAAACTTTCTTCTGCCATTAGTCCCTTGACGAAAGGTCCAGAGAGTTTTTAGCCTATTTTCATTGATGAAAATATAGGCATATGAGATGAGATCCGTGTGTATGTGTGTGTCCACCCTTAATAACTTCTGAACGGCTGGAGCGATTTCATGAAACTCGGTAAGGTCATGGTACTATTTTAGCCGACCCCAACCGTGCCCTTCAAATTTTATTACGTCTCACCAATCCAACATGGCGGCTGTGCGAAATATTTCACCGGCATTCTATATCTCCAAAACTATTACTCATATCACCCTGAAATATTGTACGGGGTATAGGACACAGCTATAAGTTCACCTATGTGACTTTCAAAAACCTGTTAACTACAAAACGAACATGGCTGCTAAGCGAATTTGAAATCAAATAGACTTTTCTCGCGATTTAACCATCCGAGCGCAGTGAAACTTGGTACGGTATATCGTTATATCAATTTTAATCCCCTGGCATCTAATTCATTTAATTTATTTTCATAACCACAAGATGGTGACTGAGCGAAATTTTAAAATCCCGTCTTTATTTCTTGGGTCTTAATCATGCGATTGAAGTTTGAATAAAACACCTACACAATAATCGTCATAGTAGGCTACATAACTCTAAGGCCAATTATAAAAATGCAACATGGTGACCATCTGAAATATTTAGACGGTTCTCAATATCTACGAATCTATTACAGCAATCAAACTGAAAATTTGTGTGTTGATAGAGGCAATTAATATAAGTAGGATATATGAAAATAGGCTATTTAGTTCTTCATGGAACTACAGTACTTGTTTTTCCTGTAGTATTCCACAGTTGGTTCGTAAATGTTATCTTTTCAGTGTCAACCTCCTCGGACTGACCGCTGTGGGATTCAAATGTAATAGTGGGTACAAGGCCACTCCAGTTTTCGGCAGCCGGCACAGTTCATATCCTCGCCGCTAGATGGGGGCTTCATTCATTCCATTCCCTGACCCGGTCGGTCGACTGGAAGCAGGCTGTGGATTTTCATTTTCAGGTGTAGAAGCAGAGGGGGTTGCAGTACTAACTGCTAATAGGGGATCATGGAGGTGACTAGTTCGCAAACAGAGACTTGCAGACTGGACTGGAGGCTGAAAGGCAAAACAGTCTCAACTGAATATGTATAATAGTACATTATGCGACGCGCCTATAATGACAATAATTAATACACGAGTATGTTTATAAAACGAGCTAAGCGAGTTTTATAATTTCCATACGAGTGTCTTAATTGCCATTACAGGCGAGTTGCATACGACTGTTTATGTTCGACGATAATTATAACTTTATTATATTATTCATATTTATTATTATATTCATAAATATCTGTTGAGATTCAGTCACTAGAATTTTGTGATCTGAGTGCAGCGCTGGGTAGGATATCTCTGTTTTCCAAGCTCTCTGACCGACCGAGGCATGCGCTCTGTGGGCTTGGCAATGGATTTTGAGCGCATGCGCGAAGGTATCCTTACCTAATTGGTCACACAACTGTTTCTTGAGCTCTGATTGGTGGGAGAAACTGTTTCATAATGAAAAATAGTGTTATAATGAGCCTCATTATGATATAGTTTTCTGTCACCAAATGTTCACATTTCGACATCGTCGAACATATAGTGTATAATCATAATCTCCTTTCTTTATTAGGAAAATTCTACAATACAGTAGTTTTCCTTCAACCCAAAAATATTCTACTCCCCCACAAAGTTTGGGCTTCAGCACCTTCCTCGGTTAAGCCTCTGGTAGCCATGCTTCTCTTTACACCATCCATCCATTGTTCTCTTGGTTTACCTCGTTTCCATTTGCCTTTAGCTTGCCAATGTAATATTAAATTTGGAATAATACTATTCTGCATCCTTTTCACATGTCCAAACCATTCTAATCTTCTTTCTTCAACCACATCTACAGTAGTACATTTTTCTTACCATCATAATTTCTCTTATTCTCGTATATTTTATGTTATCCGATCTTGGTTTTCTTTCCGCCCTCCTCCAATAACCCATCTCTGTTACTAATAATTTGTTTGCTTTCTGTCTGTTTAACGTCCTAGATTCTGCTCAATATAAAAAATATACTTTGTACCAATGAACTGTAAATAAGTTTCTAAGTTTTGTTTAAAATATTTCTGCTCCATAAAACGGAATGTAATGCTCCAATTGTTCTCCTAGCCTCACTTACTCGTTTCTCAATTTCAGATGAACTTGTTGCCCCAGCTTCTATTATTGAACCCAAATATTTAAATTTAGTGACTGGTTGAATTTCTGCATTTCCGGCCTGTAGTTTCTCATCACCATTATTCTCTAATGCAAGGTATTCAGTTTTCTTGCAATTGATATTTAGTCTCCACAATTGATACTCCTCAATTAATTTCCTCATCATATAAGAGTCATCGTCTATATCTTGCAATAATAATAATATTAATACAACGGGAAAAAGGTTCACCGTAGCATTCTGGGTTGTGGTATTACAAATGTTTGAATCTCATATTTTATGTGGTGGATGGATTCTACGGTCTTTTTCGTCATCAAACGAGTTAATGAGAGATGAAAAGAAAGACGGTAAATGAAACTTGCCAGGTAGTTGGAAGACAAGCGACCGTGTCCTGCTAGAAAGAGCCGTTCCGGCGTTTGCACCATTTTAAAGACGACCGACGGTGATGCTTGAATCTTTCCGTCTTCCGAGTCGGAGGATAACCTGGACCTATGGCCTTGCGCCATAACGCACATAACTATCCAGGTCGATTGAAATTTATCCAGCGTAATCCAGCTTTTCCTTGTAGTTTAATTTAAAGGTTTGGACAACGTGGTTATTTAGTCCCCTGTGCTCGCGCGTGTGTACAATTTGTCTGACAACCCGTAATATTGTGCTGACTGTAATAGTGTGTGTATTTTAATTGAGGCGAGGAATGGCAAGGAGGTGACCGTGGCTTTAGGTCAGGAAACATCCCGTCATTTGCCTGGAGTTGAACTGGAAAACCACAGGAAATCAGCCGGCTTCGGTGGCTAGTTGGTAGCAAGCTGAGCTTCTATGCCGAAGATCGCGGGTTCAAACCCGGCCAAGTCGTCGTATTTTTAAGAGCGTTAAAAATCTCTCAGTATGCCTTTTCTTCGGAGGGGAAGTAAAGCCGGCTGGCCCATGTCATAGATTTATGGAACGTATAAGAACCTTCCATTAACTACAATTCTGTGAAGCTAAATTTGTAGGTTAGATTTGATTTATGCTATATTAAGTTCCAACGTTTGCCGCCAGGTGCCAGTTGCGGTGGCATCTTGTCGCCAAATTTGCTGCTAGGTGTCGCTGACGGTAGCAAAATTAGGAACTCCTTGAAATTGATCATCTGCAGTCCTTACCTCAATTACAGATAACACACACTAATACAGCCATCGCAATTAACACCGGCTATCAGACAGATTCTACACACACCAAAAGTACACGGGGCTACATGACCGCGTTGTCGCAGCCCCTAAACTGTGGAACCAACCAACCACGGGAAATCGCTTCAAGAATGGCTTTGGTGGGAATCTAACTCATCTCACGATGCTGTGCGTACCCTGTTCCAGTGCTCAGATCAGAATTTAAAAACCTTGGCAGTGCCGGGAATCGAACGCGGACCTCAGGAGTAACAACCAAGAATGCTAGCCACTACACCACTGGATAGTCACATGCGGAGAAAGGCAATTCGCTATGCCATTGCGCCATCATGCTCCCCTTTCTGTATATTAAGAGTAGGCCTAGTAAAATATTTCTGCTTTAATGATGTCCAACAATAATTACGAACCCGACTTGGGATTAATGGTTAAAATATGAAGATATTTTTCGGGTTTATCTTACTGGAAACGTTTAGCTGCTTTATAACCTTTAATTTTAATCAGTTAGTACACAGCCATATTCGTTAACCTTGATCAGTTGACATTTACACCTACTAACTTCAACGTTAGTGCGTGCACATTGAATAAACATACATTAATTTAAAGAGTTATTTACATTCATTAACTTGAACTTTAATAGTACATTATGCAACGAACCTTTATTGGCAATAATTAAGACACGAGTATGTTTTTAAAACGAGCGAAGCGAGTGTCTTAATTACCATTATAGGTGAGTTGCATACGACTGTTTATGTTCGACGATAATTATAATTTTATTTTATATTCGAACAGAAATATTCATAAATATCTGCCGAGATTCAATCACCTGAGTTTAATTTAGTGAACAGAGCGCATGCGCTGTGTTCCCAGTAAGGATCTAAGACCTTCTCAATGTCATGTTTCCAAGGCTTTGAAACATTGTTTATTGTGCATTAGGGATATCCTGAACTAGCGCCAAAATATAGCGCAAAGGTACTAAGTGGGATCATTTTGTTATTTATTTCAAAAAACTCAAAATAGGTTGTTACAAACACTTTCAAATTAAAATGTATCGTATTATCAACTTGTTATTTTCCAAATTCGATGCGTAGAGAATATCAACGGAATGCAAATCAATGGAGCCCCGCATAGAACAGTCATGACATCTGGCGGAAAGGTTTCGCCTAAGAAATCAATTTAAGAGAGCTGTATTATAATTTCTGTGGAACTAATGTCATACGCATGCTTCTTCCATGACGTTCTGGGGTGTTTCTGTATACAACGGCATTCACTAAAACTGTTGGTGAAATCTTACCAATATGTAGAAATTGCAGTTGCGGATATTAAGGTACAGTGCTATTTCTTTTTCAATATTGCCCAGTTTGTTTATGTATTGTAACTAAAATGGTTGATACAATATAGGCTACATTGTCAACTTTCAAATCATGTAATTTATGTCCGTCATATTGGATTTTGAGTACATGTGAGAGCTATCCTTACCTAATTGGTCAATAAATGCAAATATTGAGCTCTGATTGGTTGGAAAAACTGTGTTATAATGAAAAGTAGTACTTTGGTTGGGTCCTCAGTTTAGGGGCTGCAACAACGCGGTCATGTAGCCCCGTGTACTTAGGGTGTGTGCAGGATCTGTCTGATAACCGGTGTTAATTGTGATGGCTGTATTAGTGTGTGTGTGTCTGTTTTTTAATTTAAGTACAGACTGAAACTTAGAATTTTTCAAATAGTTCCTACTTTTGCCGCCAAACGCCACCGTCAACGACTACTAGGCCTAGTTCAGAACTTAGCTAAATGCGAGGGAGCCGTGTCAGTAGATTTACTGGCACGTTAAAGATCCCCTTCTGGGCAAACTTCCGGCACCCCGGCGTCTCTAATCGCCAGAGTAGTTAAAAGGGACGTAAAACCAATAACATTATTATTATTATTCAGAACTTAGCTACTAGACGCCACCGCAGTCGGCTCTTGGCAACGAACGTAGAAACCTAAGAGCGTTGTTTACATTCTTAACCTATCCAATTTAGCTTCACACAGGTGTAATTAGTGGAACGTTCTTTAACATGCCATACATATATGACATGTGACCGCCGGCTTTACTTCCCCTCCGAAGGAAGGCATTCTGAGGGATTTTTAACGCTCTTAAAAAATCCGACGGCTTCGGCCGGTTTTGAACCCGCTATCTTGGGCATAGAAGCTCAGCATGCTACAGACTACGCCACCGAAGCCGCACTTTCTTGTTCTTGTTCTGTATAGGCCAACTACGGACCACGATATTCAACTATTTTGCTTGGAGTGGGTCTTGATGTTTGCCCATCCTCTGGCGGTGTTGTACTTTAATGACCCCCATTATGAAGCAGTTTTCTGACATATAATATTTACATATCGACATCGTCGAACATAAACAATTAATATTTACATACATTTACTTGATCAGTTTAAATTTACAGTTATTAATTTAAACATTAGCAAGTTATTATTTACACAAATTAAATAAAGCATTAGTCAGTTAATATTTATATCAATTAACTTAAGTATTAGTCAGTTAATATGTACAACCAATTAAACCAGTTAAAATTTACAACCATTAACTTGAATTTTTAATCAGTTTATACAGTATTTGTGGTCAGCATTTCCAAGTGTGCTACGAACTTAGAGAAGAATCCAATCCTGCCCCTTCCCAACCATCCAGTCGGAGATGTTATCGATAGTGTGGTGTGGGGGGGGGGGGTTATTTAAACAGAATCGCTTGTCACTATTATGAACAGCACTGTCTTGAGCATCGGTAGAAAGGCCAGAGAAAGTGAGAGTATTAGAATACTTGCCAACAGATTTGCCTTCCAAATATTTCTTTCTATCAAAGGAATCCATCTCCAATAGCTTCCGTGAGAAGGCAGGTGAAGTATTTGGCAGGGCTGGACACACTTTCGCTTTCGAGATCGGAGGGTGGGATGGATAAACACGCAGTACGGTAGTTTATGTTACCATTGAATCAGTTCACTGGGGGGAGGGGGGAGAACCAGCTTAACAGAGGGGAAAAAAAGGGCCAATATTCATTCGATTGTTAAATATGCTACACATATTGTTGACAAATGCTGCACATATCCCAGTATTGGTATGCTTCCTGGCAACCAGAAGCAACTTCAATAAAGTAAAAATTCTAATTATAACATTTTAAAATAAAATTTTCAAAATTTCTGGCATTTTCAACAATGTATCACTGTTTCCCTTATAAATTCCAAGTTAATAAGAATTTTCGTACTTTTCCTTTTTTAAAGTGTGTATCAAACCTCAACCTACAAAATGAACCTCAATCACTAACATACACTGTGATTTAGATATTTTTATAGAGTTTTTATTCTGAGCACCTGAATAAAATAAAATAAAATAAAATAAATAAAAACTCTTGCTGTACAAACTATTACAGAAGGAAGTAGTTCTCTCAACAACCCGAATCGTCCGGATGTTCATGGGTAGCGATTTTGATTTTCCACCTTAGAAGTGGCTGTTTCAGTAACTATTCTTTGATTCCCTGATGCCCGTATAGTTATGTTTTGATGTACTTGCAGTGAGTTATATGAATAAAATAATAATAATAATAATAATATTTATTTTCGATATGCAATGTTCAATCAATTCCAGAAAAATATAAATCGATACCTTCTAAAAATTATGGCCGCATCCTTCCAATTTATGGTCCTGTACCGATCATCTTAATTCATTTATCTCTCATTAAATTCCTAGTTGTTATTGATTAATTCAGGAGCTTTGCGACATCGTGATCATGTAGCCCCTTGTATATACTTGATGTGTGTGAACTCTAACTATTAACCTGTGTCATTGTGATGGCTGTCGTATTGTGTGTATTTGTAACCGAGGTTAAGATTTCGTAGGAAACGACCTTGGCTTTAAGTGTGGAACAATCCAGACCTTTGCCTAGAGCGGTGGTGTGAATCCAGGGAAAAACACTGAACTTATGGGAATTCAGTGATGCAGAACTGAGAAGAAGTGGGTTTGATTCCCATCCTAGAAGTTTTCTGAGGTTTTCCACTTCTACTCCATGCAATAATTATCTTCTATCATTATTGTAGGGGTGGTATGTAAATTAAAGCCCACTTCCTACCCAATCCAAACCTGATTACAAAGACACACTAATACTGCGCAGTACTCTCTACTAATGGGACGTTAATCAATTAATATTTAAATACATGTACAGGGCCATAATCTATGAGCGCCCCGATAAACACGGCAAGCTAAGCCGGCTTTGACTGTCGCAGATGGCGGGCGCGCGTACACGGTTCACTCGGTGGTAGGCGCGCACTTTCACACTTTTACCAAACATGTTCAATAATGTGTACTTACAGTGCTCATGGGCGATCTTGAAAATGTCCTCCCTCTCTTGCAACACACACCTGACATCTTCTGATGAATGAATGCCAGCCAACTATTTTATTATTTACGGAGCCTGTTTCCTTGAATCGTTTAGCTTGCCTCCCAATTATTGTACTGCCATTAGGCACAGGTCTTCCTGGAAACTTGATTCGAAATTTTGTCTCGTTTCAGAACAAGATTTTCTGCTTTTCATACATGAATTATGGATATACACATGTTCGCGCAATGTGAATTGGTGTCTAGGCATGACCAGCAATCACAGTAATCACAATTCTCACTAAGCGCACAACACTAACGTCTAAGCTTTGCAGATACACGTCCATATGAATGACAAAACACGTGTGAACTAACGATATGAGTCATTGGAGCGCGCCTACCACCGGCTGAACCGGGTACGCACGCCCGCGATCTGCGCCAGTCAAAGCCCGCTTAGCTTGCCGTGTTTATCGGGGCGCACATAGATAATGACCCTGCACTTATAGCCATTAACTTCAGCATTAGTCAGTTAATATTTACTGCGATTAACATTACATTAAACAGTTAATATTTACACCAATTAACTTTTAAGGGGAGCAACAGCAAGATCATCTGAACCTGTAGGGTTAAGCCTCTACTCTTCATTTCATGGCACCTGCTGCATATTGTATGAGACCCTAAAATAAACAGGGTGTATATAACATGAACACACATAGTGCGCCCTAAATAGCCGCTACGCACTCAAAGGCTCAAGGCTGGTAATCTCGGGAGAAGGTGACTTGGAGGGATTCCTGAGCTGGATCCATTTTTCCAGTGACCTTTTAGGTGGATCCTCTTCTCTTCCTCTTTCCTATCAGCCTTAAATGGCTCTACTACCTTCCAAGTCCTTCAAGTCTAATTTTTTCGGGGGTTCAGGGCATTTATTTTCCCTGTCTTATACAGGATCATCCATATATCGTGTCTCTGCACCTGAGGCGGGGTCCAACTAGGCTGATACAAACAGCGTTGGGAAATCTTGAATAAACTCTTTTTCACCCGCACACAAGCTGCTCCGGCAGGCAAGAAGCGATATCTCATATGCCAAGCAGAACCCCACCTCAGCTGCGGAGTCACAATATATGGGTGACTCTGTATTATCCCTATTCCTATGTTTGGCCTTTCCTTCTTCGAGTACTCCATGTTGTTGTTGTTGTTGTTATAATTCATTTTTAGGGGCTTTCGACATCTTGATGATAATTGTTGTTTAAGGGGCCTAACATCTAGGTTATTGGCCCCTAATGGTTTGGGTGGTGGTCAAAGATGAGATGGGAATGAAAACTATAACTAATACCAACTACAAACTTACATACTAGAAGAAGAAATGGTAAACAAATAAAGGATAAGGCAGATGAAGGACACGAAGAAAATAAATGCCCTCAACCCTCGAAGAATGAGGATTTTGGGACTTGGAAGGAAGGAGAGCCATGAAAGGTAGATAGGAAAGGGGAAAGAGGAGAGGACCCGCCCCAAATTCAGGGGAAAAAGGGGACAAAATGGACCCAGCTCAGGAATCCCTCGGGGTTGACAACTCCCAAACTCACCAGCCGTGAGCCCTTGAGGGTGTTTCACTAACCAGGGCGCATCATAAGTGGTGGGGTTACTTACACACACTCTGCCTCTTTGAGGGCCTTGTGCAGAAGGCAGGAGATACCATGAAAAGAAAAAGAAGGCTGACCCCTCGAAGAATGAGGGTATCAGGAAATATGAGACAAGGGCCAAGGAGGGCGGGAAAGAGAAAGACTTCCTAAGCCTCGGAAACCCTTATACCGTCGGGGTCGGAAGAGAACAAGAGTTGACCAAGAGAGGTCGACAGGAAAAAAAGACGAAGAGGAGCCCGGCACAAGTAAGTGGAAGCAATGCCGAACTCAGATGGGGTCCCGTGATCGCCAACCCACGTCCCACTAGATGTGAGCCCCTGGGGGGTTGGACATCTTGGTCATCAGCCCCGTATAGTTTGGTATGTGTTGAACTTGACTGATGACCTGTATTTATGTGATGACTGTAGTAGTGTTTGTGAACTGTTTTAGGGACAGAGATGAGGTAGGTACCCCGGGACTTCAAGTAAGGTATTATTCCGGCATTTGCTTGAAGGGAGTGTGGAAAACACGGGGAAAAGACAAACTCAGGATAACCGCTATCAGCGCCGGCATTCGAACCTGTGATGTCCGACCTTACCGCGCTGCCTCGCGGCCGTGGTGCACGATTTAACAAGCACGGCTACCCCACCCGCAATGTGTAAGTTAGAATAGTAGTTTTTCATTTGATTTACATTTTAACTATCCCCTGTACTATTAGGGGTAAAGGACCTAGCTTTTATACCCCTTAAAACAACAATCGCCATCACCATCACAGACCAGTAGCTACAGCCATGACAAAGGCACAGGTTATCAGACGATTCACATCCACACGGTGCTTGATGGCCTCGATGACGCAAGCACTTAAATGAGTCAACTACAACTATTTCCCCCAGAATACTCAGAGAAAATAGGTCGTGACAAAAGAAAGAATCAAGTATTCGTCTCATTTCAAGAGTTGACTGGACCTCCTTGACCTTGACCGAGCCGCCATTACATAAACACTGCAATGAAATGGTAAACAGAGAGCAGAGAACGCGCTCGGCAGTCACTGGTTTTGTAAATCAAACGTTTTATAAAGCAACGGATGTTCCGGAAGGTCATTATCACTAAAAATCGGGAAAATATTTATTTTTTATGTATTAAAAATACCAGAAATATGTTACAGAAAAGTAAAAATATGTAATTATAATTTAGTTTATTAATGTGAATATATATAATATGCAGTGCTCACGAATGCAATTTATGCTATGTCTCACTGACTGCTGAAGCATTACAATACAAAACAAGATACATCTTCAGGTTGTCCATCACAAATGACCGACGATTATCGCGAAACACTTCTTCTGAAGACGCGAAACTGCGGCAATATGTTTCTTGCCCTTGAGGTGTTGTGTAACTTGAGATCGCTGTTCAGCCTTGATTGATTTCCCACATGGTTGGCAGAACAGAACGCCCCCCATCAGAAGTAACATTATCTTTAAATTCTGCAACGGACGATAACGTGTAGTTGTTTTTACTTTAGGCATCGTAGAACTGCCTTACACTTCACAGTGCCAGAAATGAACTGCATGTCAGTGACACTGGTTCCAAGTAGCTGGGGGAGGGATGTCTAGCACGTGGTGAAATATGGCTATGGACAAGGAAATCCCCGGCTTCCACAGTGAGTGGCACGGGGCGACAAGTAAAGAATAACACAGTTGCAAGCTGGCATACGCTCTGCATGAAGATTAGATAGCTCACAGGTTCTTCCCCGTTGAAGTAACACAGATCAAAAATGCAATAAACTGAGAGATCTAGCATACTGATTTTTTAAATGTAAATATTATGCATTTTATGTGCTAATAAGTGAAAAGCAGGGAATTTATGTATGTATGGAAAGAAATGCTTAAAATATTTATTTACATAAAAACATATTTATTTACCTAAATATCCAATAATTATAAGTGACTCTCTGTGGTATTAGTGTAGCCTAGTTTCAGGGGTTCCCATACTACAGTACCTAGCAAAGTTGAATAGAACCGAATCCATTATTGCACATCTCTACACAGTATAAAACAGAGTCCCCGATTCTTGGATGTAACGGGTAATGTCGAGAACCACTGGATAGATTTTGATGCGGTTTTCACCATTCTGTAAAGGATTTCTCTAGGAAGGTTTCTGCAGAAAAACATTCATTTATGACGAAAGGAAGCCGAGCAGTAACGATTTCAGTGAATCGAGTCGAAGAAAAACCTGCCGTCCATGCACCTTTTAAGCTTACGCTGGGTAAACCATTAAAAATATCTTTATACTATGAGTGTAAGAATTGCTCAGCAAAAAGAGGTATTCAAAATAGTCCGTGACAGCATACCTCTATCTTTAACACATCGCCCACTATAAGTGTTTTAACGTTTTCATTTCTTCCAACAAACTCCATTCAGTTGACATTTAAATTACTAGCCTCGGAGCGAGCCTATCAACCCAGCTTCGGTCAGCATCCAACTGTCGAGTCGTGTCGAGTTTAGACTTCAGAGAAGAGTATATGTGTTTGGAGTTTCGCTGTTCACTTCGTCTTTTCTGAATTGCGTCTGAGGCCTGCCATCCGTACGCCTTTTAAGTTAGTTATTGAGGTTTTAAAGGGCGGAACTACGAGGTCATCTGCCCCTGGCGTCTTTTAAGCTTACTCTGGGTAAACCGTTAAAGATACCGGGTGAAGCCGGGGCGGGTTGCTAGTTACTGATAATTCGTATTAGGAGCTTAGGATATCTTCTCATAATTAGCCCCGTGTATTTGAGTGTGTGTTGAATTTGTCTAGTAACTTGTGTTCCTGTGGTGACTGTAGTAGTGTGTGTACCTGTAATGGGACTCTAAACACAGCATTTTCCTGGAGGGACTGAGGAAAAACCTGGGAAAAAGCACGGATATGAACTGTGCCGGCTGCCGAAGCCTGTCGCACTCCCCTGAGGCAATGGTTAAATTAATGACAGACGAAATGAAATGATAGTGGAGAGTGTTGCTGGAATGAAAGTTTGACAGGGAAACCCGGAGTGCCCGGAGAAAAACCTGTCTGCCTCCGTTTTGTCCAGCACAGATCTCACATGGAGTGACCGGGATTTGAACCACGGACCCAGCGACGAGAGGCCGGCGTGCTGCCGCCTAAGCCACGGAGGCTAGGAAAGAACAGACAAGAACTAATTAAGGACCCTAGGCCTCGAGTACCCTAATACCGTCGGGGTCGCAAGAGAGCAATCCAAGGAACGCCGACAGGAGGAGCCCGGCACAGGTAAGTGGAAGAAATCTGGGACTCAGCTAGGGTCCCGTGGTCGTCAACAGAGCGTCTGGGAGGGGAGATAGAAGGCATCCTTACGTCCTCTTAAAATTTGTCTATGGATCGTGGGCGTGTCACGCACAAGGTAACACCAAATAGCTTATAAAGATAATAGCGGAAACTCGGCCATAAAAGCATGTGCTCGCCTGGAGACAGCAATCACAGTGCCATCTCTTGGTGCGAGTTGACAGCATTACTCTTCTTGCCACCCACAGCTAGCATTTTTGAGTGCGCACCGACCGAAATTGCATTGTGAAGTTAACATATGTCTCGGCTTGATATTTAGGCAGCAAATAATTTAAAGATTAATGTTAAAAGAAACAAAAGATACTTGGTTCTGTACAATATTTATAGAGAATTCAAAAAAATACTGGACTGCTTCTGCATATGGTTTGCTTTGCCATAGGCAGTAGAACTGAAGGCACTGCACCAGGCCAAATACTGAAAATTACAAGGAAATATTTGCATATTGGTTTTAATCCATCCTTTTTGACGTACTGGTATTTAAAAACGAGTTGAACACGCTTAATTACATTAAAAAAAACAGTTACCTTCTTATATAACGTATTTCCTAATAAAGTCAGTAAAATTAAAATTTGTGTTTCTGAACTTGTTAGATTACACCAACCTCCTTTGCTTTAATAGTGCAATACGTACACTTTAGAGGCAGATGAACTCGCTGTTCCGCCCCTTATAACAACAATAAATAACTACGTACATTTTCAATCAGGAATATTGAAGCAAGTTGTTAAATTTTAGGCCTACTGTACCGTAGAGTCACCACGTTTTATAAAGGCTCTTATTTCAATATTAACATTAGGCCTACTATCAACAACCTACAAAGATCTTACCCTTGACTTAACAAGTTTTTGTTCCTGAAATCTTTCTCCACAAAGTGGTCTGAGCATACAACACGAGTTCTGTTTAAATGTTCTGGGCCATTCCTTTCAATACGTCATCTAAGTCAGCTCTTCGGCTTCGAATAACCCACAGCGTGCATCTATAAATAAATAAAGAACAGGCTAAAATATGCTAAATTATATTGTAAAAGCATTTTGTATTAAAAGAAAACCGAACTATCAGTGTAATGGTAGGCTACTTGTTTACAATCATTTCTTGGGAACCTGAAGAAAGATTTTGGGTCACTTTGTTGTTTATAATCATTACAGCCAAATACTCCCCGTACCAACCATTATAATTGGATAATTAGATCATTCACAGGTCAGTAATTTCTTATAATTGTTTGGTTGGATCTCACGGTTGTAAATCAGCTGGTCTTACGTTGCCAACTCGGACCGCTAGGCAGTGCTGGGTAGCGCTGTCTCCTGTTTTGGCGAGGAGTTTCCGCTATTATCTTTATAAGCTATTTGGTAACACATCACATTGGATCACAGAGTAGTGGCTTGCCACGGTGGGTGAGTGATTAACGTGTCGGACTACCAACCCCAAGCTTGCAGGTTCACTCCTGGCCGTGGTAAGTGATTTTTGAAAGGCGGCGAAAATTACCACACGCATGTCATACGATGTTGGCATGTTAAAGAACCCATTTGAATTCAGTAGTCCGTGTTGATAGTGGCAAAATTAATCTCGGGGAGTTTCCGCCAACACTAAGTTCCTCATTTCTCTACTAGAAAGCGCTATAGTATTCAAGGAGCTTAGATATCTAACCTCCTTGACTTTCATAGTGCTTCATGGAACAACTAAATTCGACATGCAAGCTACCCTCTGGGTGTCAAATAACAAAGCTTGCACCGGCACCGAGGCCATACGATATAATAATAATAATAATAATAATAATAATAATAATTATTATTATTATTATTATTATTATTATTACAGAGTAGTGATGACATGAATTACCATCTTCATCTTTTAAGTTGGTCAATACATTATTTAATTTTTTTTAGCGTATGGCTTTTATTGCCGGGAGTGTCCGAGGACATGTTCGGCTCGCCAGTTTTGTAGCTGCTTCGAGACGGACACCCAATGGGTGAGCTACAGGTACCGTTGTGGAGGAAAGTTTGGATGTAAGGACGAGGAGTTGAAAGGCAGCGGCTGTGGCCTATAGTTAGGGACCAAGCCCGGCATTTGCCTGGAAGGAACATGGAAAACCACAGAAGACCATCTTCAAGGTTTCCGGCGGGGGGATTCGAACCTCCTCGCCTCCCGGATGTGAGCGACTGCCAGCAGTAATGCCGTAACGACCACGGCTAACTCACCCGGTGGTCAATACAATGTATCTCCATCCTTCCCCGTTATTTTATGTAATACGCTCTAGACCAGAATTATAACTCAACGTGCGTAACGAACCACAACAATGCGAAATTATCATGCGTAAATGCCAACAACATTAGAAAATGAAATCGTGGTCGTCTTGGTGAGTTGGGCATCAACAAAACCAATGAACTATCACGCTCACAGTTCAATGTCAGGTTGTTTCGACACGTGTGAGGCTGAAAGTGAAGAATGAACTCAGGTTTTACGTCGCGACTACACATTGGTTGATTGGTTCCTCAGTTTAGGGGCTGCGACAACGCGCTCATGTAGCCCCGTGTACTTTGTGAGTGTGTAGAATCTTTCTGACAACCGGTGTTAATTGTGATGGCTGTACTAGCGTGTGTTACCTGAATTTAATTCAAATAAGGACTGCAGACACTCAATTTTAAAGTAGTTCCTACTTTTGCTACCAAACGCTACCATCATCGACAACTAGTTCTGAACATGGTTACTAGATGCCACCGAAGTCGGCTCCTGGCGACGAACGTTGGAACCTAAGAGCATTAGTCAAACCTAACCTATAATTTATTTTCACACTGCAGTTAGTGGAAGGTACTTTTACATGCCATAAATCTATGACATGGGACCGCCGGCTTTACTTCCCCTCCAAAGGAAGGCTTACTGAGGGATTTTAACCCTCTTAAAAATCCGACGACTTCAGCCGGGTTTGAACCCGTGACCTTGAGCATAGAAGCTCAGCATGCTACCAACTACGCCACCGAAGCCGCCTTAGAGTACTTTAATGAAGGTCGTAATTGTCATCAATCCCGTGTACTTGGGTGAGTGAGGAATGTGTCTTGTAACCTATATTGTTGTTATGTCTTTACTAGCAGTCTTCTGCAGTCTCGGGATGCGTATTCGAACACCGGTCGTGGGTTCGATTACCAGCTCTGTCAAAATAATCTTAGTAATTCATTTAGGGGCTTTTCGGCATCGTCGTCATTTAGCACCGTGTACTTGGGTGTGTGTTATTGTAATTGAGGCTAGGATTGGGATGGAGGCGGCCGAGGCCGTAAGTTGCTCTATTGAAATATTTAATTGTAGTTGGAGGGTTGGAACGTTAGAAAAGATGGAAGAAAAGAAGGAAGCTTCTAGTTTTACGTGGCCATGTATCTTTCGAACATAAGACACGGGACCTCCTTTTTACAAGGAACTCGAACTACCAAACGTCACAATTTACCTGGATAATCCCACATGCATTAACCGAGATTCAAACCTAGTCACCCCTGTTGAGAGGCAAATATCTTCGGTGTCGTAGTCGGTAGCATGCTGAACTTATTGCCCAAGATTGCGGGTTCAAACCCGGCCGAAGTCGTCAGATTTTTTAAGAGAGTTAATGTCCTTCAGTATGCCTTCCTTCGGAGGAGATGTAAGGCCGGGGGACCCATGTCATATATTTTTATGGCATGTAAAAGAACCTTCCACTAACTACAACTGTGTGAAGCTAAATTTGTAGGTTAGATTTGATTAACGCTCTATTAAGTTCCAACGTTCATCGCCATGTGCCAGTTATGGTGGCAACTAGTAGCCAAGCTCACAGCTAGGTGTCGTTGACGGTAACATTCAGTAGCAAAAGTAGGAACGACAAGAAATGTATCGTCTGTAGTCCTTATGTGAATTACAGATAATGCGCACTAATACATCCATCACAATTAAGACCGGTTATCATATAGATTCTACACACACCCAAAGTTCACGGGGCTACATGACCGCGTTGTCGCAGCCCCTAAACTAAGGAACCAATCAACCATATTAACCGCTATGCCATCATTCCTTTTGACTAACTCAGAAAAATAAGTAGCTTTAGTAATTGGAAAGAAATTGTAAGAAAAATGGCGAGAAGTTCATATTACATGATTGACAACTCCATGCATGTCTTAACAAAACTTGTTCGTAAGTAAATATTAGTGAATATTATTAATTTTGATTAGTATCATCTTCATTTATATAATACGCTAAGGTGTATGTTTCACAAAGCCCAAGGTCTTAAACCAGAGGGAGTTAGAAGGTGCGGTTTTTGCCAAAATCTTCCAAATCGTCTCAATAGTACACGGAAAATCTAATCTTGCATTTCATGATAAGTCAATGGAAATATATTTATTTGTTTAAAAAGTCCGTTTAAATAAATAAGCCGATGGCCCCTGCTAGAACTGTGTCACCTCGAGCCCTCACAACAGTCAAGCTGGGTGGGTGGACTATACACATTTGGCGCTCACAAGTGACCGATTGTGCATTCAATAGAAAGAGAAGTCACTACCAGATAGTGATTCGTCCGTAAGCCATATTTGCAGCTGAATGTTTGTGTCTGACAAGAAAGGAATGATCAAAACGTTGGAGCTAATAGAGAAAAAGATTCTTTGGAAGATTATGATGATGATGATCAGGTGCCATCAAGTCAGCGTCGACTCCTAGCGACTGCCCATTTGGGAATATTCATAACCTATTTGGATTGCCAAGGTAAGGTTTTTGTTTTATGAAAGAGAGCTTGACTTCCGTAGCACATTGGCATCACTCGTGACGTCAATACTACTTGTATTTTGTGTCTTGTGATGGCCTTCTCAGTATGTGCTAGCCATGCGTATTGGTGAGGTGTGTCTGAACTAACTGACGAGCCCAACGGCACACTGGGGCGAAACGCTGGCATTTTATGTTTGATCTGGCCGGACCAATTTTATCATATTAATTGATAATTTATCTGATCAAACGGAAATTACATCATATTCTCATTTGGGAATATTCATATCCTATTTGGATTGCCAAGGTAAGGTTTTTGTTTTATGAAAGAGAGCTTGACTTCCGTAGCACATTGGCATCACTCGTGACGTCAATACTACTTGTATTTTGTGTCTTGTGATGGCCTTCTCAGTATGTGCTAGCCATGCGTATTGGTGAGGTGTGTCTGAACCAACTGACGAGCCCAACGGCGCACTGGGGCGAAACGCTGGCATTTTATGTTTGATCTGGCCGGACCAATTTTATCATATTAATTGATAATTTATCTGATCAAACGGAAATTACATCATATTCCCATTTGGGAATATTCATAAAATATATAGACAAATAAAGAAGAAGCCCGCACATCAGTAAAGCTGGGCGGGTGATTTGTGCACATGCGGAATTTCTCGCACAGGTTCCCTAGTATTATTAATTTTGGCCAAACGAACTATTTAAAATCGTAAGGGTGCTTGAGTGATTCTGTTGAGTTTACCCTGGTATAGAATCTCGGATACTTTATGTATCACAGCTAACCACGGAGAACAACAAAGGAACATATTGATGAAAATCTTTGGTTCAGTCTGCTCAGAAGGAATATGGGTGAAACGAACGTATCGGGAGCTTTATCAGAATTCTACGAAGATCACTGACTCCTTCAGGAAAAGGCAATTAGAATTCTACTGCTGACCAAAAGGATTCTGAAACATGCTCTTTCGAAACTTGTGAGATTTAGTAGTGTTTGTAAAACTACGAGTATTTTGTCTTGTAGATTTGAACTTTTGAGATCCGATGATGCTTGCTTCACGAGCGAAACATGTCATTATGTAGTTTCTCCCCCTTCTGGTAATTTATAGCAGTAAATGAGATTATATTATGTTGACGAACTGAAAAGTTGCAATATCGATTGTCAATATGGCAACACTGAAAAATGCCTATAATAGTACATTATGCGACGAGCCTATTATGGCAATAATTAAGACACGAGTATGTTTCCACACGAGTGTCTTATTTACCATAATAGGCTCGTCGCATACGACTGTTTATGTTCGACGATAACTATTATATGTTCGACCCTGACTATTATATGTCAGAAAACTGTACTATAATGAGGCTCATTAAAACAATATTTTTCATTTTGAAACATTTTCTCCCACCAACCAGAGCTCAAGAAACAGTTGTTTGGCCAATTAGATAATTAGATGCGCTGAGTTCCACGGCCTTCTAATTTAAATTTCATTGCCTGGCCTAGTGTCATAGTAGGGTAATCGAGGAGGCCATGGTCAAATACAAGGTATTTTCTGCGTCCCATGCGCTCTGTTCAGTACATAAAACTGGCGAAATCTCTACAGATATTTATGAATATTTATGTTCGAACATAAAATAGTTATAATAATTATCGTCGAACATAAACAGTCGTATGCAACTCGCCTACGCTCGTGTTATAAACATATTAGTGTCTTAATTATTGCCATTATAGGCTCATTGCATAATGTACTATTATGTTCAACCATAAATATTCATCAATATCTGTCGAGATTTCGCCAGTTTTATGTACTGAACAGAGCGCATGGGACGCAGAAAATACCTTGTATTCGACCATGGCCTCCTCGAATACCCCACTATGACACTAGTCACGCAGTGAAATTTAAATTAGGAGGCCGTGAAAGTCAGCGCAGGTGCGATGCTATCCTTACCTAATTGGCCACACAACTGTTTCATGAGCTCTGATTGGTGGGAGAAACTGTATCATAATGAAAACTTGTACTAAAATCAGCCTCATGATGTTACAGTTTTCTGACATATAATAATTACATTTCGACATCGTCTAACATGAAGTTATTTATTCTCTGGTTGATGCAATTTTTCAAAAAAGTTGTCCTAGGTTATCAGGTCATTGAAAGAAAATTCACAGGTAAAATAAACGATCGAATTTTAGAAATCTTTGAAATAAATTGTTGTTGTTGCTGTTGTTTAATTCGAGAGTCTTGGGAATCGTATTCATTTAGCCCCGTGTATTTGGGTGTGTATAGATTTTGTCTGATAGCCAGTGTTAATGTGGTTTATGTACAGTATTTGTCAGGTGATGATTGGGAAGGAGGTGGCCGTGCCCTTAAGTTAGGAACCATCCTAGTATTCACCTAAAGTAGAAGTGAGAAACCAATGAAAACCACTTCCATGATTGTTGAGAAGGGAATCGAACCCACCTATTCTCAGTTTTGCCTCACGAGGATGAGTGTACCGCGTTCCAACCCTCAGACCAGAATTAAATTTCTTGGCAGAGCTGGGAATCTAACCCGGACCTTCAGGGAGAAATAAATTATACAGTGTGGTCCACCCGCCCCTTATTATTTAGTTTTATGAAACCCAACTAACATCGCATTTCTCCCGATGGTCGATATTGCTCTGCGCTCTGACTGTGTGACAGCAATGTAATTGGGTCATGGATCTAGCAAAGAAAAACCGACCTTAAACTTTTCCCCGCCAAATACTAAGGCCCATTCTAGTAACATATGACTTACTGCTCCTTGAAATAAAACACATACACGTAATACGATCGAATTAATAGCTTACGCCACGTGATCTGTAATAGTAGAAAGTTAAATCAACACCATAAACCGCGATTGAAAACTTTGAGATGGACTTAAACGTTTGAGGTGAGACGGCTACAGTAACTAAAGCACGTTTAGCGTGCGGTAACTACCATGTGTTCGTGCCTGAGAGGGTTAAAGCTTGACCGTATGTGGTGGGTGCGAGCGGTTAGAATGCTGCTTCGAATCCAGTAGCAGGCATACTTTTTTGAACGAAAGCCCACATTCCATTTTAGTCGGGATGTAACTACATTGCCACATTTATTGCCTTACGACGTATTTTTCTGAAGAGTACGTTGAATTTTGATGATTTATAAAGAGAATACGATCGAATTGGTACGTTATGCCACGTGACCTGTAATGGCAGAAAATTAAAAACTGGCATGAATATTAACATAACATATCGAAGTGTTGCTCCGGAGGTCTGGGTTCGATTCCCAGCTCTGCCAAGAAATGTAATACTTGTCTGAGGGCTGAAATTGGGTACACGTAGCCTCGTGAAGCAAATATGAGAAAAAGTGGGATCGATTCCCACCTCAGCCACCCTGGAAATGGTTTTCCGTGGTTTCCCACTTCTACTCCGTCCAAATTCCGGGACGGATTCTATCTTAAGGCCACGGCCGCCTCCTTCCCAATCCTTAATTGCAAATACACACGTCATTACAAGCCCGCAATAACTCGGGTTATCAGATAAATTCTACACACACATCCAAGTAAACGGGGCTAAATGACCGCGATATTCTAGCTCCTCAAATGAAACAAAACAACAACATATCGAAGGATATTCTGATCGCCAGTGCTTGCATCGAAGTATACGTATTTCTTAGAAATTCCCATGGTATTATTAGCATACTTTCGATTTTTGCCAAAAATGAAAGTAGACATGAGATCTACACAGGGCCAAAAATTGTGTGTCTGTCTGTGTGTCTGTGTGTGTGTGTGTCAGCGTGTGAGTGTACTTTGAATGTCTGCCCCCCCTCCCCCTCCCCTATCAATTCGAACACGGTGAAACCGAATTGAACGAAATTTGGTACAGAGGTAGCACTAGCGTAGAACACGTCAGTGTCATGTTTTTTATCGCCACCATCTTGACAGAAACGTAATGGTGGCCACCCAAATGTTCCAAGCTTAAATCAAATTACGACTAACTTAATCATTTGATCTCTACCAAATTTTGTAACAATATATAGGGTACTTGTATGGCGAGCGCCGTTTGACTGAAATACAAGGTCATCAGCCCATTAGTTTGCAGATGGCGGCCATGTATGTGTGCAAATTGATTCTCCCTATCAATTCAAAAACGGTGAAACCGAATTGAACGAAATTTGGTACAGAGGTAGCACTATCAAAGGGCACTCCAGTGTGGCATGTTTTATATCGGCACCATCTTGATGAAAACGTAATGGCGGCCATCCTAATGTTAAAAGCTTGAATCAAATTACGACCAACCTAATAATTTGATCTCTACCAAATTTTTCAACAACATACCTTTATGTATAGAGATTCTTTTGGCCACACTACAAGGTCATCAGGCCAATAATGTGCGGATAGCGGCCATGTATGTGTGCAAATCGATTCCCCCTATCTTTTAAAACACAGTGAAACCGAATGGAACGAAGTTTGGTACAGAGGTAGCACTAGCAAAGGCCACCTCAATGTCATGTTTTATTTCGCCGCCATCATGACGGAAACGGAATGGCGACCACCCAAATGTTAAAAGCTTAAATCAAATTACGACCAACCTAATAATTTGATCTCTACCAAATTTTTCAACAACATACCTTTTTGTGGGAAGCATCTTTTGACTGAACTACAAGGTCATCTGCCGAATAGTTTGCTGATAACGGCCATGTATGTGTGCAAATCGATTCGTCATATCAATTCAAACACGGTGAAACCTAATTGAATGAAATTTTTACAAAGATAGCACTAGCAAAGGGCGCATCATATTCATGTGTAATATCCGTATTGCACGTTGTATTTCAAGAAGCTACTACAACCAACAATCAATTATAATCCTTGAAAAGGACAAAGAGTTATAACAATACCCATGCATTTAGGAGAAAGTAGGCTATACGTTCTTTACCGAACATCTTGTTTTGTTATTAAATTTTAACAAAAAGTCTTGTCATATCTTTAGGCCCGTATCACACGACACTCGCTGGCAAGGAAGCTGCTGTGATCGCTGATACAAAATCCTGTATGATTCTGTTCTCTTCGACAGTACACCTGCTTGTATGACCGAAGTGTATCACACGCTAGCATTTTGTACGCTAAGTTGTATGAAATAAAACCGAAGGGCTGCCATTTGAGGGCATTATTTGCAATTCTTCGCCTTATTAACGCAAAGCGGTCGCGAAACTTGCTTTAAGTAAATTAGAAAACATGCCAGGTACTGAATGAATGCATTCCAATCAATATTTAGGATCTAACTGTAATAATTGAATATTTTACCTTACGTGTTAATAAGAAGCGCAACAAAAACCTCGAGAGTGTGTTGGAAATGTGTGCAAGTGTTATTGCGCCCGCTGGCTCTTTCGAAGATCCCGGGTTCAAGACTATCCAACGGCAGAATTTTTAAATTCTTTTTAACTATTTTATTATACCCCCCCCCCCCCCTACCTCGTACAGCAAGATTTCAACTTGGTTTTGTTCACATTATCTACGAAGACGATAGGGAAATCTATTTTCTTGTCTCATTTAAATGGTTATTTTCCCTAAATACCGTTCAAAACCATGGATGGATACTATTCGTTATAATTATTACTTTTTTTTGTCGATTTTACCCTCCAGGTTAGGTTTTCCCACGGACTCAGCGAGGGATCCCATCATTACCGCCTCTACGGGCAGTGTCCTGGAGCTTGAAACATCTCGTCTGGGGGATACAACTGGGGTGGTGGGATCAGCACCTCGCCCAGGCGGCCTCACCTGCAAAGCGAACAGGGTCCTCTTGAGGGATGGGAAGGGGGGGAAAGATCGGGTGGGATAGGGAAGGAAGAGGGAAGGAGGCAGCCGTGGCCGTACGGTAGGTAACATCCCGGAATTTGCCTGAAGGCGAAGTGGAAAACCACGGAAAACCACTTTGAGGATGGCTGAGGTGGGAATCGAACCACCTCTACTCATTTGGACCACCCGAGGCTGAGTAGACCCCGTCCCAGTCCTCATACCTCGTTTCAAATTTCATGGCAGAGCCGGGAATCGAACCCAGGACGTCCGGGGTGGCAGCTAATCACGCTGACTACTACGCAACGGAGGCGACTCTATTCGTGATAGTTAGAATTTTAATAGTTGAATATTTATCCCAGAATCATAATATGACACGTTCTGTAATTACTGCCTTGATACGAAGATCAGCGGTAACGTTCTCGCTTGCTGTGCCGAAGGTTACAGGTTCGTATCCTGGCGCAGTCAGCTGGCATTTGAGGGTGCGCAAATGCGAGGGAGCCGTGTCAGTAGATTTACTGACACGTTGAAGATCCCCTTCGGAGCAAAATTCCGGCACCCCGGCGTATCTAAAAGCCAGAGCAGTTAAAAGGGATGTAAAACGAGTAATGTTATAATTATCTGTATTTGCTGTATGTTAGGGGCAGATGACCTCGTAGTTCCGTCCCTTAAAACCTCACTAACTAACTATTACTGCAAGTGTATAGCAAGCGCTTTTCGCACAGGCGCCGTTGAAAGAAATTATAGTTTCGGTCTGATGTATTTATTCGTGAGCCTACCCACATAACAAATCTATTTGTTATGTGGGTCGTTGAGTGAGTCGGAGATTTCCTTTAAACAAAGGTGGTCAAAATTTCGAACACTTGCTATCGTGAATATACAGGATACCTTGCTTTCGTTCTACAGATCATTATGTCGTCGTCCAATCTGGCTGCGTACCATCGGATAAGTACGGTCCTTTTGAGGACCAAATAAAAAATCACTCGTTGGAACATATAGGTATGCGTCCATAATACATCCACATTAAACGACATTAAAAAATGCACTAGTTCAAGGTTCGAACCTAGTACAATGCGACTTCGTTGACGCTACTCTAGCACTTCCTAATTTAGCCATCTTAGCTCCCGAGAACCATGGTTTATTGCTGGCACGTATTGAGTCTATTCGTAGACACTTCCTGTCCGAATGTAAGAAGGTGTCATTCGGAGCTCTGATCGTTTCAATCATGCATTATATTTGAGGTCATTGAAATAACACTGCCACTATTGATTTCTACTATATTCGCGAGGATGTACTCAACGGTAAAGTTGTACAATGGACGTAAAAGAGCAGGTGCTAATGTTTTTAGGATGACTGTGATATACGCGTTAGTTGGGTTGCCTTCCTCCAAAAAAAATAAGGGGCTGGTGGACCACACTGTATAGGTAAATAATGGAAATATTGTATTTTCTATTTAGATTTTGAATGGATTATTGATCATAATTTACTTGTTGTGTTTTAAATTTTGTTCACTATCTGCCTTAATTTTCACTTCTTTAATCATCCGCCTTGTTGTATAGCGGCTAGCATTCTTGGCTGTCACCGCGGAGGCCCAGGTTCGATTCCCGGCTCTGTTAAGAAATTCAATTCTGGTCTGAGGGCTGGAACTCAACTCAATCTCGTGAGGCAAAACTGAGGATAGGCAAGGTCGATTCCGACCTCGTCCAACCTGGAAGTGGTTTTCCGTGGTTTATCATTTCTACTCCAGACCAATTCCAGGATGTTTCCTAACTTAAGGCCACAACCGCTTCCTAACAAAATCCTACCTTGAATACAAATTAATATACACAGTACAGACAACTTCTACACACACCCAAGTGCACGGGGTCACATGACAACGATGTGGCAAAACCCCTAAATAATCAACAACAACAACAACAACAACAACAACTTCTTTGATCTAAAAATGTAAGATTATTATCTGCAAGCTTCATCTTTAATATAATATTCGGTCAGTTTCTCACTTGATTTATATTTAGAACACATAACACTAGCATTACCCGTCGCGGCTTCGCCCACGAATATTCTAGTTGTAAAGAGTACACTTAGCAAAAACGTCAATCATGAATGCTATGACTGATTTATCTTTGGTATGCATAATCAGACTTTATCAATTCATTTACTGGTGCAGTGGTTAGGGGGTTGTCATTCCTTCATAGGTATATCAGAGCGAAGTTAGTTTTCTGGGAATTTCACAGACACTGTTAATTTAAGGGCCTTTAAATGTGGTTTTCGGAGACCCTTTATAGTCGGGTGAAAAAGACTTTCGTACCACACTCACACGTTAAAAATGCGGGAAAAAAATTCTAGAGTGCCCCTTGGCCCCCTTAAGCGCAGTATACTGTATGTATTGATGAATTTTACAGCTTAATTTGGGTCCGTGATAACCTTATAACCGTCTGGGAACTTGCACAGTAATGTAATAATTGGAATTGCATTGAGTCTTACAGAAATAGATGGACCTGTGAGATTCTGTTACCATGGTTACCGAGTTGCATTCTTTCAATATTTCATTGTAAATATACATGTTTTAAGGTGTTTATTTAATTGTGAGGCATTTAAAGAGGAAGTGAGTGCGTTTCGCTTACGCATTGGTTTATGCTGAACCTGTAGGTACCCCATATGTGTAGGTTGGTGTTAATGAGACCTTATTTTCGGTACAAAACTGGAATGGAACCTTAGCAGAATAATATAAGGAGGGATGCTTAAATTTAACTAAAGGGGATTAAGTTAATGAAGTTGTTCTATCATAGCTCTCTAATGTCTCCAGGCCCTTCAATCCACCCACATGCGTCTACAGCCCCGTTTGCCCCTCCCATTCGTCAGACTGATTACAAGGGGGGTTACAAAGATAGCAAATAATCATGTCAGCCTTGTTATTCCCCTTGTAATCTGTTCAAATATTTAATGGCATGTAGATTTTTTTAGGCAGAAGTTTATATTTCCCGCTTAATATATTTCGTGTTGACCAACTAAAAGTCATCAATCATGTGCTGTCAAAATGACTCTCAGTAGCTTATTTAAATTTATGAGACACTCGATGTTTATTGCAGATTCCTGTAATCTACCTGTAGTTGAACGAGATGGTTTACTTACCCTGTTCGATCTGTAACCCTTGAGAGAATCTGTTACTTCCAGTGGTCTATCTCCAAGATATTGAAACCTCCCGTGCCGAACAATTTCACTAGCAATTCTTTGTGCACTGGATCTTGGTGTCAACTGTCCACTCGGTGAAGGTGAAGAAGAAGAACTATTACGACCTGGTGAAGAGGATGGTGCGGCGGCACCCTCTGATACACTAACCGTGGCCGAACCACTTTCCACTTCATAGTTGCGACTCACCATTGCTGAACACTTGTAATACGCGATGTTATAAACACACAATCCATGCCTCTGACCGGCGGCCCGTCAGCCACTCCAAACTACACGCGCACGAGGTTCAGCGGGTACTGCACTTTCTACCTGCCGCCAGCCAGCATCACAATGAGCCGAGCTCAAGAACTTACTCCCCACTACCACCTTACACTCTCAAGCTCAACTCTTTTGTCGGGGTTATTCGCTCATTGGCTCTCGGCAGGCTCATATCACTGTTCAGGAGGCAAAAGTGTTGATCTCATAGGAATACATGAAGAATTTCAATTCGTCCTCATGGTCACACCTGTTACGTCAGGCACCATCAGCGAGATTTGTATTATTATATTATAAAGTATTCTGCCTAGTGGCAGGTCCATGTCTTCGTACAGAGAATTTCTGATGCCAATGTTCCCGGTCTTCATTATGCTGTAACTCCTTCCAGCTTCCATACCATCCAGATGTTGAATTCCTCTTCTTCCCCGTCCTGTCGTTCCTTTGATCTTCCCTTCAATGACGTCGTGCATGAGTCCCTCATGTCTAAGGCTGTGTCCCAATAGTACAATTTCAGCCGTAGTGAACTAGATTGTCAACTACTTTACCGGATGTGACGTCAGAAGTAGTGATCCAATACTGCTTAGCACATAGCAATCAATTCTGTAGCATCTAGTGAACGAAAGTGCATGCTAGATTGTCGACTACGTCAAGGAAGTTATAGAAATTGTAGCTTATCGGAATTGTAGGTTATGTAAATTGTAGGTTGTCTTTGACTTAAGCCAAACACAATCCATAATTAGGGCTCGGCTAAAAAGTGATCTTCTTGGCGCATCCATGATCGTATAATTCAGGTATTGTTTATTTAAAACAGCAGATGAAATCGCAAAGAGCTTACAAGGAGTAGCAGATCACCGCCATCTTGAGCGTTGGTTTGGTACCAGCATGTAAGTCCAGTGCGTTTCAGAACACAAGTCTATGAAGGAGGCTGTGATCAAGCAGACATGTCCCAAATCTCCGTAGTGCATAGCACATAGCACATAGTAGCTAGCAGCTAGTCAATAGCAGACAACTTGAGTATTGGGACACAGCCTTAAAGCGCCCAATCCAGTTGGCCTTCCTCTGAAGAATTGTATTCAGAAAAGTTTTCTTCTCACCTACTCTTCTCAGTACAACATCGTTTGTCACACGATCTGTCCACTTGATCTTCACTATTCTCCTCCAGCACCACATTTCAAAACTTTCTAAGTATTTTCTTTCCCTTTTTCTCACGTCTCTGCCCCGTACAGTGCAATGCTCCAGATGTAACACTTCACCAATTTCTTCCTTAGTTCTAAACTCAACTTGTTGGTGAGCCCAGAGTCCTCTTCTTGTTGAATGCGGCTTTGGCCATGGCGATTCTGGCGCGAATTTCATTTGTGCATTGAGCATCTTAAGTCAGCAAGCTTCACAAGTACTTGAACTGCTTCATATTCTCCAATTATCGATTGTCGATAGTTATCCTCAAAGGTTTCTCCCGTTTTGAAATCCGCATCACTTTTGTATTACCGATGATGATTGACTTTAATGGAGCCCTACGCTAGTATAGAACCCTTCTTTTCAGTTAAATAGCAAGTACTGCTGGCATTTCAAAGATTTGGTCTGGATGGTTTGAAATGGCGCTTGTCTGAGGTTCATATATGCTCTTGGAATGTTCTGGAATTACCACGAAATGTGACAGTATTTTGGTAAAACTCAGCAATTCATGCCGTGTCTTGTGCAAGGTTTCGCCTAGAAACACCAAGATAGGTTCATCAGCAGGCTCTTGATGTCCGTGCCCGGACCCCTACAGGAGTAGCGAACTGCACGCTACCTCCCTTCTTATGAAGCGCACCTGTGCTTCTTTGCTGCGAGAGCTAAAAGTCGAAGCAGCCTTTCACCACTCTATAAGGGCTTCCAAAAATACTTTATAGTCCTATTGGCTTTCACGGTCAAGGAATTCAAACTCAGCATAAACCTAGAAAAATTGCTGCACCACACGCTCCTTGGCTTCATGTTAACGTACAGCGCACATGAACGCCGTACAGCAATTACGAATAATTTATAATTAATTTAACAGAATCGGCTGAGAAGCGCACCTTACTACTTGCACCTGGTATACGCCTAGTCATGCCCTACAAGTGTTCTAAAGATGGTTCGAATCGGTGACCCATGCATCGTATCCTCCCCTTGTGAGTTGTAATTCCTTGGCCGTGAAAGCCAATATACCAACAGTATTTTGGTAGTTTCTGGTTGACAGATCTCTTCTTTTTTTTTTTCAAGGTGGTGATGTTATTGATGTACTCTATGTGATAGGTTGACTGCTGTCAAATTATTTTGTAAACAAAATTAAACAATGATTTTAGTTAGACATGTTGTTATGTGATAAAAGCATGAGGCAGTCAGTCAAATTCACTTCGAAGAAGAAAAGGAATCCTCGCCTCCAAATATGTAATTCGCATCATGGTGCCCTTGATCAAAGTGTCATTTAGAGTAATGTTATGAGCAAGCTTCCTGAAGGCCAAACAAACATACCATGAACATGTAAACGTGGCTTGTAGTTTCACGTGATCGTTAATCTCGAGATTATAAGCCACGGGACCTTTTCTTTCTTTTCGTGGAATCTGAGCCAACGGACATGACTTCTCACCTCAAAAATCTTTCACGCATTAAACAGGAACGGAACCCGGTCTTCCTCGATGGGACACAAGCAGGTTAACTAATGTGCCCTTAAATGTGAATATGAGATTTAGGGAGAGGATTAGGAGGGTAGGATGTAGATTCTTAATTGCCGAATTCACACCTCTCTCTAAATTTAGATTCCGTAGAATAAATACCCAACTGCCAATTACTCCACTTTTTGATGCTAAAATAATGAACGACGCCCCTTCTGAACATAAATGTATGGTTTAATGTATTGACCCCGTGACAGTTCTCTGTATTTTTAGCCTACTTTCGATTTTTGCAAAAAATGAAAGTAGACTTATGAGATCTACACAGGACCAAAAATTGTGTGTCTGTCTGTGTGTGAGTGTGTGTGTGTGTACTCTGAATGTCTGTCCCCCCCCCTATCAATTCAAACACGGTGAAACCGAATTGAACGAAATTTGGTACAGAGGTAGAACTAGCAAAGGGCAACTCAGTTTAATGTTTTATATTGCCGCCATCTTGACGGATACGTAATGGCGGCCACCCAAATGTTCAAAGCTTAAATCACATTACGACCAACCTAATCATCTGATCTTTACCAAATTTTGCAACAACAAACCTTTATGTGAGATACGTTCTTTGATCAAGCTACAAGGTCATCAGTCCAATAGTTTCCATATGGCGGCCTTGTATGTGTGAAAATCGATTACCCCTATCAATTCAAACACGGTAAAACCGAAATGAACGAAATTTGGTACAGAGGTAGCACTAGCAAAGAGCCCCTCACAGTCATGTTTTATATCGCCGCCATCTTGACGGAAACGGAATGGCGGCCACCCAAATGTTAAAAGCTTAAATCAAATTACGACCAACCTAATCATTTCATTTCTACCAAATTTTACAACAAGATACCTTTTTGTGGGAAGCATCTTTTGACTTAACTACAAGGTCATCAGCCCAATAGTTTGCAGATAGCGGCCATGTATGTGTGCAAATCGATTCCCCATATCTATCCAAACACGTTGAAACCGAATTGAATGATTTTTTTTACAGAGGTAGCACTAGCAAAGGGCACCTCATATTCATGTTTAATATCCGTATAGCCCATTGTATTTCATCAAGCTACTATAACCAACATTCAATTATACTCCTTAAAAAGAACAGAGAGTTATAACAATATCCATGCATTTAGGAGAAAGTAGGCTATATGTTCTTTACTGAACATCTTGTTTTTTACTTGGATTGCCAATTTTATCATTTAATTCTAAACGCAAGAACAATAAAAAAACACAAAAACACTAATAAGCTCCTAAAAAAACACAAAACCACAAACCAAAAAAGAAAACGAAACACAAAGAAAAGAACATAAAACAAGAAACAAAAACACAATAAACAATAAACAAATAAAAATAAAATAGAATAAAAAAAGAAAAATGGTTATTCATAGTTGAATATTACGGATAATATTGGCCGACTTGAAATTAAGGTCGACTACTTTCGTGTACCAAGGTACATTGGGCTAGGTAAGGTACACTACCTGACAATTGCTAAGGAACAAGTAACTATTGCCCAGGAACGACAGACAAATGCGAAGGAACAACCGACCAATGAGAGTAAAAGGCACTGGAGAAGGCGGGACGTGTTATCTGGAGCGAAAAGGAACAGACATCTCACTCCTTGTCTGATAGCTGCAGACCTTGCAATCGCTACCGGTACACGTGTATCTGTCAGAACCATTTCGCGGCGATTACATCAAGCTGGTTTATATGCTCAGAAGTCTGTCAAATGCCTCCCACTTCAACCACTCCATCGTCGAACAAGAGTGAGTTAAGTGGTGTGAGGAACATGTTGGTTGGGGTCTGCAGCAGTGGTCCAGAATGATGTTCTCCGACGAATGCCGCTTCACCGTGACAAGTGATTCTGGCCACCAGTTAGTGTGGAGAGAGAGGGAAACACGTTACGCACCACAGAATGTTCATGAGCGTCAACGGTATGGCCTCGGCGTTATGTTGTGGGCAGGCATTATGCACAATGGTCGAACACCGCTGCATATCTTAGAAAGAGGTACCGTTTCAGCCCCGCAGTATTGCAGCGAGATTATTCTGGACCACGCTCGTCTTTTTCAGGGGTCCGGTAGGTCCCAAATCTCTGTTTATGGACGACAATTCCCGCCCACACAGGACCACTGCATTAGCGGACACATTGGAAAGTGAAAATATTGAACGTATGGAATGGCCTGCGCACTCCCCGGACTTAAATCTTATCGAGCATGCCTGGGATGCTCTTAGCAGACGTGTTTCTCAACGAACACCCCCTCTCCGAACCTTGCGAGATCTTAAAATCACCTTCAGAGAGGAGTGGGAAAATATCCCCCAAGGACTCCTCAACAGTTTAGTAGACAATATGAGTAGCAGGTGCACAATGTGCATTCGTGTCCAAGGAGAGCATATTCCTTACTGAGATAATGTTACAGACCTTCATTTTGTGAGTTTGAACTGTTTCCAAAAAGAACGTCATGTATTTATTTCTTTATACGGTATCTGTTATCCTGCCTTCCCATGAGGTGAAATCTGTACTAATTTTCGTTATAAATACCACTCCACCTCTAATACGTATGCCCTGTGTTGCATGTCTTCCATCCTAGCCTGTGGATATTTCTTTCTACCAATGTCTCTGTTCCTTAGCAATTGTGAAAGTGAAAGAGGAAAGTTCAAAGGCTGGACTAAGTTGAATGTCAAGAAAACAAAAATTATGACAACTGTCAACAATTCATTGCGTGTAGGAGAGAAAAAAGTGGAGATAGTCTCTGTTTTTAACTACCTTGGCTCACAGATATCTGCTGATGGTGACTGCAGCCATGAAATGAAAAGGCGATTGCTACTTGGTAGACAGGCATTTTCAAATCAGGACAATATCTTAAGTAGTAGAGACATAACATTAACAACAGAGATCCGTATAGTAAGGGCTATGGTTTTTCCAGTTGTGATGTACGGATGTGAGACCTGGAAAAGCTGAACGTCGTAGAATAGATTCCTTCGAATTATGGTGTTGGAGAAAAGTTCTTCGAGTTCCATGGACTGCGAAGAGAACAAATATGTCAGTTTTACAGCAAATTAAACCAGAGTGTTAGTTGGAGGGCTTAATCATGAAACAAAAACTGAGATACTTTGGACACATCATGAGAAGACATAATTCATCAGAGAAGACCTTAATGCTGGGGAAGATAAAAGGCACAAGGAGAAGAGGGAGGCAAATAATGAGATGGATGGATGGATGGCATCACAGAAGCACTAAATTCCAGCTTGGAAAATCTTCGGGAGGCAGTGCAGAATAGAAGAAATTGGTGTAGTTTAGTACATGGGGTCACGGAGAGTCGGAATCGACTAAGCGAATTAAGAGAGAGAGAGTACATTGGCACCGCTGGTAATAATAATGGCGTGAGGTCTGTTGCAGGTCATTCGAGTTGAGGCCTGTGGTCAACCTGCGCGACGTAATGAGCGTGAAATAATGATGAAGCCGTTACAAACGCCCTGTCTCAGAGCTAGGGGAATTAACCAGAGTCTATTAAAATCCCCACGGTCCGACAGGGAATTAAACCTGGGGCCCTCAGGCTAAAACCAAGTGGTGATTGTTGTTTTAAGGTCATCTTCCCCAAATGTTTATGATGAAATGAGCATTCCAACTAAAACTAACTAGGCTACCGACTTACACACTAGAGCAGGCTGTTCCAGCCGAGCAACTCGCTCGTGAGCAGCGGAGTACTCGCCGCCTTCCGTGGGTAAACCTGCAACATGCAATACAGCTCTGCTGTGGGGGGCTGCCGTCACTTCGGGGTGGATATATCGTGACTGGCATGAAGTGCATGAACTTGTGTTATGACCTTCGCCGTGGCCGACGAAAGATACTGGCCCCAGTGCGAACAGCCATCTTGTCTGTGACGTAGGCGATGTAGTGACCCTGGTTGAGTCGACTTGTGAATAGCAGTGTGAGAATAGTTAGTGTTTTATAAAGTGTAACGTCCAACTTTGCATCCAACTTGTGTTGTGGTGCATCATGTAGCTGCAATAATCAAGTAGCCTACAGGGTAAGTGTTAACACCTGCGATACTTTATTTCTTATTAGTGCTACAGATTAATCAAACGCACGTGTGGTGTAGGTTATGTACGAATTTACGTCAGCCTAATATTGTGGATGTTGAGGAATATTGTAATGCATGCTAAGTTAATTACCTGAGTTAAAGTTAGAAATTTAATGAATGTATCCCTTTACAGGAAATCAAAATGCCGAGATGCTGTAATGTGGCTGGCTGTAAGAGCAATTACAGATCTCAGCATGAAAATGTTTCTACATTTTCTCTCCCAAAGGACGAAAAATTAAGAAATATATGGCTTAGAAAAATTCCCACTGACTTCTCACAAGTGAGCAAGCCTATAGTTTGTATAAAACATTTTCCTGATAGCTCTGTTATCAGGACAGAGCAATTTATAGTTGATGGGGAAATAAAGACATTTGCTAGGAGTTATCCGAAGTTGAAGCCTGATGCAGTACCTTCAATATTTCCGAATTTGCCAGGATATCTATCCACTCCAGGGCCTTCTTCTAGAAGACTGTGTGATGCAGAGAAAGAAAATCTGGATAAAGCCATAGAAGCAAGCCTGGAAGACTTCAGACACTACGAAGAAGAGAAAACTGTGCACAGTGTATCAGATATATCTGAACACTTCTCCTCCAACAGGAATAAATTTAAGCAGGAATGGACATATGTCAAGACAGAAGGCAAGTTGGTGATGTGTTTGATGAATGTAAGTGATGCAGTGCCCGTAATTACAGGTTCTGTGTGTATTTTAAATAACCTCAGCATTGAGCTGGCTGTCGATGGGTTACAGATTCCCAAACATAAAGTGCCACAAAACTTTCTTCGCATTACGAACAAAAATTCATTTGATGAACTACTTCAGTTCGTTGAAAATTCTGTGTGCGATGAAAATGGAAGAAAGGTGTCAGCAGTGAATGCTGCTGTTAACATCCTACAGAGAAGTTTTTCGAGTGATGAGTGTACACCATTACAGTTTTTAATAGAGCAAATTAAGTTTTTAGATGTTACGGCAAACAATCGTAGGTACAGTGGAGACACGTTACTCTTGGCAGCTTCCATATATGTTCACTCGTCATCAGCATATAAAAATTTACATCGGAGTGGTCATATTTATCTGCCTCATCCATCAAATCTACAAAAGTTGCTCGGTAAGTTTGATTTGAGTACTTTTGACATTAATGGGAGTATTGAGTATCTCAGTCTAAAGAAGAAGTACTTGAAAGATCATGAACTATTAGTGAATGTGCTCTTGGATGAGATTTACATTGAACCCCGGTTGACATTTAAAGGTGATACGATATTTGGTGTCAGTAAGAATAATCAGGAAACTGCTGCTAAGACTGCTCAGGTCTTCATGATATCCAGCGTTGTTTCCAAATATAAGGATGTTGTAAGCATTGTACCTGTCCATAATTTAACAGCTGATCAGCTGAAAAGCATGTTATTGCATGTTGTTAGGGAGATAGAGAACATTGGGTTTACTGTCTTGTCACTCGTGTCTGATAATAATGCTGTAAATAGGAAGGCTTTCGAATTACTGACACCGAATCGTGTTTTACAGCCGTCTATTGTGCATCCTGTTGATAGCACACGGAAGCTGTTTATAATTTTTGACACGGTACACGTATTGAAGTGTGTACGCAACAACTGGATTGCTAAAGGTGAAAGATGCTTGAAGTATCCAGTCTTCGATGACTTTCAAAAAATTGTTACAGCAGATTTTAAGCACCTGGAACAGCTATACAAGAAGGAAAAGGACTCCTTAGTAAAATATGGGCATTTACTCTCCTTTAAGGTATTATATCCTTCAACTATCCAAAAGCAAAATGTTAATCTGGCCCTTAAAGTTTTTGATGACAGAAATGTAGCTGCTCTCAAATGTATGTCATCAAATGACACAAACTTTGCAAATTGTGAACATACTGCGGCTTTCTTGGCAATAATTTGTAACTGGTGGCATATTGTCAATGTGAAGAGTGCATTCGAAGGTCAGAGATTCAACAATGTTTTCAGGGAACCAATTAGGGCTGACAGTATATTACAACTGGATTTCTTGAAGAAAATGTCATTGTGGTTGAAGAATTGGAGACAAAGTGTCCCTAAATGTGAGAGTTTAAGCCCTCAAACCTTTCAGTCATTGATAAACACGATTGACAGTTTTCTTCTTCTAATCCCATACCTTTTGCAGCATCATAAAGTTGACTACATACTGTTGAGTAAGTTTCAGAGTGACAATTTAGAAGGTAGATTTAGTTCCTACCGTCAGCTCAGTGGTGCCAACTACTACATAAGTTATATGCAGTTGCTTGAAAGTGAAAGAAAATTAAGATTTAAGGACACATTGTTACTTTGCTCCCAAAATCAGCATGTACCTTTGAAAACCCTCCTACCTTGCTCAGACAGCTTCAATAAATGTGTTAATATTGAGCAGTACTCCAGTGTTCTAGAATGCGATTTTGATATGTTGGAAATTCCTGACAATGTTTTGCCTATCTTGGTGTATATATCTGGTTATTCAGTCAAAAAAGAATTGTTTCTGAAGAAATGTTCCACATGTTCATTTTGGGTGCAGACTGACAGGGAAGTTGAAATTTCCATCCCCAGTGACTTTCTGGAGGAGTATGATAGAGGAAAATTGACTCTTCCCACTGAATGTTCTGTTCAAGTAGCTGGCCTTGCGTGGTTCATGATGGAAAGGATCCTAGGGTTGTTTTCGTATGTTTTTCTCAATGATGTTCAACAGCTTTCAGTTTTGCACAAAATATGTTGCTTGAAATTGGATGGATGTGACTTTCCAGGCCTCAACTTACAGGCCTCGTGTGAATGTAAGAGGACATTGAGTGACATACTGCAAAAGATCAACTTGCGTTCGTGCAAAATTCTCATGAATAACCTCACTAAGAAGTACAATGACTTGGCAGAAGCTAGGAAATGCAATAGGCAGTTGAAGAAGTTACGAACAACGTAGGCAACAATATTGCGTTCAAGTTTATATCGGGATATGTAGACTACTTGTCTAGGGGAATTTTTAGTGCAGTCGATGACGTCACTGATGACATGCTAATATTCATGTTTCGGCTTGAACTGCCGCCACGTTTGTCAGCTGTGTGAAGTTTCAAACAGTACGTCGTTACATGCTGATGTCACAAGTTCAAATGAGAGATGTAGTGGTGAGTTATGAATGTTCATAAATTACTTTTAACTTAGTTCAATTTAATGGAAAAGCTGAACTGTACTCTTCTAAAGCCATGGCGAGACGAAACCATTGGTCGCTACTTGGTTAGGCGACTATCTGGACAAAAATTATTGTTAGTAGTACAAGCAAGGGGGTCTGGAGTTAGGTTTGTGTTCGTATGTAAAGCCTTACTATTCTCTGTATTACCAATAATGAGTGCTGACAGCTGTCAAAGCTAGCACGTGGGGAAATGCTGCGTTGCTACTGAGGCACATCATGACTCGTAACATTCCAAGTGGCAATGATATGGGTCAGCCTGATGATCTCATGGCCATGCTTTCTCGCCAGTTCATCCACGTGGTAGCCTACATGGGTTTAGGCTTGCGCTGCCGTATAAGGTTGAGAAGGTTATTAATTCTGAATGTAAGTGGAACGTGGCTTATACACTTGCAGCAGTCATGAATGTGACTTCTACATACCTTGTGTCCTTGTTTCATTTTCTGGGCGATATTACGTATTGAAATTAGGAACCCTGGTTACCACTGAACCTCATATACGTAAATATGTGTTTTTATTTATTGCTATTTTACAAACGGCTGTCATCTTTCGACAGCGCTTGCATCTCGTTTAACTGTTATCAAGGCTCACACTAACACCACGCACCGAGGCGCACACATCGTTGCTAACATGTGAGATACAAAATCACTGTTGATCCAAAAAAAAGTCATCAGGACGCGTTAGGCTGTAACCATTGTCAAAACTCATTGATCTGGGCGCGTTAGGCTGTAACCATTGTTAAAAACTATTGGATTGGACAAAACGAAAGTTAGAATAGTTGGATGTAGGTGTGGTGTTGCCCGCGCGCGGCTAGCCGGGCACGGTTGACACAAAACCATTGATCTGGGCGCGTTAGGCTGTAACCATTGTCAAAAACCATTAGATTAGACAATTTGAAGGTTAGAAGGTTGGGTGAGAGTGTGGCCTTGGCGGCGCGCAGCTAGCGGGGCACGGTTGACACAAAACCATTGCCATAACCACAGTTGTGCGGAAAACAAACACATACTTATTACAGCGGAGCGATATACTGCATAGTAATTACAGAGCAGATAACAAAAAACACTCATTTCAGCCGTGGAAAAAAAATCGTTACAGAGAAGCGAAATATTGCACACACTAGCCTAATTAGAGTGGTGAGCTGGGTGCTGCGCACGAGTGATCCGCACCAGAGACTGAACTGTTTCTCATAGTACCGTAAGGGCGAGGTTGATATTACTGTTTTGAAGATGGTTGATTTGAATAAAGGTGTTCCCTGCTGTAATTTTCACTATATTTGGGATGGCTGGGTGGATCACAGACGGCGGAGGAGGAAACATCTATTAAAGCATTGCTCCCTGATTTAATTCTCATCGTTTCATAAGGTATTTTGGCTAATTCATGTATTATAGAGAATGTTATCGCTCGTTCTATGTTCATTCAGCGCTAAAGAGAAGGATTCCCTTTGTTGGAGAACTGTCGCATGGTACACTATGGTGGTTGAGCCATTCCAACAATCGTGGTTTCGTACGTGAAGTCGATGGAGCTTCGTCTATCTGTACTGTGTGGAACGAAGCAATGTCCATTACAATAACACTGTGTTCAGGGATGTTGTGTAACAATTGTTCCTGGAACCATTTTATAAACTGGATGTGGTCCATGTCTTCATGGTAATCACCAGTTCTTTTCGACATAAAGAGCAAATCCCGTGTGATCGCCCGGCGTGTAGAATAATAAATCGACCCCCTCTGCCCGACGGTCCTTTCATTGTCCCCTGAACTGAGTTGTCACTCCAACTCTTAGACACTGTGTGACCAGCATTGACCCACGTTTCATCTAAACACACAATATCCATAACGATTTTGTCCTTAATTTCACTTAGGAACTGACACTTCAAAGCCACAATATCTGGCCTCTCCATGATCACCTTCCAGCCATTAATTTTCTTATATTTAAATCCCAAATCATGCAACACTTTATTCAGTGAAGAAAGGCTTCCTTGAAATAATTCTGCCTCTATCTGAGCGAAACAAGAAGTTTGCAACATGTTGGAATTTCTTTCCTAAAATAATAGCTATAAATATGCCATCTAACAGCATCTTGTTGAAAGCCATCTGAATTAGTGACCCTTTCCCTCTGCCTCTTCTTCCCTGGAGTTGATAGTTTAGATGGGCCAGCATCATCAGACGGGAACTTCTCTTTCGTCACTCGGTACACAGTGGTTTCACTCACACCAAGAGCCTTAGCTGATCTTTTCCTCACCTGAACAAATGGAATCAGAGGTTCCACCCGTAAGCGCATACTTTCCTCTTCTTCCTCCATAAAATTTCTCACAGTACATACCATCTCCCTTGCTTGGCTATGGAGAGTCACACCACGGCCTGAAGTTGTTCTATGTCGCAGAGAATGGATCCTGGGCCTTCCGCGAGCATGTACCGATGCCATTTTTTACACAACGAAAATAGACACAATGATGCGAATAATAGAAATAAACTCAAAATCTGTATATACACACGCCTCCAACAAACACAGAACGATAACGCTTACTGTAGCCTATGAAAGAATAAGCAATGCACTTCAATAGATACAGGGGATAATACAAATGACAGTGACGAGTCAAGGCACAGTAGAACACTGCGTCTAACTATGTGCTCAATGCTGTGTCGGTATACATTGCAACACTGCTCGCTGTTGCTATGGAGACTGTTACCCCTCTCGTCTCCACTCATCACCTCACCCTTCAATCGGATGACAGCTTTCACCATTCATCTTCTGTAATTCAGAGTATAACACATAGAATTTAACATGTATGCATCGTTTAAACCCTAAGTGTTATCCATGTTGTCATGGATGATTCCATTTTGTGTCCAGGGGAATTTTGTAGTGTAATGTATCTATAGTTTACTGTTCCCCAATATTGTATAATATGTGATCCTGTATATCTTTGTTGTTTCCGTTGAGAATAACTTCTTCAACCAAGTACAGAAACAAAATTCCTTAATGATACAAATTAAATGGTCGCTACTGGGTTAGTCCTCTGTCTGAATGAAACCATATATCTAGGCAGGTTGTATGTAAAGCCTTACTTATTATAAAACAAAATTGTTTTTACGTGTATTTCTTATGACCAGTTGAGAGTTTCCGTTCTGCATTGTTACTGTATTTTTATGTTTTTCTTTCTAATTGCCTGCAATGTAGGACATAACTTGAGGCGTACTTTATTATTAAGCTGATCTGATGAGCATGACAACCTGAAAGTACTTTCAGGAAAGGTTAGGTTTTACCAAGCCCTAAAAGACAGTTGAAAACAGTCAGATTAGATACAATTGAATTGTAAATATTAGGTCTATAAATAGTAGTTAGGGGTGTGTAATTCTTAACAGAATTATTCTAGGTAGATTAGGCCTGTTTATGAATGTAAAGACTTTGTTAATTTAAGCAATCACTCTCTGGACAGAAGCATTGGTCACTACTGGGTTAGACCACTTCCTGGACAAAACCATTGGTCTCTGCTGGGTTAGACCACTATCTGGACAAAACCATTGACCGCTACTGGGTTAGTCCACTGTGTGAACGAAACCATTGGTCTAGGCAGGTTCTATGTAAAGCCTTACTTACTATACACTTTGTGCCAAAGTCACAGGAAGGTTCGTCCCATGATAAAATGTCGGCTAGTGAAGCCTGTGCGGTATAGGTGACTCCTTACAGTTCTGGTAGGAATGGGTTCATGACTCCCAACATTCAACTGGGTGGTGATCTGACTCACAGTAGCCCTTCGATCACCCCGTATGGTTCTGCTGAGACGATGTGATGTCCGTTTGTTAAACACTGTGCAGCGGTTCACGCAGATGGTAACATTATCTCTGTGATATTGAAGATCCTCCCTTGACACTGTTGATATCAGAAAACAGAATTTGTGTGTAATCTCCGAAATGCTATGACCCTTGCGCCGATGATCATCCCACGTTTAAAGTTGGTTAACTCGCGACGTGTTGCCAACTTCACTACACTCGTGTCTGTGACAAACTGCTCTGCTCCGCCGCAGCTAGCTGCAATGCTCAGGAGTCATACACGGTACATTTTCTAATGGGACGACACTTCTCATATTTTTGGCCACTAAGTGAATACAAAAAACTTCTCCCCCCTCCCCTCTCCCAAATAGGCGGGGGTTGGCAATCCTGAGGTAATGTGACTGTTCTCACAAATTTCCTGAAATATTTCTCCCTTTATATTTTCTGCATCGTTACAATATTTGTATTTCTAATTGCCTGCAACGTAGGACATAACTTGAGGCCTACTTTATTAAGCTGGTCTGATGAGCATGACATCCTGAAATTACTTTCAGGAAAAGTTAGTTTAGACTCAACTGAATTGTAAATATTAGGTCTCATTGCCCTCATGTGGTCGCATTTTACTCGCAACTGTTTGTCTGTTCACAAGCTTCAGTGTTTCTGATCATGTTGTTACACTGCATACCCCTATTATTTCATCTCGAGCCCTTCCCGGTTCACAAGGAGATTCTTGTTGCCTGGTTGCAATTAAGAAATTGATGGGTGGATATAGAGGAGAGGATTACACATAATTTACAGAAATACTATTATAGCACCTCATGCCAGGACCAAAGTTCTTTGCATAGGTGGGAATCGAGCCCGGTCCTTTGGACTAACCACCGGTAACACTAAACACTACACTCCATTAAGCATATTTAGGTCAAGTTCCATATGCACTAAACAACAAATTCGAAGGAAAACTGTTTGTGAAAAGAGAATGTGATTTGAATGGAAAGGTGGTTTTAAGTTCTTGTCACATGTAAGTGTGAATTCCATTCCACATCCACATTAACAGCTATTGACACAAGTTGGTAGGCTTGTTTGTTAATATAAATTAGAGATGAAAATAGTACAAGAGTTAATACAAGACTATCGTTGCCAAGGCTGCAAGATACCATTGTAATTGACGGTGACTTTGTATTGCATAAGGAAAATATTTCATTAATACTACAGTCGTACCGGTACCCATTTGTCAACCCCACATTCCTATACAACAATGTTGCCTCCAGTCATCATAACAAGAAACAGTAGCAAGGCAGCTGGAAGCAAGTTGGACATGTTCAGTCCTCAAATTGTGTTCATGCATCTTTGTAACGATGAATTTGTAACCCACTAAGCTCCAGTAGTGTGTTTACAGTTAGGAATAGGGCTCAATAATAACTTAAGATTGAGAAATGGTGTCAGAAAAATTCAAAATCCTGAAGAGATCGTGAATCATCAGCAGGTTATAATGGCTGTACGTCCTATGTGCAGTGCAGGATTTTTTGAGAATATTAATAGCTGGAGGATATGAGATCCTAATCATCGCCAATAATATTTCCAAAATCAGCAAGATATCACCTTTATACTTGGTGAAACCTGCAAACTACATTTTCTACATTCTAGAATTCTTCCAGACAATGTGTTAATGTGTTTGAGATGTTTATATTTATAACCAATGTCCTAAATAAAATAAATGTCTGTAATACATTTTGTGTGTGCTTATGATAATTAAGTGTAAGCATTATGGTACTGTGTCCTTGGATGAGGATTACTTGCAATTTGCTAGTGTTCTTGAAGATACGGGCATAGTTTTGTACTCCAGGGCCCTTAAACCTATCGCCACATCCAGAATTCTCTGTTAAAGCTCTAGATTTACCCATTTCAAACCGATTTACCCAGTATGTAGTACTGTTAACTGCTTATTTTCCATGTGGCCTGCGAAGATGCCCATGTTCTTTTTCAGGGGGAATGGATGTGATGAGGAGTATATGATATTTTCTGGGAGGAAGGGGTAGGGGAGGACTGGGTATGTTATAAAATTCTTCATCCCCAGACCACCAGGGTGAAACAAAGGATAAGAAAAAATAATTAAAAGTTGAGGAATGCTTTCATTTGAATAATTTGAAGGGTCTCATTTGACATTTGGTGGAGATCTTGGACATCTTATTGGGAGGGAGATACCATGTCCGTGTAGCAAGCATGGATCCAAATTACAATGGCAAGTATGGTCATTCTTTAATTTTAATAAATGGAACAGTTCCACCGACATGGAGTAGGGGTAAGTAAAGTGGCTTCTTGTCCAGGTCACCTGCTTTGCGAAGGAGTATTTGAATCCTGTTATAGGATTTAAATAGTCTTCAAAACTTCACACGAAGGCTCTTGATAGAATGATTTGAATCCCACTCCTTGCATCCTGGAAGTGTCTTCCCAATTGAACTGTAAATAAAAGCTAAATGAAAACCACTACCACATCCTTTTCTATTACAAGTAGGCCTACAGTACACACTTAAGTGCATGGGGCTGATATCCACGACATTCCAATCCACTGTATTAACTCACAATGAAAAAGTTTCCAAGGTCCTTCAATTGTAGTAATATACTTCGTTATAAGAATCTTGAGCCCATAAAACCATAAATTTGACATAAGCCTAACTGGGAACGGGAGAGAACTGTTCAACATGTCTAACATGAAGGTAGTTGCCACAAGAAGTAAACTTGCTATTAGGAGATTGGTGTCAGATAAAAGGCTCTCTGCTAAAGGAGGTAAGTATTATCTCAGCAATTCATATATGTACCAGTAACTGAAGAATGCATTAAATTTTTGTTATTGAAAAAGATTGTCTTATGGTAAGCCCACTCAAGAAAGCAAAATTTTTAAAACCATGAGTGTAGGCTCAAATTTCTTATATTCGTTTTTATTATTTTGGGGCATGAATGACCCTTCCCTTGCAATAAATGAAGCACTGGCTACTTTCTCCTAATGCAATGCTTGGTTGATTCTTCTTCTTCTTCCTTAAAAAATTCCAGCTGCTTTTAAAGTTAAACTTACATGTAAACTGGTATATATGGAAACAACTTATTGATGAACAAAGATAAGAGGATAATATGTACAGTTTTGTATATCTGCCTAAACTGGAACATCCATTCAATGTTTTTATAACACTGCCTAATATTCTACTGCTCGAAAGTTTTGAGCTAGTGATAGAAGTGTATTTCTTCCACAGCATTTAACTTTATTTTTGAGTACCGGTATCCTTAAATTCAAACTAACAAATTACTCGGCTATTGGTAGGCTTGTATAGATGATAATACCTCGGCGCTATCATTGCGGCGAGCGAGCGACACCACTCCTCTGACGTCACAGATCCGCGCTGTGGCCTGTCTCTTTCGTCGGCCACGGACCTTCGCCCAGTGACGCATTGGCTCTCACCCCCAGTCCCTATCCAACCGTGCTCCGAGCATCACTGCCGAGTACTCGCGTGTACGCATACTCAAACTCATGGATTTGGAACAGCCTGCACTAGAGGAAGAGATGGAAAACAAAAGGAAGGATAAGGGAAATAAATGATAGGAAAAATACATTCCCTCAACCCTCGAAGAATGAGGATTAGGGACTTGAAAAGAAGTAGAGCAATGAAAGGCAGTCAGGAAAGGGAAAGAGGAGAGGATCCTCCCCAAAGGGCAATGTAAAGAGGGAAAGAACGGACCCAGCTCAGGAAATCCTCGGGAACGCCAACTCCCGAACTCACCAGCCGTAAGCCCTTGAGGGTGTGGCCCCATCCAGGGTGCACCATAAGTGGTGAGGCTACATTCACCTTAACTCCTTCGGATACCCTGATACCGTCGGGATTGAAAGAGAATAAGGGAAATAAAAGATAGGAAAAAGAAATTCCCTCAACCCTCGAAGAATGAGGATTAGGGACTTGAAAAGAAGTAGAGAAATGAAAGGCAGACAGGAAAGGGAAAGAGGAGAGGATCCTCCCCAAAAGGACGATAATAATGACATACTTAGCTTCATTGATCAAAACGGGGAACATACTATATGTTACATATGTTATTTACATACCATGATAAAGCTATAGAAGATAAGAATACATAATAATATATAAATGCAGTTAACATTTCTTCAATCTTCTATACATGTGCTTCATAATGCCCACTATTACTTCACAGACATTTGCGCACAAGAAGCTTTTATCTAACATTGTCGCACCAATTTCTTCGTTCTCTTACATCAAGGGCACTTTATGTCAACACGGTTACTTATTGGGCACGTATTCAAAATTTTAACTCCATCTTGAGTGAAGATCTCCTTATTCGTCTCAAGCACTGATCCATTTACTTAATATTTCAAGCTCTAAACTACGTTCATGTCGGCACACTTAGTATTTGGCACCTATTGAGAATTTTAACTTCATGTTGAAGATAGAAGAGTTACTTATTCATTTAAGCATTTAACCATGTGCTTATTCAATTTCACTGATCTATATTAATTATTGGTTACAGAACTTTACTTTTAAATTATTTTAAGTGTATTATTTTGATAAGAATTATTATATCGTTTAATATTTGTTTACATTCACCAATAATATTTTCTCGTTTTTTACTACATTTTGAAGAAAAATGACAGGTATTTTATTTTCATTTTTAAAATTTGATTTGTAAGGACATCCATTTTAATAGTGATTCATTTTATTCAATTTTAACATTAATATTTCTTTTGTTATTAGATTTAAGTACTTTTGAATAGTTTAACTTAATTATTAATTGATTTCTTGTTTAGCTGAAGATGGCCTCATTGAAGGCCGAAACAAGTCCTGTTTATATAGAACTAGCGGACCCGTGCGAGAACTCACGCATACTGGGTTGTGTGCGCCCCATGTGTACAGACTACCCGCCCGGCCCTAGTGCTATGCGGGCTGTACGCGACACTGTTGTTTATTTGTTTAAAGCTCTTTATGAACAAATACATATATTTCCGTCGACTTTTCAAGAAATGCAAGATCTTTCCTGTACTATTGAGACGATTAGGAAGATTTTGGTACAAACGACACCTTCTAACTCACTCTGGTTTAGGAGCTTGTGTTTTATATTATATTATATGACTAGCAGAAGTACCCATTCTTCGAACGGTCTTCGGTATTAATAACCAGATGTTATCAATTGAGCTACTGTTGCAATGTTTAGGGGCTTGGAACCTGTTTGTTGGCAAAGAAAAATTATTAGTTAAAATGTGCTCTCAAACTAAATTTACCTAACGTGTTCTTCCTAGCGTGAAAATAAAATTGAAAACTTCGTAGACGAATCGCAATACACGTCACATACGAACTGACCCTAACCGTTGTGTCAAGTGCCCAACTACAGGAAGACCCCTTTTATAAATTATAAAGGCTTGTGGTTCATGAAAATTCAGTGTTTTTAGCCTCCAATGGCCCAAATTCCTAAAATCAGCAAAAAAACAGTCTACTATTTCTAATCAGGAATTTTTAAAAATAATGTTGCTGTTTGGAGATATAATAGACCTTCTGTACGACATATCGCACTTGTAAGTCGTGTGAAAAAAATCTAGGGTACTCCATTTGCAACCTTTCACAGAAATGTAATAAATGGAGTGGCATTACTTATTCCAGAAATAGACGGAAAGTTGGATGCCACCTCTTGAGATACTGTTGTCATGGTTAGTGGCTTGCATTCCTTCTTTAGTATATTAAATGAAATTAGTTTTCTGGGAATATCTAAGAAACTGATGGGTTTAGAGCCTTAAAATATAGTTTTCGGGGACCCTTTACGGCTCTTGAGGGGCCCCGAGTTTTGTTTCTGACCCCAAGGGTTTGAAAATGAGCTTTGTCTCTTCGTTGTACGCCATAATAATGATAATAATTAAAATAATAATAATAATAATAATAATAATAATAATAATAATAATAATAATAATATAACAATATAGGATATCTGTATCAAATTTTACGTTAATCCACCCAGCCGTTCTCGAGTTATAAGGACACAAAAAATTGTCCACAGATAGACTGACAAAATTATATTTTTGCGTGCATCCGTCACAAAACAGTCTGAAACGGGCAAATATGTCAAATTTCCGTAGAAAAGCCGAAAAATCAGACAAACATTCATTTTTAGCCTACTTTCGATTTTTGCAAAAAATGAAAGTAGACTTATGAGATCAACACAGGGCGAAAAAAGTGTGTCTGTCTGTGTGTGTGTATGTGTGTGTGTGAGTCTGTGTGTGTGTGTGTGTATGTGTGTGTGTGTGAGTCTGTGTGTGTGTGTGTGTGTGTGTGTGTGTCTGTGTGTGTGTGAGTGTGTGTACTCTGAATGTCTGTCCCCCCCTATCAATTCGAACACGGTGAATGCAAATTGAACGAAATTTGGTACAAAGGTAGCACTAGCAAAGGACACCTCAGTGTCATGTTTTATATCGCCGCCATCTTTACTAAAACTGAATGGCGGCCACTCAAACGTTCAAAACGTAAAATCAAATAACGACTAACCAAATCATCCGATCTCTACCAAATTTGGTAACATACCTTCGTATAGGATGCGTCTTGTGACCAAATTACAAGGTCGTCCGCCATACCATTTCAGGATGGCGGCCGTGCGAATTATGCAAACTTTATAATCCATATCATGGGACCCACCAGTTCCGATTATCGAGCCGAGAATCGTTTTAACTGTTCTAAAGGAAGAGGTACGTTCGAAATTAAAAGTTTATTTTGTAATACTATAGTGCAGACGTGATTTTAAAAAGCTGAACTGATTCAGTAATAAGACAAGATGGCAGCGGATATCTTGTGCCGGACTTATATTTCACTAATTTGAGTATTACATGCAATATAGCGTACTGATAAAAAATAAACTTTGTATGAAATGCTTTATATATAAATAATATACTCCAGTGATGAAATCGTTTAGTATAAATCATTATTTGCTAACAAGTTCTATGTAAGTCATTTTAAATAGAACGATATTCGTTGACACAATTAGCTCAGTGGTAGAGCGTTAGCCTATCGCTCAAATGCCTATGGTTCAAACCCGATCAGAGCTAGGTTTTTTGCTTGAAATGTTATATGTTTATTGTTTTGTAATGACTCAGATGTTTTAAAATTAAGCGTTATATTGTGCACATTATGGTGTAAAATATATATTTAATTAAAACATAATTCGCCAGCAGATTTACTCGGGACATCTAGCTGCCAAAAAGGTAACTTCCAGATTTTATTGAAAAGTTTCTTCTTCTGGCCGCTAGAATGCACTCGCTCTGTTAGGATTATATTGTTCGATATTTCACCAATAGATGTCACGACTAGTCTACGTGGGGATCCATTGATTACTATACCATTATCATTCTATGCGCATCGAATTTGAAGAATGACAAGATGATACTACGATACATTTTAACTTTTTATTTTAAAGGGTTTGTAACAGCCTATTTTGCGTTACTTGAAAATGTTATTAAGCGTTATATTGTGCACATTATGGTGTAAAATGTATATTTAATTAAAACATAATTCGCCAGCAGATTTACTCGAGACATCTAGCTGCCAAAAAGGTAACTTCCAGATTTTATTGAAAAGTTTCTTCTTCTGGCCGCTAGAATGCACTCGCTCTGTTAGGATTATATTATCGAAAATATCCACATAGTTTGTATACACACGTCTCTGTAGGGTCATGGAAAGATTTGTTAATTCAATTAGGGTTGTGAAAGCCATGCACATCCAGACGTGTAAAGACATGCCTCAACTCAAAGTTGGATGTTGCCCACGGCAGGTCGTAATAATAATAATAATAATAATAATGTTATTGGTTATACATCCCTTTTAACTACTGCTGATTTTAGAGACACCGGGGTGCCGGAATTTTGGCCCGAAGGGGATCTTTAACGTGCCAGTAAATGTACTGACACGGCTCCCTCGCATTTGTGCACCCTCAAATGCCAGCTGACTGCGCCAGGATACGAACCTGCAACCTAGGGCCCAGCAAGCGAGAACGTTACCGCTGAGCCACGCCGCCAGTCCGGTCGATTATGTCTCCAGATCCATAACATTCTTGATATACTTCTTATCTTTCTTTCTTCAATGATGGTAGCAGTTTTTATCTAGGTTGTGGCGTTTGGTAGAGGTAAATCGTTTCTAAGGTCTTCAACAAAGAATAGTTCTATTATACTCTTTGATAATAACGAGTTATAACTATACTCATACATTTAGGAGAAAGTAGGCTATATGTTCTTTACTGAACATCTTGTTATATAATAGAGAAGGGATATAATAGACCTTCCGTACCACACCCGCACGTGTAAATCGCGTGAAAAAATTCTAGAGTACCCCTTGACCCCTTAAGCGCATTGTATGTATTAATGAATATTTCAGCTTAATTTGGATCAATTATAACCTTATAGCCATTTGCAAACCTTCACAGTAATGTAATAAATGGAATTGCATTGCGTCTTACAGAAATAGACGGACCTCTGAGATTCAGTTGCCATGGTTACCGCCATGCATTCTTTCATTAATTTATTAAGTGAAATTAGTTTTCTGGGAATATCTCAAAATCTGTTTGTTTTAGGGCCTTAAAATGTGGTTTTAGGGCCCCCTAGTTTCGTTTCTCACATTGAGGGGCTGAAAATGAGCTTTGTTTCACCTTTCTACGCCTATTTCAGAATGTATTTTAAGGGGGTAGGCCAGGGCCCCTTTTATGAGAGGTACGGAGAAGAGTTACATCAATGATTAGTGTGGTGCCTCTGATGGATATCTGTATCAAATTTTACGTTGATCCACCCAGCCGTTCTCAAGTTATAAGGACTCGTAGAAGTTGTCCACAGACACACAGACAGACAGACTGACAGACAGACAAAAAATTTATTTTTGCGCGCATCCGTCACAAAACAGCCTGAAACGCGCAAATATCGCAAATTTCCGTGGAAATTCAGAAAAAACAGACAAACTTTCATTTTTATATATATAGAGATTATATATAAATTGAGTATTGCTTAGGCGTATTAGTTGAATATTTGATTAGAGAATAAGAGTTCACCAAGGAAGGTCGACAGGAAAGAAGACAGAGGGGAGCCCGGCACAAGTAAGTGGAAGCAATAATGGAATCAGCTGTGGTCCCGTGGTCACGGATCTACGTATCACTAGGTGTGAGCCCCTGGGGGTGGTCGGAAGAGAATAACAGATGATCAAGGAAGGTTAACAAAAAAGATTTTATTCATTTATTTACTTATCGTATGGCTTTTAGTGCCGGGAGTGTCCGATCGAGGACATGTTCGGCTCGCCTGTAGCTGCTTCGAGCCGACACCCTTAGGGTGAGCTACACGTTCCGTTCAAATTCAAGTAGTTCCAACTTTCGCTACCAGATATCAATGATACCTAGTGGTGAACGTTGGAACTTTGATAGAGAGTTACAACGAAATCTAACCGAACAATTTCGCTTCACACATGTTTAGTCTGTGGAAGGATTTTTACATGCCATAAATCTATGACATGGGACCGTCGGCTTTACTTCCACTCCGAAGGATGAAGGAGTGGATATAAGTTTTAGAAGTTATTTATTTCATGCTAATTTCGTAATCTAATACACTCATTGATTTTCAGTCGGCCAATACATTAATGTGCCCGTCGGCTAAATTGTCAGCCCTTAGGCCATGAAACAGACGTGTTATCAGAACCGGCTAAGTTGAAAGATGATCGGTTATCATGTGTGAGAGTTAAGGTATTTTTAGACCAACATCAAATTCATTCACAACTAAGGCCCGGATGTTGATGACATGTCATCTTTTTACTGAGCTGTCTAAAACAAATATGTGATTTTTATTTTGCATCTTTTTGCATTATTTGCTATTTTTCCATTTTAAGAGCATTTTCTTAAAGTTTGGTAGATTTTCTTGGTCATATTTTAGAGAAATCGGCCTTTTAAGGTCATTTTCCCCCCAAATTAGTCATGTCTCAGCTTTATATGAGGGAGTTACGTCTCTCAGAGTTAAGAATAAGCTAGTAGCTGAAACAAGATAATTTATAATATTGAAAAAAATATTTCAGTATTGATATTAGTAGAATGGTACCGTAGGTATACAGATGCTCTTGTTTTCGTTACAAACCAGTTATTAGCGGAATGGAATGTTACCTGCTGTGTTGACCAAGGTCAGCTGTGGCGGGGTAGAAAGGGGAAGGGGTGTTTATTCTTGTCCCAGTTCATTTTCTCCATTTTTAGTGCATTTTTGGAATTTTTGAAATATTGGTGAGTATATTATTATAAGATCATTTTCTCCATTGTATAGTGCATTTTTAGCCTACTTTCGATTTTTGCAAAAAATGAAAGTAGACTTATGAGATCAACACAGGGCGAAAAATTGTGTGTCTGTCTGTGTGTATGTGTGTGTGTGAGTCTGTGTGTGTGTGTGTGTGTGTGTGTGAGTGAGTGAGTGAGTGAGTGTACTCTGAATGTCTGTCCCCCCCTATCAATTCGAACACGGTGAAACCGAATTGAACGAAATTTGGTACAGAGGTAGCTCTAGCATAGGGCACCTCAGTGCCATACTTTATATAGCCGCCATCTTTACCAAAACTGAATGGCGGCCACTCAAACGTTCAAAACGTGAACTCAAATTACGGCTAAACTAATCATCCGATCTCTACCAAATTTGGTGACAACATACCTTTATATAGGACGCGTCTTTCACCCAAACTTCAAGGTCATCGGCCTTGCCATTTCAGGATGGTGGCCGTGTGAATTATGCAACCATTATAATCAATAGCTTAAGACCCACCAATTCAGATTATCAAGCCTAGGGTGGTTTAAGCTATCCTGAAGGTCGTGATCCGTTATTTATTATAATTTAATATTATAATATTATTCTGTATGACTGGCTTAAAAGAGCTGAGCTGTATCTGCCACACGACAAGATGGCAGCTGTCCTCATGAGCCTGTCTTATATTTCAGTAGTTTTAGTATGTTGTATGCGATATACCCTACTGATACAATAATATAAACTTTGTATGAAATGATCTATAATGAAGATGTACTGCAGTGAAGAAATAGTTTATTTCAAGTCATTATTTGCCAACAGGTTGAATCTAATATATCAGTTAAGATCGCCATGATGTTACGGATATGTTTATCTCTGGGCTAGCGTGTTAGCCTGTCACGCAGTTGACTGGGGATCGAATACTGCTACAGTTGACTTTTTTTTCTTGAATTCTTTTACAAATGATGTGCACAAGCTCTTTTCACAGATACTGAAAAAAATGTCATTTAGCTCAAAGGGGAGGCTAATGTATACACTCGTTTATTAATAAAATCACAGTCCCAGCATTGCACATAAACAGAAGACACAGCCTTCTTAATGTCTCTGTACGGTGCTGTCCTCTTGTGGGTTATGTGGGTAGTATTGTTCCAAATATACCGCTGTGTCAATACCTGGCCTCCTAAAGTATGGCAATTTTGTAATACTGGTAGTTCGACTATTAGCCACGATCGCACTCCGATTACCTTTAATGATAGAACGTACAAGGCACTGCCGGCAGGAAGTTAGGTCCTCATTTGAGTACGTAATTCAATTGCTTATATGAGGACGAAGCGTCCTGCTGGCAGGACCGTTCTTTTTTCCATTATATAGAGGGAAATGTAACGAATCAGCGCATGCAAGTCTGAAGTTGGTAGCTCTGACCGTTCAGTAATGGCGGCGATTATACGTAATGGTGACTGTGTTTATGTTTTTGCTACCTATTTCGATGCTCCAAACAGCGGAGATGCATGGAGTCGCTCGTTATTTGCTAGTAATTATGATATCAGTAAATGTCATGGTACTGTAGTTTAAATTACGTGTAGTTGTGCAACTGTGCAGTGGGATATTGACAAAAACACAACTAGGCTTTTTTTATTTATTTATTCTCGAGTGATGGACGCGCCGTCGCTCATACATTTATTTAGTCTCTGTACTATAAGAAAACACGTTTATACTTTATACGTTTATATATTTTAGAGTCAATATGTTGTTAAGAGACAGTTATTGTATTAGTCAATATGAGTCATATTGAATATTTTAGAATATTTACAGACTTTTATTGTTTGCCCAGTACCAGAACTGCAATATTATTACGCTCTGATAACCCAAAGTACTGCCGGAAGGACGCGTCCTGCTGGAAGGCCAGTTCAAACATTTGCCATAAGGGTCCAAAGTCCTGCTGGAAGGACGCACCACTGTGTACAAAAGTACTTCCGGAAGGTCCTTCTAGCAGGACGAGTGACTGTACGCTCTATCATTAAACACTGCCAGTTGGATCGCCTCCCTCCTGGCTACTTTAAACTGCCTACTTGTTGAACACCCAGAGGCGTACTAGATAAATATGAATTCACTGCTAGGTCGCAGCACCAACCTACTGTGATTGGCGCGGATTTTTTAAGGGGAAGGTACCCAAACGATAGATCCTTAAGTTTGCAGGCTGGCTTAATATAGAGATTAACGGACGTGAATGCATTACAATAAGTTAGTAGTTTTGTTATTCAATCATCATAAAGTATATAATATTGATTTTGACACTTACTGGCTAATTATCAATATAAAAGAAAACAAACACTACATGGTGGTAGAGGTGGTTTTAGGGATGAGGACAAAGAATTATAAATATACCCATACATTTAGGAGAAAGTAGGCTATATGTTCTTTGCTGAACATCTTGTTTCGAATTTGTAGGTCATTTATTAGCCATTTTTGAACATTTTAAGTGTATTTTTTAAACTTTTTTACGGCATCAACATCCGGGCCCTATTCACAACATTATTACTTATGTAACAATTGTAACCGGTGTCTCGAAAGTTTTGCAGCAAACAGACACATAAATTGTTAATAAACTTAATTCAACGGTGGAATAACTCTGTAAGTATACGTTTCCGAACCTATGTTGCCTTCTCTCTATGAGGCATCAATTCCTGCATTTTTGCCGTCGAGTTTTGATACACCCTGCATAATGCCCAACAGATGGAGTAAAATGCCAGACATCGACTTGGCACTCGAGAGCAAACGGAAAATTTGAAGAAAAGAAATGAAAAAAATTGAAAAAAAAAAAAAAAGAGAAAGTTTTCGTGTATCGTCTATTGACGGGCGTAGCTCTCATCAGGTTAACTACGGAATGGTTGGCACTGCTGGTTTGAACTGCTGACATAGCCATTTGATTTGGTTATGATGACGGTGTTCGCTGTTGCAGAGCGACGAGCTTGCAGCAGCAGCGGGACACATACGTACCTAGGCTTCCTAATCTTTTCCCACAACCATAAACTAAGTTAGCAAATTACGGACTAACTACCCACGAGGTTGCGGCAAGAAAGTGAGACAGTACGCAACAGGGACATTAGTAAAAGCGTTTTCTTTCCCATGCTGTTACACTTCCTTGATTCATAACTGTGAACCTCACACACAATTAACCAAGACTGAAACTCTTACGGAGGCTCGCTTAACTACTATTTTTACACTCTGGTAAGTCTTCTTGAGGTACGGTAAATATTCCCTCAAGAAGTGAAAATTATTAACAACAACAACATAAACGACGAGACATTAAAACAGTGTCTTCCAAAGTTTCCTCATCGCGGTACCTTTATGACCTTCAAAATATTGTGAGATTCTTCACACATGAAATGAAACTATCATTTATTATTATCATTATGATTTAAAAATAGTACAAATAATAATATTAATAATAATAATTATTAATAATAATAATAGGAAAATTCTTGGCCCAGAAAGAACAGAAGATGGATACAGGTTGAAATCTCGTAAAGCAACTGAGAAATTATCTAATCTCGCGGCAGACATCAGAAAACGAAGACTGAAATTTTATGGACATGTTCATAGACTTCCACCGACTAGGCTTACCAACAAGAAAAACTGAAGAATATACCGTGGATTCAGCAAGTCAAACAGGATTTGGAGAAGTCTTTGACAGGAACCTATTCCGATGTAGGGTAAATGGATGGATAGTAGCACCAGAGAATGATGCTCCAAAGAGACCAGGAACTAGCCTAAGTAGACAGAGGAAAGGAAGGTGGCCCACGTAGAGAGAATGAGAGCTATATGGAAGATCAGAAAGGCGAATTATAAAAGTACTGCGTGATCCATGAGGGTCCAGTCGCATATAACAGTAATATTATGCTTTAATAATAATACTAATAATAATAATCGCAGGAAAAAATAGTAAATTGAACGATCCCCATCCGACACTCTACGCATGCAGACGCGATATGGTTCTATATCAAGAGTTTCCTATTTTAAATACTTAGGAGAAATCATCCACACAAATGAAAGATGATCAAATGAAACTTACAACTATAACTACTCACTTACAAACGAGAAGAGGAAACGGGAAACAAAAAGGAGAATGTAACAAAAAGACAGGAGGAAAGGAAATGCCCTCAAACCTCGAAGAATGAGAATTGAGGGACCTGGAAGGAAGGAGAGCCAAGAAAGGCAGATAGGAAAGGGAAAGAGGAGAGGGCCTGGCCCGAAGGCATTGGAAAAAGGGAAAAATCAGACCCAGCTCAGGAATCCCTCGGGGTCGCCAACTCCCAAACTCCCCAGCTGTGAGACCTTGAGGGTGTAGCACTATCCAAGGTGCACCAGAAATGGTGGGGCTACATACACCCTGCCTCCTTGAGGGCCTTGAGCAGAAGGCAGGAGATACTTGAAAGAAATACAAGAAGTCTGATCCCTCGAAGAATGAGGGATCAGGAAAGATGAGAGAATGGCCAACTAAGGCGGGAAAGGAAGAGACTCTCTAGGCCTCGGATACACTAATAACGTCGGGGTTGGAAAAGAACGAGGGTTGACCACGAGAGGCCGACAGGAAATAAGACGGAGAGAAGCTCGGAACAAGTAAGTGGAAGCAATGCCGGACTCAGCTGGGGCCCCATGGTCGCCAAACCACGTCCCACTAGATGTGAACCCTTGGGGGACTGAATAAGAAGTTTAAATGCAATGGCCATGTTGTTAGGCTTGCGTGTGGGCTCCTTACGAAGCAATAACCATCCCAGAGATCGTCCCATCATGTTTTATGATACCCTCACTCCTTGTGTAATACATGGATCTCTCTAATGAAATACATGCATGAATGAATACTAATTGAATACTTCACAAGGGGGCAATAAGCCATAAAATAATAATGTGCCATAGCCTCAAACATCAAGACGAACCTCTTGTAAATTAAAGGAAACATGATGAATGAGACATTTTAACAGCAATTGAGTGGGCGTTAACTGTTTTTAGGTAAACTAATCCATTTTTAATTGCCACATTTATAGATTACTGTTATTATTATTATTATTATTTTATTTTATTTTATTTTATTTTATTTTATTTAGCGTATGGCAATTTATATCTTCTGCTTTGGGACTGGTTTACTCCTGTGCTGAGTACTGTGCACCAGTTTGGCTAAATAGCTCGTATACAAGACTCATTGATACCCAATTAAACGCTAGCACGCGGTTAATATCTGGTACTCTCCAGCCCACACTGTAACGTTTACTGAGACCATATAGGCCGTGATACGTTTATATATGGAATGATTAGTGTCCTTTGGAGGAGGCGTTGGTGCGCTTGAGTGGAGGAAACATGAACTAGTGAAACGAGAGTGTCAACTCTGACGATAGCAGAGATGAGTTTAGACAATAGGAGTTGAACTTTGATAAATAAAAAGTGATTGGAGGTTATTGGAGATTATAAAAGAAAAGTAATTGTATGAAAAAAAGACGCGAAGGAGAATATACTGGATTAATCTGTCTTATTTAATACGTCGTATTAGTTATGGTATTACGGCTTCATCTATAGCTCTTCCACGGGAGTAAAATTTAATAAAGGATAGAAAGACTAATGATATAACTTGGAAATTATATCATTGTGGCTACATTACAGGAACAATTTAAATATACATCCCTTAAGACCACTAAATAGTAAGTAGCATTCCAATGATTTATTGTTACGTTGCAGTAAGCTGCCTTGTTTACTGTAGTGTCCTCGTTGGTGTTATAAACACACCATTCCTGAGATGAATGAGTTCTCGTGTCTGTATTAAAAGAATATTCATTCATAGTAGGCTATTCTATCTATGAATTGGCGCCCTCCCGGAAATATTTATATCACACGGTGAGAACCAATCACAACACCACTGTATTGGCTTCCAATTCAGTCAGGTATAATACCGCCTGATTTAAGAAGATCAAATGCTCTCATACGAGAGTACATGAAGATTTAAATGAACCCGCAATTGCCTGTTCTGGATGATATTTCCGCTCTCAAGATTCCGAGGCTCAAGTCACGTCATCCATCTTTGCGTGATGCTGTCGCCTTGGCCCATGGGAATTTCTACCCTTTAGAAGAATGGAGAAGTCGCTGGAAAGTTGCCACAGACAGTTCCCTACACAACATCTTTTCTGGTGAACATCTTCCTAGTGGACATCATCGCCCGCGTAAGCTCTGGACTACACTGAATCGGGTGAGAACAAATCATAGACGATGTAGAGACGCCCTTTATAAGTGGAAATATATTACATCACCGGAGTGCGACTGTGGTGCCTCTCAACAAACAATTCCCCATATTGTAAGTGAATGTGTGCAACGTTCCCATACAGGTAGCCCAAATGACTTTCTGGAACCAACAGAGGAAGTCATACAGTGGATCACCCAACTGGACATTGCAATACATAAGGTGCGTTCAAAAAGTAACGAACCGGAGGCTGGAATGCGCAAACCAGTGATTACATCGGCTAATCGTGGCGTATGTAATGAGGTGTGGTTCCGACCAGAGCGTGGAAGGTCACAGCCCGTCGCTAGAGAGCACGCATGCACGTCACGTGACGATACAAAGCGAGCAGCAGCATGCATCAATCGTCCAACGCAGCCAGTCGCATTGCATACAGTGACATGGAGGCGTCAACCGAAGAGCAAAGAGTTGGTCGGTTTCTGACAGCGGAAGGAGTAGAGGGAACGGACATTCATCGCCAAATATCACAAGTGTACGGCGAACACTGCATGTCCCTTGCAAGGGTCAAGGCGTTGCACGAGCGCTTCAGGGAAGGACGGGTGTCGTTAGCCGATGATGCCTGGTTTGGGGCACCCCCCTGCATTACCGATGACAACGTCCAGCTGGTTGATGCACTCATTACCCAGGCCGCCGAGTGACAGTGAACGCCATAGCCGCCGTGATCGCTCCACGACAATGCACGACCTCATACGGCCAACACAGTCGCGGCATTCCTGCAGAAATTCAAATGGGAGGTTCTCGGCCACCCTCCATACAGTCCAGACCTCTCCCCCTGTGATTACGCCATGTTTGGTCCCCTGAAAAGGGCTCTGCGGGGCCAACGATTCACCTCGGACGCCGGCGTCCAGGTGTACGTGCGGAACTGGTTCACATCGCAGCCCAGCGAATTTTATGAGACAGCCATTCACCGCCTCGTGTCACAGTGGGACAAGTGCCTCAACAGCCAGGGCCAATACTTCTAGCATACAGGTACTGGTTTCTGTAATTATGCCTCCGGCTCGTTACTTTTTGAACGCACCTTACAATTAAATATTGCTCCCGGGAAACATGTTTCTTGTCTGTGTATATTTGTACTTGGATATATGAATACAAAAAATAGATAACTATATTACTTACTTACTGATTGGTGCTACAGCCCATACAGGGCCTTGGCCTCCTGGATAATTTTCACTCACTTCTCTCGGATCACGGCCTGGGTTCTCCATCATTTTACTCCCATTCTCCTCAGGTCATCCTCTACGTCATCCAACCATCTTATCCTTGGTCTACCCCTCATACGACGCCCTCCAGGTTTACCTTCAAAGACTTTCTTTGGCATCCTGCTCTCTGTCATTATTTCAACATGCCCTAGCCATGTCAGTCTATTACTTTTTATTTCGGCTACTAAATCTGGTTTTCCATATAGTTCTCTGATCTCTCTATTGTTTCTGATTCGCTAAAATACACTATCATTCAATGACCCATATATTTTCCTAAGTATCTTCCTTTCCCATCTTCGTAATAACTCCTCATCCCCTTGCGTCATAGTCCATGCCTCTGAACCATAGGTCACCACTGGTCTCACTACTGTGCGCTAGATAATTAATTTCAGATTCCTACTTAGGCTTCCCGTCTGGAAGACCTTGCCTAACGCTTAGCAACTCCTGTTACCAGCTGCAATCATGGTATATATTTCACTACATTAGTAGACCCCAGCGAGAACTCTCGCATAATGGGTTGTGTGCGCCCCGTGTGTACAGACTACCCGCCCGGCACTAGTGCTATAAGGGCCTTACGCGACACAGTTCTGTCAGGGGCTATCGTCTCGTTTATTTGTTTTAAAACACTTCATAAACAAATAAATATATTTCCGTTGACTTTTCAAGAAATGCAAGATTATTCCTGTACTATTGAGACGATTTGGAAGATTTTAGTACAAACCACACCTTCTAACTAAAATTCACGAGTACTGTTAGTGGCTAGGAGGTTTAAACAAGGTAAAATTATGCGCTTTCTTTGATTTTGCGATAAAAGTGAAAATATCGTCTGTTTCTGTAAATCTCTGCTGGTGATATTGCTTCCGAAGCTCAACAGTGACATCTCTGGTCAATATTCTCATCTGCTTAGTGGAATTTCTGTAATGACCTGAGTTTTTGTGATGTTTGTAGTAGTGTGTAACAATTGTCATTTGAGTGGAGGATTGGTATAGGTGCCCCAGGATTTAAAATAAGGTAACATATCAGCATTTTGGTTGATTCCTTAGGTCAGGGGCTGCGACAACGCCCCAGAGGGAGTTAGAAGGTGTGGTTTGTACTAAAATCTTCCAAATCGTCTCAATAGTACAGGAATAATCTTGCATTTCTTGAAAAGTCAACGGAAATATATTTATTTGTTTATAGCCCCGCGTACTTTGTGAGTAGAATTTGACTGATAACCGGTGTTAATTGTGGTAGCTGTATTAGTGTGTGTTATTTGTAATTCAGGTAAGGACTGAAGACTATCAATAATAAGATTGCTGTGTAAAAATCAAACTAAGTAAAAATGTAGACTTTCACGACCGGCGTTGAAATAGGAATCTCCGTTTCGCGGGCTTATAGGTCGTGTTCCAAGGACATTTTGTCGTCCTGACGTTTCGCTGAATACTGCGTTCAGCATGTTCACAGGTTACATAAAGCGAGGTAAAACAAGTAAACAGCCGTTGCTATGGTAGCCTCTATGTGTGGGTTGTTGACTATTTATATATCTTCTGTTTACTTGTTTTACCTCGCTTTATGTAACCTGTGAACATGCTGAACGCAGTATTCAGCGAAACGTCAGGACGACAAAATGTCCTTGGAACACGACCTATAAGCCCGCGAAACGGAGATTCCTATTTTAAAAATCAAACTGTTTCCTGATTAGTTTAATTAATTGTTAACTTACGGCTCTTTCAAGTTCATGCTATAAGGTGGGCGTGCATGAACATACGGTAGGCTACTTCACTTTCCAACTGAAGATATTTGGTCAGCCTCGTGGTATAGTGGCTATAAAGGCATCCGACGTTTAGAATGAAGCACTGGTTTGATAGGGATATTCTTCTCTCCTTCTGTTGCACGCGAGACATGTATGACGCTGTCATTTTCTAGCACTCCACTGTTGTCATATGAGTCGAAAATTTTTATTTCTCGGAAAAACAGCATATTCGGGTAGAACTATGTTTTGCCGATCTTTTTTGTCCTATATTAGAACTACGTAAACTTGATAGAAATGCTAGGAAAATTAGATATCCATATTTAAAAAAAAACTATAAACTGAGTCCCCTTTTTAGTAAAATCGATCTTATATCATGTTGCATTGACTTTGTGATGCCTATTTTTCACACACGTGTAGCTAAATGTGCCGTCTTGATGATGGATTATTGCAATATTTTATACGGGCAATATTCCAATTTTCATGTAGGTAAAACTTCTGAATATTCTCTTATAACCACCTAACAGCATTGAAAAAGTTCGTATGCTGCCAACTTTTCTATTTTTAAAGATAACCATGTCATGTCAGTTTGAGAGTTTTAGAGGAATGTTGGAAGAAGTTTTCTAACTGCTTACCCAGAGTGTAGGTTTAATTGTTTACACAGGCCGGGCTGTTCATTGACCGTGGATTATAAAAATGAAGTTTCGAAGGACAGCGGGGTGCAGCTTGCTACTCACAGCTTTATTACTGTGCCCTTGGAGCTTGTATTTCAGTAGTTCGGCTGTCTCTATCTTGAGTGTGTGTGCAGCAGTTCTGTTAGATTTAACGTGTTGTATTTTACGTATTTCACGTAAAACAATGGATAGTTTTGTGAAAGGAAAGCGTGGTCAAGTGCTCAGAAGGAGGGAAAAACAGGTCGTAATTAATGTGTTCAGTTATTTTAAGAATCCTAAACCCAACTAAAGTATAAATCATGAAAGGTAAGCCAATGAGGAGTATTTTCTTTAATAACGTACTGATCATTAATTGCAGTCGAAACTTTACACATTTCCTTGTGCTTGTACTTTATTTTGTTTGTTTTCTTTATGTCACATTCAGCATACGTTATAGTATATTTGATTTAATTTCGTTGTATGTGTTATGTTAGCCTACTATTAGTATTATTATTCAGTACTTAATTCAAGTCTTCGTCACTGCACAATCGCTGAATGTGCGGAAGGTGTACGCGAAGTGCTTTGTACTGCCTCCTCTCATAGAGTGGCAACCCTGTCGTAACGCGCCATAAGACCAATGCTTCATTCTAAACGTTGGATGCCTTTATAGCATTCTTGGCTGTCACAGAGGAGGCCCGGTTCCGATTTCCGGCTGTGCCAAGAAATTTAATTCTGGTCTGAGGGCTGGAACGGGGTACACTTAGCCTCGTGAGGCAAAACTGAGAAGAGGTGCGTTCGATTCCCACCTCAGCCATCCTGAAAGTGGTTTTCCGTGATTTCCCTACTTCCTCTTCAGGCAGTCGAGGACTGGCGCATGGCTATTTTTGGACCCGAGGATTAAATAATGCTTTATATTTTTCGTTTTGGTCACCCCTCATTTCCTGTCGCTTACAGTACCTTCCTTCCTAGCCTTGAACTTCACCCTGCAAAAGTAACATGTCCTTTACCTTGTGAACACTCAAGTTATTTCTATATTATTCATGGTCGGGTCAGATTCACCCATGGCGCCACTCCTCGCGTGACAATTTTTGGCTTATGTTAGTCGGGACAATCTGTAAAAAATAAGGGGGAAATCCACCTGTTTTGATGCAGCACAATCACATAGGTCACGTTCTTATTGATCTATGTTTTGGGTCTAGGGACACCTTGGTCATCAGCTCCTTTGTTCAGAAAAATTGAGATTTTGCTACCACTACCAACGCCAATTATACTGTTACGAAAATTATTGTCTTTTTTCTGCATTTTAAATTTGAAAAATATAAATGAACCTCATTTTATATTGGGTATAGTTCATAGGAAGACACCGGGGGTAAAATTACTTCATTAAAATCCGTACGACTACGACAAAAAGGGAGTGACACACTATGGGTCAAAATGACCCGACACCAGTCCTCGTGTTATATTTCTTCACGCCAGTTCTCAAGGGTTAAGGCCACGGCCGAGTCCTTCCCGATCCTCACCTGAATGATACCGGCTTCGTTGGCGTAGTTGGTAGCATGCTGAACTGCTGTGCCCAAGACAGTGGGTTCAAACCCGGCTGAAGACGTCAGATTTTTTTAAAAGAGTTAAAATCCTTCAGTAAGCCTTCCTTCGGAGGGGAAGTAAAGTCGGCGGTCCCATGTTATAGATTTATGGCATGTAAAAGATCCTTCCACAGACTTAACTTGTGTGAAGCTAAATTTCTAGATTAGATTTCATTGGAACGCTCTATCCACGTTCCAACGTTCACCACTAGGCATCGTTGGCATCTGGTAGCGAAAGTTGGAACTACTTAAAACTGAACAGAACTTGTAGCTCACCCTATGGGTGTCCGTTTGAAGCAGCTACAGCCTCTGGCGAGCCAAACATGTCCTCGGAGACTCCCCGCACTAAAAGCTACACGATAAATAAATGAATTATAAACCTGAATTATAAACACACACAAACCGAAGTACACGGGGCTGATTGACCATGATGTCCAGGTCCCTTAAATACGAACAATACCCTAATAATAATAATAATAATAATAATAATAATAATTATAATTATAATACGCAGCAAGACCCCAATTCTCTCGCGGGGCGAAGTCTACAGAAGACAGTGGCGGATCCAGGTCTTGCGGGGCCCTGGGCGATATGATAAGGAGGGGTCCAATACAATAGGAAATTTAAAAAATCATATCAAATGGAAAATGGTTTTGTAATAATAATAAAATAAAGAATAGTTGCAATATTTTGAATACACTACAGTAGATTTTTTTAATAATATGAAAAATACCTTTAAGTCCCCTTGAAGAAGATTATGTAAACTATGAAATATTAAAATATTACTTTGCGACTTTTTCCCCGGCTGAAGTCTTCTATCATTTCACTGAAATCTAAACTTGCTACACGATCACGGGAGGTCATAGCTGCACTGAAAAAATAATATGAATTATAAATTAGTTTGAAAAGTTTGAAAAGTATAATTAAGTAATCAATTAAATTTAAAACAATCCATTGCGCGGGGCCCTGGGCGGTCGCCCTCCTCGCCTTCCCCTAGATCGGCCCCTGGTCCAGATCTATTGTTATGCGAGCTGGACGCGATACCGTTCTGACGGAGACCATAGTCTGGTTTATTTGTTTAAACGCACTGACAGAAGGTATGTCTTTATCCAGCCTATCAGAATGCAAATTTGAGCGGGATCAGTTGCCACGGATCTCTTATTGACCTTAGGACCTCTCGCAGTCATCCTCAATGCCACATAGCCGTCAACGTCAATGTCATACATTATTCTTTGTTCCGTGAAGCAGCTCCTCGTTCCTCAACGTAGCTGTTTTCCTTCGATGAGTGTTTCATTCCCCACCAGGAAAGATGTCACTTCCGTATCATTACCTCGGGCGTAGCCAGATCTCCTCATCAGGGAGTGCTCAAGGCCCAGGGAGGAAGGTAATTATTAACACCCACCTCCATAGCTGAGCGCTTAATAAAAACCAAGTGTTAAGTTTTACGTGGGTCTTAGCCTTGCGATCATAAGGCACAGGACCTCCATTTTACGTGGAATCCAAGCCACTCGATGTGATTCTTCAGTTGGATAGCCTCATATGCATTAATGAAGAATCGAACCCGTTTCACCTTCCTTCCTGCTGTCTTTCCTTCCTTCCTTCCTTCCTTCCTTCCATGTTTACTTCCTCTTCCTTCTTTCTTTCCTCTTCTTTCTTTCTTTCTTTCTTTCTTTCTTTCTTTCTTTCTTTCTTTCTTTCCTCTTCCTTCCTTGTTTACTTCCTCTTCCTTTTTTCTTTTTTCTTCTTTCTTTCTTTCTTTCTTTCTTTCTTTCCTTCTTTTCACTTCCTTCTTTCCTTCCTTACTCTTCCTTCCTTCTTTCGTTCCTTCCTCTTCCTTCTTTCTTTCCTCTTCCTTACTTCTTGCCTTTCTTTCTTTCTTTCTTTCTTTCTTTCTTTCTTTCCTCATCCTTCCTTGTTTCCTTCCCCTTCCTTCCGACTTTCCTCCCTCCTTCTTTCCTTGTTTCCTTCATCTTATTTCTTTCTTTCCATCTTTCCCCCCTCCTCCTTCATTCCTTCCTTGTTTCCTTCCCCTCTATTCCTTTTTTTCCTTCCTCCCTCTTCTTTCTTTTTCCTTCCTTCTTTCCTTCCTTACTCTTCCTTCCTCTCCCTTCGTTATTTCCTTCCTCTTCCTTCTTTCCATCCCCTTCCTTCCTCACCCTTCCTTCTTTCCTTCCTCTTCCTTCCTTATTTCCTTCCTCTCCCTTTCTCTTCTTTCCTTCTTTTCTCTCCCTTCCTTCTTTCCCTCCTCTTCTTTTTCTCCTTCTTTCCTTCCTTTGTAAGCGGTGCACCATGACCGTACAGCGGAGATTGAAGCATCCTTCTTAAGTGTATCTTTTTCAGTACCTTACTTCAAGTCCAGAGCCCCCTACCCTCAATTATAGACACTAATTATTACACTTGCACACATTACTATAGTCATCACTGAAACACACGTTTCCAGTCAAATTCAAAATCATACCCAAGAACACGGGGCTCTTCCCCAAGATGTTGATTATCGAGTTGTCACAAGCTCTGAAAATTACTTAACAACAATAACAACCACACTGAAAACTGAATAGCGAATGTTCGAAGATTTGAGGTTAGAAATTCCTGCGATGATACACTGTTGTCGTTGATCCTTTTAGGGGCTTTGCGACATTGTGCTCATATAGCCCAGTGTACTTGGTTGTGTGTAGAATTTGTCAGATAATCTGTATTATTGTGGGACCTGTATTAGTGTGTGTTGGTAATTCAGGTGAGGATGGGGAAGAAGGCGGCCGTTGCCTTAAGTTTGCCTGGAGTAGAAGAGGGGAAACCAAACGGAGAACATCTTCCAAGATGGCTGAGGTAGGAATCGAACCCACCTCTTCTCAATTTTGTCTCACGAGGCAGAGTGTATCCAGTTCCATCTCTTAGACAAGAAATACATTTATTGGCAGAGCCGGGAATCGAACCCGGGCCTCCGCGGTCACAGCAAGATGATAAACTATTGGCCTGTATGAGTAAAGCCCTGCGCGGATGCGGATATCCGAGGATAAACCCGAGGATATCCGCATTTTTTCGCCATGTGGATACACAGTAGTATTCATGGCTGTGCAAATCGTGTGGAAAGGTTAAACTGCGGATAATGTTTGGAGTAAATTTGCGGATAGTTTTTGGATTACAATCCAAACTTGTTGAACATCATTACTAGGACCCGGATGTTAAGACACATATTTTCCGTTATGTTTTTAGCCTATTTTCAATTTTGAAAAAATAGGCTTATGAGATCACCTTTTGTCCGTGTGTGTGTGTGTGTGTGTGTGTGATTCGTGTGTGTGTCCCCCCCCCCCCTAATAAAATCTAAACGGCAGGAGCGATTTCAATGAAACTCGGAAAGTTCATAGCACTATTCCCGGCGACCTCGACCGTGCCCTTCAAATTTTGTTACGACTCACCAATCCAACATGGCGGCTGTGCGAAATATTTCACCAGCATTCAATATCTCCGAAACTATTACCGATATTACCCTGACATTTTCTATGGTAATAGAGGGAACTACTATAAGTTCACTTATGTGACTTTTGAAAACCTGGTAACTACAAAACGAACATGGCGGCCAAGCGAATTGGCGACTTCTAAATAGACGTTTCTCGCGATTTGACCAACCAAACGCAATGAAACTTGGTACAGTATATGTTTATATACATTGTAATGCACCGACATCTAACTTCGTTCAATTGTTTACATAATCACAAGATGGCGGATGTGCGAAATATTTCACCGGCATTCTATATCTCTGAAACTATTAGCGATATCTCCCCAAAATGTTGTACTGAGATAAAGGGCACTACTGGAAGTCCATCTATAAGATTTTCAAAAACCGGTTAACTACAAAACGAACATGGCGGCCAAGCGAATTTGAACATTTTAAATAGACCTTTCTCGCGATTTAAGGTTCCAAACGCAATGAAATCGGGTACAGGAAATGTTTATACACATTGTAATGCACTGGTATCTAATTTAGTTCAATTGTTTACATAACCTCAAGATGGCGGCAGTGCGAATTTTAAAATTAAGTTTTTATTTCTTGTGATGTAGTCATGCGATTTGAATAATGAACCCACGCAATCATTTTCCTTTAATGGTACATGACTCTATGGCCTATACATTTAACAATCCAACATGGCGACCATCCGAAATATTTAGACGATACTGAATATCTACGAATCTATTTTAGCAATCAAACTGCATTTTTTAATGATCATAGGGGCTATGAAATTAAGTTCACCTATAGGACTTTAAATAACCTGGTGATCACAAATCCAACATGGCGGTGACGCGAATTATAAATATTCACATGGACGTTTCTCGCAACTTAACCATCCGCGTGCAGTGAAACTTGGTACAGTAAATCTTTATCCGAATGTTAATCCACTGGCATCTAATTTATTTCAATTGTTTCCTTAACCTCAAGATGGCAGCTGTGAAAAAAAATTTCATCTCCTAGTTTTTTCTTGTGTCCTAATTATGCGATTGAAGTTTGAATACTACACGTTCACAATAATCTGCATGTAACAGTACATAACTCTAGGACCTACATATATAAAATCCAACATGGCGACCATCCGAAATATTTAGTCGGTTCTCAATATGTACGAATCTATTACAGCAATCAAACTGAAATTGTGTATGTTAAATAGTGGCAATTAACATGTGTAGGATATATGAAAATAGGCTGTATAGTTCTTCACGGAACTACTTGTTTTTTTTTCATGACAAATGTAATATAATGATTAAAGCTAATACCATTAAGCATAATTAACACACCGAACTGGTAAAAGTTGCAATTCTGGGTGTAATAACCTTCATTTTAAACATAGCACTTGCCATACATGGCCTAAGGGAACGACTTTCTCCTCAAATGTCTAAATATGTTACTTTTTGCTCTATCTAATTAAAAATACAGAATTATTGTAATGCCAGTAGATTCGGATAACAAACGTGTGGATGCAGATAAAAGTCATTCGGACGTAGGGTGGATGCGGATAACAGTCGTGCGGATGCGGGGTGGATGCGGATAACAGTCGTGCGGATGCGGGGCGGATGCGGATAACAGTCGTGCGGATGCGGGGTGGATGCGGATAACAGTCGTGCGGATGCAGGGTGGATGCGGATAACAGTCGTGCGGATGCGGGGCGGATGCGGATAACAGTCGTGCGGATGTGGGGTGGATGCGGATAACAGTCGTGCGGATGCGGGGTGGATGCGGATAACAGTCGTGCGGATGCGGGGCGGATGCGGATAACAGTCGTGCGGATGCGGGGTGGATGAGGATAACAGTCGTGCGGATGCGGGGTGGATGCGGATAACAGTCGTGCGGATGCGGGGTGGATGCGGATAACAGTCGTGCGGATGCGGGGTGGATGAGGATAAAAGTCGTGCGGATGCGGGGTGGATGCGGATAACAGTCGTGCGGATGCGGGGTGGATGCGGATAACAGTCGTGCGGATGCGGGGTGGATGAGGATAACAGTCGTGCGGATGCGGGGTGGATGCGGATAACAGTCGTGCGGATGCGGGGTGGATGCGGATAACATTCGTGCGGATGCGGGGTGGATGCGGATAACAGTCGTGCGGATGCGGGGTGGATGCGGATAACATTCGTGCGGATGCGGGGTGGATGCGGATAGCAGTCGTGCGGATGCGGGGTGGATGCGGATAACAGTCGTGCGGATGCGGGGTGGATGCGGATAACAGTCGTGCGGATGCGGGGCGGATGCGGATAACAGTCGTGCGGATGCGGGGTGGATGAGGATAGCAGTCGTGCGGATGCGGGGTGGATGCGGATAACAGTCGTGCGGATGCGGGGTGGATGAGGATAGCAGTCGTGCGGATGCGGGGTGGATGCGGATAACAGTCGTGCGGATGCGGGGTGGATGCGGATAGCAGTCGTGCGGATGCGGGGTGGATGAGGATAAAAGTCGTGCGGATGCGGGGTGGATGCGGATAGCAGTCGTGCGGATGCGGGGTGGATGAGGATAACAGTCGTGCGGATGCGGGGTGGATGCGGATAACAGTCGTGCGGATGCGGGGTGGATGAGGATAAAAGTCGTGCGGATGCGGGGTGGATGCGGATAGCAGTCGTGCGGATGCGGGGTGGATGCGGATAGCAGTCGTGCGGATGCGGGGTGGATGAGGATAACAGTCGTGCGGATGCGGGGTGGATGCGGATAACAGTCGTGCGGATGCGGGGTGGATGAGGATAAAAGTCGTGCGGATGCGGGGCGGATGCTGATAACGTTTTGATTATCCGCGCAGGGCTCTATCTATGAGTGCACTTTCTCCACGGAGAATTTACACACTCAGTTCATGAAAATGCTGTTATGTTAGGTTATTTTAAGTCCGGGGGCACCTATACCAATCCTCCACCCAAAATGACTATTGTTACACACTACTACAGACATCACAAAAACTCAGGTAATTATAGAACTTCCACTAAGCAGATTTGAGTGATGATCAAAGATGTCACTATTGACCTTCAGTAGCAATATCGCCAACAGACATTTACAGAAACAGACGATATTTTCACTTTTATCAGAGAATCATAAAAAAGCGCATAATTTTACGTGGTTTAGACCACATAGCCACTAACAGTACACGTGAGTTTTAATTCCAAAAATTAAAAAAAAAAAACATTAAACAGGAATCGAACCCTTGGTGGGAATCAAAGAAGTAATGTGCCACATTTTATACAAAAATGCCTTACGGTAACTGACGACAATTCGACGAGCGTTCTGTTCGTGTGAGCTGAAGCATGCGACATACTGTCACTGCACCGTGGACATCAGCTACGTAATCAAAGATCTACTATTCTTTTTTAAAATCCACAGAATTCATTATGAGTTTATGTAAATACGATAAATTGAAATTCCCTAACTTTGGGATTTGAACTATTTATTTATTTATTTATTTATTTATTTATCTATCTAAACTCTATTTATCTATTTATTTAATTTAAATAATTAACTACTTCATTAATCTTTTTATTTCATATGTTTATTTATTTACTAAATTAATTTTAATTAACTATTATCTTACCTATCAATTAGATTAATTATTTATTTTCTCATTTGTATGTCTACCCCTTATTATTCCCGTTTTCCAACAGGGTCAGGGATGAGGTGCGATGGAGGTCTTTGTGGCAATGGTTTTTACGGCCGGATGCCCTTCCTGACGCCAACCTCATGAGAGGAGTTAATGAGAGATGAAATGAATAATGGTGAATGAAACTGGGCAAGGATGTGGAAGGAAGCGGCCGTGGCCTGTCAGAAGGTACCGTCCCAGCATTTGCCTGGTGTTGAAAATGGGAAACCACGGAAAACCATTTCAAGGACGGCCGACGGTGGGGCTCGAACCCACGCGCCTACCGAGTCAGCAGAGAGCTTGGCCCCATGACCTTATGCTGCGCGTTAGCCAGCGTAGCCACTACTGTCGGTATTTATTTTCTCATTTAATTGATTTAATTATTTACTTTATTTATTTATCAATTTTTATAATTTATTTTATTTTTTGAATTTATTTAAATTAATAAATCCATCAATTTGATTATTTACTAATTTATTTATTTATCTATCTAATCTCTATTTAACTATCTATTTATTTAACTTAATAAATATCTACTTAATTTATCTTTTTATTACATATTCTTATTTAGTTACTAAATTAATTTTAAGTAACTAATATCTTACCAGCAATTAGATTAATTATTTTCTCATTTAATTGATTTAATTATTTACTTAGTTTATTTATCTATTTTTATAATTTTTATTTATTTATTTATTGAATTTCTTTAAAAATAATAAATTTATCAATTCAATTAATTATCTACTAATTTATTTATTTATTTATTTATTTATTTACCTATCTATTTATTTGATTGAATCATTTATTTAGTTTATTTATCTATTCTAATTATTTATTTTTATTTATTACATTCATTTAAAATTAGTTTATTTACTTAATTATTTGTTCATTTATTCATTCATTTATTTGTTTACTTATTTATTCCAGTGGGATACAACCTTATTATATAGAATATAGGCATAATGTGTATAGAAGTACAGCAATTCATTAACGTTACTTCTTCCAACTACCGTTTCTTTGAGAGCTCTTATTATGTCACGGTAGCTAGTGGTTAACCAACCACTGCATCTGTCTTTGAAGACCGTACACGCCCTTCAAGGCACTCCATAATGCACGGTCATGATTGAGGAATTATCAAACTCGTGCTGTCTGGAGCTATGAGAATTACGGTACAATGTTGCAATCACGTCTCTGTGTCCCTCAATAATGGCGCTCATCGGCTGGTCGCGTGCATACTTGCAGATCCTGGGAAAGGACCGTACCACACAGCGCGTTAGTTAAATCCACCGGCCAATTACTGATCCCAGTATCGATCTCGTCCTTCGTGACCGCTAACTCGATGATGCGAACCGTTTTGCCTCATCCTTGAGAGCTGTGATGACATGGCGCGCTAGGTAATGGCATATTTTGCGCAATCATGTCACGTTTATGCTTGTATCTATACTACGCAGGTCGTGGTATTCAACCACTCTTGTATACAAAATGTTACGTAAAATTCGGACCACCTTATTTCTTAACCCACGGGGACTGGCGCAAGGCTTAAATAATGCTCTATATTTTCGTTTTGGTCAGCCCTTATTTCCTATCACTTACAGTACTTTCCTTCCTAGTTTTGAACTTCACCCAGCAAATGAAAAATGTCCATAGCTTATTGAACACTCAAGTTATTTCTATATTATTTACGGTCGGGTCAGAGTTACCCATGGCGCCAGTTCTCATGTGACAATTTTCGGCTTATGTTGGTCGGGACAATCTGTAAAAAATAATGGGGAAAATGCAAATATTTTGGTGCAGCACAACCACATAGCTCACGTTCTTATAGATCCATTTTTAGGGTCTAGGGACACCTTGGTCATTAGCTGCTTTGTTCAAAAAAATCGAGATGACTGCTTTACCACCACTATCAAGGTCAATTATTATATTGTTTCGAAAATTATCGTGATTCCTCTTCATGTTAAATTTGGAAAATATAAATAAAACGCATTTTACATTGGGAATAGTTCATACGAAGACACCAGGTGTGAAATTACTTCATTAAAATCCGTACGACTACGACAAAAAGGTGGTGTCACACTATGGGTCAAAATGACCCGTCGCCAGCCCTCGTGTTATATTTTTAGCCTACTTTCGATTTTTGCAAAAAATGAAAGTAGACTTACGAGATCAACACAGGGCGAAAAATTGTGTTTCTGTCTGTGTGTGTGTGTGTGTGTGTGTGTGTGTGTGTACTGTGAATGTCTGTCTCCCACCCCCCACCCCAATCAATTCGAACACGGTGAAACCTAATTGAACGAAATTCGGTACAGAGGTAGCACTAGCAAAGGGCACCTCAGTGTCATGATTTATATCACCGCCATCTTGACGGAAACGTAATGGTGGCCACCCAAATGTTCAAAGCTTAAATCAAATTACGACCAACCTAATCATCTGATCTATACCAATTTTTGCAACATTATACCTTTATGTATGAAAAATCTTTTGACAATAATACAAGGTCATCAACCCGATAATTTGAGGATGGCGGCCATGTTTGTGGGCAAATCGGTTCCCCCTATCTATTCAAACACGGTGAAACCGAATTGAACGAAATTTGGTACAGAGGTAGCACTAGCAAAGAGCACCTCAGTGTCAGGTTTTATATCGCCACCATCTTGACGAAGACTTAGTGGCGGCCACCCAAATGTTAAAAGCTTAAATCAAATTACGACAAACCTAATCTGATCTCTACCAATTTTTGCAACATTATACCTTTATGTATGAAAAATATTTTGACCGAACTACAAGGTCATCAACCCAATAATTTGAGGATGGCGGCCATGTTTGTGGGCAATTCGATTCCCCCTATCAATTCAAACACGGTGAAACCGAATTGAACGAAATTTGGTACAGAGGTAGCAGTAGCAAAGGGCACCTCAGTGTCATGTTTTATATCGCCGCCATCTTGACGAAAACGTAATGGTGGCCACCCAAATGTTAATAGCTTAAATCAAATTACGACCAACCTAAGTATCTGATCTCTACCACATTTTGCAACTTTTATGTACGAAGAATCTGTCGGCCGAACTACATGGTCATCAGCCCAATAATTTGCGGATGGCGGCCATGCATGTGTGCAAATCGATTCCCCCTATCTATTCAAACACGGTGAAATGGAATTAAACGAACTTTGGTACAGAGGTAGCACTAGCAAAGAGCACCTCAGTGTCAGGTTTTATATCGCCGCTATCTTTACGGAAACGTAATGGCGGCCACCCAAATGTTAAAAGCTTAAATCAAATTACGACCAACCTAATCATCTGATCTCTACTAAATTTTGCAACAATATACCTTTATGTAGTAAGCATCTTTTGACCAAACGACTCGGTCATCAGCTTAATAGTTTGCAGATAGCGGCCAGGTATGTGTGCAAATCGATTCACCATATCAATCCAAACACGGTGAAACCGACTTGAATGAAATTTTGTACAGAGGTAGCACTAGCAAAGGGCACCTCATATTCATGTTTAATATCGGTATAACACGTTGTATTTCAACAAGCTACTACAACCAACATTCAATTATACTCCTTGCAAAGGACAAAGTGTTATAACAATACCCATGCATTTAGGAGAAAGTAGGCTATATGTTATTTACTGAACATCTTGTTTCACGCCAGTTCTCAAGGGTTAACAAGTAGTCCCGTGAAGAACTATACAGCCTATTTTCATATATCCTATCAATATTAATTGCCTCTATCAACATACAAATTGTCAGTTTGATTGCTGTAATAGATTCGTATATATTGAGAACCGTCTAAATATTCTGGATGGTCACCATGTTGGATTTTTATATTATAGGCCTTAGATTTATGTACTATTACATGCAGATTATTTTGTAGGTTTTATTCAAACTTCAATCGCATGATTAGGACACAAGAAATAAAAGCGGGATTTTAAAATTTCGCTCAGCCGCCATCTTGTGGTTATGAAAATAATTTAATGAATTAGATGCCGGTCAATTAAAATTTGTATAAGGATATACCGTATCAAGTTTCACTGCGCTCGGATGGTTAAAGCGCAAGAAACGTCCATTTGAATATTTAAATTTCGCGTCGCCGCCATGATGGATTTGTGCTCGCCAGGTTATTGAACGTCCCATAGGTGAACTTATGCTTATAGCATCTATACACTTACAAAATTTCAGTTTGATTGCTGTAGTAGATTAATAGATATTGAAAACCGTTTAAATATTTCGGATGGTCACCATGTTGGATTTTAATATATGAAGGCCATAGAGTTATGTACTATTAGGTGATGATTATTGTGTAAGTTCATTATGCAAATGTTGATTTCGATCGCATGATTAGAACACAGGAAATAAAAACTTAATTTTCGAAATTCGCACAGCCGCCATATTGAGGTTATATGAACAATTGAACTAAATTAGATACCAGTGCATTACAATGTGTATAA